>OX638132.1:17021564-17663513 GCA_951804985.1 Dryomyza anilis
TAATGCATGCATTCACATTCAGTTGGGATGGCGGCAACAAACCAAGTTAACCGAGCAGGCATTTAATTTAGTGGAAGTAATTGGCTATAATATGGGGTGCTTTGGTCAAGCGATAAAAGTTTAAGAATAATGTTTTAATCTGTAATTTATAAACTAGTAAAAACTCTCTCGATTCGAAGTAATATACTTTAAAGTTATGTGACAAAGTCTTAAATTCGCTAAAAGTTTAAAAAATAATTGTTAAATATTATTTTTAGTTATAGTAGTCCAAATAAATTGCCCGACGATATATAAATCCTAAGCCGATTATAAATACCCTATACGTATATGTGATAATGTGCAAAGGAAATGAAATAACACTCGGTTACAGTTTAAAATAGTTTCTCAGTTAGGTTCCGTAGCTTATTCGTCTTTAAGACAGAATCAACTATCTGATTTTATATCAATTTTTGTCAGAAGTCAAGGTTAGGTTAATACTTGGGTGTTGCTGAAATTTTATCAGCAACACTCATAGGAGGTTGGTAGTCCATTGTGTTTCCCTTTATTTGTTTGGTAACCTTTATGTGATGAAAATCGTTGGTTAGTTTCTTTGAGAGAAACTTAGCAGGTTTTCAATTGGAACTTCTACTATTTCTTCCAGTTCTCCAAACCAACCTATACCCCGTGTTTTGGAGTCACACACCAACCAGAAAAGGACAAAAAGCCTACTAGATAATAACAAAGACTTTACCCGCATCCTCTTCGATGTCCTGAAAGCTGACAGAACATTGTACAATTGGCACACTGGCGCACAGATTGGGGAAGTAGAGTCAATTGAACATTTACTATGTGACTGTCCTAATTTCCAAACACGTCGACTCCAATACATGGGGAGAAGGTTCCTTGTAGAGCTGGAAGAAATAGTAATAGTTCCAATTGAAAACCTGCTAGGGTTCCTCAGAAGATCAGGTTGGTTTCAAAGAAACTCACCAACGGTTGTCATCACATAAAGGTTATCACACAGATAAAAGGGAACACAATAGACCATCAAGCCCCCGTGAGTGTTGCTGATCAAATTACAGCAACATCCACTTATTAACCTAACCTAACATCTACTTCGTAAATATCGTGAGATAACGCAGTCGTCTCTACATAGCCAGTTTGCGTTTATTTTTTCTGTCGTTTCGAGTTCAATATGACTTATTAGGACACCTACTGGAATTCTTGTCGAAGAATATGCATCATCTATGCTTCGTGCGGAATTCTGTCACACTAGCTCTTCGGCCTTTTTGTTCCCTTCTATATTTCTATGTTCGGTAACACAGCATATGATAATCGCGTGGGTTTGGCTTAGTAAAATCGGTGATGATCGGTGATAATTGAGTACTGTGTTCGATTTTATGACCTCATTGTTTAGTCAGGATCAGTGTCCTTAGTTTGGATGGTCTGTGCTGCTTTATCTATAGAAAATATTTTTGCTTAAAAGACACTGCAATCATCGGGAAGTCTGTGTGACTCGTGGATTTGTAGTGCTTCGCAGAACATCCCGGATCCTGTCCCAATTTCCATCTTAGAACCGTCAGTAAACCCCTGAATATGGCTTATTGGTGGGTTAGCGTTCCATTGTTCACTACTAGGTATTACGATGGAGTGGATTTGTAGTGCTTCGCAGAACATTCCGGAGCCTGTCCCTATGTCCATCTTAGAACCGTCAGTAAACCCCGGAATATGGCTATCAATTATTGGCGGGTTAGGCTGTCCATTGTTCTCTACTAGGTATTACGATGGAATGGATTTGTAGTGTTTCGCAGAAAATCCCAAATCCTGTTCCTATTTCCATCTTAGAACCGTCAGTAAACCCCTGAATATGGATATGGCTTATTGGCGGGTTAGCGTTCCATTGTTCACTACTAGGTATTACGATGGAGTGGATTTGTAGTGCTTCGCAGAACATCCCGGAGCCTGTCCCTATTTCCATCTTAGAACCGTCAGTAAATCCCGGAATATGGCTATCACTTATTGGCGGGTTAGACTGTCCATTGTTCTCTACTAGCTATTACGATGGAGTGGATTTGTAGTGCTTCGCAGAACATCCCGGAGCCTGTCCCTATTTCCATCTTAGAACCGTCAGAAAACCCCGGAATATGGCTATCAATTATTGGCGGGTTAGACTGTCCATTGTTCTCTACTAGGTATTACGATGGAGTGGATTTGTAGTGTTTCGCAGAACATCCCGAATCCTGTTCCTATTTCCATCTTAGAACCGTCAGTAAACCCCTGAATATGGATATGGCTTATTGGCGGGTTAGCGTTCCATTGTTCACTACTAGGTATTACGATGGAGTGGATTTGTAGTGCTTCGCAGAACATCCCGGAGCCTGTCCCTATTTCCATCTTAGAACCGTCAGTAAATCCCGGAATATGGCTATAACTTATTGGCGGGTTAGACTGTCCATTGTTCTCTACTAGCTATTACGATGGAGTGGATTTGTAGTGCTTCGCAGAACATCCCGGAGCCTGTCCCTATTTCCATCTTAGAACCGTCAGAAAACCCCGGAATATGGCTATCAATTATTGGCGGGTTAGACTGTCCATTGTTCTCTACTAGGTATTACGATGGAGTGGATTTGTAGTGTTTCGCAGAACATCCCGAATCCTGTTCCTATTTCCATCTTAGAACCGTCAGTAAACCCCTGAATATGGATATGGCTTATTGGCGGGTTAGCGTTCCATTGTTCACTACTAGGTATTACGATGGAGTGGATTTGTAGTGCTTCGCAGAACATCCCGGAGCCTGTCCCTATTTCCATCTTAGAACCGTCAGTAAATCCCGGAATATGGCTATAACTTATTGGCGGGTTAGACTGTCCATTGTTCTCTACTAGCTATTACGATGGAGTGGATTTGTAGTGCTTCGCAGAACATCCCGGAGCCTGTCCCTATTTCCATCTTAGAACCGTCAGAAAACCCCGGAATATGGCTATCAATTATTGGCGGGTTAGACTGTCCATTGTTCTCTACTAGGTATTACGATGGAGTGGATTTGTAGTGCTTCGCAGAACATCCCGGAGCCTGTCCCTATTTCCATCTTAGAACCGTCAGTAAAGCCAGGAATATGGCTATAACTTATTGGCGGGTTAGACTGTCCATTGTTCTCTACTAGCTATTACGATGGAGTGGATTTGTAGTGCTTCGCAGAACATCCCGGAGCCTGTCCCTATTTCCATCTTAGAACCGTCAGAAAACCCCGGAATATGGCTATCAATTATTGGTGGGTTAGACTGTCCATTGTTCTCTACTAGGTATTACGATGGAGTGGATTTGTAGTGCTTCGCAGAACATCCCGGAGCCTGTCCCTATTTCCATCTTAGAACCGTCAGTAAATCCCGGAATATGGCTATAACTTATTGGCGGGTTAGACTGTCCATTGTTCTCTACTAGCTATTACGATGGAGTGGATTTGTAGTGCTTCGCAGAACATCCCGGAGCCTGTCCCTATTTCCATCTTAGAACCGTCAGAAAACCCCGGAATATGGCTATCAATTATTGGTGGGTTAGACTGTCCATTGTTCTCTACTAGGTATTACGATGGAGTGGATTTGTAGTGCTTCGCAGAACATCCCGGAGCCTGTCCCTATTTCCATCTTAGAACCGTTAGTAAACCCCTGAATATGGCTATCGCTTATTGGCAGGTTAATGTCCCATTGTTCTCTACTAGATATTACGATGGAGTAGTTTGATTTATTTCCATCACCAATTCAATAATGTCCAGTAATAATTCTACCTTACCTTAATGCATAAACCCGATATATGTCTTTGAATAATGCAATTTTCACTTCCCAACCATAGTTCTTATTTGTTATTAGAGTGTTCCTCAAGCAAAAACAATACAGTCGCCTATTTCACAGATTACACTTCATTGCCTGCTATTTCCATGTGGATATGGCTCTATTTTTCATACCTAGTTTATTAATTTTAACCAGACATTCCCATACAAGTTATGCGTTGATCTATTACGATTCTATGGCTGCATGACAGTACAATAGGATTTCCTATATTATCTAGTTTTAGCTTCTGTTCAGATGAAAGTGGACTTATCAACACATAGCGTATAGATTCCGATTCCCATGACTACGAAGAGTTTGGGAGGTTTATGTTAGTTGTTAATTCATCCACGTGCTCTAAATTCCAATAGAAATTAAGAAGTATAAGAAGTGATATACGACTAAACAGAAACATTCTTGATTTTAAGAAACATATCTTTTTAGTTATCATAAAAAGTAACTAAGAGCAATTATTCTTGATAAACCAGAAGATAATGTCTTAGGTATTAAATATGTTATTGATTGTATTTTCCAAATTTTAAAGAACACGTGTTTGTACAACTGTTGCTTGTTTGATCTTTCTTGGTATGTAATATTCGCTTTTTTGCTTTGTTTTGCATTGTTCTTCTGTCATCGCCAGCTATTTGTTAGTGTGTCTGTCATACTGCTGATAGTAACTAAGAGCAAAAAGTCTTGATATGCAGAGATTATGTTCTTATGTATCAAAAAAGTAACTAAGTTGCGATTCAATTAGTGGGTTTCGGAAACAAATTTACAATTTATCCAACTGTACTGGTAAAGATATACGATACTCTATTGGTTTTTTGCCAACTTATTGGTTTTTTGGCAACTAACTAATTTGCTTTATTCATATTCAGATGACAAATTCTTGAATTTTAGTAGTTTTTTATTGATATTAGTCAAATTGTACTATTTTTCTTTCTAACCGAATTTTTCTCGAGTTTTAGAAATTTATTTCCGTTTATTTTTCCGCGTTATAAAATATTTATTTGATTATTTATTATACAAATAATTCCAAATTGTCTTATTATTTTGAAAGATCTAATCTATATATATAAAACTCATTTTCCGTTTGTTTGTTTGTGTGCTATGCAAACATAGACCTGTGCATGGATTTTCATAAAATTTGGAATATATATCCTACAGACCCAGGAGAAGGTCAATATATAGTTTTCGTTGACCACGCCCACTTTTACGCCCATTTTTATTTTTATACCCTACACTAAGAGTGAAAGGGTATATTCAGTTTGGTACGCCGTTTGTAACACCCAGAATGCTAAAAGTATATATATTCTTGATCAGCATGACCTCCTGAGTCGATTTAGCGATGTCCGTCTGTCCGTCTGTCTGTCTGTCCGTCTGTCTGTCCGTCTGTCTGTTGAAATCCCTACTACTTTTAAAATTGAAGAGCTAGATAAATGAAACTTATAACTTAGATTACTAATATACCTACGCTGTATGTGCGAAAAAATCCATTGTGACCTATGATCCGACCACTTATGTTCAAATACCTCATATAAAATGTACATATAAAGATCAATTTTTATGTATACGTGCTTAGGTAAACTTTTTTGGTCAAATATATATTGACATCATGCTCAAATACATGATAATAAAGTTTTCCGGAGAAAAGACTTGTGGTTCACAAAAAAAAAATCGAAATTCGGTACACCTACCCATTTGTAAATATGGGTATCAAATGAATGAAAATTCTTCAGCGATTGAATGTTTGTAGTTATTTTCAGGATTCGTATACCCTGGTGACCTATATATCACTTTGAATGGTAACCACACATATGTGTAGGGTATTTATAGTCGGCTTAAACCGACTATAATTTTGATAATCCTAACTATCATAATTACACCTACTTTAAAATTTCCCATGTGATCTAACCTTCCCAACTGGTTAGTGTTTAATTCAGATTCAGAGCAAAACTACTGAACATATTTTTCTGAAAATTTGCATTACTATGATATAAAGTACATTGAGTATTCTAAACCATTAATAAACCAGATTGGGCAAAAGGGAGTGGCACCTCCCATAGAACCCAAAAATTGAGTACGCTATATCTCAGCCCTAATGATATCTATTTTAACTAAACTTTAAAATTGGATGTTACTCATCTTACTTAATCTCACCACACCAAAACTCACCACACATAAACCCATTATAACTAAACTCACCACACCTAAACTCACCACACTAAAACTCACCACACTAAATTCATCACACTAAAACTCACCACACTAAAACTTCAACTGGAAAAACACTACGGGGAGGAATTGACGGGGAAAAATTCTACCGGGAAGATTATTACGGGCACGAGTCGTGCACGTGTCCAGCTAGTAAACTTAATTCTTAATAAGTATTCGTAAATATCACAATTTCTGAATATCTTTAAACAATCTAACAACATCAATCTTACATGGAGAATTGTCAAAAGTCGAACGACAGATTGCAATCGATATACAACAAATTAAGGCTCAACAAACTGTGTCTCACCTTTAATGCAGCTACATACTGACTGACGATGTAGTACGTTAAGTATGTACACGATATATGTTAAAGCATCCAAAACTAGAGGAGGCTAACTGCTGTGGGGAACCTCTCACTGGTCGCATGCGAACAGACGAACTGGACGGATGGACGGTACCATGCATATAAGAGTTGAATACCATATAAAAAAAAAACTTCTACTGCGTGGCAAAACATTTTAAAATATTTATTTATGCAATTATTTTGCGAGTAGCTAAATAAATATATAAGTGTATGTATGTTATATATATCAACCAAGGTACCCAACACAAATATATTTGTTTGGATGACTGCAAAGATTCAGCTGACTTGGCGGGTAGTAAATTAAAAATTTAAATTTATGCTATTTGCGCGAACAAGGACCTGGTGCAGCACTTGCATTTGACTTAAAGTAGTACGTTGTAGAACTTGGAACTTGGCATGGAAGGAACTTTGTCGACAACTGTACGGAATAATCATGGGTGCCGAGTTAAATTGAGACGATAAACGAAATGAAGAATGTAACCGTGTTTAGATCGCAAACGTCATCGACCGATCAAAGAGACGGAAAGTAAAACGTTTGTCATGCAAAATAATTGTGTCAGAACGGGTACATTTTGCAGTCGTTGGTAACAGGTGTACAATGTAAAAATGTACGTACACTGAACCAATTAGGCATAAAAACATACAATGCAGATGAAGACGCTCTTGATTGCACTTTGGTATATCATTTTCTATACATATTAAAAACATTTCTTTAAGTATTTTTCATATTTTTAGAAACGACTCAAAGCCTATAATTAATATCTACAACAATTCTACATCTATTAATGTTGAATAATACTTACTACGTTCAGGTTCATTTTTGCAATCCCATGCTAATTGAGCATTTTCTCTGAGTTTTTAAGGAAAATAGTTGACAGACGAAATTAAAGATAAATAATATAAGTTCCAGTAATCGATATTAAAAATCAGGTTTTTAACTTATGTTACTTTCGAACTTTTCCTCGTAAGGAAGACTAGGTAATATGGGAATTCTTGAATTTGAATAGTTCCTGAAGTAAGTAACTTACTTATTTATTTGGCCATTACAACCCATGATGGGTTTTGGCCGCAACAATTATGCTTTGCCAGTCTTTTACGTTGCGCGCGCTGGTGCCAATTTTGCACTCCAAGTGTTGTCAGGTTGACTGGCACTTGGTCGCTCCATCGGAGATACAGACGGCCTCTCCTACGTTGACCACCACTCGACATGTCCATGCCAGCGCAGACGCTGGATCTGGATGCACCTGGCTATGTCAATGTCTGTCATCGTTCCATCTGATACTGTACCCGTTTTCAACGCATTTCGGGCCATATATTTTCCGTAGAATCTTTCTCCTAAAGCTCGATCCTCGATGTTGGCAAGCAACCATCACTTAGTGCCATAGAGTTGAAAGGCATTATGAGTGGATTATAGAGCGTAATTTTTGTCCGTCAAGAGAGGGCTCTGCTCCTCAATTGCCTACTGAGCCCAAAGTAACAACTATTATCAAGAATTATTCTTCAGCTAATCTCAAGGCTGCGTTATTATCTTTGGTGATGCTGGTACCTAAATAGACGAAGCCCTTCACGACTTCGAAGTTGTGGATGTCAATAATGACGTTCTGTCCAAGACACCGGGACTCTTTGTTTTTTTGTTGACACCAAGTACTTCGTCTTGTCCTCGTTCACCGTAAGACAAATTCGACGCCATTCCCTCTCTAAATTGGAGAATGCTGCACAGACTGCTCGTATGCTCTGCCCAATGATGTCGATATCATCAGTATACCCGATCCGCATGTTACTCTTGTTGAAGATAGTGCCAGTGTAATGGAGTCCGGCAGCTGTTAAAATCTTCTCCATTATTAGGTTGAAGAAGTCATACGATGGAAAATCACCTTGTTTGAAACTTCGTTCGGTATTAAACGTATCGGAGAGGTTGTTCGCAATTCTCATTGCGCTTCGTGTGTCGCTCAGGGCCATACTGCTAAGCCTTACAAGTTTCGCAGTTATACCGAACTCATCTCTTCCAGGATTTGGCGTAATTAAGGAGACTAATGAGACTTCGCTGTGCATGCTTTTTTCTAACCATTTTCTGCTGATGCCTGGTGCATGCTTGTTGTAAGCTCATCACCTCCAATGACTGTGCAGACCTCATCATGGACAGGCAGCGTCATCAGCAATTGCGGTTATCGGGCAATCTTTTCCATCAATGGAGTTATTGTCGTCATCGCCGGCTAGCGAGAAGATCCCTCCATAATCCCAATGTATCCTGGACAACTTTTACTAGATCCCCGTCTTCGTCCTGGAAGGAAGTCCGGTCTTCAAAGTCGACCACGTTGTTGTCGCCATCAGTGTTCTCATTCTACTCCGATCGGAGTAGATCTACTCCATTTCATTTGTACTTTTAAAATCTACTGCTCTACTCAGGTAGTAAGTAGCATTTTCTACTCCTTCCTCATTTTAAAACTTGTTTATTTTTTTTTTTTAATTTGATGGGAACAATTTGATTGTCAATATCATAATTTTCTTAATGATCAATTACCCGTAAAATAATATTTTTTCCATGGTCTTGAAATTGTAGAAGTTATAATTAAATATACAAATGTTTTACTTTTATAAATTCAATTTTAAAAACACCATGTATTTCCTTGGGTGTTCCAGAAACACCCCAACTCTAGAACAAACCATCCTGTCAATGAAATAGGAATGAATAAAAATATTAAAAATCAACATATTTATTAATTTATTTGAAATCTAATACACTTATACATTTCAACTCCCTTTGCATCATATCAAATACTAGGTTCTTTTTTCTTTCAGGAACTTGACGAAATGACAAACACACATCCGCTAAAAATAATGAAATTCATTCAAGCATCTGGATGGACAATACTGGAAACACTCCCATAGGCAACATAACTCAGAGGCAACACAACGGATCAAACCTGGCCAAAGTGTTCGGTAACTAACACCATAGTCATCGACAACCTTACAATCTAACCTAACCTAATCTACTCCTACATTTAATTTTCTACCTCTTTTACATCAAATCTATTCCATTTTTCAATTCTACTCCCTTTTGCTAATTTCTACTCCCCAAAATTTTCAAATCTACTCCTTTGTATTGGCGAAAAGTGTGAACACTGTTCGCCATGCATCTTCACACTCTAATTCTCTTTTCTTGCGCCTGAAAAGATATCCTTTTTCCCTCCTCTTCCTTCGCCGCTCCGCTGAGGGAAGTTAGTAAGTTGGCGATCGAAGCCAACTACAAATACCCTATGAAGTGGTTCAGAGGTCCAAGGTAGAGATGGGCGCGTGCCTGTTTTTGATGGCACGGACACGCACGGGCACGCCGATAGGTGACACGAACGAACACGAGCCCGACGAGTAAATTTAAAGGCACGCACGAGAAGCACGATAAAACACGGGATTTTAAAAGACACGAAGAAACACGGAAAAACACGACAAAACACGAAAAAAGCACGGAAAAACATGAAAAAGCAAGCGAAACGTGAAAAATAATACCGGACCGTTTAGAATTTTGGAATCAGAATCGTTATTAAAAATGTGTTGAACCGGAACTGGAATCGGAACATTTTGTTTCTGGTTGGAATCGGTACCGCTATTTTAAAAATATCGGAACCAGAACCAGTTCCCTGTCAGGGAACGCAAAGGACCAGAATCTGAACCGTTATTAAAAATGTATGGAGCCGGAATCGAAACCCATTTAATTTTTTGGTTGAAACTGGAATCGAAACCACAATTTTAAAAATCTTGGAACCCGAACCGGAACTGATATTCCAATAGGTTTCAGTCCCTGTAATAAATAATTCAAAAATTAAGTTTGATACTGTTTTATTCTCTTAAATCCATAAGTAAAACTAAAACAACAGATTTCAAAGAAAAAATTGAAATACGACGTAAGAGTTTTTTAAAATTGGAGCAGATTTTAGAGGCACGAACGCGCACGGGCACGACAGCAACTAGCACGCACTCTAGTCCAAGGGCCCGACTATACTCCGCGTACGCAAACGTACGAAAATATCAAATAAAACAAAAAAAAATTGAATTCCGTAAGAAATGAGCCAATCAAATCGCTCATTGCTTAAGTAAATTCACAATTTTATTTTATTTTGACATTCTAATAATTTTACTTAAGCGCTATACCTATAGTTCCATCTTTAACCAGGTTTACGAATCTTGAAAACAATCGCAAACTTTTAGTCTTCAGAAAAATTTCTTTTTTATGGGTAGGTCTAATGAATTTTTATTTTTTTAGTTTCAGAACAGCACAATTTGTGATATATGTGCCATTTCACACCAAATTGACCTAAAAAAGTAAGTTTGAGGTTTTACCTTTTCGAGTTCAAAGAAATTTGGGCAACTGATAAATGTTATCTTATCAAGATATGCATTGAACAATTTTCACTTTTGTACGGTTTGATCATATTTCAAGTATCTCTTAAAGTATAAACGTTAGAAACTCCGTTGATGGCTCCTTTTAAAGCTAATAGATCAAGCTTTTAGACTATTAAGATGTAACTTCTAAACTTAACCATGTGGTACGTGGTCATTTTTTTGCATTTCAAAATTGATGTCATTTTTAAAATTCTGAAAAAATAGTGTATTTTGGTTGATTTAACATAAATGTTCATGCCAGGTATTTCAAGATGGTATTTTGATGGCATCGTAAAGGGTTTTTCAACAGGGACGCTACAAAAGTAGAGTGACAGGGACAGCAAACGACGCCATATTTCTTGCCGCTCTTTTGACATTTCTCTTCAGTAAGGTTTGCCATTTCATGATGTAAAGATATACGAATTCGAATTTCGGTAGTAAATTTTAATAATTTCGACTTGTTGTTGGCTCGTATATCTTTCCATCATGAAATGGCAAACCTTACTAAGTGTGAAAGTGAAACTTTGGTCAAAAATAGACCGATCACGTCGCATTTCAATATCAGACAGCATAGCTATGCAGGTATTATAGGTTTCGAGTTTTATCGATCTAACTCTTCTGGTTTTTCAGCTTGGCATCGCTTAATTGAGTCAGTAAGTGATGATATATAAAGTATATATAACATGTTGGCAAAGTTTAGAAGATAAATTACTTGAAATAACCCATTTTTCGGATTGAAAATTTTTGTAAATACCGAATTTACGAATACGGCGTTCGAGAAAATATAAAACCCAGGAATTGCGATATTTTATATCGATACTTTATTATCGACAACTATAGTCTAATATTGTAAGATATAAGTAATTTTAAGGATTTTAAGATTGTGATTAAACTAATAGTTCAGACTGCAATTTGAATACATGAATTAATGTATAATATACAACATACAAAGTTTTTTAAATATGCTATACCTTTAGACATGTTCTAACTAGTTATGTTAAATAACTAAGCCTCGTTAAGAGACTAATAGTTATTTTTTGCCCAATCAATTTGCATATTGGCAGTAATTATTGGGGAACATTGTACGTTCTTGTACTTTTTATTGTATTCGAAGTATAATTAATGTTTTTTTTTATAACAATCTTGTATAATACAATGTTGTAATTGTTGTGTTTACTAAATATAGCAATTATCCATTACAACGCAGAAAAAAGTTTTGTGGGAAAACTATTTTCTAGGCCCCAAGAAATACCTGGTAGACAATTAACCGGTTCATAAATCTAGATATGGTTGGCCTCAATCTATGTCTAACATAATTTTATCTCCTGTCTTAATTTGTGAAGTCTCAATAACAGTTGACAAGTATTTAACGAAGTGGTCAAACTTTAAATCCCCCATTAACCATGGAAAAATTGGGCCATAAAAGTATCCCAAAAAAAGCGCACGGAAACTTCAAGTTGCTGTCGTGTGGGAGTATTTGGCGGTATGCTCTAGAAATAAGGTAAACTTCCCATGACAGTAAAAACGTCAACTCTACAGAGAGGGAGTGCGGGATAGAGCCAATTTTCCCGCACAGTAAATGCAGACAGGACGGCAAGAAACAGGCTGCCCTAGCAGCACAAGCCAACTCACTTGACGGTGCGTTACGTTACGTTAATGCAAAAAGTTGTGACTCAATGTAATAAAAATCTCAATAAACGATAAAAATGTAAAAAAAAGGAAAAAAGTTGACTCACATTCAGACAAATAGCATACAATATATGGAGAAGAGCCTGCGGAAAAGTAAAACGAGATTCCAAGAGACAACCAGAAGTAGATGTAAAAAAATAAAGTTGAACGCATGTTGCGGAGTTTTTCTAAAGGACTTTGAGCACAAATTCCCACACGTTGTTTTTTTGTTTGTTTTGTTTCAGAGACAGGCGGCCAGTTAGACATTGTCGGTGTAAGTTTTTTCTTTTTTTTTTTACTTTTGAGATTTTTGTGGTAATTTTTATATTTTGATGACATTCATTTGCTGACTGCCGCCACCTTTTGTCGCTTAAGAACTTCTGTGAGTAAAGCCGAAATATTTCATCTTGTGCTACAGCAAATTCGCCTTGTCGTCATCGATATAGCAACCCTCAGGCTACTTTTGGCATGCCGACAGAGTGGAAAAAAATGAACCACGCACAGTATTAGATAGAAAAAAAATATATATTTTTTTTATATTCTGTTTTGCTTCTTTTTTCGTGAACTGTCTGGAACAATAAATCCTTTTCTTTTCACTTATTTCGGCGTTTTTGGGCCACCGTTGTCATATGCGGCTGCTGCGGCTTCTGCTGCCTGTGCAAGGAATTCCTGCCTCATGCGCGTCGGTGGTGCTACTGGAGGAATGTTGCCTGCGGAATTGTAGGAAAACCAAGCGAAAAAAATTATCCAAGTAATCGGCATTATGAAAGCTTTGAAAAAATGGCACGTCGTCGCTCATATTTGTGAAATTAATGCGTTGCAATGAAGGCACCACTTAAAGCAATGAGTTTAACAAGCACAGATATGCTTAAGATAAACCACAACAACAACAACAAATAGCTTTAGAAAATTGGAAAAATTGGTGTCATTAATAAACGTATGAGTTGATAGGTTTCACGATTTGTATGGGTGGTACTGAAGCTAATATGTCTTATTAGTCATGACTCATGAGTATTGTAACTCGATTGGTTAGTGCGTTGGACTACGAACTGAAAGACCCCGGGTTCGATGCCAGGACTGATAACATATTTTTCATAGACAACATTTTTCTATACGACGCTACCTCTCAGCCATATTATCACATATATGTCAAAATCGAATATCTACACACAAAATTGAGATTTCTAACGCCAACAAATTTCTTGTCGAAACAACTTATTCATTTCTCTTAACTGTTAACTCTGCTAAATGGCCCTAGGTGAATTTTCTCAACTATCCCATGTATCGTCGGTAGACCGTCTGGTTTTTGCGTTGGACTACGAGTCGCTGGTGCGTTCAACTACGACCCGAAAGGTCCCCGGTTCACGCAGAAAATTAAGATAGGTTAATCAAACTGCGCTTACTGTGTTTAGTGCAGTGCATCACATTCTCTCATAAAGAATTGCACACAAAAGAACAACAACTCTCTCGCATGGTTTTTTGTTGTGCTTGTTGGATTTACACAGCAAACATAGAGTTGCAAAAAAAAAACAGAAGTCCCACGAAAAAGAGTTTCAATTATTGCGTTCAGAAAATACATTAAAAATTATTAAATGAATTAATAAAATAACATATTTCGAAAACGTGAAATATAACCAACAACGATTAAAACAAAATAAATTAAATTAATAAAAAATTTAGAGAAAAAAACCAACATTTAGTAACATTAGTAATTCAATTTTAAAATATAATAAAAGTGTTTCACAGATTTTAAATATACGTAAATTATTTTACATAAATTTATAAAAAAAATAAACTTGTAGGAAAAACAGAACTTTGATTCAAATATAAAAAATTGCAATGTAATTGAAAAAATAAATGTGTAAAAATATTTAAATTTGAAATATTTTTTTAAATTTGGAATTTTGATTTCATTGGATGGTTTTCATAATTATATTTCATGACGAACTACATTAATGAAACTGTGTTTCCTACAAAACAAAGGACATCAGACCAAAAACTCTATATTGTAAATCCAAAATTTGTAAATCCAAAAATATTACGAACATTTTACAACAAGGATGAAATTGTAACCGATATCCGTTAAAAACCGTTTCATTTTTAAAACCGAAACCGTTATACGAAAATCAGAAATAAACCGAAATAAACGGTTTCGGTTTTATACCACACAGTGTTCCAGAATTAAAATTTAGGCGTCATTGAATCTGATTTGACTAAGGTAATTAAAAAAGAATGCTGACTATTATGAAATAAGAAACACGTTGATTCTGAATTCTATAATGTACCTGCAAAATGTCTAAAGTTGACTATATTTGAAAAAAAAAATATATTGCTATTAAATTTTCTACTGTCAGTTTTATTTGGAGTAAAAATGAAAATTTTTACAAAATAAAATTTATTTCTAATTATGTACTACGTTATTTAGTACATAATTAGAATAATTTGAAATTTACAATAAAAATATTTTTTTGGTAATACTTTGGAGTAAATTTAATTTTAAGGGCTTTTGGGGTTGGGAATCAGTGTTTTCTTATAGATCTGAATACCATCTTAAATACTGGCTAGATTTTGTCTTGCGAATCCGTGGATTAGAGCGATTTTTAAGAGAAACAATGTGCTTTTTTTAAACCGCGAAATACTTAAATAAAATTAAAAAAAAATAAATTTTATTTTAATATTTGACATACGTGTACGTATTTATGAATGTATGATACATATCGGTCCACAAAACCTAAAACACTGAAATTATCAGTAATAAAAAAATAAGAAATAACATTTTTTAGTAACCCACAGAATTTAAAACCCGAGTATTGAATTAAACTCGGCATCTCAAAATAGATTAAAAATGATAATAAAATAATGTTGGCCGCCTATAACTGAAATCTGGAACGCTGTGTACCGGTTTAAAATGGTTTTGAAAAAAGTATAAAAAGAAATAGAAAAACTTTATTTAATTAATTTTATGTCTTTGTCTTTTATGGATGAAAATTGTAAAAAAAAATATTCTTCTTACACGGATAGAAAAGATTTGATTGAATATGCATGAATGTAATTATAACGTAATTCGAAATCACCATATAAATATTGGGAGTAATATCTAATTACATTATAATTGATTTGTATTATTATTTTGTTCAGATTGAAATATTATTATACGATATTTAAACATAAATTGCTTTAATCGCGAATTTACATGAATTTACTATATTAATGTTTAACACACCCAACGTCAATAAAAGGTTCTTTGAATTATATGTATTTGGTTATTCGAGATTGTTACTGGGTGACAATGAATTTAAAAATAATAGCATTATTTTGATTATATGTATGTTTGTCATTACGATATAACAATTAAATAACAGCGCTGCCTACTTTTAGCACTCTGAAACACTCACGTTAATTATTTTCACATAATTCAAAAGTTCTTTTTGGTGGAAGAATTTGTTTAAGTACCGCCAATTACTGTTAATACCAGATATTGGCTGTTTGTGAAATTTCCCATTTATCCGTAAAGTACTGAACTCAAAATAGAAACAACAGTTGGAAATAAAATTATTAGGTATAAATAAAATCTGTTTAACAAAAATAAAATAAAAGTTTAGGTTTATAATTATATAATATAAATAAAAAAAAATTTCATTTAAAAATAGGGAAAAAACGAATATAGTGTAAAGAAGAGATTAGCTCAAAATTTACTATTTTTGCATTAGAATTAAATGTAAACATAAATATGTTTACATGTAAATAAAATGTTTTTCACATTAAAACATATATATGTTTGCAAGAACGCCGAAAATTATTCATTCTGAACATAAATATGTTTGAGCGAAAACAAAAATATGTTTGGCTTTTATTATAATAATGTTTGGCAAAGAAAAAATACTTTTGTTTGCATGAAGCTCCAAAGATATATGTAATGCCTGCAAATTTATGTTTGGTTGAGTCCTTTTTTTTGCAGCGTGTATGAAGTTTAAGATTATTTACCGTTGCTCTTGTTCAAGGTTCGCTTTTCGTCTTTCTTCTGCAATTCAGATCATATCTCAGGTGAATTCAAAATGATGCTTTTCATTGGTTTGTGGTAACGATTAAAGTTTGTGGTAATGAGTGAAATAATTTAAATATTACACAATATGTTCACTATAATTACAACAAACATTGCATAAATTACGTTTCCCACTTTACCTCAGATGTTTCCTACTTTACCCCAATATCGCAATTTGATCTTGACTAAGAACCATGTCAAACTAATGTTAAATGTTAAAAACCAGTTTGTATTTCAAAAGATATACAATATTCGATCATTTGAACACCACCAGTACTCTAAAAAACTTTCAAAAATGTTTTTTTTTCATCTGTTTTCGATATGCAGTAAAAAAATATATTAATTTGATTATAACCATGGATGAACAAGTTGAAAAAAGCACATGACAATTGATTTTCTTTTCAAAGTGAAAAACATGTCCACAAATTGCAATTTCCTACATTGCAATTTGCAACATGTCCCACTTTACCACAGGTTTTTTTTGTTGAAGACATTGAAAAATAAGGAAATTTTATACAAAAACCGAAATCATTACCGAAACCGTAACTTGGAACTGGTATACCAAAACCGTTTCGTTATAAAAAATTAAAACTGAAACCGAAATCGAAACCGTTATTCGTTTACTTGGTTTAAAATAAAAAAATAAAATAGGCCTATTAAAAAATATATCGTCATTCTATCAGTTGTACAATGTACAGTTTGTACAATACATTTTAAGAATTGACCAAATTATCTATATATATAAAACTCTTGGTCCGTCTGTCGGTCTGTCTGTTTGTTCCAGCATCACGTCTAAACCGCCGAATTGATTTAACTGAAATTTTGTAACAGGATACTATGCATCCGGATCCGGTGAGTGTCATAGGCTATATATGGACGCGATTGGACATAGGGGCGTGGTACCTCCCATACAAACTAAACATTCCAAACGACATAACTCAGCACATACACAACAAAAAAACTCAAATACAAAAAAAAATATACAAAAGCAACCACATCACATTAAAACTCACCACAATGAAACTCACCACACTAAAATTCACCACACTAAACTCACCACACTAAAACTCACCACAATAAAATTCTCCACACTAAAAATTCTACTGGGAAAAACTCTACGGGAAAGAATTCTACGGAAAAGAATTCTACCGGGAAAGAATTCTACCGGGAAGAATTCTACGGGAAAGCGTTTTACGGAGAAGATATAAATAATAAAAATGTTCTTTATATTAATAAAATCACTCCATATCCTTGCATTTACAAAATCTTGGCACGAGTCGTGCACGGGTCCAACTAGTTTTATATAAACCTTTATATTATCTAATTAATTATAATGGATGTGATCAATATTTATTAAATATATTGATATATAAATCTATCGAATGGTAAAAATTATGTTATAGAAATCGAAGCTAAATAGATTCAAGCTATTTTAATATATTTATATCATTTATGTTTATTATGAACTATACTTTCACTCAGAAACTATAGTTTTTAAGTGGTTAACGATTTCTTTAAAAATTCTTCTTTGAATAAGCTTACAAAAATCCACTTTTCCTTGTACAAAATGCATCTCTCCACACTATGATGCAGCATTTTCGTTATTTAGTCGCTCACATAAACGCGAGTACGGTAGCAAAAATGTGGCATCATCACAAATTACACACCTTAGTTGCATGTCTGACAGACAGACAGTTTCATTTTCAACCACATGACGTTATTCTTTAAATATCGGCTTCCGAAAACAGCAATTTGTATCGCAGTTTATGGCATAATGAATGTCTGGATGCTAAGAACACTCTGGCTGTTCGTCATCCGAATTGGCCATATATCGGTGTTAAAATGAGGATAGTATTTTATTATGATTATTATTACGATTATTCCCTGCAGACACTTGAAGGCAATGGACAAAAGGTAAAATTTGAAAAACTTTACAAAAGTATCGAAACAAACGAAATCAAAAACATTTCGGTGGCTCGAAGAGCAACGTCGATCGCGACAACACTTGATTTGGCGACGATGAAACACTTGGAATTTAATTGCATATTTTTAATTTAGTTGGAATATGGTTTGGACATCAGTGTTAAATATATCTTAGGAATAATCAGTTTTGATATAATATATTCGGGTAAACAATAAAATAATTCGGTTCTTCAAAAATAATGCCGTTGTAAATTAGTTAAACCATTTCATTCCTTTTATGATGTTCTTTCTCCCTATTCAAATATAAAGGATCGACATATTTTAGGCTTCTAAAATGTAATGATTTCTAATGGTTAACCAGTATAAATTTAGCATAATCGGGTATATGATCATAACCTTATTAGGTTGGTTCTGTAACTGATCAGATTATGACAAGGAAAATATTCATTGATTAGGTCTCGATCATGTTTCTAAAAGAGTTTCTACTAGGGAAAGGAAATCAAGCTATTTTAAAGAAGATTTAGTATGTAATGTTGTGCTACTACTTTAAAACGAATAACCAAATAAAATACTAGCACTGTAGATCGTCTTCCAATATTGGCGATCGTGCCGCAGCAATAATGTCGTGGATATTTTGTTACTCTGCTTGATTCTCTGCAAGTTTCAATGATGACTATTACGTCCGGTGGCAGGTTTCCAAATCTTTACGCGCTCTTTTATCATGATCATTATCATGCGTTTCGTTTTACACATGTTTTCGGGAACGTCGTACAGTACGCAACCTCTAACTCCATACTGTAAGATCCTACTGCAAAAGTGCTGACCATAAGACTTGCTCAATAATCGTTTCGAAATCACAACAGTACGAGCAGGAGCGGATTGGCAATACGAGTCAAACGAGTTTCTCTCGGATAAAAATAAACAACCATACAAATAAATATGCCAAAAATGGCGAAATATACTAAAATATTAATGGGAAAATCCCGTCAAAATGTAGAGAACATAAATCATGTAGAGAAAGACCTATTCTAACTGAAATAAGGTCGATGATATACGTCCCAACTTTGGAAATCTCATTTTGTGGTTTGAAATTATCGACGAAAATTAAAAAAGTCCGATTATTTTTAAGAATAGACATTATATGGATCCTAATGTAATTGACAAATATAATGATTTAATAATATCTTTAAAAGAATTACAATTTTTGGACCCATCCAATTTATAAGGCCGATTAAAATCGAAAAGTGCGTTAAGATTTTTCATCTCAGTCCGCCACTGTGTAGGAGGAAAACAGTTGAAAAATTGTGCCATTACAAGATGCATTACGAAGACGACAACGTTGCCAGTACAGAACCTTCCACCGCACGTTCGATCTGCCAGAAGACTTAAAAACAAATAATGCTTAAAATGTTTACGTTATACGATTTGGTACTATTTGCGGAGAATGATGATGCTACTCCTGCCGATTTGCTGAGGACTGACTGTTGTCTGGATCGATTTGATGACTTGAAATGGCACGAAATGATCGTGCAGTGAAGGATTGATTGATATCGCATTGGCGCAACAGTTGCCGTTGCTACAGGTACTTTAGGCTTTTGCTCTGGCCGATGATGGAGTATCAATTGGTTGTATTTCGGTTTCCACGTTTCGATTTCAATTTAACCTCAACGATTTGTGAACGTTGAACATCTAATGAGACTGCAAAGTGGAAGATAAACGGTGATCCTGCGAAAATCAATAATAATAAAAGACAAAGTTGTTCGCCGGTTGGATACCGGGTAAATACAGGAGCGGTGTACATTAGCGCTTTTTTAAAGCTGAATAAATTTTATTTAGTGATAGTTTCCTCTCAAATCAGCAATACTCCACTACTTTCGTAGAAATTTGGAACTCACTATTTCAATTTTTCATTGACCATGATCCGTTAAATTTTAGCATTCTACTTGGGAAGCATTCAGAACATGCTACAGAAAGATATTACTTTTATAATGACATCGTAGAGATTTTGAATATATCATTGTTAAAATGTCTTTGGCGGGAACACCAAAAAATCCACCCGCATAAAATCCAGTTGACCCAAAATGCAGCTTTTCACAAAATTCTGCATTTTAAAAAACCAACTGTACAAAATCTACCAGAACCAAATAAAATTTTATATATCCAACTTTTATTTGGTACAAAAATCCACTTTTTGGTACAAAATCCACCATTCGGTACAAAATCCAACTTTTATTTGGTCCAACGGTAGGGGCAAAATTGATGAAGCTGAAACTCTTAGCGAATTTGATATTCCTGATTGAATTTCATCGATTAAAAACTATTGGTTCTTTTCAACGAAACTTCAATGGGAAGAGATTAGCTTTTTTCTTCCAGACGAAATATTAGTCTATTTACTTATCTTAATTAGTTTTAAAGTGATGTTAAAAAAATTATTTCTTCGAAAAATTAATACATCTCAGTATTAATAATGAATTCAAAATAATTTTGTAAATTTGGCTTAAATTTGTTGCCTAAGGTGCCTAGTAGATATTAACGCTATTAGGGAAAACTTGATCATGGCCAGTACATGTTTGTCAGGTAACTGGTTGGGATCTGACAAGGTAAAAATACAATGATCAGTTTCCGATCATGTCCCTAGTACAATTTTTACTACGAAATTAACTTTAATTAGCTACTTTCGAATAAAAATACTTTTTCTAATAAATATTAGTTATTTAAGAGGTTTAAATTAGTTATGGAACCTGGAAAACTGTTTTTGATGTAAATCTCACTTCCGCAGCATTTGAGACATGCAACGCCACTGCTACAGAACCAGATGTTACCACATTAATCCTACAAGATCCAACCTACTCAACATTTACTACAAGTACCTGCAATTCAAATGCAGTTTCATTCATTTCCCAACCACAACCGCTGCATCATTTGCAGTTTCATTCATACTTCGATTGCACTGTCCCACTGCAGATGCAAACCAAATCCTACCAATCTGCCGTATATGCAGATACTTTTGCTGCGTTGCGATCGATGATCTGCGCTGCGATCGATGATCTGCGCTGCGATCGATTTATGTCAATCAGCGGAACTTTGGCGAAGGTTAAAGTTGCATTCATTTAAGAACGCACTCAATTTGCATTCCGCGAACGCAGACTCGTTGAAGCGCGTAACAAGCACAGCGGTCGGTCGACCGATCGGTTTGTCTTTCGATCGGTTTCGATCTTTCGTTCCATTGCATTGTTGGCCAATGATCGACTGGACGGATGCAGCAACGGCTGCGGTGTATGTTGATTGCAATCGATGATGTTGCAGATACGAACGCAGCAAATTAGTGAACGGGAGATACGAAGAAGAAGAAACCCAACAGCAAACATTTGCAAATTGCAAATTTACGTCTCCATTGAGGCTGCGCGTCATTAGTGCAGGCAGCCTAACGAGAGGAGTCGCCACCATCGTCAGTATTGCTTGCGGCTGCTGTGCTGTGCAGCTGATTGCGATTCCAAGGTTGCCAACAGCAGCTACTGAATGTGCGCCGGTCTACAATTACGCGAAGTGATGATGCGTAAACAGGGTAATTTTCCTGTGGCACAGTCGACCGTTCAAACGTTCGCAATTCGCAACACAGTACATGGTTTGTTTACATTGGTAACAAAATGATATTTGCTGCAATTGCAGCACGACGACTGTGTGCAACAATTGCTTTTCTTTTCGTGGCCACAGAGTTGCTTGTGGTACCGCAAAAACCGCAAGTCGTGCTCGTTGGCACCAATCAGGAAATTGCTTTTAGCGGTTGTAAAGTGCTAAATTGCTAAAGTGCACTTAGCACTCGCTGTACAGCTGCTCAGAGTTGCTTTACAGCGCAACACCCTATACTTCCTGATTAGCAACCCTTTTGTGCATCGTGATGTCTATGCCTGACATACCATATATCCCTATCTCCAAATGCGGCACCCAGAAGCTCCATTTTCTCACGTAATTTTCAATTTCCTTGACTTTCATCTGTTCGTCATCCTACAAAGTGTCTCCTTCATCACTCAATTTTTAAATGCTAATTCTTGTCGTTCCTCTCTCATTTCCTATTCCGTACTTTTTCCTGTAGTCTTCTTGCGCATTCATCACACATTATTTCTTTACCCTTCTCACCCGTCGTAATCATTCAACGCTATCCTTTCTTTGTGCCTCATGCACAATTTGAGAAAGTGCCTTGCATCGTTGACAGCTGTCAATTGACATTAAACTGCCACGCCTACCGTCCATGTGTTGCCAAAATTTGCCAATTAAAATCAAATTTCTTTCTCGTTGTCGTGGTTGCAAATTTCGAAAAATGTTACCACGTCCACGCAACGATTGCGACTTTCTTGATGACAATTTAATTGATTTTATTTGAGGCCCTCATTGCTTCAAAGCAGTGGCACGCTGGACACAACCGTCGTTTTTGTTGTCATTACGAGATTATGTGGTCGCATTAAGGTTAAGAAAGTGACAGCTGATGTCAGTTATGAAGCATAATCATGCGAATTAATTACTTGCTATTAGCATTTTGACAACATTTTGAGGGTAACCCTAAAAATATAAAGGAACCATCCTCTATGACACATGCACTTTTATGCACTAAATTAATTTATATTAAAATTTACTTCGTTAGTATTGATAGAAATTCAAAATCGTATTGACTTTTTAAACAAATTTTTACGTTGATCCATCCATTTTATTAATTAATTAAACAATTCCTTAATTAATTAATTAATTAATTAAATTATTAATATATAATATAATAAATATCTTTATCGTTTTGTTTGTTTGTTTGTTCCGCTTCTCCGTCTAATTCGATCTGTATGGTCTGGAATACAATAAAAAAAAAACAAAAACACAAACACAAAAGCACAAATCAAAAGTAAAAACACAAAAACAAATGAAAAAGCAAAAACTCAAAACTAAAAAAAGCAAAAACAAAAACCAAACCAAAAGCAGAAACACAAACAAAAAAAAAATCAAAAACAAAATCAAAACTTAAAATTAAAAGTGTAAATAAAAAAACTATAACAAAAACACAAAATCAAAAGCCAAACTAAAGCAAAAATTCAAAAGCCAAAACAAAAGCAAAAACCAATGGCCAAACTGAAGCAAAAACAAAATTAAAAACAAAAGCAAAAACAAAAACACAAAATCAAAACACAAAAACAAAAGCGCAATCCAAAAGCAAAAACAAATGCAAAAGCAAAAACTCAAAATTAAAAGAATAAACACAAAAATAAAATAAAAAACACAAAAACAATATCAAAAACACAAAAACCAAAGCAAAAACATTCAACCAAAAACCAAACTAAAGCAAACACAAAAGAAAATAAAAACAAAATTTTTCAAAAACAAAATCAAAACTTAAAATTAAAAGTGTAAAAAAGGAACCTATAACAAAAACACAAAACCAAAAGCCAAACTAAAGCAAAAACTCAAAAGCAAAAACAGGCCAAACTGAAGCAAAAATAAAATAAAAACAAAATTAAAATTAAAAACAATAACAAAAACATATGCAAAAAACAAAAACAAACGCATAACACAAAAACAGCAGCAAAAGCAAACACACAAAAACCAAAGTACAAACTAAAGCGAAAACAAAATCAAAAACAAGCAACAATAGCAAAAATATAAACAAAAACAAAAGCAAAAACACAAAAAAAGGAAAACACAGAAACAAAAGCAAAGACACAAGTTCAAGCCCAAAAATAAAAAAAAGCTAAAAAAAAAACCAAATCCAATAGTCAAACCAAAGTAAAAACGAAAAACAAAAGCAAAAACACAAAACCAAACTATAAAAGCAAAAAACACAAAAGCAAAGGTAAAAATAAAAGCAAAAGTAAAAAAAAAATCAAAAATAAAAATAAAAACAATGCAAGAACAAAAACAAAATTTTCAAAACAAGCAAAAATTCAAAATCAAGCCATATATACTAAAACAAATAAAAAAACCAGTTGGGAAGGTTAGATCACATGGGAAATTTTAAAGTAGGTGTAATTATGATAGTTAGGATTATCAAAATTATAGTCGGTCTAAGCCGACTATAAATACCCTACACATATGTGTAGTTACCATTCAAAGTGATATATAGGTCACCAGGGTATACGAATCCTGAAAATAACTACAAACATTCAATCGCTGAAGAATTTCCATTCATTTGATACCCATATTTACAAATGGGTAGGTGTACCGAATTTCGATTTTTTTTTTGTGAACCACAAGTCTTTTCGCCGGAAAACATTATTATCATGTATTTGAGCATGATGTCAATATATATTTGACCAACAAAGTTTACCTAAGCACGTACACATAAAAATTGATCTTTATATGTACATTTTATATGTGGTATTTGAACATAAGTGGTCGGATCATAGGTCACCATGGACCGATCTCGCCAATTTTTTCGCACATACAGCGTAGGTATATTAGTAATCTAAGTTATAAGTTTCATTTATCTAGCTCTTCAATTTTAAAAGTCTTAGGGATTTCAACAGACAGACAGACAGACAGACGGACAGACAGACGGACAGACAGACAGACGGACATCGCTAAATCGACTCAGGAGGTCATGCTGATCAAGAATATATATACTTTTCCATACCGGAGATGCTTTCTTCTGGGTGTTACAAACGGCGTACCAAACTGAATATACCCTTTCACTCTTAGTGTAGGGTATAAAAAACACAAAAACAATAGCTATCCCGTTACAGTTTCATGGCTTGCCAAACACATAAAATGTTAATTTTTTTTCTCACTACAGTAAATTTTACGGTTATTTTATTTCTTCTTAATATTTTTGTAAATTCCGGGACTAATGCCGTGAACCCGCTTTAAAGTTTTTCAGTCCCGAATTTTCTTTTGAATTTCAAATAGAAATTTCTGAATATCAAAGAAAATTTTTGAATTTCAATGGACGTCTTTTGAATTTCAAATGGAATTTAAGAATTTGAATTGATGTCTTTTGCAATTTAAATGGTTTTTCTGAATTTCAATTGATCTCTTTTGAATTGCAAATGGAATTTCTGAATTTCAATTGATGTCTTTTGCAATTCAAATGGTATTTCTGAATTTCAATCTATGTCTTTTGAATGTTAAATGGAATTTCTGAATTTCAAATGGACATTTTTTGAAATTTAAATGGAAATTTCTGAATTCAAATGAAAATTTGTGAATTTCAAATGGAAATTTCTGAATATCAAATGAAAATATCTGAATTTCAAATCAAAATTTCTAAATTTCAATTATACTTTTCTTAATTAGATTTGTAAAAGGTATAGAACCGATTAACTGTCTCCGAGAAACAAGTCACGTGCCCGGTCTAGTACCAGTTCGTTTCCCCGACGGTGAAATTCGGATGTCCGAATTGAATAAACCCTATAAAGTTTTAGAAATAAACTTAAATTTTGTCGGTTTGTTTTTTTTTTTTTTAATTTTTAATAAAAATGTTTTTAAAACCGATATAAAACCGAAATCTTTAAATAGATTTTAGACGTGAACGGTTTTCAGCCGAAATTTATTATGGTTACGCTTTAAAGCCCTGCTTCCAGTATTTTCAAATTATTTTCTACCAAAGCGATATTTATATGGCAAGTATTACTTTTTCCGTTGGTTGTAGTTTTCATGGGTTTATAATGGTCTAAGCCACAGACTAATGTGAGTTTTGCGCATTTCAAATCAACAACTAACATAAATATAGAGCGGAAGTCAAATGATTACAAGTGAGTACAACTCTATTAGAAACGAAGTAGGTGCCCAGTATATAATCATCAAAGTAACGAGTAGATTTGAGTCGGACCATATTTAGTGTGTGCGTTCGTCCGTTGTCTGGTCGTCTGTCAACCGGTCGTACATTGGCACGGTCCGTCAGTTGATTTGCCAGACATGCCAGACTGAAATTAAAACTGAAAATAATCACAGCAATAGTAAAATTTATTAGATCACAGACACACACACAAAAACGATCACTGTGAGAACTGTGCCGTGATCGACACTTTCGTTCAATTATATCAAAAATTACTCGCATTTTCATTATAAAATGTGTGGTACCGGTTTCTCATTCAATATAAACTCATGAAACGGAAGTCGGAAGTGACGCAATTAACTGGTTTCGCGCCGTTTGACTACTGTGTGGCACTGTGACAAAAACAAGTGCTAAATTGTTGCAGTTAAAATATTAACTCGAACGTGCGAGTCTTTATAAATTGTTAATGATTATAAACAAATTATGACAACTGTCTGTCTGACTGACTGACTGTCTGACGTACAGACGGACGGACTGACTAACTCACGAACTGTGCTACATAGCAGCATTGTGCGGCTTTTGTCTCTACCAATTATGGCAGCAAATTAGCGGTAAATAGACTATGAAGCCATGCTCAAGAATGTGTTTTGGAATTTTTGCTTCAGAACACAGAATCGAAATTTAATGAAATGCGCCCAATTTTTGGATTCTCTTTTTTTTCGTGCAGGTTCCCATTAAAAAAAGAACATTAAAACTGCAAATACCGCTGCTTAGAATTTCGAGCACATACGTTCGCGGCCAAAAATACCTGCCAAATCAAAACAAGCACGATTAAATCGAACGTTTGTTTGATCAAAGACGTTGTTTCGTCTCTTTTGATTGTAATTCATCACTTTGCTGCAAAATGAAACGTTATTTGATTGATTTGAAAAGAAGTGAATTTTAAAATCCAACAGCGGTCCTTGATCGTGATCAGCACCCTTTGTTGTCGTTGAGTTTGTTTTTCGTTTCAAATACTGTGTTGTCTGCATTTCTAATTAAGCGTATTAATCATGAGCTGATCGTCTGCTCTAAATTATTGTTATTTTTTTAAATTTTTGCTATTTCATAATTATTTGCAGCAATTCCTTTGACTCTAGAACGTTTGACTGCAGTGCAACTATGTCAATCGTAGACCCTGCAAAGTTTATTCTGCTGTTTCGTCAGCGTCTGTTTCTAAAATTGTAGCCCAGATCAAAGCGCATTTTGCCGCTGTCTTTTGATGTCGGCCGCCGACCTCTTACTGCGTTTGTCTCAAAAACATTTCTGCAATTCTTCTATGGCTCAAAGTTTGCCCATCATCATCATCGCCATCAGCACCACGACTAGCACTAGTAGCTACTACCACGCAAACCCACATCACAGGGTTGGCACAACTCGTCGTCATTGTCGTTGTCGAGACGTGGTGTCATGTCAACGCGCGGTTTGATTTTTATCGCTATCGGTTATGATGTGGATCACAGAATACAATGCGGTCGATCGAACGTATGGTCTCTTAAAAATGTGCCTAAATTGTTTTCAATTATTATTTGTCGTTCTCAGTGCTCAAGAGTGAGTAGCGCGATAGCCAGTCATACAAATCCGATTTCCAAAATTAAATATTTTGTAAAAGTAAATACAATTTTCAAAATTATACAGGGTGTTTGGTTCATCGATGTCAATAATTCATGGAGTCATTCTATGGCTCAAAAAAATATATAAAAAATCTCGAATTTTAAACCCATTTTAAGGTATAGGCTGTTTAAGAGATGTATATTACTGACATAACCTTGTCAAGAATATTGGTTATATATACAATTTTCACTTTTCCAATGATATATCACATCTTCGAACCCCATCATTTCTTTCTTTTCTAAAATGAACGTAAATTTACAAATTATGAAATTTACAAAAATGAAAAATACAAATTTTGAATTTTTCATTGATTTTCTCAAAATTTCGTTACGGATTACCCGATTTATTTAAATTTATAATGATATACCAGTTCATTCCCAGTATTTTCCTACCAATCACAGGGATTTAAACTCGGTAAGAAATGCTGCAGAAATAATTTAACGGTGGTGGGTCTTGTGATTTGGTGTTTTAAATAAAAGAATAAATTATTAGGTTTGGAAATATCATAGTTTCTGATGAAGTAATAGGATAATGATTATAATTTTTATAAATATTTAAAATTATTCCTGGATTTTTTTGTTTTTTTTTAATTTCAACTATCAAATCACAAGACCCGCACTGTTTAATTATTTATGTAGAATACCTTACCAGATTAAAACCAATGTTATTGGTGAAAAAGTACTGGGAATATAAATTTGTAAAAATACGGTGATCCTTAACGATATTTTGACAAAAGCAACAAAAAAATAAAGATTTATATGTTTATAGCCTTCACCTATGAGGTACAGGGTATATTAACTTTGTGCATATATTGTAACGCCCCTTAGGAGGCGTGTCCGGTATGGAACAGTATATATATTCTTGATCAGCATCACTACCCGAGTCCGTTTAGCCATGTCCGTCTGTCTTTCTGTCTGTCTGTCTGTCTGTCTGTCTGTCTGTCTGTCTGTCTGTCTGTCTGTCTGTCTGTCTGTCTGTCTGCCTGCCTGTCCGTCTTGCTGTCCGAATACAGAATAACTTGAGAAATACTGATCAGAATGCGATAAAATTTCGTATTATTATATTCTAGCCAAAAGTAGGAACTGAGTTTCAAAATGAGCCAAATTGGTCAACGGACACGCCCACCTCCCATACCTCACTTTTATATAACTCTTTAGGAACTAATAACTCGAAAAGTATTCAAGTATTGTTATAATTCACCTAAAAATATGTGGTCCAAAAATGGGCGTGATTCGACTACTTTTTTTTTCATTATTTCCCGGGTTTTCGTAGTGAAAATTTGTTCCGTAAATTATTAAAATCAAATCTATGAAATATTAGCCTTTCAAAATTTTAAATATAGACGTTGTCCGCCCAATATATGTTTCTATTTTTTTTTTTATTAGTTTTTATACTTTTATATACATTTTTTAATTTATGGGGATATAAGACGTAAATTTCTGATATGTGAATAATATTCTGTGGGTGGGGAGGTTCAGCATAATTAAAATCTTTAAAATTAAGGTATACAATTAAATATCCCACATTAATATCCCCACCAATGGTGTAGGGTATTCCATAGTCGGGCCCGACCGACTATAAAAATCCAACCCATGTGACCTTACTTTCCCAACTCGTTATTTTTGTAAATATCAAATTTACGTACCTCTTGAAAAGGGAAGAAATCATGGGGTTCAAAGATGTGATTATCATTGGAAAGGTAATTTGATTGTCTAAAACATGACTGAATATTCATTTATCAACAAAATTTATTTTATAACCAATTTCAGTAATATGCATTTCATTTCTGTATCCTAAATTATGTGCAAAATTTTACATTTTTTTATTTCACATTTTCTTATTGTTTTGAGTCATAGAATGACCCCCAGAATTATTGAACTAAACACCCTGTATTATGAACTAAACACCCTGTATAACCCTGTCACAATTTTCCAAAATCTTGCATTTAAGTGTGTACATTTTTGGTAATATTCCACAAGTAATCAAGTGAATTGTCAGAATTTTTGTCTCAGGACCCTAGAATTTTTTATCAGGCGCAAAGTAGTTTATATTGTTTATATCAAAGCTGCTTATTTTCTACCAAAAATAAGTCGGGAATCTGACTTTAAAATTACTCAAAAACTTAAATTTTTTGTGTGTTTGTCCGAATTCTTCATAATCACTGTACAAGACAAAAGCAAGATTTGTGAACGGAATGCTATTTTTTACACAATCTTCGCCTTTGTCTGCTTAAAATCTATCAAAAAAATCACATACAGAAAAAGAAATTTAACGTAAATATAGCAACTGTGATTAATTGATACAAAATAATAAATTCTATTAATGTAATTAATTGGATATACGAATTGTTTTATAGTATAAATTAAATCCTTTATGGAGTTGGTATATATACTAAAATATATGCATATATAGCATGCATATATAGCGACCGACAGTTTTAGAGGCACTACACAGTTTTACAGCCACACACAGTTTTAAATGCACTACATAGTATTACAAGTACTGTTGTACCGATCTTAATTTACATTGATTTACCGTGTGACATGTGACATGAACGTTAGGGTGTCCCGTTCTTATATGGAGAGTTTTTATTTTTCGAATATCTTCTCAGAACATATCAAAATTGTGTATAGATGTGTAGATTCATTATATTTAATTAGTTATTAAATCCAATACTACTTTTAGACCTCTACCGAAGCTGAAAGGTTATTTTTATCATATGATGCAGTTGTGATTATTTATACGTTTTTGTTTATTTAAAATAAACATTAAAATATATAAATTAAGAATTATGTATTCACAAGGTATAATTAATAAAAAATAAAAATAATGAAAACAATTAAAAGGCAAAAAATATATTTACTTCAAAAACAAAAATCAGATATGACTATTTTTTTTTATTTAAATAAAAATATTAATAACGATTATTTTAGAAAAATTGAGTCTTGTAATTAAAAGAAGGCATCTGATATCTTGATTCTTTATCATCAAGATCTCAGATGTCCTTATTATACCCTACACTAAGAGTGAAAGGGTATATTCAGTTTGGTTCGCCGTTTGTAACACCCTGAAGAAAGCATCTCCGGTATGGAAAAGTATATATATTCTTGATCAGCATGACCTCCTAAGACGATGTAGCGATGTCCGTCTGCCTGTCTGTCTGTTTGTCTGTCCTTCTGTCTGTCTGTTGAAATCACGATTACAGAAAAAGTAGAAGAGCTAGAGCAATGAAACTTTAGATTTTGATTACTTATATATCTAATCTGTCTGAACAAGAAAATTGGCATGATCGGTTTATTGTGACCTAAGAACCGACCACTTATGTTCAAATATCTCATAAAAAATTTACATCTATAGATCTATTTTACTGTATACGTGCTTAGGCAAACTTTTCTTGTCAAATATATATTGAATTCATGCTCAAATACATGAAAATAATCTTTTTCCGCAAAATGACTTGTGGTTCCCAAAAAAAAAAGTCGAAATTCGGTACACCTACCCATTTGTAAATATGGGTATCAAATGAATGGAAATTCTTCTGCGATTGAAAGTTTGTAGTTATTTTCAAGACTCTTTTACACTGGTAACCTAACCACACATATTTATAGTCATAGTAACATATTTATAGTCGACTTTTTTTTTTTTTTTTTCTTTTTTTTTTTTTTTGGCGCTACAGTCCTATATAGAACTTCGGCCGAGCTCTCTCACCATTTTGAGCTGTGCGTGTTATATTTGTACTCAAAGTGGTGGGACCTACAGTTTATTGCCGAATCCGAACGGCGGGTGAGAGCTTTTCATAGGCAATGTTTTTACTCTCGGAGGTTTGCCATTTACTGCCGAAAGGTAGCGCGGTATAGAAAAATGTTTCTATGAAAAGATGTTGTTAGCCCCAGTCCAGGCTTGAACCGGGGACCTTTCAGCTCGCAGTCCAACGCACTAACCACTGAGCTACCGCGGCTAGACCGACTTAGACCGACTATAATTTTGATATTCCTAACTATCATAATAACACCTGCTATAAAATGTCCCTAATTTAAAATTTCCCATGTGATCTAACCTTCCCAACTGGTTTTGCTATATATACACACAAATATTTTGTCTGTGCATATATGAAGAGAATTATTTGTATTCGTGCAGGAACATTTTCAGTCGTTTTAATCATGTTCACACAACTATTATTAATAAGTTCATCGCCATTGATGGCTAGACACAGATCTCGTGCCTGTGGGCCTCATGTGGGTTTCGGATCGCGTGACTATAGATGGTTGCGGCACAAGTTGTACCCGTGCTGCTGCTGCTTGCGATTGCCTACAGCAAGCACGTTTTTATTATTTTTTTCTACTACGTTTGCATTACATTCAATTGTGTGTCTAGTCAAAAGTGACAACATGTAATTGTGACTGAGTGTGAAAGTGAGTATACTACTTGTTGAGCAAGTGCATCAGAAGTATTTGCATCAACTACATCAACATCCAGGTCATTATCACCAACAAAGTAGGCAACAAGGATGTTGCTATTAAATGAAAGTGTAATTTCCACAAAGAGCAAAAAAGTTAATTTATGATTTTCGGATGATTACTATATATGGTGGGATGGTGCGTTCATTTAATGAAATATTAATATTCACAATTTATTGAGTTCATATTAAATAATCCAGATTGTTGCTAATTTGAAGAACAGCTAAAATTGCTACCGAGCTCATTTAGTAAAGGTTTTTCTAAAAGGCAGTTTTTTGTTGGTGTTATTATTTAATTAATCTATTAAAATAAATGCCCAATAAACTTTGAATCATATGCATAAAAACAGTTATACTAAAATATCGTGCATTTAAACGATTGATAGATTATTGGAAATAAATAAAAAAAATCTTCAGTCGGTAGCCGGTAATCGTTGGAAGCGCCTTTGGAGTCTTTAGAAATTGTAATGTTTTTATGAATCCGCCGCAGACTAATATAAATGCTGCATTTAACAGCAATTTTATGTTAAATATACACAATATATATTTTTTTTGGTGCATTAAAAACCGCGCTCATCTTTTGAGTTAATTTTAAACAATTTAGTTGCTGCAAACTATTGCGTCTTTCTTTTCGGAGCCTTGCCAAATCCTGTCTAAATTTTGATGCGTGTTTAGCTACCGATTTTACCGCAGGTTCAACCTATTAAAGTATTCTGCAAAAGTGTAGACATGATTTTGTTCAGTTCAGTTGAATATGCAAATTTTTATGGACCTATTGATTTTTGCATCTTTATTTTAACGGTAAACGCGGTTAAAGCCAAATTTGACGCGGCAGCTTCAGTAGCTAAACCAACATTTTCGATGTCTGGCTAATTTGCATTTGATATTTCAACTTATTAGTGCTATTATTTTTTAAGCAGTCTTTAAATATGTGTACGAAATGAGATTTGGTTAAGGTCTGCGCATGTCTTTCATGAATTCTGAATCGAACTTAGTTCAAAATATTCTATATTCAATATTCGTATATTAAAAAATTAGGAATTTTAACATTTTTAACAATATTTAAGTATGTTTTTTTGAAAATACCAACTAAAAATATATATATGTGGCTAAAATTGATATATTCTATAAATATTCCAACCTATTGATACTCCTTCATAACCATCATTTATTTAAAACTAGTGGGGAAAGTTAAGTCACATGGGCGGACTTAAAGTCTGCCAGGGGCCTACACATTGACACATCAAATGCACATCTTAAAAAAATGAGCAAATTTTTAATAATGCGTTTTAAACTCTTTAACCAACCAACCTCCTTTTCGGTCCATATAGTCAAATCTAAAAAGTTTTAGTATGTACTAGATGTGGGCATGTGGTGAGTTTTGACTTACGCTCACGAAACGATTCTTCTAGTCACGAACACTCACTCACGGGCTTTTTTTGTTCCACTCACATTCACTGACAATCACGTGAGTAACTTATGATTCAATCACAATCACGCGTAACACACGTGTTTCAATTCTGCGAAATATTCAACTCACGCACACTCACTCACGCACAAATTGTACTCACTCACGGGCTTGTTTTGTTCTACTCACACTCACTCACAATCACGTGAGTCAATAAAGATTCATTCAAAATCACGCGTGAATCACGTAAAAATCAGTTCAGCTGCTCATCTACAGTGTGTACTACAACCAATTTCAAACAGTGCTCTTTTGGTATGAGGTTGGACGAACGATAAAATTAGTTGAAACAACCAACTGTGAATATGTGAATAGACCTGCGACTTGTGACTAATTCTATTTTTCACACAATATAACATATTTAGTCGCTCATAATTCTTACACACAGAAAAATACTCTTTTGGCATGATGTTGGAAGAATGAAAAAGTTAGTTTTAACAACTAATTTCATTCGGTTACAACGCATTTTCTACAAATTTGCAGGCGGAACTGCCAAAATCGAAATTGTTCCAAAGCTGTTCGATATTAGTTATAGTCCAAATTATATCTCTTTTAGTTTGTACTATAAGAACCGACTAAGTAGTTGAGAGAACCGAATATGTTGGTTGATCAAAGTGTTGGTTGGCGCAACAAATCACTATTCAGTGTGTACTAACTAACACTACTATCAAAAAATCACTACTTTCAAATTTACCATGGGCCTAACATATTAATAGTCAATTGATTAATAACTTCGTTTTTAAATTTTGGGGGGTTTACACACAGAATCGACACTTGTAACCAATCGATTTATTAGGTTGTCTCAACCGATTAGTCGGATATTATAGTTAAAACTAACAGAGTTGTAGTTCAGACTAGAATCGACTTGGAACAGTTCGAACACACCATTTGGTGTGTGTAGACTAATATTTCCTGCGCCAACCGAATATGACAGTTCTACCAACAAATTAGTAGAAAATTCATTTTAATCGAATGAAGTTGGCTGTTATAACTAACTTTTTCACTCTGCTAACCTCATACTAAATTTTTTCTGTATGCATGAATATAATCATCTTGATTCCAGTGGTTACGTTTGTTCTGCAATTTCAGTAGCATATTGTTCAAATCAAAAAAAAAAAACAGTTACATTTTGGATTCGCCAAGAATTGTTGTTTTTATAAGTTTTTTTTTTTCACTGTGTATATTCAAAAACGTCGCCTCGGTAGTTCGTCTGGTTAGTGTTTTAGACTACGAGCGAAAAGTCGCTGGTGCGTTCGACTACGAGCCAAAGGTCCCCGGTTCGATCCCCAGCGACTGTCAACATATTTTTAATAGAAAACATTTTTCTATGCGCCGCTATCTGTCGGCAGTCAATGCAAACCTACGAAAGTAAAAATTGACTATAAAAAACTCTCACTCGCCATTCAGATTCGGCAATAAACTGTAGGTACCACCACTTTGAGTACAAATATAACACGCACAGCTCAAAATGGTGAAAGAGCTCGGCCTAAGTTCTATACAGGACTGTAGCGCCAGACTATTATTATTATTATATTTCAAATGAAACAAAAACCAGTAAGGAAGGTCACATGGAAAATTTTTAAGTAAATGGTGTTAGTATGAATTATGAAATTTATAGTCGGAAAGCCGACTATAATACCCTTTACGGGTTTACGGATCCTGAAATCAATAGAAAAGTTGCAATCTTGAAAGTATTTCCTTTCATATGAGTACCCATATGTACGAATGGGTAAATGGTCAGGATTTTTCATTTTTATACCCTACATCTATGAGGTAAAGGGTATATTACTTTTAATTTCGGGAAGTACAAGGCGTTTCGTGAAAAAAAAAACATTATAGTTTATATAACTTCCAGCATATGATGTATTTGAACATAAATGTTCGGTTCACAGATCACAATCGATCGATTATATGACAAGCAGAATGTATGGCAATCTAAAATTAGGAGTTTCCTTTATCTAGCTCTTCTAGTTTTCCTGTACTCGTCATTTCAAAAGACGAACATCGCTAAGTCGGTCATGCTGATGAATAATATATATATATATATACTTTTCCATACCGGATATGCCTCATTCTGGGTGTTATACATGTCATACCAAATTGAATATACCCTTTCACTTTTAGTGTAGGGTATAAAAACACAATACATCTAAATTAAACCGTTAAATTGCCAACTTATCAGACATTAATTCTAAGACAATCCAATTCTCAATCTACTAAGCCTTGTAATTAGTCACTTATGACAAAGGTAGCAATTTTACGTTTAAAACCTCTAAAAATAAACACAAAACTGACTGATCATTAATTTGGCATATGATGTTTATACTGATTGACCGACCGACCATCTGAACGACGGACCGGTCGACCAACCAAATGAGCCCAAGTAGTAACTGAAATACCCCAAAGCATTTAATAAATGCCACATATGTTTGTGAGGTTTTTAACCACAAGTGCAAGAGCACCACCCCAATTCACAGATGACCAACATCATCATAATCATCATCATGCAGTCTTAAATTCATCATAGATAGTCACGATGTGCGTATATCTCACAGTCATTTAGCGCCACGTAAAAAAAATCCAAACCCAAAGAAACCCTGATGCGTATAAAACCGAACAAATTATGGATGGTTGTAGTAGCGAGCCTACAAAATACTGCCCACATATATAATACATTTTTGCGGTTTACCAGTTTTGTATTTATTTTTTTTTTTGAACCGAAAATTAAAACCTATCTTTTTGGCTACTTTTCTTCAATTGTTTACACAGGATCATCAGCACCATTTGTGACGTTTATAGTGGATTTTGTTGGTTTGGTTCTTTACTTGCCGCATATATCCTCTGATAAGTCATGTTTCTCTGATGGATGTATATGCTCCCGTTTATCTGCTCGAGGTCGAGGGTTGTTTATTAATGACAGACAATTTAATGTTTGTGTATTTATCGCATTTAAGCCAACCTTTAGTGCAAAAGGTCTGTCCTGTCTGTATGGTAAAGGTAGCTGGCAAAAAGGTAAGAACAAAACTTGATAGACTTGTTTTTTATTATTATTATATATGAGGGACTGGGCTGACATGTTTTGCAGTTTTCCGGTTGACCGCAACAAAAGACATGTCACACCGTGTTACAACAACAGCAGCAGCAGCATTAAGAAATACAAAAACAAATACAACGAAAGTATAAACATGATATGAACAACAACAACGTGTTTATACAACAAATAACAAAATAACCGTGGCGGTTACAGCAACCGAAACCGTTGTCAACAATGGTGTCAATTTAAAGGTGCTCAGTCAGACAACCATAAGTGACTTTATTAAGCGGTTATTTCATAACAATTCCATAGACAGTCAAATTTACATTTCTAGTAGGCATGCTACTTTTCATACTTTGAGTGGATAATAGAAATGAACACTGGGGAACAAAAGGTTTAACCATTTGTGATGCAGGATTTCTAATGTGTATAAATGAAAATAGTATTAAAAAGGCATAATATTAGAATATTCCTCTAATTATGAGCGAGATTTGTAACATAAAACTAAACGATTGATTTGTATTACCGTAACATCCAAGCGAATGCTCAACTGCATATAATTCATGTCTGCTTTTTCGGAGATAAGTTTGAAAAAACACAAAAAAAGAAATGATATCATGGATTATCTAGTTTAACTATTGGTTAAAATGCAGTTATTTAAGCAAACCCTATTTTTCCTTTTTATATTTCAAGAACCCATATCTCTGTAACTATGTTAGTTAGAAAACGGTATTTTTTCCGTTTGTTGAAATGAACTGGTATCATTATAAATTAGAAAATATGAATGATCGATATCGAAATTTTGAGAAAATCAATGACATTATAAAAATTGTTATTTTTATTTTTGGACATTTCAACTGTACGTGCATTGAACGTTTTTTATTGGTTTTATAAACGCAGTAAACAGAATAAAAATAAATCTCCGCTAAAACAGCTTTTCTCATAGACAAGTCTTTCTCAGACTGTGCTTCCCCGTAGAATTTTCCCAGTAGAAATCTTCTCCGTAAATTCTTCCCCATAGAACGCTTTGCCGTAGAATTCTTCCCGGTAGAATTCTTCGCGTAGAATTCTTCCCGGTGGATCCCTTTCCCGCAGAATTCATCCCCGTAGAGTTTTTCCCAGTAGAAGTTTTAGTGTGGTGAGTTTCGGTGTGGTGAGTTTAGGTGTGGTAAATGTTGGTGTAATAATAATAGTTTGGCACTACAGTCCTATAAGAACCTAGGCCGAGCTCTCTCACCATTTTGAGCTGTGCGTGTTATATTTGTACTCAAAGTGGTGGGACCTACAGTTTATTGCCGAATCCGAACGGCGGGTGAGAGCTTTTCATAGGCAATGTTTTTACTCTCGTAGGTTTGCCATTTACTGCCGAGGGGTAGCGCGGTATAGAAAAATGTTTCTATGAAAAGATGTTGTTAGCGCCAGTCCAGGCTTGAACCGGGTACCTTTTGGCTCGCAGTCCAACGCACTAACCACTGAGCTATCGCGGCTATGTTGGTGTGGTGAGTTTTATTGTGGTGAATTTTTGTGTGGTGGGTTTTAGTGTAGTGAATTTAAGTGTGGTGAATTTAAATGTGGTGAATTTTAGTGTGGTGAATTATGGTGTGGTGAGTATAGTGTGGTGAGTTTAAGTGTAGTGAATTTTAGAGTGGTGAATTTAATTGTGGTGAGTTTTAGTGTGGTGAATTTGAGTGTGGTGAGTTTTAGTGTGGTGTATTTTAGTGAGATGAATTTTAGTGTGGTGAGTTTTAGTGTAGTGAATTATAGTGTGGTGATTTTAAGTGTGGTGAGTTTTAGTGTGGTGAATTTTAGTGTGGTGATTTTGTGTTGTGAATTTTGATGTGGTGAGTTTTAGTGTGATGAGTTTTAGCGTGGTGAGTTTTAGTGTTGTGAATTTTGATGTGGTGAATTTTTGTATTTGAGTTTTTTGTTTCATGTTTAGAGCTGCTGTAAGTGCCAAGTTATATCGTATTAAACGTTTAGGCTGTATCGGAGGAGTCCGTTGACCGATTTGGCTCATTTCCGTACACAGATCCATTATTTGTGTACAGCATATTGGAACAATACAAAACATGGAAAACAATATAACCTGTACCTCATAGGTTTAGGGTATAAGAAGGGCAGATTTTTGTTTATAGTCTATAAAAACTTGCATAACATTACGTGACCTGTAATTAACTAAATTAACATGATTTTTAGTACGTTTCAATATACTATGTTAAACTTTCGGTTCCAAAGAATTGTTTGTGAAATTCTACATACAGCACACTCAGAAAAAAAAACTCATAAAATCCCATTAAAATTGGACAATAGGACAGTTATTGATTTAATAGTATACAAATAATAAATATTTTCATATAAACTCAAATAAATTTTATAGTATTTTGTAGTATTTAATAGGATTCACCGATTGAGTTAATAGTTTATCGGAAAACTATCCTATTGACTAATTTTAATAGTAAAAACTATTAATTTTATGGTATGTTTTTTCTGAGTGCATAGACATTGACTGCGCCAACCAAATATCCAACCAATGTTTCCTGAAAACGTTAAATTGTTACTTTTATTCAAAACTAACAGTTTGTAGTTTGAATTAACTAATTTAAAACAAGTGACAATTACATATTCAACTTTATACCACTGGTACCCCTAATGCCTTCAAAATAAATCAATCAAATATGTTTGCAGCAAACACAATATTATACAGTTAATTGCTTTAATACAACTGGTTTGTTGTCGTAATATATAATCAAGCACTATACAATTTCAGAAACGATTACCACAAACATGCAACAAAAAATTTTAAATTGCATCAATTAATGTTGGTTTGCTACAAACATAATATGCTTTCTGTAAACATATTTCAATAAACATTTAATTAATGCATATCCGTGATGTGTTTCAAATATTTTACATAAACAACAATCTCAAGCACATGCTTAACAGCAGCACTTTTAAACAAACCTTAGGTTTATCGGCTAGGTTATTTTTAACAAAAACAACAACAACAACAAATACCTGTCATAACAAACAACTCGCTTAATATAATTTACGATCTTCCAACGTATTTAAATTTTCAACGCCATCTTTCAAGTTGACTACCTACCGTAAAGTGTACCCACTGCATGGCAACACTTTGCCATGTCACACACTCTCTCGGCCCAAGTGCTCGTGGTGGTGCTCTTGGAATTTTCTTGCGGTTGACTGCCAAAATGCTTGCCATCACAACAACAACAACCACAATATCAACAACAGCAGCAGCAACAATGCCTTTCGATAGCACTGCATATCGCTCAGGTTTCAGCGCCATGCCATTCTTTCATTTCCGCCAAGATAAACTTATTTTCTATGCGACACTAAATTATCCACAAGAATGTTGTTTATGCAAAAATATGTTCAACACAGAGCAACGATGTGTGGCCCAAGACGTCTTGATGTAACCGCGCAGAATTGATATACGACATAGTCTCCTGGTATGTCTCCTGATATGGTGGCTGCCAGCTATTGTTTCTGTACGAGGTTTAATATATTTTGCCATTGACTAAAACAAGATAATGGTTCTGTTCATAAAGCGGGTTTCACACTACGCATTACAAATAATCAAATTAATGTGGTTTAAAAATTAATAAAAATGTTGTTAAAATCTATTAATTCAAGTACGAACACTGAAAAGAATGGCACTCCCAAAGAAAAATCTCAACCACGAATGAAAAAAATGCTCAAGTCATTGAAATAACGGTGGATTTGTTATTTTAAATATGTGAATCAAAATATCTCAAAAAAAAATCAAATTCCGATAAAGATACACAGAAAAAATAATCGATGTAAATATAGCAACCGATATTAATTGCATTCATTAATCAATCCAGCAATGAAATTCCGACCCCTACAACACCCCGAAATGCTAACATTTCCAATATATATTTTTAAAATATTTAATTTTTTTTTATATGGGTCAAATATTTGTAGTAGTCAATTATTTAAACGGAACCATATTTAGAGAGGAAATTCTGAACACTGAAGCTATTAAATTTTGTTTAAACATATTTTAACGTTCATACTAAGTTCGTAGAATATTAAAAAAAAATTCTTCAATGAATATTACATAGGTTTTTATACCCTACACCTATGAGGTACAGGGTATATTAACTTTGTGCATATATTGTAACGCCCCTTAGGAGGCGTGTCCGGTATGGAAAAGTATATATATTCTTGATCAGCATCACTACCCGAGTCCGTTTAGCCATGTCCGTCTGTCAGTCTGTCCGTCCTGCTGCCTTGCTGTCCGAATACAGAATAACTTGAGAAATACAGATCAGAATGCGATGAAATTTCGACTCAATATTTTTTAGCCAAAAGTAGGAACTGAGTTTGAAAAATAGCCAAATCGGTCAACGGACACGCCCACCTCCCATACAAGTCACTTTTATATAACTCTTTCGGAACTAATAACTCGAAAAGTATTCAAGGTATAGTTATAAATTTTAAAAGTTATTGTTATAATTCACCTATAAATATGTGATCCAAAAATGGGCGTAATCCGCCCACTTTTTTTTTCATTATTTCCCGGGTTTTCATAGTGGAAATTTGAACCGTAAATTATTAAAATCAAATCTATGAAATATTAGCCTTTCAAAATTTTAAATATAGGCGTGGTACGCCCAATTATATTTTTCAATTTTTTTTTTAGTTGTTTATACTTTTATATACATTTTTTAATTTATGGGGATATAAGACGTAAATTTCTGATTTTTGAATAATATTCTGAGGGTGGGGAGGTTCAGCATAATTAAAAACTTTAAAATTAAGGTATGCAATTAAATATCCCACGTTAATATCCCCACCAAAGGTGTAGGGTATTCCATAGTCGGGCCCGACCGACTATAAAACTCCGCCTCATGTGACCGAACTTAACCATGTGACCTAACTTTCCCAACTCGTTTTTTTATATAGACTACAGACTATATCAATTGTACTGTGAAAACTATTCCCCACGATTCTGTGGTTAATATCACCACGAGCGCCAATGCCCAAGCCTGGATTCGAACCCGAGACCTTCAGAATGCAATTCCAGCGGGCTACCTCTGGACTGCTGAGGCCGATAAATATTACTTGCATTTCATATATCTGATTTCTTACTTTGGGAATTGTCTAACTATCATTGGACATGTTTTTTTTATATTTTTAGGAATTTAATATAAAATCGTAAATCTCGACATAAATTTGTAAGATATACAAGAAAATTAAATGTGTACTATTACAAAAAATATTCTTTTGTCCAGGGACTAAAACACTTTGGTGTCGGATCTGGTTTCAAGATTTTTAAAATAGCGGTTCCGGTTCTGATTTCGGTTCCAATCAAGCAAAAAATGGGCTCCAATTTCGGTTCCACACATTTTTAACAACGGTTTCGGTTCAAAAAATCCAATTCTAGTTCTTTGCGGTCCCTGCTTATATCAAATTTTTAAAAAAAGCTATATAAGAATTTTGTTTTTTTTTTCAAGTTTTCAAATAACATGTCAATTCGTATTAGGTTCTTATAGACACAAAGAAATAATTGCTTGGCGTGCAGGTGTTTCAGCGAATATTCATTTGCATATAAGACATGTAGTTTGCCTTCACCAAAAATCATTTGTGGCAAACAATAGTATGAAGCGTAACCAACTATTAGTTGAAGCAACTGCAACATTGATTGGGAAAACAAACTTTTAATCCAATTTTTATATTTTCATTGCTACGACAACGAAATTTAAAATGAGACATAACCAACATTTAGTTGACTTAATAGATAGTTCGATATTTACCAAATGATATAAATTTGGTTGCAGCAACCAATATTTATTAGATTCCACTCAGAAATCAGATCAGATGTTTTGTAGAAAAACGATGCCAAAGCAGGACATCAGTCGCATATGCTTCAGAGCTTTCGAGTTGTCGGCAATTCCTGAAGAAGTATGTATAGATTGGAAAATGCCGACGAATTATTGTACAACTGACTTTGTGTAAATTTGCTAATTTCGTGTACTTAAATTGGCTACCACAACAAAAGAATCTCGAAATACTCGTAGTGTCAATTGTATTCATTAGTTGTGTGAACGGATAAGTTGTCTTGCAACAACTGAATCAGTTGAATGTTGACTGAACTAAAGTTGGAAAAAAAATGGTTGCCTCAACTGATTCGTTTTCTAGGTGTAAGTTACGACTTATGAGAAAAAGTTTATTTTTAAATGATATCATAACTATTTAAATTAATCAATTAACTTTAAATAAATTAATATTTATATTAAAAAATAAAATTTAATTTATATTTTCTACTAGTTATCTAGTATACTTGAAGTACACTTGAAATTAGGAACACCAAAGGAACTTAATTTCACATTCCATTCAACAAAACATCCAAACAGTTAAAATGTTAACTTGCAACAAACAATGAAATATAAAAGTTATTCACACAACTAAAGCTACGTTCCAAACCCCACACCTAATACCATTAAAACATTAATATGCCATATGTTAGAAACAAACAAAAAATTGTTAAAACAATGCAAAAATTCTTGCCGACAAACACCTGAAACAACATGGGTTGGTCGGTTGTTGAGATGGTTGTTTGGTCGGTCGGTCGGTCGGTCGGTCGGTGGTTAGCTGCCAACTTACATATGTGAATGCATTAAAACTCATTATAAAATCCTGCAGAAAATGATTCAAATAAATGTTTGTACAATTTTAATAGCATTGCGACCGACCGACACTGTGCCGTGTAAAATAATCTTTTTTTTTTTCTTTCACAAAATTTCTTTGCATTCATTCATTTTCGGTGCATATAAATCAGCGAAAATCCACGGAAGTTGTTGGCCTGTATAAAGATGGGGGAAACATTTGCCATAAATTGTTGCCGACAACACTTATTGTTGCCGGTTGGTGAGCGGCTTTTCTAGTTGACGGAAAATTTATAGAAAAATTTCGTAATGAATAAATGTGTGAAAATTCCTGATGAATGAATACAGGAAAATATACACGTATTATATAAGATATACCTGGGTGAAGTGTCGGAAAATAAAATGGCTCATCACAAGTGGGCATTTCCAAAAAAAAAACATCAACCACGACCGAAAAATTCAAAATGCTCAAATATTTGAAATAACAGTGGATTTGGAATCTTAAATTTAAATTCAATATCGGAAAATAAAATTATATTCTGTTATCGATAACGTATACAAAAATACACGCTGCAAAAAAAGTGCTCTCTCAAACATAATTTTGCAGGCATTAACATGTATGTTTGGAATTTTATGTAAACATAATATATAATTGACTGATAAATCATTTGTAAACAGGGTTGTATTGAGACTTGAACAGTGTTGTAATGAGCTCTTACTTACATTATAATATCACGGAATCATTTTAATGTTGCCCCTTAAAATGGAGTATGTTCCAATGGAAACATAATAATTACTACATCCAAATAAAATAAATATTTGAAACGATTTGAATATGTTCAAAATAAAACATGATTTTGAATGACCTGAATATAAATATGTTTCCAGTGAAACATATCAGTTGTTTCAGTACAAAAAGTAGTATGTTTGCATAGAAACATATTTAAATATTTTTGGAAAGAAATCCTGAAAATAAAATAAATATAAAATGTTGTTTTTTTTTATTTATTTTATTAAAAATCTTTAAACATGCACAGTGGAAAATTATAATAATAGAATTCATATACAAATTTTTAAATGCATAAATAAATAATTGGTTTAAAACTGCAAGTACAAGTGACAGCAGCAATGATTGCACAATTGCACCAGCAGACGCTAACACAGACGATCCAGGCTCGCTTTATATTTGGTACAGTTAAAGTTGATCTCAGTACAGCACATAGCGTAGGCAAGGAATTCACGGAGGCTTTTGTAAAAAAACAAGCCAAATTCTGTTTGAAAATCGAAACACAGATTTTTATATGTGGTTTTTTTACTTTAGTTTCAGAAACTATATTATACTCTGTTACTATTTGTACTTTTTGTAACACAATTTATACATTTATTTAATTTACAAATAACAAAATTATTACCGACGCGAACACGTTTTCTCAACGAACAACAAAAGACACGTACGCAGAAAATGCCGCTCAACGAGTGACAACTTTATGTACAAGAATTAATTTTTTGTTTGTTTTCAAACATCAGTATGTTTAAAATGACCTTATACATACTTCAAACGACGACAAAAGAGACGTAGACAGAAAATTCTGCTCAACGAGTGCCAACTTCGTATACAAGAAGAATATTGGTTGAAATGTATTTGAATCCAATTTTTTTTTTTTTGTTTGTTTTTAAACATCAATATGTTCAAACGATGGTAAAAGATGGCGTAGGTAAAAAATACTACGCACCGTTGCCAACTTCATCTGTCGATAACTAATCGAATGAAGACGAGCGTTGCGAACATACCTTATAATTAGATTTGAATAGCGTTTTCTGTTTGTTTTGAAACATTGTTATAACGAAGTAAATTGCCAAGAAATAGTTTATTCAAATGCATCTATGTTGGTATTGTATCATATTTATGGTAAATTTGACAGATTCTGCTGGACAATATAATAATGTTTACACGTGAACAAAAATAAATTCAATTTCGATTATAATTTAATTACACTTCATTCCTAATACATGTATGGTAATTTCGTATTACTTTTTAATTACTTTTCAAACATATTCAAACAAATCTTTTCTATCCGTGTACTTATCAAGTTACGTTACTATACAGCTTGTAAATATTCCAATTTCTCATGTACTTTGAGTAACCAAATTAAATAATTTAAAAGATATACAAATACAGAAAAATATTTTCTGTTTTTTCAGGCAACCTTAATTATTATTTCTAAAGCTTAAAAAACATTTAAATTAAAATAAGAGACAAATTTTGATTTTTGTATAAGGGTGTCTGTCCTATTGTCACGTACGTAACCAAAAAGATACATTTATTATCATATTAAACTAATAAGATTTTTAAAGGGTTTAATCCTCTGTTTCTAAATCATAATTTCCTTGGCATTTTTCAAAAATGTAAACATCAAGTTCCTAGTAAATTAAAGAACATTTTTAACAGCTAATTGAATTCTGTCACTTCGGAACTTTGAGTACCAAAAGTGTAAAAAAATTTGAAATATTTTTTTTTTCACAAAAAATAAAAACAACATTAAACAAATCTGGAAATTCGATTGTAAATCACTTTTTATTTCGTAATATGATTTGGTCATTCCACACCAAATCGACCAAATAAGTGAAATTTGCGATTTTACCTTTTCGATTTCAATAAAATTTGGACAACTGATAAAGGGTAACCAGATATGTACTAACCAAGCTTGTTCTATTAGCTTTAAAACGAGCCGTCAATGGAGTTTCTATCATTTCTAATTGAAGAGATATAGAAATATGAATAAGTGTTTTTTGGTCCATTTTTTGTAAAAAATGATCTATGCATATCTCGATACCATTTATCAGCTGGCCAAATTTCGATTTGGTGTGAAATGGCCCGATTATTAATACTGTCAGATATAAAATTATTTTTAGCATAAAATCGTAGTGCAAATTTTCATACGGAACGTCCAGAATTATTCGGTAATTTATTATAAAATAATTGTTATCTTTAGGAACAAAGTGTAACATATACAAAAATAAAGTAAATTATCTCAGCTATCAGCAAAAAGTATTTTTTAGAAAAAGATAAAAATATTTGTACCGCCCGGAATTTTTCTGTGATTTATCATGAAAAAAATATACATTAAATCGAAGAAATTGATTAAATATTCAAATAAAACAGCGATAAACTGTAGAAATACGTATAGAACAGTTATGATACAATTTGTTCATGATTCAATTTGTTCAAAAGGATGTAACCCTCCAAAAAATCGAAACGGTTCCGGTTACAAGTCCGGTTCTTTGCGGTTCCAGAGTGGGACCAAAACCCTTGGAATATCGGTGCCAGTTTTCGTTCCAAGATTTAAAAAATAGCGGTTCCGCTTCTGATGGGTTCCGATTCCGGTTCCACACATTTTTTTAACTCGGTTGGGGTTCTTTATGGCGCTTTATTATAAATAATGAAGTTTGGTACTGAGAATAACTGTATCGGAACCGTAAGAACCGGAATCTGAACTGTTTCGATTTTTGGAACTGGAATCCGAACACTTATTAAAAAATGTGTGGAACCATTATTGCACAGTGTGTGTTTGTCCCGGTTAAAATAGCACGAAATTTTTATTTTCTGATGCTTAAATTGTAGTAGAAACCAAAAAAAAATCTGATTTTAGAGGAACGGACACGCACGTTCACTACAACAACTAGCATGCACGGAGATTTGCACGTAATTTGCTTCAGGAGTAAATGAGACGCAAGACAATTCAGCGTACTAAGCAATGTGTTAGAGACGGAACATCATTCAGCGCACTGAGGCTGTGTGCGAGAAAGAGATGGAAGATCAGCGCATAAAAACACATGAGTGCGTACGAGATGCAAATGGCATGCAGCATTCACGAAAAGAGTAGAAGGTTCTGGAAACATATCGAAGGGCGCCGCATCTGAGGCACAGCACTTCAGTAGAGATTGGAAAGTGGTCGTGTGCATCTCATGTAAGAACAATGTCCAGTTAAATAGTGGACATGCAGCAGTTATTAGAATTTGTTATTAGTAAAGTTGTTTATTAAAGTGAATTTTCGTAACAATATTTATGTTTGGAATGTTACTGACAGACGAATTGTATTTTTTATAATCAAAATAAAAACTAGCACACTGAAATAAAAACAAAACTGCTGATTCTTTAACTAGTTAAATTTAAGTCACATTTAAAATTTGTATGTAAAAACATTTTGATTGTTTGTGAATCAGTCCAATCCGAGGTATGACTACAAAAGTGGACGGATTACAGAATGAACGATTACACCTCATACCAGACATGGTAGGTATACAAGTAATTGGAATTATGAGTTTAATTGATCTAGCTCTTCTCGTTTCTTTGTAATCGTGAATTCAACAGATGGACAGACGCACAATGCTAAATCGTCTCAGGAGGATACAGTCATACACCAAATATGACATACATGCCACACCTTATGGGTGTTGGAAATGGATAACCATATAATTATTTTCAATTTTTTACTACTTTTACTAGATTCTTACGTGGTCACGCACCTAGAAACCCTAAATTTGTAGAACAGTATCATTTTTTAAGTTGTTAAGAATTAGTCGTGAGAAAAGATCAAAATTACTTAACCTCTGGTATCTGTTCTACTGCTTAAGATATACACATTAAACATAATTTCAACATATTTTTAAATTTCTTATATAACTGTTTGCTAAAATTCCAAGCCAAGCAACGTCTAACAATTTATCATTTGAAAGATATTAAGCGCTCTTATGACAGTTCCAATTGAATAAAAACCTCATCAATTCGAAACTCCCCAAAACAAAGCATCAACGAAAAAAAATAATACCCACCAAATGTGCCGGTAATAAAGACAAAACTCGATTTGAATTCAGTGGCAATCGATGGCGCTATTAAGACACGTATTTAAATCACTTAGCAGAATAACAAAACGAAAACTACCAGCAGCGGCGCATGGTATCCAATGGATGCGTATTCAAAATTCCCAATTCAAATCTATGCTCAGAGCGCTTTGTTTTGGGGTCCGTTAAAGCTAATGACATAAAACATGTCATCGATACTGCTGGATACCACCGACGTGCATAATTCTCATTCAACACAGAGATCCATCCGCACTTAAAGAGCGACGGCAATTTGTATCTCGTCGTAGGACAAGGCGCACGTTTGCATATTTTCGAAAGAAAATAAATCACAATCGATGTTGAGGGGTATGTTTCGTTCTGTGGTTGGAGCTAAAATTTTACTCAAGAATTTAGAGAAAGATATATATACTTTTTTTTTGTATATCTAGTTATTTTTGACTTTTGCAACGACATTTGAATGCCGTCGCAGTAGTATGTGGTATGCCGCTGGTTTACTTGACTGTTTGTCTTGTATCTAACAGATACGATACAAAAGATACGTTTCCAAATACAGATATAATAATGAATGAGTGAATGTTTGCTACTGTCTGTTGTAGCTTAGTGCAGAATTGCGTTTATTTTTGACGGCTTTCACAGAATAAATGAATGAATGAAATAATAAATCGAAAATTTGTCACTGTCTCCGTGGTCCGACATCTTGACGCCGTTTGAGCTGCCGTCGGCCGCCATATTGCAAAGAGTTGCCGTCGCAATTTCCGTTTTGAATTATCTGGCATACGATACAAGATTAAAAGTGACGAATCAGTATTTTTTTAAGATGTATAAGTTATTTATTGGAAAAATAAACAATGTTAGTTGTAATAACCAACTTTATGTTGTTAAGACTTAATTTGTACAAATTGATTTATATAACTGCTATATTTCTTTGGTACTTGACATTTTATCATAACTATATACAAATCAAATAGTTCAACATTTTTATAAATTTGTTCCAATGCAAAGCTTTTAGTTTTAGCTATAAGAACCGACTTATCAGTTGAGAAATCCGAATACCAAACCGAATTGATTAGTACAACAAAATTTATTTATTTATTGATGATTTCATTCATTGAAGTAAAATCGTATTTTTTCAGTGTTTTTCATTTTTAATATTTTTTATATAAAGAAATTTCAAACAAAAATTGGTCTCCATTTACACATTTACGTATTTATAATTCTTATAAGATTTATGATATTTTAATCAATATGGTTTGATGGTAAAAATTCATCAATATGATGTTCACTTTTTCATTAATATGATGAAATGGAGGCTACGAATAATTAGCAATTATATATTATAAATCATTTAAGAATTATAAATACATAAATGTGTAAATGGAGATAAATTTGTGTTTGAAATTTGATGTTAAAAAAAATTGAAAATGAAAAACATCTACAAAATACGATTTTAATTCAATGAATGAATTCATCAATATGATGAATCCTGGTAGTTGGTGAAATTTTTGGTACATTTTTTTGTGTGAAGTCTTTGGAGTTTGTAACTATAATTCATGTGGAAAATTTTGTTTATACATTTTATTTAGTTCATTGGAATTCGAATATTTAGTTTTTACACGCGTCCTTTTAAATAATATCTGTGTTCTCAAGGCATAACAGCAAAACTAATTTTTTCCTCATTTTAGAAGAGTTTTTTAAAGGCGTCTAGTTCTATCGTTATTCCATGTATTTAAATGTTAAATCATCTTAAACATACTGTAGTGAATAACGCATATTTTGGAAAAGGATACTAATACAGGGGTACGCAATAAAAAAGGTTCACAGAAAAATTATTTCCTTGAACACTTTTTTAAATGTTGTACTTATCAAATGTTAAAATTATCTGAAACAAAAAAGCATTTTCTGCTAACGGTTTTCTTAAATATGTTACGTGGTGTGCAAATCTTGACATATATGACTCTGTGATACGTACACACTACAACTCTTTTAGTTTTGCCTATAAAGAACCGACTAAGCGGTTGAGATAACCTAATAAGTTATTGGTGCAACAGATTTCTATTCTGTGTGCAGATTTCTCTATTCCCCAAACATTAGATAACTTGAAATAATTCTTAAAAGATTTGTGATTTTTAATTGCTATTTATGCGAAGTCTACATTTCATCACATTAATGAACAAATGTACATCATATTAAATAAGTTTGTTCATCAAACCATATTTAGTTAAATATCATAAATCTGATTAGAAATAAATACAATAAATTTGTAAATGGAGACACATTTTTGTTTGAAATTTGATGTTAAAGAACATATTGAAAATGAAAAACATACGGTTTTAATTCAATGAATGAAATCTTGAATATGATGAATCCTAGTTGTTGGTGAAATTTTTTTGTGTGAACTCAATTAGTTGTTAATTAGTTGTTAATGGGTTGGTTATTATAACAAATTAGTTTTGTGTGTGCATTTAATAGGTTTAATAGGTTAATAGGTTTAAGGTAGTAAGTTTATTAAAAAAAAGTAACAAGTCGTTAAATTTAAAGCCGGACAATTCTTCATAGATATATTTTCCTCGGATAACTTTGCTCTGACAATTCTCCCTCAGACAATTCTTCCTTGACTGTACTTTTCTGTACTATTCATTCTCGTAAAATTTTTCTGCGACTCCCGAACAATTATTCTATTACATCATCCACGATAATACTGAAAATATTCATTCCCAGACAATTTTTTCGCGAGACAATTTTCCGTTGTTTCAAATACATATTGGCATTTCCTGTGGTTTCGGACGGCACATTCGTACGTTTAAAACTTTAATATATCGAAAGAAAATTAATGACAAAATTGGAAGTGCATGGAATGTCCAAAAAGTCAACGAATCTTGCAAACAAATTATTTTTTGAACTATTTAGGAATATAGACGAGATAATTTACCTTATTTTTGTATATAGACACTTTGTTTTAAAGTTTATAGTTATTTCGTAATAAATCGCAGAATAATTCCGGACGTTCCGTATGAAAATTGTTTGCTAAATAGTTTATATCATTCATGGTTACTATACGTAACATCACGATTTTATATACGTTATCGTTAACGGAATACATCGTTATTTCAAAGATTTGAGCATTTTCGTTCGTTTTTCCGTAAAATGCTCATATGTTATAATTTTATAAACTACAACATTTATAAACAACTACATTTCGATGCAAATGATGCAATTAACAATATCATCAAAGCTAAGTTTTTGCTCAAATCTTTCCCCTAACGCAACGCAACCATCAACGTTTCTTTATGATGACCTCCGGCTAAGCAAATAGTCAGCATTGATGACTACCAACCTAGGTCGCGGCACTAATCGAACCATTTAAGAGGCAGCGCCGGACAATGTGGCGCTCCGACAGTCGTTACAGCTTCCGCTGTGTCTGCGCGAATGTGGTAAACGGGGCAACGGAACGCTACCTAATGCGTCGCTACCTTAAGACGACGTGGAATTGTGGCAAATATGCATTCCAAGCCATTCAATCCATCGATCATCACGATGTCACTGCACATGGCTACCGAAGTGATGTCCGTTGTCTGTACGTCGCATTACATAGCGGTGCGGCCAGCTAGAGCCGAAGAGCAGAAGAAGTAATTAAGAGCGATTAAAGACATTAAGAGGCGTGAAGTGTCAGTGAGCGAGACTTGAAGTGTCCGTCAGTGAATGAGAATGAATTGAAGAACTTGCTATGTTAGTCCAAAAAGCAATTGTGAACGGTGGGATGTATGACGGACCGGACGAATAAGGCGTATTTGCAAAAATTATTGATGCATACGTCGCGACATGGGACCACATTCACACACTAGCGCAGGGTGACGATGATGAATCTCACTATGTTGGACCACGACAAAACACAATAACTATGATTTATTTGCGTAGAGGCCAACACCGCTCAAATGATCAGCACCTAGAAGACATTATTGTCTTACTCGTCGTTTTCGAATTTTTCTTTTTTGAAAACATCATCTTCCACAGCATCTTCAGATGCAATTGTCGGCTTTACGCTTATTTTGTTGGACAAACAATAATTATGTTGGCACTTTTTTTCTAAGCCGCTTCTGCGAAGTGCTACGTACAGGTAGCCTCGATAGATAAATCTTCTTCGTCGGCAAATGCAGCTGATGCAGTAGTCGAAGTAGCCAAGTGTGAAGTTGGTTGCAACATAATTTGACCGGCCCTGTCGAGAGCGCATCAGCATTGAGCGCGAAAAATTACGGTAATTAATTTATTTGCTAGACGTTGTTTCCCTACTTTATGCAACCAACTTCATTTGGTTATAACGAATTTTCTACAAATTTGTTTGCCATATCTGTCATATTCGGTTGACGATTGAAATATTAGCATATTCACATTTCAAATTCTTCCAAAACTGTTTGAAATTTGGTTTAACCAAACTACAACTCGTTTAGTTTTGGCTGTAAGAACCGACTAAGCGGTTGAGAGAATCGATTAATAAGTTGGTTGGACAAATCATAATAGAAACTAAGCAGGTTTACTGTTGGGTATATACACTTCAAATCGACATCAGTAACCGATTAGTGATTCTTCCAAGTTTAGTATTACTGAAATTGGTTTATTACAACTATATATTTCGTTCTTCCAACCTCATGACAAAAAAGGATTTTTCTGAGTGGAAGAATTTCTGGGAAAAAAATTCCTTGGAGTTCCTTGATGGAATACAAAAACATTATACACACAGAATAGAGATTTCTTGCTCCAACCAACTTTTTGCCCCACCCAACTTATTCGGGTTCTCAACCGCTTAGTCGGTTTCTATAGTCAAAACTAGAAACGTTGTAGGTGGGACAACAAACAATTTCGAACAGTTTGAGAACAATTAGAAATTACTAGCAGGGACCTGACGTTATTTTTATACCCTACACTAAGAGTGAAAGGGTATATTCAGTTTGGTACGCCGTTTGTAACACCCAGAAGGAAGCATCTCCGGTATGGAAAAGTATATATATATTCTTGATCAGCATGACCTCCTGAGTCGATTTAGCGATGTCCGTCTGTCCGTCTGTCTGTCCGTCTGTCTGTCTGTTGAAATCCCTACTACTTTTAAAATTGAAGAGCTAGATAAATGAAACTTATAACTTAGATTACTAATATACCTACGCTGTATGTGCGAGATCGGTCCATTGTGACCTATGATCCGACCACTTATGTTCAAATACCTCATATAAAATGTACATAAAATGATCAATTCTTACGTATACGTGCTTAGGTAAACTTTTTTGGTCAAATATATATTGATGTCATGCTCAAATACATGATAATAATGTTTTCCTGCGAAAAGACTTGTGGTTCACAAAAAAAAAATCGAAATTCGGTACACCTACCCATTTGTAAATATGGGTATCAAATGAATGGAAATTCTTCAACGATTGAATGTTTGTAGTTATTTTCAGGATTCGTATACCCTGGTGACCTATATATCACTTTGAATGGTAACCACACATATGTGTAGGGTATTTATAGTCGGCTTAGACCGACTATAATTTTGATAATCCTAACTATCATAATTACACCTACTTTAAAATTTCCCATGTGATCTAACCTTCCCAACTGGTTTTTATTGGTGTTAAATGTAGTAACCAAAACAAAAATAATTCTCCGCCAAAACAAATTTTCCAACAACAATTCTCCTTGGCTGTTCTTCTTCTTAAATATTTTCCCGTTGAATTCCTCCCAGTAGGATTCTTCCCCGCAGACTTCTTCCCCGTAGGGTTTTTCCCAGTAGATATTTCAGTGTAATGAGTTTTAGTGTGGTGATTTTTGGTGTGGTGCATTTTGGTTTGGTAAGTTTTTGCATGGTGAGTTTAATGTGGCGAGTTTTAATGTGGTGAGTTTTAGTGTGGTGGATTTCGGTGTGGTGAATTTTAATGTGGTGAATTTAAATATTTTGGGGTGGTTGGTATACGCTGGTGTGAATTTTCTATATATATATAAGGATATATAAAATAACTGTCGACAACCACCATCTGAAAAATGTACTTTCTATGGGAGATGCCACCAGTCTAATCTCGTCCACATTTCGCGAGACCGTTTAGATCAACATTTCATTAAATTTGCTATCCTAATTGCTGATATAATGTGGCACGCCTAGACCACCAATCACACCTAGATATAGCCTATACTCTGTCAAGATCCAACATACATATTGTGTCAAAATTGTATTCAATTCGGTTCAGCCGTCTGGACGCCTATGTATACAAATTTTAAATTTCTAGTTTGTTGATTATTATTATAAAAAGTAATTAAAGAATTTTTAAAGTTGTAATATCAATTGATAGATTTGCATTTTCTTATCAAGTGGTAAAAAAATTGAGTTCATTGATTAAATATTGACAGATATATAAAGATTTTTGTAAACGAACAATTGTCATTTTGAAAATGTAGTTGGTGACTTTTACAACGACGATACATACACCCAGAAAAAAATTCCCTCAAATCCCATTAAAATTGGTCAATAGGACAATTTTTGATTTAATAGTATACAAAAAATAAATCATTTCATATAAAATCAATGGCAATGTCATGGTATTATCTAGTATTTAATGGTATTTTCCGATTAAAATAATAATTTATACTATTGACTATTTTTAATAGTAAAAAACTATTATTTATATAGTATTTTTTTCTGGGTGTAGTAGATGACTGTGTATAGTCTAATATTTCAAGCGTCAATCGAATATAGCAGTGCGGCCAATAAATTATTAAAAAATTCTTTGTAACGGAATAAAGTTGGTCATTGCAACTATCTTTTTCGTTCTTCCAACCTCATGTCAACTACAATTTTTGTTCACAGATATTTTCAGAGGACAAATAAATTTCATATTATATTGGTTCTCTTACATTTAAAAATACTATAATCAATTCGTGATTATCAACTTAGGAAAATGTCTACCAGAATTATGGCAAAAAAAAATTTAAATTATCAGTTTCCAATCATAGCCTTCGAACAATTTCAACCCGGGGTAACTCTATTAAAACAAAAACAACAAGTCAAAATAATCGTATTAAATAATTGTAATTGAACACTTTTAAATACAAAATTTGATAATTTATTAAATATTTAACTATTTATTTTTCTTGACCTTCTTAATACTCTTTGTTTTCGTTGACTGCGTGCTGGTTGTGGTCACCGGCGACTCTCTGAAAGTACCATGCAATTTATCCAACCAGCCGAATACACCGTAATTATAATTGAATCTAAATATTATAAATTTAAATTAGTTTCATTTGGTGGTACAAAGAAAATTTATCATAAAATAGTTAGAACTCACTTTGCATGATGATAGTCATGGAAGCGCACAGATGAAGCTGAAAATGGAAACGAGTATCCGGAATGATCGGTCATAGCATTGATAATGGCCATGGCAAAGAACACGGAGGCCGTGATGAAATGCGAGCGCATTAGAGTAACCGACAGGACGACAGGCAGATAGTTGCTCACGATATGTTCCACAGGATGACAATAGAATGTCATCGCTGCTATAGGAGCGGTCCACTCATGATGCTTCTTGTGCACGTATTTGTAAACGGATTTGTGATGTAGCATACGATGCGCATAATAGAACATGGGCTCCTCCAGTACTGCAAAAACCGCGATATCGATCAGAAAAGTTTGTACAGACGGTAGAACACGTATATCCATAATATTGCGATGCTTTAATAACAGGTGATATCCAGCATAGGTAGCGGCCAAGCCGACGAAGATTTGATTTATGAGAACCACTTTAAGTGCCTTAATAAAAATACATGAAATATATTGAAAAATGTATAATAAATTTAAGCTATTAGAAAAGACATTCAAATCTTATATGACGTGGTACTAGTCGACTTATGACAAGGTTCAAGAGCCCTAAATTACTTTCTTAGGTGGCATTTGGGTACATCAATTTTTTAATTTCACAAGGTTTTCTGTGTGTAATTACGAAATGATATTTAATTTGTATCTTTCTTTGATAAGAAAGATACAAATGGCCAAATTATCAGAAATTGAAAATTAAGCTATATCTCAAATTTCATATAACCGACGCCATTTTGCTAATTAACGCACTCCATGTAACTAATAACACTACCCAACATGATTTTTGCCATGAGATGTACATTAATTCTATATAATTCGCTGGTGCTGAGTTTTAATGCATACTAAGTTTTTTCTATTACGTATCGACGTTATATTTCAATTTTGTTAAAATGTATTTTGTGTGCATGAGGTTGGAAGAACGATAAAGTTGGTTGTAGCAACCAACTTCATTAGGTTATAATGAATTTCTACAAATTCGTGTAGCGGAACTGCAATATTCGGTTGGCGATAGAAATATTAACATATTTCACACTTCAAATTGTTCTAAAACTGTAATTGTTGAAATGTTTTTTTATCCAAACTACAACTCATTTAGCTTTGACAATAAGAACCGAATAAGCGGTTGAGAGAACCAAATAAGTTGGTTGGGCAAAGATATTTATCAGCAAAGTGCATCACCGTCACACGCATAATAGAAACTAATCAGGTTTACTGTTGGAGATATAATCTTCAAGTGCCTACCAGTAATCGATTAGTGATTCTTCATAGTTTAGTATTACTGGATTTGAACTATATATTTCGTTCTTCCAACCTCATGGTAAAAGAGGATCTTTCTGTGTGTTCAAATTCTTTTGGTAGAAGGAGTTCCTTGATAGAATACAAAAACATTATACACACAGAATAGAGATTAAGTTGGGTAACTTATTCGGTTTCAACAGTCAAAACTAAAAGCGTTGTAGATTGGCCCTCCATGTAACTAATAACACTACCCAACATGTTTTTTGCCTTGGGATGTACATTAATTCTATATAATTCGCTGGTGCTGAGTTTTACCGCATAATCAGTTTTTTTCTATTACGTAACGTTTTTGAGAAAATCACAGGTGTATTTCTAAGCCGTTACTACTTAGAATAAAAACATATAGTTCCATATCAAAAATATTTAACAAAAAAACTTAAACGCAATTTTTCTTCTAATTCTCTAGTCTAATTTTAATATATTAATGAAAGCTATTATTTCAATATGTTTTAAAGATATTTGGATCTAAACTCGGAAAATTTTGATTTTTTTGAGAATTTTTTATCACTTAGGATTTAATGATAAACAAAAAAATGGTATATGGTTATCTAGAGCACAGTCCAAACTAACTATTAAAATTACTATATTTTTTCTAATTGATCCACTTTTTAAAATTTTCCCTGGTACTCATTGATATAATAAATTTTCTATAAAAAGATCTGAACATATCATTACGTCACTGTCATGCCAAAGGGGCGAATGTACATTTTTAAAAATGTTGGGAAATCAAATTTTAAAGTTCGAAGTGCTTTAAAAATGAAAAAAATTTATATTTTTTTTAATTTTTTCTATTATTTTAGTTTATTCGTCAATTATTATAACGTATATAAAATATCTTTGGATTTGTACAACCTACTGAATTATAAATACGGATTTTGTGAGGCTATATCCAGATCAAAACGCAAATATTTTTGATTTTCATGCTATAACTTTTTATTAGCGCAAGATAAAATAGTAATGTAGAGGCATTAATTGTTTGTTTTTAAAGTACCTATCTATTGGCATAATTAATTAAAAATATGTTGTCAAACATTAATTTGCCATTTGTTATTTGCAGGAAAAAATGTTTGGCAAAATATTTTTAAATAATTATACAGTTCGATAGGTGCTTTAAAAACAAACAATTAATACCTTTACACCACTATTTTATCTTAAACCAATAAAAAATTAAAGCTAAAAACTAATAAATTGGAAAAATTGAAAATCTTGTTATGCCAAAAGTGCGAATTTTTTCATTTTTGCTATAACTCTTTAATGGTACAAGATACAGTAGTAATGTAAAGTCATTTATTGTTTGTTTTTAAAGCACCTATCGATCTGCATCATTATTTAAAAATATTTTGCCTAACATATTTTCCTGCAAATAACAAATTACAAATTAATGTTTGGCAAAATATTTTTAATTATTGATGCAGAACGATAGCTGCTTTGAATACAAACAATAAATGCCTTTACACCACTATTTTATCTTATTCCAATAAAAAGTTATGGCGAAAAAACGAAAAGATTCGCCCTTTTGGCATGACAAGATTTTCAATTTTTCAAATTCGCCCTTTTGGTTTTGTCTTTTGTGGCTAGAAATATCCAACAAAATGACACGCGATTTTGGCACAGCATACTTGAGGATAACCTACATTCAAAAATGTAAAAAAAGGCAAATGTCAAAAATTGCACATTCGCCCCTTTGTGACGATTACTTCATATTTAAAGTACGCTAATTTTTATTGCATACTCAGTTTTTTTCTATTGCTTAGCGTTTTTTATAAAAATTCGGCTATTTTTTCAGTAATTTGTATATAAAATATATAAGTATTTTAAATATTAACAGTTTTTGACTAAAACTGTGTTGATAGAGCATGTTTTCAAAATGAGAGCAGATACAAAAAAGTTAATTATTTTCATAGTTAGATTGAACTCTGCTCTGCATAAGCATAGATCATTTTCTTATTTATCATTAGATTCAGAATACTAAAAATATCATCCAAAAATGTCTAAAAAAAATCTATATTTTTCGAGTTTAGATTCAAATATCTTCAAGACCAATCGAAATAATAGTATTTATCGGTATATTGATATTAGTTTTGACAATTGAAAAAAAAAATGCGTTTACAGTTTTTTGAAAAACTGGTTGTGTAAGGAACTGTATTTTTAATTCCAAAAAGTGTCTGAAAAGGGCTTCAAAATTCGATATCGCTTTTTTTTAAAAACGTTACGTAATAGAAAAAAACAAAGTATGTAATTTTATAGAATTGATGTATGGAATTTTTCCAACTTTTACTGCACCAAGTCAAAATTTAAAGTAATAGCAGCATTCAAAATGTATAAACTAAATTCAAATTGTTTAAATGAACCGTGCAATTCTATATTTAAACATACATACATGAATATAGTATGAGTTTTGGATGCCTAAACATACTATGTAGTGTTATAAATAATAATAGTTTGGCACAACAGTCCTATAAGAACTTAGGCCGAGCTCTCTCACCATTTTGAGCTGTGCGTGTTATATTTGTACTCAAAGTGGTGCGGCCTACAGTTTATTGCCGAATCCGAACGGCTGGTGAGAGCTTTTCTTAGGCAATGTTTTACTCTCGTAAGTTTGCCATTTACTGCCGAGAGGTAGCGCGGTATAGAAATATGTTTCTATGAAAAGATGTTGTTAGCCCCAGTCCAGGCTTGAACTGGGGACCTTTCGGCTCGAAGTCCAACGCACTAACCACTGAGCTACCGCGGCTACTTACTCTAAATATAGTATTTCAATTGGTTTAATGCATATTCATAATCATATAAATTCAAACTGAATTATAGTACCTATTCCAATAACTAAACGTCACTTGTTTTTGAAAATATTTAATTTTTGCCAACTCACTTTGATTAACTTCGCCTTATCTACTGGGTCATTTTGTTCCGGTTGTAATTTGTATTTACGCAAAAATTTTGGAAAATTGGTCAAATCTATGACCGTGTAAATACCGGCATAAAACCAATAAACAAGCATCACCAACACCGTGGATCCAACAATCCAAAGCATTTGTGGATCATCTCCTATAAATGGATTATTTTTTTTAGTATATATTAGTATATAAATAGTATTTTTGAATGCATTACCAACAATATCTAATAGTTGATTCCATTTGCTTTGTAAGTAATCGCCTGACATACGATGATACTTTAGTCCAAACTCTGACAAATCTTTTAGTTCCATTCTTTCCTGTCTAATATCAATGCACGTACTAACTTTAATTCGCTAAATATGACAAGATTTAAATTTTTTTTTTGCTAATCTCAAAAAGCTTTTTATTGTGTTTTTCTATTAAGTAATTATTTACCTTATCATTTTTACTTATTAATAACAACAACAAAAATTATAAGCGTATTATCATTGAAGCGATATTTGTAATTTCATTATCAATGTTTAGTGATGTGATAATTCTATACGGTTAAGTAAACATGGGTACTCAAAATATTTTCTAAATACTCAATTCTTATATGTCAATATTGAGCATATACATATATTTATTAACAACTCGAACTTATTTGTTAAAGTTAAGACATTCAGAATATATAGAAAATGTGTTGGATCCGTTTTCACTAAATCCAGTTAAGAGTTACAATTCCATATGAGGCTCTCCTCAGTGCGCAAACGGTCTAACTTTATAAAATAAAAAATTTAAATCACGATATTTTTATATATATTTGGTTTTATGTATCTTCGCTGTTAGTGTTTAATTGAAAACGGTAAACCGGCCCTTATTAATATTAATACAGAAACATTATCATGTGAAAAATATGGCAATTGATATAAAAAAAACAAAAAAGTTTCCTTGTGTAAGAACAAGCTAAGTATTTTATAGATTCGAATTTAAATACATGTTTGATAGGGTACCCATTCTATAATCATTACTTATCAAAGTACTAAACTGATTAAAAATCGGTTCTCATGCACTTATTTTTAAATATATTATTGATAGGGGAGACCAGGGCCCAATTTCACCTCTATCTCAAAATTGTTTATATAGAATAGACTGAGATAAAGTCGACTCAACCATGCTTTTTCGCCGTGTCCAATTTGCACTAGTGGACTTTGTCCTGATTCGGATTTGTCGTGTTATCGATTGTTTTATACAGCAATAAACACATATAAAACAAAGGATAATTTTGTAAAATCCAAACATAAAATAATGACACAACATTTGTATATTGAAAATTCGATTACAAATATTTTTTTTTTCGCAAACAGTTCTGCTTACTCCAAATATTGTTTTGGAATATTTTAAATTTCGACTCATAATACAAATGCTACTCCTACTTAGTACAATTTTGAATATCATTGCGGCACGAGTGCACGTTGTTCAAATTTAAAAATATTTTGTCTTATTTTTTAAATACATATCTTATTTTAGATCCCTAATGAACAATCGTAGGGGGTGAGGAAACTAAAATTCGAAAATCTGTGAAATAAGTGACACGGACAATATTAAAAAGGTACTAAAAAAAATTTAAAAAGGATATGCTGATGTATGTGCCAATGTGCAAGAGATAATAAAAGTTTATTAAATGTTTATTTATAAAATATACATTATTTTTTAAAATATTTAAGTATATTATTTTCTTTTTTTGGTCACATTTGGTATAAATCATTGCTCTGAAATTAAAAATATATTGATACATATCGGTATCCGATTGTAATCAAAATTTGACTTTGCCCCGATCTCCCATATATTTTGTTTATTCATTATTGCTAAGCCATATCAGCTTTATTGTGGCCTAGATAGAGGATTGTGGCAGTGACACAGCATTCATTTTTAATCTTTACCAACAGTTAGGTACTAATCTATAATTCTGTTATTACCAATTTTAAATTATAATTATATGAAATAAATTCTTTTATCTCTAAAAAGTTGTGTTCATTTATATATTTTCGGTTAAACAAATAAAAAAAATTATCCGCGACCTAAGTATGATTTTCCGATGGACTTCAAGATTTAAATAACTACCTCATACTCAGTTTTTTGAGATTGCCTCAAATTTTTGAGTTATTACGTAAAACAAATATATGTCAAATATCGTGTTATATATACTTTTATTTAATTATGAAAATCAAAGATGTTATGCTATATATAATAGGTACACCATAATATTAATATTTTTGTGTTTGACTGGTCAAAACTTTGGTCAAATCAATCGAAATTTCGTGCGGTTTATTTCAAAATATTAGCTGAAGTATTCTTAATGAAATACAAAAGAAATGTAATCAAAAACTCAAATCTGTAAAAAGTTAAAACCGTTGTAAAACAAAAAGTCACCAAATAAATTTTCAAAATGCCAAATATTCATTTACAAAAATCTTTATATATCTGTCAGTTTTTAATCGATAATCTAATTTTTTTTACCACATGATAAGAAAATGTAAATCTATCAATTGATATTTCAACTTTAAAAATGCATCAATTATTTTTTATAATATTATTCAACAAACTCGAAATTTGATTTTATCATAAAAATGTATTTGGTGACTTTTCGTTCTACAACGATGGTATGTAGAAAAACGTAAAACAAAACATATATTACGTAAAACAAAACATATATTTGTTTTAAGTAATAACTCAAAAACTTTAGGCAATCCAAAAAAAATTGATTATGAGATCGTGATAAGAATCTTAAAGTCCTTCGGAAAAACACACAAAGATCGTGGATAAAAACATAAGGCTTGAATTTCTTGTCTAGTGTAATTAATGAACTGAATTTCGTGTATATAAATTGATGAATTGAATTCAAATTGGTTTCTTGAAAATTTGTTCTCACTGTTCTAATATTAGTATGGTCACGCCCTTGCCAGGGAGTGGTTACGGCTTCTTGAAGTATATAAGATACATTTCACTACTAAAATCATTTCGATTGGACAAATATTGAATCATTATCATTAAAATCATAATAGTCCCAGCAAAACAATTTTATGTTTAAAAGATTAATTAGAGAAGATAGCAATGCATAAATTATATATTAGTTAAGCTCAAAAAAACCATTTAGATCCATTTAGAGCCAGTTTTTCAGTGGTACTTGACCTCCATTTGTAGTTTAAAATTAGTTTAAACTTAGAATTCTGTTTTTCAGTGAACTTTAAAGGTAGTTTAAACTGTGGGTTGGTGGGTTAAACTACGTTTAAATTCTCGTTGTTTTTGACAGAAAATGTGAGATGCGCTCTTTATGCTCTGCAGTCCATAGTCATGCGCTCATTTGTCTGTCCATAGGTTTTTCTTTTTATTAGTTTTTGCATAAAGTAACACTGAACGACTACACGCACAAATTCTCACTGATACTTATTATTTCTTGCATTATACTTTTCTAAATTATCTTTGCTATTTCTTGTAAATTTCGTCATTTTTACAATTTAAATATTGCCGATGTTGCCATATTTTAAGCACTGATCTGAATGAAACTTAAACTGCCACTGAAAAACGAATTTTAAAGTAAGTTTAAACTACCATTGAAAAACTGGCCTTAATATATAATAATAGTTTGGCACTACAGTTCTATAAGAACTTAAGCCGAGCTCTCTCACCATTTTTGAGCTGTGCATGTTATATTTGTACTCAAAATGGTAGGACCATTTTGAGCTGTGCGTGTTATACTTGTACTCAAAGTGGTGGGACCTACAGTTTATTGCTGAATCCGAACGGCGGGTGAGAGCTTTTCATAGGCAATGTTTTTACTCTCGGAGGTTTGCCATTTACTGCCGAGAGGTAGTGCGGTATAGAAAAATGTTCCTATGAAAAGATGTTGATAGCCCCAGTCCAGAAAAACTGGCCTTAGTAGGTATATTTAACACGTTTCTTTCATTTTATATATTGTCGTTTAGTGAAAATTTACTAAGTCCCATATTAAAAGTAAAGGTGCTCCAGTATATCCATAGGTATAGTATAGGTATCTGGATTAGGTTTTAATTAAAGATGATAAAACTACATAAAATCTATTATATAAGCAAAAAATCTTTTAGATCCATCCTTTTTTTTGTGAATTTCCTAAAGTTTTTTTCTCATTTTGACGCTTGAAATCAAATTCAAAATTACAACTTGAAACCGATAAGCTCAACTGAAACCGAAACCTTTATTCCTTTGGATTTTATATAGAGTTTTAAATAAATGCAAAATTATAGAAATACAGAAATAACAACATATATAACAGAAACTTTTAAAATAACTCCGGATTTTTAAGAGAGGTAAAAGGTATATAGTAGCCGCCGTAGCTCAGTGGTTAGTGCGTTGGACTGCGAGCCGAAAGATCCCCGGTTCAAGCCTAGACTGGGGATAACAACATCTTTTCATAGAAACATTTTTCGCTTCTCGCTACCTCTCGGCAGTAAATGGCAAACCTCCGAGAGTATTAACATTGCCTATGAAAAGCTCTCACCCGCCGATCGGATTCGGCAATAAACTGTAGGTCCCACCACTTTGAGTACAAGTATAACACGCACAGCTCAAAATGGTGAGAGAGCTCGGCCTAAGTTCTTATAGAACTGTAGTGCCAAACTATTATAAAAGGTATATTAAACAAAATATTATTTTAAATCAGGATTCTATTGTGACATTTTTGTCTGATGTATCATGTCTAGCCAATAATTTCAATAAGTTAAAAAAAAACACATCGGATTTAAGAGTCGCATACAGCAAATTCTAATGTCACGACCCATATTGCAAATATGCAATTTGTAATAAATTCCAACACTCTTTGCAAAAACAGCACAAAAACTATTCGAAAATCAAATTACTTAAAATGTGACTTTATTGCAAATTCCTGCATAAGGATGCACAGACACATCCTTGCAAAATCAAACAAACATATACGCACTCAGAGGTCCTTTTTGTGCATTTCTTTCTAATACATTATGTGATTTTAGTTGTTGTGTTGCATTCACTCGTGAAACAATGTCACTACTTGTGGGCGTTTCAAAAATCATGTAGATACTTCCAAAGGACCGAAGTCTGGCTATAAATATACACAATTGTTGCTATGTATTGCACAAAGTGTTTTTGGAGAAATATGCGCAAAACGCAATGCGCCAAAGTGCATCGTTGTCACTGTGGCACAAATATAGCATTATTGTCTCATAAATATATTTTTTTTAAGAAAAATTATCGAATATATCGTGGTTATTGAGGTAAATTGTATCAAAATCTTATTACTAAATTTAACATTTTTTATGTTTATCGATTAATATTATAAAAATCAATTGATAAAATGTAAAAAGCTGATAAGCACTTAGAGAAATTAACTTATTTTTATCATTTGATATCAATATTCGGACTCATCGATTATAAATGGTCTGATACAGAAAGATTTTTGGAAATCAAATATTGAATTTTTGATTTGTAGTTCGTGAGTTTTATTTCCATATATGTTCCTATATACAGGGTATTTGGTTCATCGATGTCAATATTTCAGAGGATCATTCTATGACTCAAAAACATAAGAAAATTTCAAATAAAATTATGTCTTATGTTGCACCCTGTTTGAGGTACAGGGTGTTTAGTAAATGCATATTACTGACATAACCTAGTCAAGAAAATTGGTTTTAAACTCGTGTTTTAGAAAATTAAATTACCTTTCCAGTGATATATCACACTTTCGACCCCATGATTTCTTACTTTTCTAACATGTACGTAAATGGGCGTGTCCGTTAAAAACATAGTATGCAGTCAAAATCAGCAACCGCGAATTATATAGAATTGATGTATGGGATGTCCTTGGCAAACATTTTTTCTCGTTTTATTGGGTAGTGTTATTGAACATTTTGGGTTTTTCAACATTTTGAGAGTAGCTTTATAGAAGGATCGTACTTGGTTCTAATAAGCAAAAACATAATTTTGTAATTTGGACTTTTGATTAGGATTAGCTGGCAAATGTGTGATGGAAGGAAACTGGCAGGCAACGAATATCATATTTGTAAGGAAGCTTTAGGCAGGCAAAGGTATGAATTTAGACAAACCAGCCTATTTCCTGCTGTAAACAAAAGTGGTAAATTATATTAGTGGACGCCAAACTAATTGATAATACGAAATGTCACCAGTTTACCTCTTAAAATATAAATATCAAAAATGTCTTAAACAAAAATGTGTGTACATACCATAGTACCTCGCAGTTCACCGAATAGAGTTAAAATGCAAAAGCATACAATAAATACTGACCACGCCTTAAAAAAAAAAACATACTAATAAAATATAAAAGCGTTGCACTCACATTGTGCAATATACCTCAATGATCAGTGTTAATTTTCCCAAAATGGCTTCCGAAACATGCAATGTTTGCACTCGTCAAACAAATTCTTATCTTGCATTTGCCAAACTTGTCGACGCTACGCTGCCTTGTTGTGCGCTACACCATGTTTTATATTGTCCAACACCTTTTATGGTGCCACCATAAATATACCAGCCATCATTTGATACCATCTTTAATGTGTCCGATGGATGATTCCTTTGGTCGGCTATAAACGCACAGTCGCTTGCGTGGTTTCGCACTTTAGCATGTCCTGCAATGTTCCATTGAAGTATTTATGGCTTGTCATGTGGACACAAAAATCAGGCTGTAGTTTGTGAGATGCACCGAACGTGGTCCGTCTGGACGCAGGGCACAGTTTATGCATATTCAAAGTGGTCGTAGTTCGACGATAAAAATGGCGTTGTGTCATTCCGGCATGTCAGTCAAAATGAGCTCTGTGGGGAAATAATGCAAAAAAGAATAAGAAATATTTACGCAATTTACAAATTGAATGTCCAAATAAAAAAACGCAACATTTAATGGTTTTGGAGCAAATGTTTTTCTAGGCTATTTTTCCAATTATTATTATAGTGTGGAAACTCTTTATTTTATAGTGACGTCACACCATTGTTTTAATAGGTTTTACTATTAATAACTAATGGAATGACCTTTTAATACTGGAATGTATCATTGAAAGAATGGTTTATCACATTAATGTAAACCGACATACCATTATAGCAACAGAATTCAATTGTTTATGGAATAATAATGACTATTGCTTTAATATAAAAATTTGTTGGCGGAACCCCCTATATTCGGTTGTCACTTGAAATATTATGTTGTCGTTTTATTATTTCTTATATTTTTGAAATTTAAATTACATGCCTAACATAAATGTTAACATTTCATATCAGTGTGCATTTAAAAAATTTTAAATTGTACAGAAACATTTCACAACAAATTTTAATAATCATCAAGATTGCTTAGCATTTTTTAAGTATTTTTTGAAATCATTATATATGGCGCAATCAATGTAAACGGCTACTTACGTTTTCAGAATATCATTGAAATCAAATTTTCAAAGATATATGTATATATATATATATATATATATATATATATATATATATATATATATATATATATATATATATGGGCAAAAACAGATTTTTTTTTAAATCATTGAAACTGACTTTAATTTATCAATAACTTCCGTAGTTTTTCGATGTACTGATAATGATTAATAGATTTGGATCAAGTATACCTAAAATTATAAGAATGCAAAATTTTAGGGCCAGAAGTCTTTACCTCTATTTGTTATAGTAATTTAAAGTTCAAAAATTAAAAAAAAATGCAATGAAATACTCTAGTATTTTTTTGTTTCTTCGCCGTTTTTGTTCCAAGATCTTCACTTTTGAATCACCATTGCTGAGAAATAAGTGCTCGGTATACGTGGGAGATCAGTTTAGTATATGTTTTCTTTTGTATAGCATAATTTGATAAATTGATATATGGTGGTGCATTGAAACCATTTTTTACCCCATTTTCAAAATATCTGTGTTTTTTGGCCAGGGCACGTACGCCTCTCAATGAAATTTTAATTTGAAAATATTAGTTGAAAGCTGTTATAAATTTGCACCGTATGACCTATGTCTCGTTAATGTGCCATCAAGATCAAAAGAGTACGATCACTACAAATGTCAAAAAAAATGAGCGTGAATTACACGAAGGGAAAAAAGGTCTAAAATCCAGAAGGAATCAAGAAGTATACGTAGTGATATACAGCTAAACCGAAAATTCTTAATTTCAAGAAATAGATTTTCTTTGTTGTAAAAAGTAACTAAGTAGAATTATTCTTGGATTCAGTTATTAATTTCTTAGGTGTCAAAAAAGTAACTAAGTAGAATAAGTCTTGAATTCAGTTATTAATTTCTTAGGTATCAGAAAAGTAACTAAGTAGAATAAGTCTTGAATTCAGTTATTAATTTCATCAATCAAAAATGTTGTTGTTGTTTTCGTCCCATAATGTAATGAACACGTGTTCGTATAGTTGTTGTTTTTTCGATCTTGCATTGCCGCTATTATGTTTTGTTTTACTTTGTTCGTCTGTCAGCCCCATCTGTTTGTTCGTGTGTCTGCCTGTCGATATGGTGAAAGTAACTAAAAGCAATTATTTCGAAGCTAACATAAAATAAAAAAAATATATAATCGAGTTAATTTATTGTTTATTTAGAACTTTATTACCTATATGCATTTTTGTATAGTTAATGACTTCTTTGAATACTTAATGTAATTGAATTGTTTATTTTATTTTATTTTTATAATTATTATTTAATTTAATCTCTGTATATTGTTCTGGAACCGTTTACTTACCTTATACACTTTTTCCTCCTCTGTTGTCTCTTCTGTTGGTTATTTATAAACCCTCCGCACGTTACCCATAAGCATTGTATAGTGTATTTAGATAACAATGGAATGAAATCAACTTGGTATTTATGCAAAATTGAACCCAAATTTATGTTTACGAACTGAAACCATACCAATATTCGTAGGAAAAATCGTTTTTTCCATTTTGTATCTTTAACATTCATACATACAAAGACGCTTGCTTGTCTGGCTGTGCATTGTTGTCCTATTCGTCAAAAAAAACACATGCAAACATTGTACATCATGCCGTTTTTTTGATACCTAAGAAGAAAAAAATTTGCAATCCAGACAAATTGTACTTAATTACTTTTTTGATTCCTAAGAACTTAATGTCTGAATATCTAGAAAATTTACTTCAACAAGACAGACAGGCAGACTAACAAACAGATGGCGACCTCGCAAAACAAAGCATACAGACAGAGCAATATCGATGAAAACAACAACAATACATGAACACGTGTTCTTTTTGCGATGAATACAGCAACAATTTTGCGTGTTCTTTTTGGTTTTTAATAATAAATAAATTAACTTCTGAAAATCCAGTTGAATAAAGTTTGTTTACTTTTTTTACAACTAAGTAATTTGCTTTCTTGATATCCTACTAAAATTCTTGAATTTTAGTAGTATTTTATTGATAGTAGTCAAATTCTACTATTTTTCTTTCTAACCCAATTCTTCTCGAGTTTTAGAATTTTATTTCCCTCCGGGTAGTTCAAAACAGCAATTTTTGCATGGCACATTCCCATTATTATTTGAAATAGTCTAGTGTATTGCGTGAACTGAGTTTTTTTTTATTAATTGCCATCACAAAATCAGTGGCGCATATAAAAATATTGAAATGCAAAAATGTTATGGACTTTTTGAAAATTGTGCAAAATTTTGATATATTGTTTTTGCTCATTTTTATGGTAAATAATGTTTTTAAAGGATTTTAAGCATATTCGTAGAATGGTTTCGATTCAAATAATTGATTTCAATCAAAAATGTTTATCTTAAGTCCTTTTATTGTGAAATCGCGACATTTTTGTCAAAACATATTTCATTAAGGCACATCCACAGTACTGCACGAAAATGGTCAAAATATTCAACATTCGCAAGTTTGGTCAATGTTTAAACAAAAAAAGAGAGGCGCATTAAAATTTTTTGAAATTTTTAGATTTTACGCATCTACTTAAATTTTCATAATCTCAAAAAGCATCACTATATATCTCTATGAATTGGAATTGCTAAACCAATAGATTCCTTTTTATGCTTTATTTTAAATTGTCTTTAATGACTAATTAATATATAATTTAAAATAAATTCAATCGTATGTGTCCTTAAAACAGCGAAAAAGATTTAGTTAAAAAAAAATGTATAGTGTAAATCTGCAAGTATTAGAAATTAATTATATATTTTAACTTATATTCGTAACTTTTCATACGCTTTATATAATTTTTTTTCCGAAATTAAGTGAAAACGGTGGTATTAAGATTTTTTTTTAAATTTCCAACTTAAAACCGCCATAACTTTTGCGCCCCTTGCAATAATTAATTCACGTGAATTGAATTCACATGCTATGATATCAGAGTATATCGGTACAAAACGAAATTAATGTGCCATTCAAAAAAAATTTTAATTTTTTTTCACCCCAAATTCTAAAAAAATTCTGTCTGACAGAAATACATAATTTGTACTCCATATATTTTGTCAATTCCGGGATTCGAGTCAAATTTGTCCCGACAAACTGATCCCGGGATTTTCGGAATTCTGTAATCTTAAAACACTAAAGGCCTCTTTCTGTATTGCGTATGAAGAAATGACACAAAAATGACATCATGGCACAATGATGAACATAAATCCTTGCCAAATTTGGACGTGATTGGTAAAAGTCGGGGTGGCACTTTCAATATAACAAAAACTTAAAAAAAACTCCTGATTTACAAAAGAGTTACCCAGTCTGCCATGTCTCGGAGACTTTCGATACCTCGAAGCTTTCTCAAATAATTTCGATAAAAAAGTTCGATCTCGTTGCTTTCTCGACTCTAATTTTTAAAAATGTTCATACTTTCAAATTCTTTGACAAGATGCGATATTTTAACATTTATCAAATCGATACTGCAATATTTTTCGCAGCAATCTCGAACTTTGATCATTTTTTTCATCGATAACGTTCCGATTTCGAAAAATGTCTCGTATCGAGAAAACTCCGATAGAACGTTTCGATATCTACCTACCATATAGCTCCAATTTGACGCTCGATATCGTTACGAAAACGGGTCCGATATCGTGTGATTTCTCCATCTACTCACAATGATCTCGTAACGATATCGATACGAACGGCATACTGGGTAGTTATAAAAATCGAAACGAAGAATTATATATAACATACACACAATAAAATCATCTTTGTGTTTGAAAAAACGAAAAAGTTAGTTGTAACAAACAACTCCATTTTGTTAAACCGACTATTAGTCCATACACTCTCCAAACTGTTCGAAATTGGTTGTAGTCCGAACTAAAACAACGCTAGTTTTGACTATAAGAACCGACTAAGTGGTTGACGCAACAAATCTCTATTGTGTGTGTACTAATCGCCACATAGAATATGAACGTGATTGGACAAAGCGTCGTGATAGCTCCCGTAAAACTTCAACTTTTTTAATTACACTATTTCAATTTACAAAATCTTCACAGAATCGAAGCTTTAAAGTTGCATACTGTACTTTTATTATATACGCATTTTATAGAAAAGGAGACAAAAACTAAACAATTGTCAATATGCAGGATAAAAATATATTTGGACATGGGTGGATCTCACATAAAGGAATTACTGAAATATATGAACTAAATATACAGGAAAAAATATATTTAGGAATAGAAAAATTTCAAATAAAGGAATTGCTGAAATATACGAATTAAACAATTCTTAATATGTAGGAAAAAAAAATTGGAAATAGAAGAATTTAAAATAAAGGAATTGCTGAAATATACGTATATTAGAGGAAAATAATAAAAATATAACAAATAAAATTATATAATATTCAGGAAATATATTAAAATAAATAAAAAATATGAAATAGAAGGAAGTGTTAAAATGATTTTAAAATTATTTATTTATCCAATATATGCTGGTACTAAATGGTAGATTTTATTTTTCGTTTTAAAGTATACAATTTGTTAAAGGAATTTGAATAAATAATATTAAGAAAAATAAAAAAGTTAAAATCGAAATATACGTTGCAATGAAAACCAATCTGAAATAATAGTAATTTTAAATTAACACATGTATTTATATAACTGAAATAATTGTAAAAATAAAATTTCCATGGCCTACTTGAATATATCAATAAGTTCAAGCAAGGCAATTCTTTATACAGTTTTCTAAAGCCGATGTTTTCTCTCTAAAGTGCAAAACGAAACTAATAAAATTAAATGCAGACACAAAAACTTTTATTTTTTTTCAAAGCCTACTGAAATATTTCAAAGCCTACTCAAATATTTTGTAGAAAAAAAAAAAAAAATAAAAAAAATTAATTTTTTCCTACAAAATATTTTTACGTTTGAATCGAACTAAATGAATGGCTAACTATATCGAAACAAAATAATTTAAATTTCATTATATTCTGAATATTATTGATATTTTAGTGTTTAAAGATTTCAAATAATTATCGGAAAATTTTACATTTCGGAAAACATTAAACTGAAAAATTATATTTTATATATAGTTTCATATCGATTATATTTTAATTGATTTAAAATATTAAAATCGAATGGTTTATTAGGGAGTATGAAAAATCTGTAGATATTCATTTTATTACCACAATTAAAATCTGCCATTTGCCGTATTTTATTTCTTGTTATTATTACTATAATTTTGTTGCGGAAATATGTCAATGATATCCAGCAAAACCCTAACATAAATTGCTTCCTTCGTAGTTGCAAAAGGGCGGACTCCACAGATACACAAGGCTGGCAATAATCTTGCGAATAGTTCGAAAAAGGCATTGCTCTTTTGTTAATTCGCCCAACGCCTGTCCCAACTTTATCAGAATACAATTGAATTTAAATGTGTTCATTATATTGTGTGCGTTTTATTGGCGTATTCTGAATATTTCTGTAGTTTTTAAAACAGTACATTCTAGTTGAATGGGTATATTTACTTCGATCATTCATTTATAACACCTAGAAGAAGGCGTGGCTGGTATTGGAAAGTAACAAGTATTGAGTCAATGTCATCTTCTCGTTTTAGCATTGTCCGTCTGTCTGTTTTCCTGCTGAAATTATGATAACAAGAAAACAAGAAGAGCTTGCTCAATGAATTCCAGTACTTATATAACTTATATATCTATGCAATCTGGTTTTGAAAATGGTCGTGATCGGTAGGCTGTGACCTATAATCTACCTCATTTTGTACGTATACCTCATATAAGGGCATTCTTTTTCAAATCGAACACGAAATATTTTTGACACTCTGGATTTGCTTCAATTTTTTTTTTATGCATAGCTTATTGAAAATAAGTCCACCCATATTTTTTTTTTTTTGCTTTTTGTCAATAGGTTTGAAAAATACCTCTCATTTAGTAAATTGTCCTTAAACATTTTAATTGCTTATAATAGTTACATGAAATTTAAAAATATATTAAATTTGTTCAGGGCAATAAAGAAAATTCTATTACCTTCAAAATGAGACCAAACTTGGCGCTATAAGATGCACAAATGAAAAGTTATATAATTTTAAAAAAGGTCCATGCGTCATATTTTCATTTTTAAACACCCTGTATTTCAAACCTATTGACAAAAAGCAAAAAAAAATATATGGGTGAGCTTATTTTCAATAAGCAATCCATACAAAAAAAAAATTGAAGCAAATCCAAAGGGCAACTGAATATTTTTGACGAAATCCGTTCGATTTGAAAAAGAATGCCTCATATGTAACACCAAAATCAATGGCAGCCTTTTACTTTACCAACTGGAGCGAATTTTTTTAAAGACAATATATAAAAAAGATCGCAAAATAAATTCGGTTGCCAAAAAAATCGAAATTAGGTACATACACAGAACAGAGATTTGTTGCGCCAAACAACTCTTTGCCCAACCAATTTATTCGGTTCTCTCAACCGCTTAGTCGGCTGTTATTGTCAAAATAAAAAGAGTTATAGTTTGTACTGCAACCACTTTCGAACTGTTTTAGAACAATTTAGTACAGAGTTAGAACTATTAGCAGTATTTATAGACTAATATTTCATGTGTATAGGCTAATATGGCTGTTCCATCAGCAAATTTGTAAACCATTCGATTGAACCGAATGAAGTTAGTTGGTACAACTAAATTTTTCATTCTTCCAACCTCATGCCAAAAAAAAAGGATTTTTTGTGTGTATGATATTGTCGAACGATTACATGTTTGCAGTAGTTTTTAGTATTCGCAAACGGTACTCAATATCAATGACTTCATTTCAAAAACTTGCAAATCTCTACTTCAAATTTCCCATGTAACCTAACCTTCCCCTTACAGGATGCTATTTTATTTTCCTATATTAAAGAAACTTAAATCGCTCATTCGAAAAATTAAAATTCCAATTTAAATATGTATTCAAAAAGATTTTTAACAATTTGTAGTTTACGCAATTTTACTTCTCACACAACACAATCTTAGAGTATCTTACATATATTTACGTATAATTCACATCCTTTTGGGTGATTTATGTTCTTGTCGTGACAGAACATGGCTGCTGTTGCTCTTTTCTCCTGCACAATGTAATAAACCGTATTTTACTTGACGTCTGTTGGTTTTTTAAGACCCCGCACAGCTTTGTCCTTTTTCACAAATAAATTCTCTGCAAGTTTCTTGGCTCTGAAAATGTTTATTCTGCAGAAATCGTGGTCACAAATTTAAGTGATTTTTCTTTCCTATCAGATGATTTTGTTATTTAAGTAACTGCTGACTATTTCTATTCATATGTATAGCATACCTTACTTACACTCTAAAACTACAATTGACTTATTTATTATAAAGGTTTTGAGAGTTTTTATTTTTTTAGAATCTTATATTTATTTTTATAAAAAAAAAATAAAAAAAAAAATTGAAAATTGTCGAAATATTACTAAAAAAATTATAATTATTATATATTAAATTTGTACTGAAAATTAGATGAAAAAAAATCAAACTTTAATTAAAAGCATCCCAGTGTGCCATTCGTTTCGAAATTGTTACGAGATCAATGCGAGAAACTGGAGAATTCACTCGATATCGGACACTTTTTCGTACCGATATCTAGCTTCAAACTGGACCTACATGGTAGGTAGATATCGTTGCGTTTAGTCGGAGTTTTCTCAGTACGATAAATTTTTTGAAATCGAAACGATAACGATGAAAAGAATAATCGAAAAATATTACGATATCTATGCAATAAATGTTTATATATCGTATCTTGTCAATGATTTCAATGTACGAGAAAATTAGCATCGATAATTCCACGAGATCGAACTTTTTTCTCCAAGTTATTCTATAACAATTCGAGGCATCGAAGGTCTCCGTGACAAGGCAGACTGGGATATTGTAGCTTCCCAGCAAACCAAACAATAATTTTACGATATCGAAACGGTATCGTGTATAGGCTCAAATTGTCGTTTTCGATAATCTATGATTATACGAAAATGATAGGGTTTTTGATAAAAACAAACCTATCTAAAATGATATCATTGTTTTTGTCATTATAGATATCGAGATGATGTCATAAATGAATTTATTTTCGATAAAAATAATTTATTTGTTCAGAAAATGTTCAAATACTTTGAGTTTTATATCTAACATTTATCATTTTTAAATTTGGTTTTTAAAAGATATCGTCTCAAATGGTTTGTAGGGTTTCGTTTAAACTACATCGACATTTCTTCAAAATATCTATTTAAAAGATTTCAATACGTTTTAATGAAACTTTAAAAAGATTCTCCACACACGAGACAACTCAAATGCCATTCTGAAACAACGCATCATTATTTTTGAACACTTCCTAAACATTTCAATTTGAGTTCAAGCAGATGACGCAACTGAAATTCAATTTGACAACAAAACAAAAGAACAATTTTATGTTATTTTCAGGTGCGAAGAAAATATTTTTGAAAGCAGTGGTATTTTTAGGTTATAAAAAAACATGGACAATTTATAGAGTTTCAATTATTTATACTATTAAAATTGAATAATAAGATGTATACCATTAATTCAATAATATTCAAACTATTAATACAATGTGTTGTTGTACCATAAATTTTATAATGTAATTTTTTAATTACAATAGCAAGACCTAGAATATTATTTTTGATTTTATATATAAATAATATATTAAAACAAAAATGGATTTCAGTTAATTTATTGTAGAAATTATTTTATTTAAATGTGATTCTAAAAAAATCACACGCATAAAAAGACACTTCTCGTTGCATAACGTTATAACAAATGTTTTATTTATTTTCTGTAATGAATAAAAATACGTTAAATATAATGAATTTGATTAAATACAGTGACACGTTTAATTATGTGGATTATTACAAAAAAATGCATGTGACCATTTTTTGTAAACTCGCAGAATGACACACCACATAGTGAGAAATTTAATATTATAGGAGATAAAGTATTTATACCGTTTTACGCAATAATATTGAAATAAGTAAATTAAAGGTACTGCAATTTTCAAATACGAACAAATTCATTAGAAAACTTTTGAATCAATATGAAAAAATGATTAACTCATTAACCATAAAAGCAATAGTGGCACCATAAATACTTACATAATGGAACATTTTCTTCTGAGTATCTTGTAAGTCATATATGTAGCTCAGTGGTTAGTGCGTTGAAAGGTGAATCTGGGCTGAGATTAACAACATCTTTTCATAGCAGTCAATGACAAACCTATTAGAGTTCGGATTCGGCATTAAACTGTAGGTCCCACCACTTTAAGTACAAATATAACACGCGCTGCTCAAATGGTGAGACAGCTGGGCCTAAGTTCTTCTGAGCGGTTGCACTAAACTATAATTATTGAATAGTTTGAAAAGAACAACAACAAAATGAAAACACAACTCAGGCACTGGACCGTTTTGGATCGATTACAATATTTCTTCCCAAAAACATCCTGACTATACAAATATTGTATCCAGATCGATGTCCGTTTAATTTTTTAACCTAAACCTTTTTCAAAAATCAGAAATAAACCGATATCCAAAGAGATATGAAAAGATTCGGAAGAATACTATAGGGAATAATTAATTATACGGTTTAGAGTTTTCGGGAAAGAATTATTCGGGAAAGAATTCTATGTGAAAGAATTCTACGGAAATAATTATACGGGTAAGAATTCTCGGGTAAGAATTATACAGGGAAGAATTCTACAGGGAAGAATTCTACAGGGAAGAAATCTACGTGAAAGAATTCTAGAAGTATGTTACGGGGAAGAGTTCTACGAGAAAGAACAGTCTGGAAAAGAATTCAGTTTGAGAAAAGTTATGTTTTTTTTAGATTGTTAACGAAAATTTAATTATATGAACAAATAAATTTTGTTTAACATACCGATAAATAAATAAACCGATTACCAAAATGATATGAAAAGTTTCGGAAGAATATTATAGGTAATAATTATACTGGCAAGAATTATACGGGGAAGAACTCTACAGGGAAGATTCTACGGGAAAGAATTCTACGGGAATAATTATACGGGCAAGAATACTCGGATAAAAATTATACGGGAAAGAACTCTACATGGAAGAATTGTACGGGGAGGAATTTTACGTGAAGTAATACTACGGAGAAGTATGTTACGGGGAAGTGTTCTACGGGAAAGTGCAGTCTGGGATATAATTGACTTTGAGATAAGTTGTGTATTTTTTAGATTTTTAACCAAAAATTTAATTATATGAACATGAAAATTTTGTTTTATCTAAAACAAAAACATTTTCACGGGGAAGAATTCTACGTGAAAAAATTATACGGAAAAGTATTTTACGGGGAAGATTTCTACGGGAAAGAACAGTCTCTGAAAGAATGAACTTTGAGAAAATTTGTGTATTTTTTAGATTTTTATCGAAAAATTAATTATATGAGCATTAAAAATTTATTTTATCTTAAACAAAAAACATTTTCACAATAATTCGATATCTTAATTAAAATCGATTAAAAAATCGATATTATTCTAGTGTCATTATATAATATCGAATACGATCATTTAAGACTTTAAATGATATCGTTTCGATATCGTTTGGTTTGCGGGGAATATGCAAATATAATATAATATTTGTGGATGAATTGATATATAAAATACCACATAAATTATGATTGGTTTTCTGATTATTTTTATCACATTCACACAATTTGACAAATTTTTCTAAAAATATTTATATTTTTAAATCGAAAACCGTGACCGAAATCGTTACATAAAAATTAAAAATGAAGAGATATGCAAAACCGATAGAAATGGCTACGGTTTATTATCGCGTTTTTGAAAATGTATGAAAACAAATCAGATATACACATTTTTTTTTCATCTTTTTTTTATGATTTAAATTTTCAGTAATTTGTTGTAGTATATGTGTTAGAAAAATATTTTGGATTTTTGTTCAAAACATTGAAAATATGAACAAAAAGTAAGCTTTAAATGGAAATCGGTAAAATGTAATCGCACCCGATTCTTGATAAGACTTGGGAAAATTGATATCGAAATCGTTTAAATCCTTGTTTCTAAGTGTACTAAAAGAAACCAATGTCTTCTTCCTCAATGTCCTTTTACAAGCAATATTCTCACTTGTCTGCCAGCCCAAAACTTATTAGTTTCCGATTCAAAATTAGATATTCCGACCACATGCTGTGATTAAATTATTTGTCCCACCAGAGCACCGCCGGCCGGAACCATTTGATTTCGCAAACAATATTGCACAAGGTTTTTCGCAGATTGTATCAGTTAGCATTTTGAATTGACAATAATTTTCCACACGTACACATACTATTGAGAGGCGTGTCTCTGATGAAGTGTCAATGATAAGATTTTGAAATATTTGCCATATGGCTATTTTGTGATAAACACACATTTCTCCGAACAACGAATAAAAAAAGCTATATATATAGATGTAAAAAGCATAATAATAAAATTCAAAATTACAAATTGTACATGTCTTTAATTTAATAATAGCACAAATCACTTTAATCTACACAAGTGTCATGATTCAGCCACTTCAAAAGCTAATTAAAATTTTCACAACATGGCCCAAATGCTGCGACTGCTTAATTGTTTTAAATGAATTGTTTTAAAGTCCTGTACAATGTGACCCCGAAAACAAATATTTACAACAAAAACAGAACGATTTCTATGTACGCATAGAGTGCCGCCAATAACGCCGCCATGATGTGTGCAAAAATTTGAATATGAATGGCTTTTTTTTCAGCTGTCCCTCCTTTCTTCCTTTCTATCGTTGTAACTACTAAAGTGCGCCAGAACCCGAAGGCACAACGACCGGATATTGAAATTAGTTGGCGCGAAAATTGTGCAAGTAATGCACAGCCAGAGTGACGTGTGAAAATTTGTCAAACTTAAGGAAAAGGGTTGTCGACGGTATCTACAGAGAAAATGAAATAACTTAAAGTAATTTAAAGTTATGCAAAATCAATTAAATGCATTAATTAAGTAAAAGTCGTTAAGTTTTTGCAGCATTCTAAAGAACAGTCTTTAATTATTGTTTTTTTTTTATATACGAAGAAAATTGATATTGATAAAATGTACATTTACATAGTTGTACTATATTTACTTACATTTTATGGGCTTATTTGACTTGTAAATTAAAACACAATGTATTAGATGCTTTTTTCACAACAAAAGATATATATGTTAGCAAAAACATCTAAAATTATTCATTCTAAACATATATATGTTTAAACGAAAACAAACATATGTTTCACTGTCATTATAATAATAATAATAGTTTGGCACTACAGCTCTATAAGAACTTAGGCCGAGCTCTCTCACCATTTTGAGCTGTGCGTGTTATATTTGTACTCAAAGTGGTGGGACCTACAGTTTATTGCCGAATCCGAACGGCGGGTGAGAGCTTTTCATAGGCAATTTTTACTCTCGTAGGTTTTCCATTTACTGCCGAGAGGTAGCGCGGTATAGAAAAATGTTTCTATGAAAAGATGTTGTTAGCCCCCAGTCCAGGCTTGAACCGGGGACCTTTCGGCTCGCCGTCCAACGCACTAACCACTGAGCTACTATTAATAATTATATGCTATTAATAATTATATTTTCATAATGCTCCAAACATATGAGCTAATCCAGAAATCTTTTAACCTTCATGATATTGACATAAAGCCACAAATAAAAATGATTTGTTTTTTTATATTTTACATTTTAATTGAATATTATTAAGAATACTTGAATTAATAAATCCCAACCATTTTTGAGTTCTTAAGTTGCTCTGTCGATTTGCTATGTCGTTCTAATCGTCACGGCTTGCAAGATATCGCTACACTTTTAATACAATCACTAGCTAATACTCAAATTCAAAAAGATATAGGTCGCATAAGTGTGCCATATCCCAAATGAAATTTGGACAGAGATGGAGATCTGATTCAACTTTTGGAACGAAATCGAAAATTTCGCCTTCTTTTACAAGGGGTGAGCCGCGGCTTGTATCTAATGTGTCTTTTTTATCTTGTTTTTATTAGAGGAGGTAAATATAAAGATTTTACGATATGACTTGTAAATGTGCACCTAACACCAACCAAAAAAGGACACGCTTTCGAAAAAAAAACGTGATTGGCCCGATAATGCACTTTTTTCCATTTGAATATGGCTGCACGCAGAGAAATAATATGATCGCGACAACCATGCTATGGTCTTTGCAATCCTACATGGTTGTCACAACCAAAGTATAGTATTTTCAATTTTAATTCAACAATAATAAGGTCGCTAAAATCATATTATAGAAAACAATTTATTATAATATGATTGTATTTCAGAAAAATCAAAATATTTTTGATAAGAACCACGTTATGATTACGATAAAGACTGCCACGAACAAATTATGTTCAATACCAATCATATAAACTGATCATAATATAATAATTTATTATTTAAAACCATTTAATTCTCACTTAATGGCATTTTTTACTCTGTCTTACTTATTTTGATGTTGGCTATTGCGGTGTCTTTTAATGTTTAAAACATCATTATTAATAATAAACATATATCCGAAAGTTAAAACGTTAATTGTAATTGCTTAATATGAAGACAATATAGTTCAAACCAATTTCTATTAATAACATTAACTGCTCGTGTTTAATACAAATGTGATTAATCATGTGCTCGCGTTTTCAACTTCATGACGGTGACGCTGTACTTTACACGAAAGTTCTTGTGCACGATAAAACTCAAACGATGCTGTCCGGCAATTGCAAGCACAGCTTCGCACAGGGTACAGCTTCACGGAGTTTGCAAAATTGTGTCTTTTATTTAAAAATATATACTTATATTTATAATAAAAAATGTAGATAAAATAATCATCAATTAAACATGTGTCTTATTTATAATTTCTTTTCAATGCGCTTTTACAGGAATAATATAATAATATGATTACTGGTCACGTAGGACCATAGTATGGTTGTATGAAATCGAAATACTATTACTGACAACCTTAGTATGGTTGTGTCACTTACAACCATAGTATGGTCATTGCGAACCGTACTATGGTCACTGACAACCATAGTATGGTCACTCACAACCATAGTATTGTCACTGACAACCATAGTATGATCACTGACAACCATATTATGGTCACTCACAACAATAGTATTGTCACTGACAACCATAGTATGCTCACTCACAACCATAGTATTGTCACTGACAACCAAAGTATGGTCACTCACAACCATAGTATTGTCACTGACAACCATAGTATGGTCACTGACACCCACAATATGGTTGTGTGAAATCGGCGTATGGTCACTGAGGACCATGGTAAGGTTATAGAAAAAATCACCATTTCCTCGAAATATTTTCTTATATATCATTTCAATTTGGTCGTATTAACTGTGTTTGATACATTATGTTATATTTGATTGTCAAAAAATAATTCCTCATCATAATTTATAATATAACAGAATCTATTTCACGGTATGTGCGCTGAAAATCTAAAAAAATTACAATTTTGCACCTATTATCGAACGTGTGAGGAGCGGCTTATGAGGAATTGTTGGTTTGATTTTTTTTTATTGTAACGTATTGTAATAGCAATAATTTTAATGTATGTCATGTACCCAAGGTATGAATGTGCCCATAGTATCAAAAATACAGGAGCACTTTAAATTTCAAAATTCGCCTTAAATATTCTAAAAATCACAATTTCTTCAAAATAATTTTACGTTATCTACTTAATTATATGATATTAAACTGAAATATATTGAAATATTATGCCATAAAAAAATAATTTCACTTCACTTAATCAATAAATACTTTATAAATAAACAATTCTCTACAATTTTGAACCAATATAGCGTTACCGACCTGTATCTTTGACGGCTTTCATTAAAAGTAAGGCACGCTAACGGATTTATATTACATAAGGGCCTATAAGCTTATATTCAAAAGCGCTAAGATGTACCTGCACATTTTTTTGTGGAATTTTGTCAACCCCAAAAGTTAAAGGTTTTCTGGATTTGCTCATATATGTTATAAGTACCAGCAAAATTATGTTTGGGAGAGTACTCTTTCGCAGCGTGTATTATTAACAATCCTTTTTGAGAGGATATAAAATTGTATTTTGTTTTTAAATAAATAAATAAATAAATAAATAAATAAATAAATAAATACAAATGCAGTAAAAACAAATGCAGATGTATTATTTTTCCAACAATTACTTTAAATAAAGTTTTAGCAATTGCATATTTAAATAAATACAAAATTCATTATTTTAGTACAAATGTAGTCAAATTTTGCACAGAATTGCACTAAATGTATTTATTTTACAAAACAAATCAGAAAAAAAAACAAATAAATTTACTTTAGAATATAATTATTTTAAATACATTTTTCTTTATATTTAATACAGTATTTTTTTTTTTTTTTGGTCTTTAATTATATACAATACTAAATACTGCCACAAGTGTAAATTTAAAGATTATCCACAAAATAAGCAAAAGCGCCCCTCGAAATCACAGTTACTGCACTGCGGGCACGACGCGCCGACGTACATAAAAAAGTTCTCACAGTAGCCACTTGGACGTCGCAACGTCTCCGCATGATAATAATTAAGTATTTGCCGTGGTTCCAACCACCACAGTCACTCACTAATCGCACTTTAAGTACACAGTAGGACGCGAATTACGCCCAATATTCGTTTAATGCAAACAATAATTAAAAATCACCGCCGCACCACGGACGTTGGTTGCTGCACTTGCAGTGCGCTTGATTACATGTATTTTAATCCATGAAATTGTACCCATTATAGCCAAGTGCATGCTGATGAGGAAAATTCTAGTAAACAGCATCAGCAACAGCATCAGCAACAACAAGAACTACAATCAAAACCCCCGATGAATGGCCGTCTGGCTAGATCCGACCTACTGTCTGGCGGCACAGTACCATGTCCAAGATAAGTGTCTAAATGCAATCAACCTAAGGTTGGCTTGATTCGCAAAAAGGCCAGATTAACGCGATGATTATCTGTTAGTCAATATAAAAATGGGCACAACTCATTTTATCTGCAACATAATTTTTAGTTTATGCAAAAGTTATACAGATTTTTAATAATACGAAAGTATAAATGATAAAACATAACCCAAACTTTGTATATAACTAGCGGATGATTATTTTGACTAAGGTTTTGTTTATATTGCGTTACGTTTTAGAAGAAAATTGCTTTCGAAATTTGTTTCCCTTTTCATCCGTTTTCCAGTCTACCATGTCTAATGTTTTGGAGACCTTGGATGCCTCGAACCTTTTCGAACTTACTTCTTTTGTTTTTTTTTTATATATATCTTGTACATTGAATTTTATGACACGATAAAATATTTAAACACTTATCACAACGATATCGCAATATTATTCGATATATATGATCTCGAACTATGATTCTTTTTAATTTCGATATCGATTCGATTTCGTCATATGTTTTATACAGAGAAAACTCCAACATAACGCATCGATACTCCGTAACATTCCAGTCTGTCATGTCTAAGCACTTCGATGATCGAAATTTTCTCGAACTAACTACGATAAAAAAAGTACGATCCCGTTGCTTTATCACTATTTTAAATTTCAAATTTTTTTTTAATTTTTCGTACAATAAAATTTAAGGAAAAGAAACAATTTTTATTATATATTTACCACATCGATATGGTAATATTTTTCAAATCAATCTCCTTATTCGATGCGATATCAATCCAGAATCGTTTCTTTCTCGTTTCGAAAAAACTTGATTACTATATCTACGAATGAATTGTAGTATAATATAGATACACTCAGAAAAAAAAACCAATAAAATCCATAGGAATTTCTATCGATTCAACGATTTTTTACTATTAAAATTAGTCAATGGGATTTTTCCATTAGAAATGCCATTTGAAATTCAAATCATATCAATAGTAATATAAATATTCGATTAGATTTTCAGAATACATCAATAGTCAGTCTGCCATCTCTTCGATAAAGAAGTTCGATCTCGTAACTTTATCGCATCTTATTTTTCTGTGTTTCTCGTACATTCAAATTTAGACAATATACGATATTTAAACACACATCGCGATATCACATAAATATTGCAATCTTATTTGAAGCAATCTCGAACATTGATTATTGTTTTCTTCGATATTCTTCAAATTTCGAATAATGTCTCGTACCAATAAAACTCCGACAGAACGCATCGATATCTATCTACCATGTAGGTCCAATTTGGCATACGAGAACGGCTCCGATATTGTGTGATCTGCTCGCATTGATCTTGTAACGATATCGAAACGAATGGCATACTGGGTACATATTCCTAACTTTCCATTTGAAATTCAGAGTATATTTCAAGTCTGATACATGCCATTGAAACCAAAATCACAAGAACTCAAACTGTGCCGGCCAAAATATCATAAACGATATAGTAAATGGCAACAAATATTTCTAAATAATGAATAAAATAATCGTATACGAGAATAGTAAATGATTTCAAAACGCATACAGTTTCGTTCTTAATTTTTCCATTGTAACGAGGTATCATAAACGAACTAAAAATGCTCATGTATGATAAATTTTTGATCGTTTATCATCATAAAATACGATTGTGTTTTGTTTTTTTTTTCGTAAACGAACTCGTTTTAATATTTTTCTTTCCGATTCAATTTTATTTGTGATTGATAATCATTTTGAACTCTTTTACGATATTTTTTCTACATTTTTAAATATACAACAAAAAATTAAGTAAATGCATTTTATTTTTATACAAAGCTCTCATAAAATAGTTTTTTTCATTGACATTTATCATCATTTTTTACGAGCATAATTATCGAAATTATCGATAACTTTTAATCATCAAATGTTCGTAATTTACGATAGTCACAAAAAATGCTGATCATTTTGCTCGTTCTTTACGAGAAAAATGATTAAAAATAATGATTACTTTGAATAATCAAACGTTCGTAATTTACGATAATCATAAAAAAATGTATGTTGGTGCCAGGTACAGGGTTACTGTAAGTACAAAATTCTGTAAATTCTAAATGAATTATAATTTATATAATTATATGTGATAAAATCATGAACATTTAAAATTTGAATAGTATTCATGTTAAATTGATTAAATGTAAAAACATCACAAGTGTCAGTTGTGTCATTTACCTGCAGATTTCACTACATCTCGAGCAAACCTTAAAAAATAATCTACGCAGTCGATAAAAACTTTTTATTTACATACATGGGAGTAAACATCGACACCAAAACAAGACGAAAACATGAATGAAGCACCATGTAAAATGTGGAAAATGCATAGACGAGGCATTTAATTGCCAAGGTGATTAGGAAACTTTAATGAAGATTCCATACTATAGTAAATATAAATATCTTCACTGGAACTACTGAACAACCGCATTATAATCATGACCCTTATAGACCGTTGTGTTGCCTAAATATGTCGCAAAGATATGGAATTGGTAGAACTATTGAATGGTCAGCAAATGTAGCAAAATAATTAAAGATACCCTAATGAGTCAAATTAAATAGGCCTTTGGGGCAAGTAGGCTTTTTAAAATTTCATAATTTCAATAATTAGTCTTCAAAAATTTGAAAAAAAAAAATTGCGAAGATTAGAACTTATTAAAAATATCTACCATAAAAAATATAAATTATATTTAATTAAAGTTATACATAAGGTTTACGAAAGGCAACCGATTCCAATAAATTAAAAACATACTTCCAAATGTAACACAAATATTCACGGATATATCGTCGTTGTAGAACGAAAAGTCACCAAATAAATTTTCAAAATGCCAAATATTCATTAACAAAAATCTTTATATATCTGTCAACTTTTAATCGACCATCTCAATTTTTTTACTACGTGATAAAAAAAATGGAAATATAACAGTTGATATTTGAACTTTAAAAATGCATCAATTACTTTTTATAATATTAATCAACAAACTCGAAATTTAAGTTTTTGATAAAAATGTTTTTGGGACTCTTCATTCTAAATATAGATACACACAGAATAGAGATTTGTTGCGCCAACCAACTCTTTGCCCAACCAACTAATTCGTTTTTTTCAACCTCTTAGTCGGTTGTTATTGTCAAAATGAAAAGTGTTTTAGTTTGTACTGCAACAAATTCGACTGTTTTATAACAATTTAGTACAGATTTAGAACTATTAGGATTGTGTATAGACTAATATTTCAATTTTATATGCTAATATGGCAAGTCCGCCAGAAAATTTGTAAAACATTCGGCTAAACCGAATTAAGTTAGTTGGTACAACTAACCTTTTCATTCTTCCAACCTCTTGCAAAATGAGGATTTTCTGTGTTTATTATTTATCTTAAAATCTTAACTTAACTTTTCAGCTTATTGTCTACCGATTCGAATATTTTAAAAATCAATTTAAACTCATTTCATTTACCATAAATAGTTATAAATTTCAGGCCTATACGGCGCAAATTTAGGAACATAGTATTATATAATTACACACAGAATAGATATTTGTTGCGCCAACCAACTTATACGGTTCTCTCAACCGCATACTCGGTTGTTTTTATCAAAATGAAAAGAGTTGTAGTTTGTACCGCAACCAATTTCGAACTGTTTTAGAACAATTTGTAGAGATTTAGAACAATTATTTCAAGTGTATGGGTTAATATGGCAGTTCCGCCAAACGAATTTGACAACCATTCGATTAAACCGAATGAATTTAATTGGTACAACAAACTTTTTAATTATTCCAACCTCATGCCAAAAGAGGATTTTTCTGTGTGTAGAAACATTCTCAGATTATAAACCGATCTAAGAACTATGGACATTTAGCTTTTAGTGTATATGTGTTTGTCAATTAGTTATTTGAAAGGTATTGAAAATATTCTTCCAGCAATAACGTAGTCCAAACAAATACCAATACGATAAACGTTTGTACAGCTTGTAATATAATTAATTCCTAACACACAGTACGTATAAATCAAAACGAAAACTACTTCTAACTGTTCGTAACACCCATCCCCAACCATCCACTAAAATATATAGTTTTGTAGTTGTCACTGCAACATTTGGTTCGCATACTCGCCAAACATGCAAAATGCGCATTTGTCATAATTCAAAACCGAAGACCTGGTAGCTTTGGTAAAACACTTACTTAATCCGGACGAAAACAAAAAACAAATTGGAAAATTGAAAATCAAACAGCGGCAACATGTAGGCAACACAAACTAAATACAAATAAAAATTACAAAACCACGGTCGTCCAAACTCAAAGACCAAAGTCGATGAGCCCCATAATGGGTGGTGAACTCTGGAAGCAACATGTCTGAGTGCAATAAATTACAAAATATTATTACCAACAACTACAGAAACTGCTTGTTTTGGGTAGAATTTATTGTGTTGCATTTCACAAATGAGTTTCACATTATTTTTATTTTCAACTACAAGACCAGAAGTAACAATACCAACTCTAAGTTGTGGCAACAAAAACTAATCACCGCCCATAATTTCAATTTTAGTTTTTGAGTGACCGAAGAAGTTTTAAACATTTTTCTCGAAATGGTATAGGTGATGGTCATGTTGAAGGCGCTGTTCAGTATGTTTATGTGAAAGGGAAATTATTACAAGAATATACGAAAGAAGAGTTTGTAATAGTTTTATAGAAAAGGATGTGTGGTAATAATCGTGGAGATTTTTGCATAGACGATAATGCAGTGAAGGGTTCTGAAATTCAAGTTATTTCTCTACCTTTAGAATATTCAAGTTAACATTTTGCTAACAAACCAAAGTTTGTGGTCAACATAAATAATTAGAAGAAATACATTTTGTGAACATAAATCTTGGCATAAATGTTGTGGTCATTTGCTGATGGTGAAATACTCAATGTTAAGAGGCAAAACATGTAAACGCAGTAAAGATGCAAGTTTTTTGACAACATTGTTGAAACGGATTAAGATTGTTTTTGTTTGAAAAAGTAATATTGCAAATGTGTTATTATCGAAAACTCTATTGAGATTGGATTAAGTACAAAAAACATAGTTTGAATATTAGCGAAGATGCAGAAGAGTTTTTAAATGTGTACCGAGAATATTAAATGTTGTAACATTTAATATATGAACTTACTTAAAAAGTTGATTTGTATTTATTTGAGTTGATTTTACTACATAATGTATTAGAAATTAGTTTTCTACATGTTGCATGTTTTATTTTCTGTATTTTTTAATTGTTTTGAAGTGAGCAAACAACTGTAAGAAATGCGTTGAAGTCAAAAATATGAGACAACGAATTTTCATTTATGTTTGCGCATATTATTCATATTTGATAGAATTGAAAAGTAATACTTAATTGCCTTGTATCAGGAATATATATTTCTTATTCACTTTTTCACAAGTATTATAACAATCTATTTTGAGAGAATATTTAAATGTGGATGCCTTTAAAAGAAGTAAAAACTGCGTTAAAATTAAATGCAGTGAAAGTATTTGTTCTATATATTTTTAATAAATAAACACAAAATAAATGCATTTTTAATATTTTTTATAAACACTTACATACTTAAATACCAGAGGTCAGAGATAAGAGAAGTTCCTAAATAACTCTCATTAAATAACATTTATTAAATAAATCAGTGATAAACCAAAATAAAAGGTGAGAAACCTTTATTTTTGAAAATTTTTCGTTTTTGGTCTGATAAATTGAAAAATTTCGGCTTCGGTTCAACAACGAGATTTATAAAGGTTAACAAAATATATCTTTCATTAGTAATTTATGAGAAGCAGAGAAACGTGAATGCACAATTCTCTTTTCAGATGACTCTCAATATTTCTGGACCACATTTTTCGAAAAAAAAATTTTGTTAAAAACAAATTTTGGATGACAAAAACAATGCAATGATCGAAGTCACCATGGGTAAATACTAGAGATGGGCACGTTCCGTGCTTTTTTTCGTGTCACGCCCGAAAATCTGAGTTCGTGCGTGCAAATCTCCGTGCGTTTTAGTTGCTGTCGTGCCCGTGCGTGTCCGTGCCTCCAAAATCAGACACGCGCCCATTAAAGATTTTTTATAGTTTCCCAATTTAAAAAAAAACCTTAACAGCTTCAGAAAATAAAAATTTCGTGGTATTTTAACCTTTTTTTTAAAAATCTGTTGTTTTAGTTTTACTTATGGATTTAAGAGAATAAAACAGTATCAAACTAAATTTTTGAGTTATTTATTACAGGGACTAAAACCTATTGGAATATCGGTTCCGGTTCGGGTTCCAAGAATTTTAAAATTGTGGTTTCAATTTCGATTCCGGTTTCAACCAACAAATTAAATGGGTTTCGATTCCTGTTCCATACATTTTTAATAACGGTTCCGATTCCGGTTCTTTGCGTTCCCTGACAGGGACTATAATATATGTTCCGATTCCAGTTCCGGTTCAACACATTTTTAATAACGATTCTGGTTCCAAAAATCTAAATGGTTCCGTTATTATTTTTCACGTTTCGCTTGCTTTTTCATGTTTTTCCGTACTTTTTTCGTGTTTTGTCGTGTTTTGTCGTGTTTTTCCGTGTTTTGTCGTGTTTTTCCGTGTTTCTTCGTGTCTTTTAAAAACCCGTGTTTAATCGTGCTTCTCTTGCGTGCCTGTAAATTTACTCGTCGGGCTCGTGCGTGTCACCTAACGGCGCGCCCGTGCGTGTCCGTGTCATCAAAAACAGGCACGCGCCCATCTCTAGTAAATACTATAAAATTGTTTTTTTGGTTTATATGAATATATTTATTTTTTTTATACTATTGAATCAATAACTGTCCTATTGACCAATTTTAATAGTATTTTTTTCTGATTGAATTTTCATTCTACTAACAACCATTTACCAAAGACCTTTAAAATAAAGGTTTTCATATAACCAAAGACCTTTATTTTTTTAAACAAAAAATATCACTCAATTTTAAAAATAATATCTCTCAGTGAAAAAACAAATTGAAATAAATGCAGAATTTAAAAAAAAAATGCAAACATTTTGAGTATTTTAAGACTTATAAATGAGTCATCATGAGCACTTAAAAGAGCCCAAAAAGCTCCCAGGAGAGGAGCTCCTAAAACATTCATAATTGAGCACTAAAAAGAACCCCTATTTTATGAGCCAAAAAACATTCGTACTTCTGAAAGTTTTTACTCCTAAAACACTCATATATGAGCACTAAAAAGAGCCCACAAATACACCCAACCGATTTGAGATCATGTTCGAATAAACTACCAAATAGTTTAACAAATTTTACGCTGTCCTATTGTGTTTTCAAGAAAAACCTATCATAATACTATCATTCATGTTCATGTTTTTCTTAGACCAGACATTCGAGAAAAAACGCATCCATATTAATTAAATTCATGAATTATGTATTTTTGTCAGTTGAATTTACACTAATAAAATTAATTTTAATTTGATTTTAAATGCAAAACGAATATAGTTTTAAATTTATTTAAATAAAAGCCAGCATAAATAAAATAATTTTATGACTCCATTTTCTGAGTACTCCTAAAATACTCTTAAATTTGATGAGTGCTCATGGAGACTCTTTTATGAGTCAAAATTTATAGCGTTCCTAAAACATTCTAAAATATAGAACTTTTATGAGTATATTTTCTGAGCGTTCGGAAACAATTTTAGTTTTGATGTATTTAGGAGTCTAATAACTCCTAAATAACTCCAAAATATGAATCTTTTATGAGTAATGTTTTTGAGAGCTCCGAAAACAGTCTTAAATGAGATACTTTTATGGGACATTTTTCTGAGGGCTCATAAAAAACTCAAAAATTGTTCTACTTTATGAATCCAATATCAGAGCGCTCCTAAATTGATTAATGAGGTATTGCTGGACCTTTCTATAAATACAATTATTTTTTATATAAAATTATAATTTGTTTACAGAAATGCAGTAAATTACATACAAAAACAACTATATCGATGTAATAAAAACAATTAATTAATTCGAAATACATAAATATTTAAATTATTTTACAAACAATCGTATCCTAAACATGAACTAGTTATTGCATGTATTTTTTTTTATATTTTCAATGTGCTGCACAAAACTTTTGCATTTCCCACCAGAACTTCAACCCAATTTGCAGCGGTTGCCTTGTTATTAATATTTGGCAATAACTCATGGCGCATTAAAAAGGGACCAAACGAGAGGCTAAAAGGCTACTTTGCAACAACATCATAACAATAACAACCACTAGGATGTTAAAATAGCCGATTAGAGCACAAAAGGCAATGCGGAGGCAAATCGCAGACAATTTACAAAATGCCTCATTTAGAAGTGATTTGCTGGTCAGGGACCCAGTATTTGCCAGTCGGTACATTCTTTGGGATGGGGGCTATATGTCCAGTGATTTGATTTCAGTGTTGGAACATAGTATCCTGCTGCAAAGTATATGATGCGGAAAGTTGAAGATTTTCAGTTGAAATGTCAGTGAATTTTTAACAATGTTATAAAGATAAATGCTAATAATGATTATGACTATGTATGAACTATGGGGTAGGGTTCTACTGTGATGCAGATGATTATGAAGATAATACAGATAATTATGCTTGTGATGAAGATGAAATGCTGCCCATTTTACGCAGCTCATCGTACAAATGAGTCTGACATTTGGAAGACTGCATGCCTGCCAGCTGCCTGCTGCCTTTCTGCCATTTTAGACCTTACAGAAGCCAAACAGAGCATCGTAAAATCAGCTCCAACTAATTGATTTCTGTCTAATAAAATTGCTAAAGTTATGATACTCAACGAGACGATACGATACGAGAAGGCAACCGGTGGCAGCTGTCGTTGCAGCACTATTTCAGGTTGCACATTATGTTGTTCTGATGACTGGTGTTGCACGCTCGGTACGTTGATTGATTTACAAACAGTTTTATTGAGCTGCTTAAATAACTGACAATCAGCGCAATGTCTTCACATAATATATGTTATTAACCATATTCTATTTAAGTGATAACTGCAATGGTAACAATTCCTAAGAAATAACATTTCAAATAATTTACAAAATGATTTGGTCTCTAACTTGAAGATGTCGTTTCTAAAATTTGTATATTATGTTTTAATTTATGCAATTTATGATATTTTATCAGGTCGGCATTACTGCAAAATTAATATAAATGGTTTTGAAGTTTCCTCTGTAAATATGCACTACTGCACTCAACAGTTTTGAATTCATTTCGCAAATGACAGTCGACAGTATTATGGTGAAGTCTCTCTGAGCGACTTCACTTCACTGCAGTATTTGTTTCATTGGTGTGAAAACATCAAACCATTCAATGTTTTGAAAAATAAAACCAAACGTCAACACTGTCGTTGAACAGGCAACGAAAACAGTGGGTTCAGCTAGTGAGTGCACTAGTAACGAGTGAGAAGACGAACATTGAAAACAACAACAAATCTGCCGCTCGTCGTTCGACGGCAGTAATGTTGTTGTCGGTATTTAAGTGTTAATAAACATATTTATTAAAAAAAAAATAAATGATTGTATGACAAAAACATTGCTTTTGTTGAAAAGCAATATATCCAAAAAAATTTTATTTTAATTAATTAATGAAAAAAGATTAAATAATGAAACAAATTTTGTTCGATTTCTTATACCTTTTAATTTTTTTTTTTAATTTCAATATTAATGAAAATTCGTTAGGATGATAAAAAAATGAAAAATTCACTAAGCACTCGGTGTCATAAGTTCTTCATTTCAGTATTTGAATTTTTATTGTACATCATTATAGACATCTTCACTACAACTACGTCTTGTTTGTATTTTGTTTTGACAGTACTTGTGATTTGTTGTTATGAGCAAGACATTCATTTGATTTTCAAACATAGATTTGACGACAGTAAATGTTTTGAAACGAAGTGAATGTCTTAAAGTGGGTTTCAACACTTGCACTTGTGCAGATGTCTAGTTGGTACTCAATGCAAAATTCATTATTTTCAAAAATTAAAGGTTATACTTTATTTAAGCTAATTAAATTATGTTCAAAAACTGAAACCTTAACAATTTCGGTATATTCAATCATTTCGGATTTAAGTTTTACACCGCAAAAAAACTGGATAAGTTTACTTACAAATTTGAGCACAACTTCAGAGGCACTAATATGCCAAAACACCACATAATCTTTAAAATTGTTTGTTTAAGTACAAATGTGTAGTGCCCATGAAATGTACTTGTACAGTTAAATTTACTTAATATTAATAACAATTCATGACTATATATTAAAAAACGAATATTGATCAGAAAGAGTGCTTTTTTTAATGCGTAAACAGTTTTTTTTAATACATTAAGTAGTTTTTTCATTTTTTGTTTAAAAATTAATTCAAATCATTTCTATACAAAATTTTAATAATAACTACATTTGGGCTTTATATGTACTACCTGAAATATGTGATACATTGCTACATCCGTTTTTATTTGTACTACATTTTATATTTTTTTGACTTTAGGAAAAATGTAAATATATCACTACTTATTCTCTTAATTTTCTATATTTATTCAACTACAAGAAAGTGTACACCGAAAAAATTACAGTAGTACCATCCGATCGAATGACTTGGCGGCAGTAAACTAGTGTTGACCACTCATTGGGTTTCTGTGAATCTGGTTAATTTTGAAAATAAAAAGCGATAATTAAAGTTGGTGACTCTATGACCAAATATTTTTGTTATATACAAGTACATGTATATGTATTATGTACCTTGTTTCATATTTATAATTGTTGTTTCTAATTTTTGTTAATAAAAAATCATACTAATATTTATTCATATAAATTTCCGAATCAATAAAGATTTTATAAAATATAAAATCAATTTTATAAAATTAATTATCACCAGAAAGTAAAAAAAAAAAAACAAAATGTAGTAAAATTAAAATCTTTAATAGTTATTTCTCTACATATTTTAGGACGTATAAATAAAGACAAAATCTGTTATTTCAATAGAAATGTATTAAAATTTTGTACAGAAATGCATTCAAATTTATATAGTTATTTTCCATACTAAAACAACTACATCAATGTAGTAAAAACAAATATATTTGCTTTTTTTTATTTATTTTTAATACAATATTTTATTCGGTGTATAAATATTACTGCATATGCATTTATTTTAACTACATTGTCTATCTATTGAAAAGTCTAAAAAAATATTATATATAGTTGTAATAAATATGGTTATACATAAATCAGTTCCGACGACTTAATGGAATGACAAGCACTTAAGTTTTGCTTTTCAGTTGTACCACATATGAATAATATGCCTACCAATAACACGCAATCAGAAAACTATGTATATTCTGCAGAGTTGCCAACTTCCATTTTCGCGTTTTTGACTTCAAAACAGATTCAGGGGCAAACTCAATTAGTTGGCATAACTAGTTATCTCCCATCAACTCGATATGGTAAGATGACTGGGTTTCGTTGTATACCTGCTCACTCTCGTAGTTATCCGTCGTGTTTAAATAATTAAAAATGCACAAAAAAACAACAAAAAAGTATAAGAATTATTTTAAAAAATGTAGAAAAATGTGGTCAGATTTTTAAGGCTCATATTTCACAGATTTGTTTTCAATAATTTACGACTGAAATTTCAACTATAAAAAACCGGAAAATAATTAAAACAAATGGAGCACATTTTTTTAGGTGAATTCTAACATAACTATATCTTGAATACTTTTCTAGTTATTGGTTCCTAAAGAGTTATATAAAAGTGACTTGTATGGGAGGTAGCCGTGTTCGTCGTCCGATTTGACACATTGCCATACTCAGACAAAAGTAGGATCCGAATTTCCGCATTTGTCCCGCTTTTTCGTGTTTTTCTGTGCTTTTTCTTGTTTTACGTGTATTTTTATGTCACGTGTTTTATCGTATCGTACAATTAGTCGTCGGGCTAGTGCAAAAACGCTCGTGTTCGTGCAATCTAAATCAGCGGCCCATCTCTACTTAAAACCATTTCAAAAAGCGAGGTTCCTAATAGAGATGGGCACGTGAGTGAGTTTTGACTCACACTCACTCACGCTCACGAAAGAACTTTTCTAATAACGTACACTCACTCACGGTCTTTTTTCATCTACTCACACTCACTCACAATCATATGAGTAAAATTAAGATTCAATCACAATCACGCGTGATTCACGTGAATCACGTGTTTTTTTTTTGCTACAGAATACATAAAAATACATATTTCATTTGTATATTGTGGTGAGATTGGTCAACCGAGCGTGGCACCTCTAATACAACCTACATCTTTAAAACGCAATGGGTATATCGAAAAAATAATGTGTTCTACGTCCATTTCCATGAACGGTCGTACGAAACCAAGCAAAAACTATTGACATAACCCCACAAAAATTTACTAGTCCATACTAAGTACGGCCGGTTTACTGGGGTTAGATCAATTGTTGACTGAAATCTTGCACTTATTCTGAGTTGAAGAATGGTGTTTATATGACGGTCGGTTATCAAAGGTTTGATTTATTATAGTTCTGAATAGTGGGCAGCATCCTCCCCAAAGCCTTCTGAGTTCAATGTGTGGCCCTACTTGTTCTGTCGTACAGCAAAAATATAGAAAAATCGCAAAAAATTAAAAGTGAGATTTTTTATTTTATGAAATATTCGACTCACTCACACTCACTCACGAAAAAATTGTACTCACGCACACTCACTTACGGTATTTTTTGGTCTACTCACACTCACTCACAATCACGTGAGCAAAATTCAATCACATTAGGATTCACGTGAATCACGCTGTATCACGCTCACAGTTTATAATACTGAATTCGGATGTAAAACGTATAAAAAATAATTTCATATATATATGAAATAAATTTTAAATCCTTAACTTAAAGGCCACTATTTTCAAAATCAAATCTCAATGTCTACCGTTGCCCATGGTGGTACCTTCCAAACGCCCACAATCATTTGTCAAAAGTATGCAGCGATAACGTAGTGCAAAATAAATGAAAAATCACATTGGACGTTTTATCTTTGGCAGCTATTTTAAGGAAAATGACTGCGTACAAGTTACCGGCGCCAGGACACCATCCGCATGACATGTCCTTATGCTGGCGCTATCAAAGGTCCTGTGTGATGTGCGGTCGGTGTGTAGCAAATTCCAAAAACTAAAAATTTTTGGCATTTTTATAAAGTGTCTAACATTAGCGGAGAAATGCTGGCCGGCTGAGGCTGACTGTTTGGCACACATGATGACTCGAAGCTATTTACGCGACGACGTAGACGCTTGGCCTAAATCGGAACGAATAACACGTGGTACAGCGTGCAGGATAAAAGAATGTGCAGGCATGTCGCCGTTGGTTAAGCGACAAATGTCAAGGATAACAACAATCACAAAAACAACAACATACTTTGATTTTCGAGGGACTTTAACAGGCGTAGACCATGATCAAAAACAGTCATCTTGTCTATTTGTTGTATTCGTCGTCTTGCGCCATGATTTATTATGGCTGTTGTGACCAAAACATGCCACAGAACATAAACAAAAAGGACATTCATGTCATCGTCAGACCAACGAATGCGTTATTCTTTTCTTCAAAATAAATTCATTCGTCTTATTTATCAACAAACGGACACCCTCTCCTCCTATTCATTGCCACCCTCAAGCGGCGGCTCCCAGACGCCAAACATTCAGACTACATTCGACTACAATTGACAGGATGCGTGTTTTCGCTCAACTGCAGTCAGCTGTTGTGCTCTGCGTAGACTTTGACATTTCACGCATCCGTTATGTTCGCCTTCAGTCGCATCGCATCTCAGCCCAGCTGTCAGGCGGCGGCTGTCATAAGTCATAATGTATAAATTATATGGCTACCATCAGAAAGCCAGCCAGTCAAATCAACCTCTTAAAAAGAGTCCATCAACCGCATAACCAGCAGCATCTTAAGGACTTTCTTTTCTTCCTTTTGACGCCTTATATTTTTGGCAAATCCGTAATGTGCCCCAAAAAAGCAACAAAAAACAAAAAATTAAGTAAAACCTTGATGCGATAATGGTTTTGTAGTTAACTTTTGATGTGTGCAACGTTGTTTTAGGTTTTTGTTTGTCCATTTTTGACCTCCTCACTCCTCACACACATACAGCTGCATATTTTTGTATTGACCAAAAGGGTTTAATTTTGATAATTCCCATAAGTTGCCTTTAAGAAGTTTTCCTCATCTTAGTTCTTTGGCAGTTTGCGGTTTTAACATTTAATTTATGTTGCATATGTGCTTAAAAATGGATACCTGAGACCTGAGACTATATTCAAATAATTTCTTATGAAATGAAGGTAATACATTTCTGAATAAGACTACTTTTCGTATCCCATATTTTATATGTTTTTAAAAAAAGTATTATTTTATTTAATACCGAAATTCTATGGAGCCGTTTAAATTGAAAATGTGACAATATATTTGAATGAAATGTATTTTCGTTAAATTTTAATATATTCGCTTTTATTTATAAACAAGCTGGACCCGTGCACGACTCGTGCCAAGATTTTGTGAATTCAAAGATATCGATTTTATTAATATAAAAAATATTTTTATTATTTATATCAGCGCTGTGGAAGTTTTTTATTGGTTTTATAAATGTAGTAACCAAATATTAACTCTCCGCCAAAACAACTTTTCTCAAAGACAATTCTTTCGCAGACTGCGCTTCCCCGTAGAATATTTCGCCGTAGAATTCTTCCCAGTAGAAATCTTCCCCATAAAATTATTCACCATAGAACGCTTTCACGTAGAATTCTTCCCGATAGAATTCTTCCCGTAGAATTCATCCCGATAGAATTGTCCCCGGTAGAATTCTATCCCATAGAATTCTTCCATGTAGAGTTTTCCCAGTAGAAGTTTTAGTGTGGTGAGTTTCGGTGTGGTGAGTTTAGGTGCGGTGAATTTTTGTGTGGTGAGTTTAAGTGTGGTGAGTTTTATTGTGGTGAGTTTAAGTGTGGTGAGTTTTAGTGTGCTGAGTTTTAGTGTGGTGAATTTTATTGTGGTGAGTTTTAGTTTAGTGAATTTTAGTGTGGTGAGTTTTAGTGTGGTGTAGTTAATTTTAATATGATGTAGTTAATTTTAGTGTGTTGAATTTTTGTGTGGTGAATTTTTGTGTGGTGAATTTTTGTGTGGTGAGTTTTAGAGTGGTGAATTTTAGAGTGTTGAATTTTATTGTGGTGAGTTTTTGTGTGGTGAGTTTTGGTGTGGTGAATTTTAGAGTGTTGAATTTTATTAGTGTGGTGAGTTTGTTTTTCATTTTCAACCCTTTTTTGCTTTTCCTTTAGTTTGGATTTTAGTTTTATGTTGTTCCTTTTGTTTTTGTATTTGTATTTTTGCTTTTGTTTTGTGCTTTTGTATTTTTGCTTTTAATTTTTTTTTTTATTGGAGTTTTTTGTTTCATATTCGTAGCTGGTGAAAGTGCCAATTTGTTTGAACTTTAAGTAATGTAATTTTTAATATTTTTATATAATTTTTTATTTTCGAATATTTTACGTTAAATGCCACCAGTCATTGCAACCTTAACCAAAAGCAATTACCATTTCATTTTTAGAACCTAAATCGAAATAATACCACATATTCGACATCGAACTTCAAATTGGATATACTTGGTAGGTAGATATCGCAGCTTTCCGTCATTGTTTTCTCGGTATCATACATTTTATGAAATCGAATCGATATCGAAAGGAAAAATTCATTATTTATTTGAGACATTACCCTCCAAATCGACCAAAATCGAAAATACCTTTTCGATTACTGGTTCAAAGTTAAAAAACGCTCCAAAAATCACTTTTTTATGTTTGTTCATAATGAATACTAGCTGGACCCGTACACAGCGTTGTAAAAGCTTAGGTCGTATGGAAGGCCCACATTTAACGTAAAGATTGCAATTTTATATATAAACCCTTATTTCGATTTGTATAACTCTGTTCTTAGTAGGTGAAAAGTTATAGAATTTTTAAAGTTTTTAGAATTTATGAAATTTTAAATAATCAAAATCGTTCGAACATTTGTTTAAATCCAACAAATTACCACTTGATCGAATTAATTGTTTGCTGTTTCAGTGTTCGATTTTTGAGAACAAAATTATGGTTGTTTAATCGAATTCACAACCTTTAAATACATGCTAAACGAATTTGTATTTAATTTCATACACAGAGTTTTAAACTATTTCTTCGGAAATCGATATTATCCCCATATTTGAATGCAGCCCCCCACCCCATAACTCTACTCTAATCTAATCGCATTAAACCGGCTGACTAATGATTGTTATGGATTTCCAGCAACATTTATTTTCCCAACAAATCATCACGAGTAGTCGAAAATGAAGGCGTCCGACATTCACTTCAAGACGACTCTAATGATGACAATGAGAACCATATGGCCTGCTTCTGTAGCTCCAGCTCCTGCGATGGACAGACACAATTTGTGCATGTGAAAAATTCCAAGTCATTTGTTTGGCAGGATTTCGCTGATGAGCTTGATGTCAGTTCGCATTTGTTTGCGCTTTGACGCGTTTTCCGCAACCATAATAAGCATTTGCGCGGGCTGCTTGCTGTTCACGCGCTCCTTTTGGCTAAGCTTTAGTACAAATCATCATGACTTGGCTGATGTGTTGTTGTTGTTGGTGATTTAGTTGCTGGCCAAGTTGTTGTTCACTCAAATAGTTGTTTGTTAATGTTGTTTGTCTTGATGTTGTATGATGTTCGTAACAACAACGTCAATGTATTTGTTGGTTGTCCTGCAAACAGAAAATCATCATTTGCGAATCCCCCCAGTTATTGATTGTCTACTGGGTGAAGACAGTAATAAAGAATTATGTAGCCATTTTATATTAGTGGGAAATTAAAACCTTTCAAAACTTCAATATTAACAGACGAAGCAAACTTTTCTTAAAAAATCTCCCTCTACTAAGGGGCTATTATACACCCAGAAAAAAATACTATATAAATAATAGTTTTTTACTATTAAAAATAGTCAATGGGATAAATTATTATTTTAATCGGAAAATACCATTAAATACTAGAAAATACCATGACATTGGCATTGAGATTAATGTATACTATTAAATCAATAATTATCCAATTGACAAATTTTAATGGGATTTAAGGGAATTTTTTTCTGGGTGTAGTTCAATACCAGACACTGAAGACGGATATATTAGATTAGTTTGAATATGCTCCAATTTAAGAGTACACTCAAAATAAGAAGTTTGCAACAGTTTCAATAATGGTTGCTAAAATAGTAAAAAAAATTGCTGAAAAGAGGAAAGCGCAGAATTTTGCTGAAGCAACAAATTACATCGATATATCCGAACTGTGGTTCCAACAAGACGGTGCTACAAGCAACGCAACTCTCGAATAAAGTTTTCGACTGGGTCATCTGGAATATAGGACCGAGTCATCAAAAATTAAACAGAGCGCTTAAATCATGATGTCTTATTTCATACATAATAGCACCAATGTTGCTTCAAAATATAGCCAGAATCCTGTTTCCTTTCCTATCGTTTTTATCTGCCAACCTCGCCATTCGTTGTAATAAATTCGAGGTCAATTCGAGAAGGAGGATAATTTACATGGTATCGAACTCTTTCTCACAGCGATCAAATGGGACCTACATGGTAGCCCAGTGGGAAATGTTATCAATGTTTCAAAGTATTGTTTTCGACCTACAAAGTATTGACAACATTTCATTCAAACGATGTCATGCACGTCATTCATAGATACGGCACCGAATACATTTCATCACAAAATAAAATCTGATTAAAATACACAAAATCGTTCGTGCATTTTACGAAAAAAATCGTGAAATTTATATACGAAATATTTTGTAAAATACACGAAAGAACTTTCGTAAATTTATGATATAATTACGAATATTAATTGTTTATTCATACATAATACAGAATATTCGTAATTTATTGATATTTGTGTACCTTTTTTCGAATATATTCGTACATTTCACGAAACTATTCTTACTTTTGACGATAGCATTCGTACATTTTATGAAACATATTAAACATTTTACGAATCTTTCGTAAAAAATGAGGATTCATTCATTAAAAACATGAAATATTATGCACTTTTTTCATACTTTTGACACAAACAGAACTCCTGTGTGAGTTCTCATTTTAACTCATTTTAAAACTGTTTGTATTTTGTAACTATCTGCTTAAGACCGCGATAGCAATTAAAATAAAATGTAGCACCAAGTTGCTATTTGACGCAACGGATTTATATTTTTACTAATTACACGTAAAAAAACATTAATGTTTGGCAAATTCTACATATAGCCTCAAAATTTGAGAAAGTTTAGTAATTCATTCGTAAATTAATAAACTCATTCGTAAAAGATCTTATTCTATCTTATAAAAAATTGTAATAGAAAATAATAATAATCTGGATGTTTCGTAATTTAAACGAAATATTTAATTAATTTTGTTGTTGTTTTCATTTAACGAAAATGCATTCGTAATACATATGAATCATTCGTTAAAAATATTTGGTAAAAATAGAAATTACAAATGTTTCGGGTATTATACGAATTATTCGTGTATTTTGCGAAATTAAAAATTACGAAATAAATATTTCATAAAATGTCCGAGAAATTATTTCGAGTACAAGTGATTGTCATGTGGGTTATTTATGACTTGTCTAAGAAAACAACATTAATGGTAATATCATATTGTCACTGTCATGCCAAAGGGGCAAATGTTCATTTTTAAAAATTTTGGGAAACAAATTTTAAAGTTTGAAGTGCTTTAAAAATTAGCAAAATTTATATTTTTTCTTTTTTTCAATTTTTTATTTTATTTTGGTTTATTCGTCAATTATTATAACGTATATAAAATATCTTTAGATTTGGACAACCTACTTAATAATAAATAAGGATTTTGTGAGGCTATATCCTGATCAAAACGCAAATATTTTTGTTTTTTTATTTTATAACTTTTTATTAGCGCAAAACTAAATAGTAATGTATTTGATAATTGTTTGATTTTAAAGCACCTATCTTTTGGCATCATTAATTAAAAATATTTTGTCAAACATGAATTTGCCATATGTTATGTGCAGGAAAAAATGTCTGGAAAAATATTTTTAAATAATGATGTCAATCGATAGGTGCTTTAAAGACAAACAATTAATACATTACATCACTATTTTATCTTGCACCAATAAAAAATTATAGCAAAAAAACGAAGAATTTGGAAAAAAATTAAAATTTTGTCATGCCAAAAGGGCGAATCTTTTCGTTTTTTTGCTATAACTCTTTAACTGTACAAGATAAAATAGTGATGTAAAGGTATTAATTGATTGTTTTTAAAACACCTGTCTGCATCATTAATTATAAATATTTTGCCAAATTTTTATCCTGCAAATAACAAATGGCAAATTAATGTTTGGCAAAATATTTTTAATTACTGATACAGATCGATAAGTGCTTTGAAAACAAACAATAAATGCCTTTACAGCACAATTTTATCTTATACCAAGAAAAAGTTATGGCGAAAAAACGAAAAGATTCGCCCTTTTGGCATGACAAGATTTAAAATTTTTCAAATTCGCCCTTTTGGTATTGTCTTTTGTGGCTAGAAATATCCAACAAAATGACACGCGATACTGGAGGATAAACTACATTCAGAAATGTAAAAAAACGCAAATGTCAAAAATTGCACATTAACTCCTTTGGCATGATAGTGACTAATATCATATTAAGATATTATCTTAATTGACAAGAGGTTCACTACACACAGAATAGAGATTTGTTGCGCCAACCAACTTTTTCGGTTCTCTCCACCGCTTAGTCGGTTGTTATTGTCAAAATAAAAAGAGTTTTAGTTTGTACTGCAATCAATTTCGAACTGTTTTAGAACAATTTAGTACAGATTTAGAACCATTTGAAGTGTGAATAGACTAATATTTCATGTGTATTGGCTAATATGGCAGTTTCGTTAGCAAATTTATAAACCATTCGATTTAACCGAATGAAGTTAGTTGGTACAACTAAGATTTTCGTTCTTCCAACCTCATGCCAAGAGAGGATTTTTCTGTATGATAATAGATATATCTATGATGACATATGGTGTATGACATCTTTAATACAATGTTCTTTATGAGAACATAAAATACAACATTTATGTACATCATATTGATCAATGCTGATTTTAATAAAAATATTTACTTTACGTTTATTTTTGCCATACTTCTCAGTTCTGAAGTAGTTATTGTATGTTATTTCTTATATAATGCTTGCTCGGCATGCATAAATTAGTAAAATGTTTTATAATATATTTATTTAGAATTTTAACTTTTTATTTATAAAAAATATATTTTTGAAAAAAGAAATTATTTTTGTTAAAAAAAAAATGTTGATGAAATATTTTTTCCGAAATATTTTTTTTTTCACGAATTTTTTTTTTACGATTTTTTTTTCGGCAATTATTATTTTTTTTTTAATTTTCGAACAAAATTATATTTTTCGCATTTTATTTTTTAAGGATAATTTTCGTTCGAATTTTGTTATCGAAAATTTTGTAAATATTTATTTTATTAAAACAGAAATTTAATGACATTATTTTAAATTGATAAGAATATTCCCTTTTATATCCATGTTCTTATAATATATAAACAAATGCTTAAACATGACCTACTCAATTACAAAACATTTTACTCTATCTACATATTTTGATATACCCACAAAAAAAAAACAGAAACATCGCCCAAAAGTTCTCAACCATATAAACATCAACATATCGATTCGAGTGTTCTTAATTTTCCCACGGGTTCAATAAATGGTGAATAACGAAAACTTTTCCAACTTTTAGTTATGGCATTTTTATTGTCCGTAATTTTATAGAGTTTGTAGCAAATCTAATGCACTGCCAACAACCATGATGATGATGTGTACAATAACGAGGCGGCCAAAAAAAAACGGTCAATGGCTAAATCGGTTTATGACTTTATCGCCAATTTCACACACAATGTTCGCAGTTACTTTGAAGCAATTTGTAGTCTATATTTTTCTGTTCATTTTTGTTTATTCTTATTTTTTTAATAGGTATATAAAATTTAAAAATATATAAAATAGGATTTTCGAAAATATACGAAAAAATTAAAGCAACAAAACATTTAGCCATATAACATAATATAGAATGCCATATTTGGGTATTGGATGGCGACAAAGATTCGTTAAGGATTTTGCAAATTTGTGACATTTTGACAAGCAGACAAACATCTCTCTAGGAAGGGGGCATCAGAAGAATTGGTGGAAAAGGCATGCAGGAAATTGCGAAGGCAGCTTTGGATGGAGTGAGGCAGCCCAGGCCAGCCAGCAACGCACACAAGAAGAGCTCATAAATTATCACAAGTGAAACATATTTAATATCAAAAATAGAGGGCAGCAAATAAAATAATAATAAGACAAACATGTAATGGGGTGCAAATCCCGAAATATCGGAATTACGGAATGAAATATCCAACAATACAATAAATTTATAAATTAAATATATGATAAAATATACACGTATAGTAATAAATAGTTTCAATATGCTTGAATGTAAGTATAACGTATTTTGAAAGTACCATCTAAATATTAGGAATAATATTTAATTATATGATAAAGGAATTGTACTATAATGTTGTTTAGATTGTAATATTATAAATTACTTTAATTGCAGATTTACATGAATTAGCTATATTAATGTTTTTTTGTATTATTTGCAAAAAATTTAACATAGATTAAATGGTACTAAGCCAAGTAGATATTGCGATATTGGTTGGGGTAAAGTGAGAAATGTTATTTAAGCAATTCTAACGGCGGGCGAATAATTGCACAATTTTTTAATTTTAATATATTATTTCTATTAGATATTTATACATATTCACTATTTTTTCTTCTACGGGCCATTCCACACCAAATCGACCAAAAAAAGTCAAATTTGAGATTTTACATTTTCGATTTTAATAAAATTTTGGCAACTGATAAAGGGTATCAAGACATGCACTAACCATTTTTTTTTATTTTTTCGGGCCACTACTTCCAGAGATACAGTGGCTCAAAGTTGGAAAAAAAGGGCTAAAAATAACTTTTGTATGTTTGTTCATATTTAAATATCTCTTGAACTAAAAATACTAGAAACTTCGTTTATAACTCGTTTTAAAGTTAATAGAACAAGCTTTTAGAAAAATTAAGTTGTAACTTTTAAACGTTAACATGTGGTTCGTGGTCATTATCTTTGCACTTCAAAATTGAAGTTCTTAAAAAGGACCCTTTTTAAAATTCTGAAAAAAATCCTAGATTTTCGGCAATTTATTGTAAATGTTCATGCCAAATTTCAAGATGGTATTTTGATGGCATCATATTTTAAAAAATAATTTTCTAAATTTTTTCAATATTTTTTGTATTGAAAAAAAAAACATTTTTTTCAAAAGTAAAAATTGCAATAATTTTTCAATGTATTTGTAACTCTAATTTCGTAAATGGCGTCAGTTTCATCAAATTGTCTCTAGTTTTTGAGATATATACCATTTTTCGAAAATCGTAAAAACTATATCCCAAAATCAGTATCTCAATATGATGAAACTGACGCCATTTTAGAAATCAAAGTTACATATATATTCAGGAATTATTACAACTTTTACTGTAGAAAAAAAAATTTTTTTTCTATACAAAAAATAAATAAAAATTTAGAAAATTATTTTTTAAAATATGATGCCATCAAAATACCATCTTGAAATTATACATGAACATTTATAATAAATTGATAAAAACTTAGGATTTTTTTCAGAATTTTAAAAAGGGTCCTTTTTAAGGACATCAATTTTGAAGTGCAAGGATAATGATCACGGGCCACATGTTCACGTTCAGAGGTTACAACTTAATTTTTCTAAAAGCTTGTTCTATTAGCTTTAAAACGAGTTATTACGGAGTTTCCAGTATTTTTAGTTCAAGAGATATTTAAATATGAACAAACATACAAATTTTTCTAAAAGCTTGTTCTATTAGCTTTAAAAGGAGCCATCAATGAAATTTCTAGCATTTCTTGTTCAAGAGATATTTAAATATGAACAACAAAACTGATTTTTGGCCGTTTTTTTCCATGTTTGAGCCACTGTATCTCTGGAAGTAGTGGTCGGAAAAAATAAAAAAAATTGGTTAGTGCTTGTTTCAATACCCTTTATCAATTCCAATTGAAATCGAAGAAGGTGAGTTCCAACCTCTGGTCGATTTGGTGTGGAATGGCCCCTACATCCTTTTTGTAAATTACCATAATACATTTTGTTCATTATATAAATTTTTAAAAATATTCTGAATGTATTTATACTGTTTCATGTTGTAAATAAACTTGAAATAATACAAAAATTACAAATTATTTGCCTGTTGTAAAATTTTAAACATTTCCCACTTTACCCTAGAATTTATCAAGAGATCCGAAAAATAACCTGTTTTGAAAAATCGCTGAAAATTTAATAAAAAGACATATAAATTGTTTTCTGTTAATGCAAAAAATTAGATCACAAACCATTATATGTAATAGACCCTTCAAAACAACTTTTAAAAATATTTAATTTTTTTACCAGGGGAGACTGCCCTATAAATAAAATTTGTGTAATAAAATAGCAAAATTGAATATTTTTTAAAAATATAAATTTCAAATTATAGGATTATAAAAAATAGAAAATGCTCAAAATATCTTTAACCTACACCCAGAAAATAAATAAAATACTATATAAATAATAGTTTTTTTTACTAATAAAAATAGTCAATAGGATAAATTATTATTTTAATCGGAAAATACCATTAAATACTAGAAAATACCATGACATTGCCATTGAGTTTATATGAACATTTTTATTTTTTGTGTACTATTATTTCAATAATTGTCCTATTGACCAATTTTAATGGGATGTGAGGGAATTTTTTCTAGGTGTTCGCTCAGGAAAAAAATCAATAGAATCCTATATTGGCCATTCCACGTCAAATCGGGCATTTTTGAGATTTACTATTTTTGATTTATTTGAAACTTTGCACTCTTATTCTATGTCGAAAAATATTTTACACGTGTTTCATGTTTTATAAAACAAAATATGTATTGATGTAGTTTGGTGATGGTGTAAAAAAAAAATTTTAAAATTATGTGCTGACCACCAAAATTGGTTTTAAAATATTCGGAACATCAACATCAATTCTTATTACACGGAGGGAAAAAAAATCTAAAATCCAGAAGGAATCAAGAAGTATACGGAGTGATATACAGCTAAACCGAAAAATTCTTAATTTCAAGAAATGGATTTTCTTGGATTCAGTTATTAATTTCTTGGGTATCAAAAAAAGTAACTAAGTAGAATTATTCTTGGATTCAGTTATTAATTTCTTAGGTAATCTCTTCTGTTGGTTATGTATAAATCCTCCGCACGTTACCCATAAGCATTGTATAGTGTATTTAGATAACAATGCAATGAAATCAACTTGGTATTTATGCAAAATTGAACCCAAATTTATGTTTATGAACTGAAACCATACCAATATTCGTATGAAAAATCGTTTTTCTATTTATATCTTTAACATTCATACAGACGCTTACTTGTCTGACTGTGCTTTGTTGTTCTATTCGTGAAAAAACACACATGCAAACATTGTATATCATGCCGTTTTTTGATACCTAAGAAGAAAAAAATTTGCAGTCCAGACAAATTGTACTTAGTTACTTTTCTGATACCTAAGAACTTAATGTCTGAATATCTAGAAAAATTTGATTTAGTTACTTTCATCAAGCAGACAGGCAGACTAACAAACAGATGGCGACCTCGCAAAACAAAGCATACAGACTGAGCAATATCGATGAAAACAACAACAATACATGAACACGTGTTCATTTTGCGATGAATGCAGCGTGTTCTTTTTGGTTTTTAATAATCAATAAATGAACTTCTGAAAATCCAGTTTGTTTACTTTTTTGACAACTAAGTAATTTGCTTTCTTGATATCCAGATGACAAATTCTTGAATTTTAGTAGTATTTTATTGATAGTAGTCAAATTCTACTATTTTTCTTTCTAACCGAATTCTTCTCGAGTTTTAGAATTTTATTTCCCTCTGTGTATGTTTATAAAAGATGTTGTTGATGTAATGAGTAAACCATTAGAAAGAACAATTCATTATTTTTTAAATGAGATCAAATTTTAAATATTGAACATATGGTTCACGTGCTACAATAATTTAACTGTATGCAAAAATGTTGATTTTCAACGAATTTTTTAAATTTATTAATTAAAAAACACTATTTAAATAAAAAAAATGTTTTGGCATAGAACATGTCTGTAAAATTTCAAAAGGATCAAAGCTCATAAAGTCAATTTTGTTGAAAAGCGCCCGGTTTGATGTGGAATGGCCGATATATGGTTTTTTTCTGAGTGCACAAATTGTAGCAAATAATACTCAAAATTATAGCTGCACACAAAAAAAAAACGATTACTGATTACATTATCTAAAAAGCACTAAAGTGTTTCAAACTACGTTTATCACAAACAATGTAATGTTCAAAAGGTTTGCGATAAATAATATTAATGTTTACAAAAAATAATTAAGAGTTTGCCCGAAATGCTTCAACAGTGTTTCTTACAAATAATTGTAGTGTTTATGGGAATCACTTCAATATTTGTAGTGTTTCTCCCAATTATTGATAATGCATCCCACAATTGTTTGTAGTGTTTTCCCAGAGATTTATAGTATTTCCATATTTGTAGTCTTTGTAATATTTGCAGTGTTCGCCAAATTTAACTGATGATGTAATACGTAAATACTTGTTCATTCGCAATTTAATAAAAAAAAAACACATTAAGGCAAACACATTTAAAATAGACAGCGGTGTGGGAAATATTTAGTGTATTTTCCAAGCAAGCGAATGTATTTATTATTTAGTCTAAATATTTTCATTATTTACTGGAAACAGTGCATACTACTACTCTTTTAGTTTTGACAATAACAACCGACTAGGCTGTTGAGAGGACTGAATAAGAGTTGGTTGGGCAAAGAATTGGTTGGCGCAACAAATATCTATTCTGTGTGTATTTACCAGAAGTAAACGATTGTTTATTGTTTTCCACAAGTACATTAAAAACATTCCTTTTTTAGAGTGTATCAGAGCATTTACTTTAATTGAGTAGAGTTAGTTTTTACTAAGACGATCCATTGTTAAATATATTTCCTAATAAATCCCATTACTGAAATGATTCATTATGCATGTTTTATTATTTTTTTTTTGTTATTTTATTCCGGGATTGAAACCCTGAAAAAGAAAACATGCACTCGGTAAACAATTGGCAACATTTGCTGGGCGCGCTCTCATTCATTGACATGAAAAGCATAACCTCACTCCAAAAACCGAGAATATCAAAGATCCCACCAACACCCGCATCATTTCCATGGTCATGGTAAAATGTCGCCAAATTCACTCGCATATGTAAACCAATAAAATGTTGAAAGGATGCTGTGGAAGAAAGTAGGAGGGAATGTAAGGAACATCTTTCGAGTACCAAGAGGAAGGAAGTTATGAATGTACGTTCCTCTGCCTTTTCTTCAACTTGTCTGGGCTTGCTTTATGTATTTCTGTGATGGTCGGAGCCGCCTCGTAAATCATTATTGTTTTGTGATTATTTTGAATTCTTTTTGTTGTGACAACTACAACAACAATACGAAACAACATCTACAACAGCAAATGACAAACAAAACCACCACTCAACATGTGAACGCAAATTACTTAAAATATTTTCTTAAAGTGTTTTTAAAACTTCTGTCGATTATTGCACAAAAATTCGCTTCGAATATGCAAAGTCTGGCTTCCTTGCTTCCTCCATGTGTGAAATTTGCCAGAGGCTGAAAATCGTTGTTGAGGGTGGAGGGAGTTAGGACGGAGTATCAACTACCGCCATGACAAATAAACAAGTCAAAAGTTGTTGATGTCACACCCACTTGTCTGACTTTTGAACTTTTTAAATGTAGCGACTGCTGTTCTGGGTGAAAAGTTAATTTCGCGTGTGAAAAAAAAACCAACTGTAATTGGCATTCTTAAAACAAAGTTTTGGAATGGATGAACTTCAGAAAATCGTCGGGCACTATTCGAGAATGAACCAGCTTGAATTTTGCTCTCAGAAAAATAATTCTGGAACTGAGCTGATTTATTGATTTATTGATTAATTAATTAATTAATTAATTTTTTGATTTATTGATTTATTGCTTTATTAATTTATTGATTTATGTATTGATTTATTTATTGATTTATTAATTGATTTATTGATTTTCGACTTTTTGATTTATTGACTTATTGATTTATTTATTGATTGATTTATTGATTTATTGATTTATTGATTTATTGATTTATTGATTTACTGATTTATTGATTTATTGATTTATTGATTTATTGATTTATTGATTTATTGATTTATTGATTTATTGATTTATTGATTTATTGATTTATTGATTTATTGATTTATTGATTTATTGATTTATTGATTTATTGATTTATTGATTTATTGATTTATTGATTTATTTATTTATTGATTTATTGCTTTATTAATTGATTTATTGATTTTCGACGTTTTGATTTATTGACTTATTGATTTATTGATTTATTTATTGATTGATTTATTGATTTATTGATTTATTGATTTATTGATTTATTGATTTATTGATTTATTGATTTATTGATTTATTGATTTATTGATTTATTGATTTATTGATTTATTGATTTATTGATATATTGATATATTGATATATTGATTAATTGATTTATTGATTTATTGATTTATTGATTTATTGATTTATTGATTTACTGATTTATTGATTTATTGATTTATTGATTTATTGATTTATTGATTTATTGATTTATTGATTTATTGATTTATTGATTTATTGATTTATTGATTTATTGATTTATTGATTTATTGATTTATTTATTTATTGATTTATTGATTTATTGATATATTTATTTATTTTTTATATTTTGATCTATTGATCTATTGATTTATTTATTTATTGGATTATTGATTTATTGATTTATTGATTTATTGATTTATTGATTTATTGATTTATTGATTTATTGATTTATTGATTTATTGATTTATTGATTTATTGATTTATTGATTTATTGATTTATTGATTTATTGATTTATTGATTTATTGATTTATTGATTTATTGATTTATTTATTTATTTATTTATTGATTTATTGATTTATTGATTTATTGATTTATTGATTCATTGATTTATTAATTTATTGATTTATTGATTTATTGATTTATTGATTTATTGATTTATTGATTTATTGATATATTGATATATTGATATATTGATATATTGATTAATTGATTTATTGATTTATTAATTTATTGATTTATTGTTTTATTGATTTATTGATTTTTTGATTCATAGATTTATTGAAGTGATTTTTTAGAAAAATTGTGAAATATAATAATAATATAATAAAGTAAACAAATACAAAAAAAAACTAAATTAAAGAAAAGTAAAATCACAAAGTCAAACCCAAAAATAATAGCAGAAAAATAAAATCAACAGAAAAACATAATAGCAAAAAGAAAAGCCAAAGCCAGAAGAAACAAATTCAATTTCAAACCCAATTTCAAAGGTAAACGCAAAACTCACAATCACATGTAAAAACAAATCAAAAACACGAAGAAATAGGTATTCAAAATCAAAAGAAAAAGAAAATTAAAAACAGTAACACGTATACAAAAATAAGCGCAAAAACAAAAAATCAAAAAAAAACACAATAAAACATTATTTCAGAAATAAAAACCAAAACATTAAATCAAAACCAATAGCAAACACAAAATTGCAGTTCAAATGTTTTTGAAGTCCGTGGAAGTTTGAAAAGGAGTGTACTGTGGTGTATTATTCACAGTTTGACATTTGACATCGCTAATCATTAAGCAGCTACACAAACCAATATTCGAATTGCGAAATCAAGTTTAATCATTTGTGTGTTTAATTTTGACAGACAGATGGCCATACTAAATATGTTTGTGTATTTGCTAATTCAAAATTGGCAGCACCTATTGCATATGGTTGGTACCTATTGCTTATAATTTTTGACAGACAGATGGCGCTACTAAATATGTGCGTGTATTTGCTAATGAAAATAGATAAAAACTGTTGCTTGTTTATTTAATTCATGATTGGCAGCACCGATGCACCTGGTTGCGACCAGTGTTCATATTCTACTCCGATCTGAGCAGATCTGCTACTTTTCAATTTAAATTGACAGATTCTACTACCTACTGCACTAGCAGAATTTTCTGGTACATTTCCGAAAATTGTTAGTACATTTTTATTAAATCTACTACTTTTCAGAATTTTGGATTTTTAAGATTTTAATAAAACCAAAAATATACCTGAATTACTACCTACATTTTTGGACCGGCATCGAAAAACAAAGATATCCTCATTTACAGAATTTCTACATCACTTCGAGTAAAAAAAATCTCGTAAGACAATTTAACATTTTTACAGTTGTTAGAAGTAAATTTATTTACCTTTTCAAAACTGTTGGATTGTTCAAAATTTAATACGAAACAACAATGTTATGATCGATACAAATCGAGCCATATACAACAGACCAACTTTTATGATGCATTTTTTTGTACTTCAGAAAGAGGGCTTTATTTTTTATATTTTGATGTAACCATCAAAATTTCTACTATAAAAGATAGTCCATTAAATATACTTTAAAATGGTGTACTATAATCAACTAACTTGCTTGTATGGACCTATAATGTTATTGACAAAATACAAAACTATGTCCAACCTACGGACTTTTCCTCTATATATTATCATATACATCAACATAGAAAGTATTTGATTTATATTATTGAGTATTTCGTATATCCAATTATATTAATAGAATTTATTGTTTAGTATCAATTAATATAAGTTGCTATATTTACGTTCTGTGTAGTGTAGACATTTTTTTTTTTTAAATCAGACAAATTAAAAAAAAAAATTATCGATTTTTTTATTTTGAAAAAAAAATATTTTGAAATTTTTGTGGAAACTATTTTTTCATAATAAACAAAAATGTTCATATCCTTTACATAAATGAAATGAATAAAATCTTACATAGGAGCAAATTCATAAAACCTTTAACTTTTGGGGTTGACCAAATTTCACAACAAAATTTTCGAGCACATCTTAGTGCTTTGGAATATAAGCTTATAGGCCCTTATGTAATATAAATCCGTTTGCGTGCTTCACTTTTAATGAAAGCCGCCAAAGATAGAGGTTCGGAACACTTTATTGGTTCAAAATTATAAAGAATATGGCTATTTACAAATCATTTATTGAATAAGTGAAGTGAAATTTTTTTTTTACATAATATTTCAATATATTTCAGTTAATATTATATAATTAAGTATATATCGAAACAATTATTTTGAAGAAATTGAGATTTTTTGAACATTTTAGGCGAAATTTAAATTATAAAGTTCTCCTGTAATTTTGACGCTAGGGGCACATTCAAGTTACATACCTTAAAATCATTGCATTATGTTGTCATAAAAAAAATCAAACCAGCAATTACTCCAAAGCCTATTGTTTTTTAATTTTCACCCCACATACCATGGAATAGATTTTTTTTTTGGTTAAATTATGATGAAAAAATGTTGTTTGAGGATAAAACATAATATAATGAATCAAACACAGTTTAATCCGATCCAATTAAAATAATATCTTAATAGTTATTTTATGAAAAGGTGATTTTTTGTACAATTAAGACTAAAATTCACAGTTAAAGTGCTCCTGTATTTTAATCTTAGGGGCACATTCACGCGATATACCTTTAAATCTTTGTTCTTGTATTATTACTTCATACACATTTTCAAATTAGTGAATCCTTTAAAGCCTTGCTTGACATATTCGATAACTTATCAGAAAACATGGCTCTATCATATGTTGTAACTAGCTGGACCCGTGCACAGCGTTTCCCGTGATTTTGTAAATGCAAAAAGTGTATCTTTTTCACGCTCACGTGCAACTCCCGCTCAGATTCTACGGGAACATTACGATGTTAAATATACTCATTTTTTTTAATTTTTATAACTCTGCTCTTAGTAGGTTAGTAGTTACAGCAATTATGATGTTTTGATTATATGGGGGTGCCACGCTCCGGTAAACAATCCCGCCTACATTCTACGTGACAATTGGAGTTTTAAATATGAACATTTGAGTTGATTTTTAAAACCTACTCTTAGTATGTCAGAGTTATAGCTATTTTAATGTTTTGGATATATGGGAGGTGCCACGCCCCTTTTTCAATACCGCACACATTTTGGAGGACGATAAACATCCACAATATACATCACTGGGACAAATTTCATGACTGTGGCTATCTTAAGTACAAATATATTTGCAGTTAAAAGTTCAGGTTTGCCACGCCCATTTTGTACCTTAGTGCGCGCCTACGTCAGGATATGAACACCCTGTCGAAATTTCATGTTCCTAGGTCTAAGGGTTTGGTCTGGGCGTTGATCGATCGGTCAGTCAGTCAAGACTTGTTCTTTTACATATAAATATTTTCTTTTCTCAATAAAAAATTAATGATCAATAATACTGAAGAGGCATTTTATTTTTAAATTTACTCGTGACATAAAAATTTAAAATATTCAAAATATTTATGAATAAAATCGTCATATTATTGATAATTTTATATTGATATATCAGCATTATTTAAACGGATATGACCCATATCAATTATAATTTTCCATATATAGTAAACGCTTGAGAAATAGGTGGGGTTCTTAACAAGTCTTTCTCAAATTCACCTACTTTACAGAAAAGCAGTTTATGTACCATAACTAGACAAATTTATTTAACCAAGACGTGATAGACCAAAACAGGTTCTAGATTTGAGATTAGCGACATCGAATCGTAATTATATTTATTTTGCCAACTACTTTAATATGTACAAGAATTTTTTAAAGTTTGCGTTCTGGCGTTAATGGGTTAATGGCTTAACTCGTAAACATTCAACCAGTGTTCAATGTGTCAATATTATTAGAATATGTTTGGAGCTAAATATATTCGGGAATTCGGTTCGAATATTTACGTCATCAAGAGGGTTTTGGGATCACGATATTGGAAGCCGTAGTAATGTCGTCAGATCTTCCTAATTGTAGATATTCCTAAACTGACAAATATTATTTTAAAAAATTGGCATTCGTTTATAAATCAGGAAAATTATACAAATTAAATGCTTATTAAAGATGTTGTGTATTGTGCGCACCAATTAGAAAACCAAAAATTCGAATAAAAAAGAGGCTGGGTCAAAGTTCAACGTACACTGAAAATGCGTCAAAGGCTGACGATTGGTTGTAGCGACTCGGTTAATTTGCATACGCAACAAGGCGCTCAAAATGAAAGGAGTTAAAAAATCTAAAAATACAACAACAAGAACAAAAAAAATGCGTGTCAAAATGCAAAATTAAAATAATCAAAAAGCAGCACAAAAACCAACGAAAAAAACCGGATTAACATAAAGTAAAAAATACACACACCAAGAGACATCAAGTGAGAGCAGCAACGAATGAAACGAGCAAAAAAACCAAACGATAACAAGTCAAACTAGAGGAGCCACGAATAAAAAAAATGCAAAGGGAGACGAAGTCTATAAAAAATGTATACATAAAAAATGTTTGCCGGTGCGCGACGACGTCAACGCTGACTGCACAGCCTCCAAGAGCGGCGACAACGACAGAATAGCATAAAAAAATCACGTACCAGGAAAAAAACTGCTTTACATACAGGGGTTGAGCGCAGTGTGACCAGATTGCATGATTAATCGTCATTTAGGCGATATTTTTATAATTTTCAGTTTTTAAATTCTGGTGGTGGCGTTTTTGGCTAAAGTTCACTTTACCAGCCGAAATGAAACTAAAAAAAAAAAAAATATCACGCGCTTTATTTTTGCAAAAATACAGGGGGTGCAATTTTTTGGTTTCTTTTGGATCCTAAACAATCTTGAAAGTTGGCAAAATGTTGAAATTTATTTAATTTAAAATTTTGAATATTATTTGTTTTATGAAGTTTGGAAACAAAGCATTGATGTTTTGTTTTAAAATATTCATAAACAAATGTTGAATCTTTCAAACAGTTTTCAAAAAAAGTAAATGGCGACTGAATTTTGAAAGATGAATTAACCTGTATATACTTCAACCATGGATTAGGCCATTTTAGAACACCGTTTTTTATCATATTCGGAAATACAACAGAATATGATTCACTAAGCAATAATCAGAAATAGAATAGAATATTTTAGAATTTTTTTTAATATTTCATATTTAAAAAATTTTCTATTCAATTTGCGTTCTGATTTTGATACTCAGTTTTTGTTTCTTTATGTAAAGTTTTTAAGAAAATTTATAACGATATTTTTTTGATCTTTTCTGACACTTTTTAGAATATAAAAAAAACAAAGTAGTTGTCTAACAACTTCAAAACATAATTGTAATTTTTCGATATGTTTTTAAGATATTTATGACTATGTTGCATTATTATTTTAGCACTAATAATAGATGAGAAATTAACCCTTTACCGACAATACCTAGAGACTACAGACGGTTTTTACTCTAACCACATAATTTATTAAATTCAATTTATTTCGCGTAAAAACTGTATACGTATTGAACATAATGAACATTGAATGCATATTAAATGGTGAAGGTCTGAACGGGATTCGTTTGTAAGCTACGATTAGTCAAGTGAAATTTTTTAAAACAGACGCGAAGATTAATTGCGATTTTTAAACAGTTTTTGAAAGAACTTTCCGGCACAATCGGATTCTGATTTTTTTTTTTGGAAAATGTTTATAATATGTTTTTAAAATTTATTATAGTATTTAATGGAGACCTTCTATAGACGTTCTTGAACCTGGATGCTAAGCAAAACAAATAAATGGGCTTCGGATTTGTGTTTCTTGTACCCTAATACCAAAATTCTCATATTACAAAAAGCCACTTTCTATTTTGCCAATTAAAGTTTTAATAGTTAATTTCAAAAATATGATTTCTTTGAAAAAAAAAATTGTAAAAAAACATGTACGTATCATATATAGTTTTCATAATTCAATAATAGTATATAGTATAAATCAAACGGGTTCTATAATACTATGTATCCATTTATTTATTTGTCGATGGCTATTGGCGATTTGGGGCTATAAAATTTTGAGGCTTTGGCGCTTTTTTAATGCAATCTGGTCACACTAATTCAGCTGCCAAGAAGAATAAAAGCCACATATAAAAAATATAAACACTCAACAACAACAATATCACGCGCAATGCAGAGAGCGCAAAGAGTGAATGCAAATGATGTTTATAAACAATGTTGATATAAAATATGTTGAATTCTGATACAACGTATCGTTGTCTCGCTTGCGCTTGTGTTGGTGCAGGCATGCTTTGCATTTTGCTTATGTCTCATGTACGCAGAGGGGTAAATATGCGCTCTCAACGAAGTTGTTGGGAAAAAAACTTTGATGTGATTTTTTTTACTTGCACTCAGTCAAACAGTCGAGTTTTTGCTTTGATGGTGAACATAGCAGGCGCGCCGCAACGCACAACGTACAGTGGACGAAAAGTTGAAAATCAACAGCAGTGAGGATTTTGTAAAGATAAAAAAAATTGAATAATGTCAACAAGAACATAGTAGTGTAAAATACAAAAAGAAGAATTTTTGTAATTTTGCATAAAATATATAAAAACTTGTTGAAAAGTGAACGACTTTAGCTTGAAAATTATTTAGTTTTGGGTGAATTTTAAAGAAAATATATTTTGTGATATTTGAGTTAATGTGCGGCCATTTTTTATGTGCTGTTGCTGCGCTCTTTGCTCCAATAATACAAGAAGCAGCAATCAAGGAAGAAACAACGAAGACAACGAACACATAAAAAACGCAATTTTTTTTGCAAAGTGAATTTTATTTTTGGCGTAGTTGAAAAAATAAATAATACAAAATAAATAAAAAAAAAAAACAAAAACAAATTTAAAAATAAAAGTGCGTAATTGTGCAAAATACGTGTTATTTTTATAAAAGAGAAAAACAAGTGCGTTTAGTGCGAAGTATCGAAAAAAGGAAAAAAAACTGCAATTGATTTTTGCAAAGTGTTTTGTTACAAATAACAAAAAAGCGAAAAAAAAACATATAAAAGTGTTTTAAAAACACTGCAAGTGCCACTCATTGCAAACGGATTCTACAAATAGTGTAGAGCAAAATAAAAAAAACTTTTAAAACACGTGTTTTTGCTGGGTTAGTATTTTTCGTTTTTAATTTAAATTTCGTTACTTGGCGTTTATTTTTAGGTATTTGTTTTTGTCGAAGGAGGCACAATTGCCAACCGACATAAATTTCAACTTCATGAGTTTTTTTTTGTTTGTGCAATCGCTTATTCAAGACGTCTTTAATGCTTGTTACTCTTTTTACTCTTTCTCCATCAATTCTTTTTTTTATACTTGTTCTCCCACACAAGCTTGACGAACACAGCGCCGCACATTATTTGGTTACTCCTTTTATTGCTTCGTCTCTTATTCATTTTTTTTAATTTCTTTGAATTTTTTTAGTATAATTTTTTATTTTTTTTAATTCCTTTTATTATCTTAAATTAGTTTAATTTTTAAATGTAACTACTTTTTTAACTCTTATTTTTTATATTTTATTTTTTATATATTTTTATTTTTTACTTATTGTTTTACCTGGTAAGAAAAACTTCATATTTTTTGTTCAGTAAAATTTTACTACACCTTTTATTTATTTTTAAAATTATTTCTTTGATTTTTTAATTTTACATAATTGGTATTTTTTAAATTTTTAGTTTTTACATTTTTATTAATTATTTTTAAACTATTTTTATTGTTTTATCATTTTTATATTATGTTTTCACTTTATATTAATTTTTAATTTATTTCTTTGATTTTATTTAATATTTTTTAACTTATTTATTTTTTAAATTAACACCTCATTTTGATTTGCCTTTTTTCACTTTTTATTTAATTCTTTAATTTTTTATACAAATATATTTTTTAATTTTGTTTTTATATATATTGTTTTTGTTAGTTGCTTTATTTATTGTTTCGAATTTTTTAAATTGTTAAATTCAATTCTTCGATTTTTATATTTTTCTACATTTTTGTTTTTTTTATTTTGTATATTGGGAAATTTAATTTTTTAATTATATTTGACTCTGTTTTATGTTTTGAAATGTTTCGTTGTTCATTTTATTTCATACGTTTTTTGTTTTATTTTATTCTTAATTTTCTTTTTTTCGAATCTTTACAATTTTTTGTCATATCTGTTTTTTTTTTTTTAGTTTTTCCATTTTAACCTTACTTTTTTTTCCTATTCATTGCTTAGCGCCATTTAAGTCCACCGCCACCCTCTCCCTCTTTCAACAACTTTAACACATACACTAAAAAAAATTATTCGCACGTTCTCTGCATTAGTTTTTTTTTTGTTTGGCCTCTTTATCGTCTTCACTGCTATTTTGTTTACATATGTTGCCGCGCAATTTTTTTTTGTGTGTTCGCCGTGCTCCCGCGCCACCCCGTCTCTCAGACAAAAACTTTATGGTGTTTGGCGTTTTTTGCAAATGTGTTTGTTTTATGTATACTATTTTTTATGCGGTTGGTCTGTCGTGCTTCGTCGTCGACGATGCCAGCGGTTGATTTGTGGCAGCTGTATACATTTTTTTTAAAGGTACCGTATAAAGGTGTAACAATCGAAGATTTTACAAAAGATAAATTAAATATTTGAAATGTTTTACAATATATATTTTTATAATTTGAATTAATTTCAATGAGATTGGTTATCAATTATTTTAAATGAAAAATTTCATATGAAATGATTGAATTTAAACATGCCCATATATATCTGAATGAGTAAGATCCTAAATATTTTAAATGTTAGTTAATTAAAAGAATGTTTAACAATGTTGAAATACTTGGTTTTAATGTGGAATACCATCACATGGAGCAAAACAAAACTACTGTATTTATCTAAATATCGATTTTTTTAATTAAATACTAACTAATTGAAACAGAAAAAAATCAAACAACAATGTTAAATACTTGATTTTCATGTGGAAACCATCACATGGAGCAAAATAAAACTTCAAAAATTAATTATTATACTAACTAATTTAAATAGAAAAATACCAACAAAAAAAATTATGAAGTTTTTTATCACCTTTATAATTTAAATCATACCGCCCCCAAATCTTAACGTGTTTTGTAGTTGTAATTTGAATTTAGCTTGTTGTAATTTCTCAAAACATTCGATCGGGAGCTCGATTGATTCGATTATTGCGATTTAAAAATTTATAAAGCAATTTTTTAAATTGAATTTGAATTTAATAATTTCAATCTGTTATTTACAGAAAATATAAGCAATTCATTTGGGCAATTTTATTTATTCTGCAAAATTCATAAATTTGGCATTAAAGTATATGAAATAAAAAATTGTATATTATATGAAAATTTCTTGTAAACACAACATTTTTACATAAACCATCACTCAGTGTGGGAATTTGCACTTTTAGTTTGCCAAAAGACATAAGTAGAAAACTTTTTTTTTTTATAAAAAATGAAGACAGGGCTGGCCTATCCACTCCACTCCAAAAATATTCCATCCGTATTTTTTTTTTTTGGTTTTATCCACTAAAAAAAATCCATGATTTTTGGACTTTTTTTGGAGTTTTTTTTGGATTTTATTGATTTTTGTACATTTTTCTAATTATAACTTAGGAATTTGTGGTTTTCAGAGTACGATTTTAAACCAGCAAATAGAAAAAAAAAATTAGGATCACTGCTAGATAAACCTCTGGAGAAGTTGATATCGAAATGATTCATATATTATATTAAACAACATACTTATTAGTCGGGATCCGTACGAAATATCGAAAAAAAAAATGTCGAAATTATAAAGCCTTAGAACGCCGAAACAATATTTGGCCGAATCACAAAATGTTGAAAAATATTTTAAAGCTAGAAAATGTCGACAATTTTTTTAAACTAAATATACAAAAACATTTTTTTTTATAGGATCAAAAATGTCGAAAATTAAAATGCCGAAATATCAAAATGTTGAAATACAAATTTCAAATCCTATATGAGCAAGTCCACACCAACTCTCGTAGGATTTGCAACTCACTCTCTTCGATTTCAATGATATTTTGGCAACTGATAAATGGTATCGGGATCTGCATTCAACATTTTTTTTCCGACCACTATTTCCAAAGATATCACTTTTTCAGAGATACAATCCAAAGTTAAAAAATGGTCAATGATAACTTTTGTATGGTGGTTCCTATTGAAATATCCCTTGATGCAAGAAACTTTGATAAGGTTTCGTTTTAAAACTAATAAAACAATCTTTGCATGTCCTTAAAAAAAGTATTTAAAAAAAAAATCGAAATTTTTGTTGATTTTTTATAAGTGTTGAAGCTAAATTCCAAGATGGTATTTTGAAGGCAGCATATTGCAAAATCTCCGCATGAATCCTAGAGTAGCTAAAAATCAGAATTCATTCTTTTTTAATATCTTTATCTTCGAGTTTTTTCGACATTTTCCATCATTTTTTCGGCAAAAAATTATTTCGTCATATTAAATTTCGACATTTTTTCAACATTTTAGTTTTTAACATTTTTTTTGGACATTTTGGTTTTCGACATTTTTGTTTTCGACATTTTCAGGTATTGGCATTTTTATTTTCTACATTTTTGTCTTTGGTATTTTTAGTTTCGATATTTTAAATTTCGACTTATCGTACCAGGCCCTTATTAGTCAACATAGGCCTTTATGTAGATCCAAATAATTAATGATATAAATAGCTAGATGTAGCCAATTCTAAGTCATTTTTTAAAGCGGTAGACATTGACTGAATCTATTAGGTTTAGAATAGTTGTCCTATTATAAAGAAGACATTCAAAATCGAGTATGTTTCATTTTTTCGCCCATATGACTAATTCAGTATATAAGTCATATCGGTTTTTTTTTTATCTTTATATATATCGAGATGATATTGTAAGTATTTATATTTTTGATAAACAAATTTTATTTGTTTTTCTTTTCTAAACATCACACACAATTTAATTTTCAAAAACTCTTCGAGTTTTATATGTCAAGTTTATCATAATATCGTATTTAAAAATTAATGGCAAATTGCAATGAAAATTAAATGCAAATTCTAATGAAAATAATTGTCGAACTGAACTGTTTTTCATTTTAATTTAAGTTTATGATAATTTAAGTTACTATGTTAAAAGTATCATAATTACTAAACTAGGCATGACAAGTCCTTTTTACCCTATAAAATTATGAAGTGCTGCCGCGTGTTGGTTTTCATTTTATTTTGTTTTCTCAGTTGACCAAATTTTGATTGAAATGAAATATTTGTCAAATTAAAAAAAAAAAACGGTTGATAAGACAGCGTCTTATCATTGTTGTTTGTTTTTGGACTTTTAATATATATATATACATATTGGTTTTTTTCTATATATTGCGAATTCAGTCTAGTTATAAATCATTAATTTGCTAATTATTTTATTACTTTTACTTTTTTTATACCTTTTCAATTATCGCATATTTGTATTGTCATTACCAGTTTGTTTTGATTGCACTGTAATAAAAAAAAAAACAACAAAAGAAAATGTAACTCGTTGAAAATTCAAACAAACTTACATGGTAAAAAAATCACCATCAATGGTTTTCTATTCTTTTGTAGTATTTTTTTTTATTGTTTTGTTTATTATATTCTTCTATTTTTCGAGCGGAATTTATAATGCACAAGAGGGAGCAAAAGAGATGTCGCGATCTTGAGGTGTTTTTTTTTAATGCAGAGTGAGCGAGAGCGCATGCTTTTGGCATGCGACTGGCAGCATGTTGGTAAACGTCGACTGCGCTGCGACGGATGTCGTTGCGAAAATCGTGCAATTCTCATTTTTTATCGTTGGTCCGTTTTATTGTTGGCAGTGTTGCCACGTTTGTCTTATTTCGAATTATCATATAAATGTAATTTTCCCGTTTTCTTTTTATTATTAAGTTTTATTAAAAACTTGGCATTCGCAACTAATTTATGGTTTTCACTGTCATTTTGTGTCATATTTGTTTTCTTTACACTATGTTTGCGACGTAGAAACTGCTCAAAAATAAAAATTTTATTAACCATGTCAAATGAAATAAAAGTGTCAATATAGGCATTGCCATGTCGAAAAACAAGAAATTTGAGAAATTTTCGAACGTGAAACTGACAAAATGAATCAGACGCGAAATTACATAGTGAAAACTAGGCATAACAGAACATTAAAAACATTAAGGATATTGAAAATACAAAAATTTAAGTGATATAAATTTAAAATTTTTATAATAATGCTTAATATACAGAATTAAAAAAAAAATCAGTAAAAAAAATATTTCCCCAAAAAATCGTGGGAATATCGTCAATAAAAAATGTCGTCGTTCAATTCAAACATTATTGTCATTTTAAACTATATTTGAAGGTTATGTTTTTTGCATTTTAATTTGGGGATTTTATACAATTTACTATTTCATTGCGTGTTTTTAGCTATAGAGTTCTTTTAAAATCACTTTTTGATTTTACAATACGAAATGATATAAATAAAATAAATATTTTGTTAATAAATTGGTAAAAAAAACTGCTACTATATCGTCGTTGTAGAACGAAAAGTCACCAAATACATTTTTATGTATTTAAGTAATTGATGCATTTTTAAAGTTGAAATATAAATTGATAGATTTACATTTTCTTGTCATGTGGTAAAAAAAATTGATATCATCAATTAAAAATTGACAGAGAGTTTTGTAAATGAATATTTGTAATTTTGAACTTGACTTTTCGTTCTACAACGACGATATTTAAAGTCGACTTTATTTCCTTATTGGTAAGGCTGATGTTTACGTTACTTTCCAAATATATCGATTATTTTATAATAATTCAAAAACTTGCAAAACTTGTTTCAGACAAAATTTAAACTGTTAATATAAATGAGAGTTGGCAACTCTATCTGTTGCGTTTCTGTTTTTTTTTTAGCTGTTTTATGTGTTGCCTTTTTATTTTATTGATTTTTTATGGTATTTTTTTATTTGATCTGCGAACAACAATCAAAAGCAAAATTCGCGCAAACAACGCTGATGAATTAAAATTTTGTGACTTTATTTATAATTTTTTGTTGGATGACAGAGTTTGCGATTTTTGTTGCTCGTTCTTTTTGTTTTTCATTTTTTTGTTGTAGCTTTTGTTGTTGGTTTTTGCGTTTCGTTTTTGCCAATCTTACTGTTTTTTTTTTTTACTTCACTCGTTCAACAAATGCAAAGTGTGTGAATTTCACTTTTTTGCGCATATTTTATTTTCTTGTATTTAATTTAATTGAATAATTTAAATAAAAATGCACACTTGCGTTGAATGAATTTTTTTTTAGGCTTTTATTATATTTTGCCGTTTTGCTAAAATTTGTTTTTTCGGCGATTGTCACACTTTTTAAAAGTGGGTTAAAATAAAAATGCACAATTTTAAAATTTTATTTATTTTATAATTGTTTTTTTTTTTTTGATTGTTCTATAATATAATTTTTCCTGTTTTTAATTTACAGTTGCGCAACGTCAGCAGTCGCTGCAGAAACAGCACAAAAAAGCAGCACTAATAGTAGCAGCCATAGCGCCTCAAAATTCCCCCTCGTCTCGCATTTCCTAAGCTGGAGGCTCGCACCATCGACTATCGACCTCCCGGCGGCGGGCTGGACTATTTGCATCCGCACCATCAGAACGCGTCGCCCCTCATGGCTGAGCTGCCCACGCACACGAGCGACTATCTACATCGCTCCATCGATCAGTTGCGCTCGATGAATGAACGCGGCGTCCTCTCGACGCTGAGCCATCACCTGAGCTCAGCGGATCTGCGCACCGCCCAGCTGGTTCATGACTACAAGCCGTTTAACATTAACGAGTTTCGCCAGAACGTTGAACGTCTGGATTACTCACTGAAGAATGGCTTGGTTGGGGTCGGTCTGGAACGCTCCTTGAGCCTGCAACATCAGCAACAACAACAGCAGCTGGCGGCGGAGCAACAAGAGCAGCATCAACAACAACAGGCTGCACATGAAGCACAACAACAGCAGCAACAGCAACAACACCATCATCAGCAACAGCAGCAGCAGCAACAACAACAACAGTTGCAACAGCAGCAGCAACAACAACAGCAGCAGGTCGTGAAGCAATCGTACAGTGCACCGAATTCGCCGCCAACGCCCACTATGTCTGAAGGAAAGGAGCAAAAGGTCAGTGAGATGTCACCGCTTTAAGCGAATTTCTAATTTACGTGTTGTCTGCAATTTAAATAGGAAACACTTACCTTTTGTCAGCAATATATCGATATCTTACAGGCAAAAGATCGCAAACAAACAAAAGGCAAATTTCACAGCAGGCAAAAAAATTTTCAAAATCAAGTAGTTCACTATGTTATTGTTTTTTTTTTTTTTTTTTTGAAATATATGCTCTAAATGAGCTGACAATAATAATAGTGAGGTCCAATTTAAAATGTATCCATTTGAAGCAGAAGAAAATTTTCAATTGTACTACTTACGTATTTGGTATTCCGATTTTCGATAAACGATAACAGGAAAATAACACGTTGAGGAACATTTTGAAACTTGTTTAGTGAAAATTGAGACTAGCCAATGGTCAGTATTTTACTTTGATAGAAAAAGTGCATTGAAAAAACATAATGAATTTAAATTCAATATTTTCGCTTTAAAGGTGTACAAATTCTCATAGTCTTAGATTTTCTACCATTACCACAAAAGGAGTTAAAAATCCTTCAAGTAGTCACATTAGAAAATACTAAATTTAGGTGGTCATTCTCACATTAAATAGACCGTATGTATGTAAAGAGGTTTACAAAATTGCAAAGAAAAATCCCCAAAATGTTAGTTACTATATTATGTCTGGAAGGTATCGATGTTATTAAAAAAAACTATAAATTGCAGAACCAAGAAATCAGTTACTTTTATATGTAAAATGTTAAGTTATCTGACTATTTCAGATCTAAAATACCAATATTGGCATCAACTGAATATGTATAACAAAAAATTTCGAATGATGTTTTGACATTTAATAAAAATTCATTGAATTCTGATAATAATATGTATCCTTGAACACTAATATGTATCCTTGAACACGATAGATTTAAATTTTGTAGAGACGACGGAAACATGTTTTTTTTAGCAAAACCATTCTAATAATAATTTTAGAGGAAAACCTTTCTTTTATACATTAAAATGTGGCTTTTATTATAGAGTTTACGTTTTTTATTTTTGCTTTTAAACTTTAAACTAATATATAACTATCTTCTTCTCATTATCATCTACAGTACGATCCCAATAATCACACCGAGCATCCGCACAAGCAGCACCGCCTGCACCAGCAGACGTCGTCGACATCGCCCGATGGCCGCGATGCCAAACCCTACAAGTGCACGCAATGCACCAAGACCTTCGCCAACTCTTCCTACCTCTCGCAACACACGCGAATCCATCTGGGCATCAAGCCCTACCGCTGCGAAATCTGCCAGCGCAAGTTCACGCAGCTGTCGCACCTACAGCAGCACATACGCACGCACACCGGCGACAAGCCCTACAAGTGTCGGCACGCCGGCTGCCCCAAGGCCTTCTCGCAACTGTCCAACCTGCAGTCGCACTCGCGCTGCCACCAGACGGACAAACCGTTCAAGTGCAACTCCTGCTACAAGTGTTTCACCGATGAGTTGACACTGCTGGAGCACATTCCCAAGCACAAGGACTCCAAGCACCTGAAGACACACATCTGTAACCTGTGCGGCAAGTCGTACACGCAGGAGACCTACCTGCAGAAGCATCTGCAGAAGCACGCCGAGAAGGCGGAGAAGCAGCAACGCAATGCGGGCGGTGTGAGTGCGGCCGCTGCGGCGAATGCAGCCGCCGTCGCACAGAATGCAGGACTGGGATTGAATTTGCAGCGACAGGTTATCAATGCAGCCGCTGGCGTAGGTGGTGGTGTGGGCGCAGCCGAGACGCCATACTGGGCTAAAGTAGGCGCAGATGGTGCCGTCAATGCCGCCTCATTGGCTGAAGCTATACAGCAGCAGCAACAGCAGCAACAACAACAACAGCAACAGCAAGCGGCGCATAACGGCTACAATTTTGCACTGCAACAGCAGCAACAACAGCAGCAGCAGGAACTGCTGCAACATCATCAGCGCGTATTGAACGGTGGCAGTGGTGGTGGCGGTGGTGACAGCGCTGGCAGCGGCAGCACACCCATACATTCGCAAAGCCCTAACGATGAGGGCGAGGATTTGGTTATGCGTCAGACGCCGCAGCATCATCTCCAACAGCAGCAGCAAAGTTCCGTCGTGGTTGGTCATTCGCCCGGCGCTAATTATGACATCAAGTCCTCGTCTGCCTTTACGCCAATCAATACAACGGCGCCACCACCGCCGCCTGTTTCGCATCTGAATGCGCTGGCGCAACAGCGTCCACCACCACCTGCAGCTGCGGCCTATCTATATCAGCAAAATGCAGCTGCTGCAGCGGCCGCATTTCCAACGCAACTCATATCGCTGCATCAGATACGTAACTATGCGCATCAGCCGGGCGCTGCAGCGGCAGCGGGACTGCTGGCCAACGATCATCTGTTGAGCTTGAGTGTGACTGCGGGCGGCGCAGGCAAGGACAAGGCTCAATAGTATAGTGTACTGGAGAAGGCACCGGCGGCAACGACGTTGTGCAAGCCGAAGCGACGACGTGCAGCACCGCCGCGTAGCAAGTGAAACAGGTTTGAGTTTGAGCGCAGGTTACGTAGCAACAAATGAACAATTTCACAACTTAATTTTAAGCAATTAAGTTTTTTTTTTTGTAATAAATATATTTAGAACATCTCAGGATACAAAGCAAAACTTGTGCGCGCACATTTTGTGAACAGCGTAGGCGACATGCGACGCGCAACAAGTAGCAGCAGAAGCAGCTGTTTAGCAATTAGTTAAGACAGCAGAATTATTGATACAAATAACAAACGTATCAGTAGCAGCAACAGTACAAAGTACTGCATTAGTTAAACGTAGTTAAGTTTTAGGTGTCAATCACTTAAAAGTTTAGTTTAGATTTAGTGCTAAGTAATTACACAATAAACAAACAAACAAACAAACAAACAAAAAATAAAAGTAATGACAAAAATATTAGGCTAAAAAGTGGTTGAAAGTTATTAGAAGCAACAAATGAAGTTTGTTGTATGCTATAGAAGGCAGGCAAGAATTGGGTAAAATGTTTAATTATGCAGTTTTTAATGTTCTTATAATAATCAAATTTATATATTTTTTTAAATCTTATAATTTTGTCAACAAAACTTATATTTTTTATAATTACTTAATTTCAGTATTTTATGAAAAATATATTGTTATTAAAAAAAAATTATATTTTCTTTCAAACATTTTTATATATTAATATATTCAGGTTTTCATATAAATTTGCTTTTAAAGTCTACGGCCTTATAACATATAACGAATCGTGTGACAGCCAGTCGATTCGTTTGGTGTCACTTTGCTCAAAAAATTATTATAAAGTAGCGTGTATGAGTCGTTCTTTGTATACGAAGTATTTGATTTTACGTTTCAGATATATTTCAAACACTATAAAAAATAATGACATTATAACAAATAAATTTTTTGCATTAAACTTGTTCACTTAGTCAACGTGTTCATTTTATTTCAATAAAAAATAAATCTATCACTCGAATTTTCGACGCTTTTTGACGAATTTGTATTGATTCGGTTTACGTTATTAGGCCGCAACAAAAAATATGTTCTGGTATTAAAATCAACTAAAACACTTCACAAGCAGTTGATAAATTTCAAAAGTTAAAATGCCATTCGTTAGGTGTAATGTACTCGCTCAATATAAAAAAAACACCGTGCAACAAAATTAAATTTTTTGTTGTTTGTATAAGAAAAAAGTAAGTCGAATCTGAACCTTTATAAAAATGTTTATTAATATTAAAAATGTGTGCGAATTCGACTGAATTGCTGATTAAACTAAATTGAACGGTTTTTCATTCGATCGCCATTTGGTAACCGGTAATTGGATAACTCCATAATCAATAGATTATCATATCTCTGTCATCCAATTTAGTTCAATTTAGTCTGCTCGAAAATTTGCTATATTAAAAAGGCAAACACTGCATTACCGACCAAATTTAGTTTAGTCAGCAATTTAGTCGAATTCGCACACACCCTAAGGATGTGTGCGAATTCGATCCAATTGCTGACTAAACTAAATTTAATGAGTTTCATTCGATCACAATTCGGTAACCGGTAATTGTTAAAGTCGGTAAGCAATCAAATTCTGTTTGCTGGCATCCAATTTAGTTAAATTAAGTTACTTTAAAATGTGAAAAATTAAACACTGCATTACCGATAAAATTTAGTTTAGTCAACAATTTAGTCTAAATCTGAAACTAAGGGTGTGTGCGAGTTCGACTAAATTGCTGAATATACTAAATTTTGTCGTTAAAGTAGTTTTACTAATTTAATATAGCAAATGTTCGAGAAAACTATATTGAACTAAATTGGATGACAGCAAACAGACATAAGATAATCGATTTATTACGGAATTTAACAATTACATATTCAAGCCCGAACGAAAATCTCAGTACAATTTAGTTTAGTCAGCAATTTAGTCGAACTCGCACACACCCTAAACCCTTACTAATTACCGGTTACCGAATTGTGGTTGAATGGAAACTCGTTCAATTTAGTGTAACTCGCACACACAGTTGAAACAGTTCAAAACTTAGTGTGCCATTCGAAAGATGTACAATGTATTTATACAAATTTTATTCTAATTGATCATATGTCTATACTATATATTTTTTTGTATTTTAAAATCGTAAAATTTTACAAGCATTTTTACTACATTTCAACTTGCAAAAACTCACCTTTTACAAACGGGTCCAATTGACCGACTCAAAGATAACTTAGGCCCGGTTGCATAAAAAATTGAACTATGAGTTAAAGTTAATCGATGGAAATCAGCTAGTTAAGTGACAGTTTCAATACTGAAATAAAAACAAAACAAACAAATTTAACTGTCAGATTGTCTTTAACTGATAGTTAAAAGTTTTATGCAACCGGCCGTTAGAGGGTTAATAAGTTCTATGTGATATTCGCGGTGATATTCGACCCAATTTATATGCAGTTGTCAGAAATAAATGAGTACATACAACACATTTCCTAGAACAATTTAACCATCTCTTCTTTTAGTGGGTCCATTTAGTCCCATTTTGAACAAAGTTAATAAAACGAATAATTCCCAAAAAATTAAAACAATATTAGTATCAATTGTGGAGCACAGATGATTATACTAAATGCAAGTTTAACTTTCGAGAATAGTTTTACCTCAATAAATTCTATATTAATTGATTTTTGTGCTTTATTAAAAATCAAAAATAAAAAAGATTGGTATTATAATTGAAACTTGTTGATCTTTCGAATGGCAAGCAAACTTTTAAAATTAATCATCAATTTTTATAATTTTAAATTCATTTTTTTGTCTTATTTTTAACTTTTAAAATGATTTTTTTTGTTTTAAAGGGTTTTTCAACAGGGACGCTACAAAAGTAGAGCGACAGGGACAGCAAACGACGCCATATTTCTTGCCGCTCTTTTGACATTTCTCTTCAGTAAGGTTTGCCATTTCTTGATGGAAAGATATACGAATTCGAATTTCGGTAGTAAATTTTAATAATTTCGACTCGTTGTTGGCTCGTCTATCTTTCCATCATGCAATGGCAAACCTTACTGAAGAGAAATGTCAAAAGAGCGGCAAGAAATATGGTGTCGTTTGCTGTCCCTGTCGCTCTATTTTTGTAGCGTCCCTGTTGAAAACCCTTGAAAAAAACTTTTGCTCTTATTGAAAAACCCTTTACTTAATAGTAATAGACGCAAAAAACGCACGTCAAATACTGCACAATCATATATTTTACACAACCCAATTAATATGAAAAAGAGATGGTACCTATATTAAAAATAGCATTTAAATAAAATTACTTAAAAACATTCGAAAGTAATTTTATTTAAATGCGTATTTTTGTGCAAAGCAATAAAATTTAAACAAAAAGCTAATTATTAAAACAAATTTTAGATTTATTATATTATATAATACATTAAAAGAAACAGCAAATTAGTAAAGCTTATAGTGAATTGAACAGCAGCCTTAAATATTAGCATAAACCACAAATCATTAATATTTAAATTCATTCCCCTGCGTTTTAAAACATTCAATTTTAATACAAATATATACAAAATATCAAAAGCAACAATTTTGATTAATTATAAAGCAATTATGTATATTTGAAAATATATATATAGTAAGAAAACAAAAAAATTAACTTTAGCTTCATAAAATTGTATTTAAACAGAAGTATACAGATATTTATAAAATTTTGCTAGATTTGAATAAGTTAAATGTTAAGTATTTCATTAAGCATTACGTTTTAAGAACGTTTTAACGATTGTAATATTTCATGTAAATTATTTGTAATTTTTAAATAATTAAAAAAAAAACTTTGAAATATAATAATTAAAATTAAAAGCACAACATAAATACTATGTTGAGAAAATGTAAAATTCTAACATTCTTTTTAATTCTAACATGTAGATATTAGCTTAACTTAAGTTTTATTTTTTTTTTTTGCTTTATGCAAGTTTTTTTTCTTTAGCCTATTTTAAGCTTAAATTGTAAAATTATGCTCGCTGAAAAGTATTTTGCAAAGCACAACAGTTTTTTTTTAGTGCAAACAAAGCGCTTTAAAAACCTTTTTTATATTTTATAAAATAAAACGAAAAATAAACTAAATAAACTATATATCATTTTCTGATTAAAATTTAAATTAGAAAATACTAAATTCAAAAATTTGAAATTAAAAATGGTTAAATTAAAAAAATCAATTTAAAAAAAAAAAATAAATAAATAAAATAAAATTCAAATACGTTTAATTCAAAAATTTTAAATTAAGAAAATGAAAAATTCAAAAAAATGTTAAATTTCGAAAATTTTCTATTCAAAATGGTAATATTAAAAAAAATATATATTCAATTTACACAATTTTAAATTCAAACAATACAAAATTTAAAAATACTAAATTTAACAATATTTATTACAAAATTTTAAATTTTTAAAAGTTTAATTCGAAAACATTTAAATTTAAAAATTATAATTATTTCAAAAATGTTTCAAATGCAAAACGTATTAAGTTCAAAAAATATTCAAAATTCAAAAATTATCTATTACAATTTAATAATATGTTTTATTTTAAATTATTAGCTACTTAATTTGCCAATTGTGTATACTATAAATTTAATATTACTTTAAAGCACTGCGTTCTGATTTAATCATGTGACGCAGTGTAAATTATTTTTATAAGTTTCTTTCTGCTCATCAAACTCTTCTTCTATGCCATAATCTATGCACTTTAATTAATTCTACATCTTTTATCAACCAAGTACTATTTTTTTCTGTAGACAACTCTGTAATTATTTTTCTTATTTTTTTTTATTAAACTTATATTAAGCTTTTAGTAGTAAGGAACAAAATGACAAAAATTATAAACTATACAAAAAAACAAAAAAAAAAAAAATAATAATATAAAAATTACACACACAATCATGAAAAAGTACATTTTAAAATAAAATTATATATGAAAATATTTTAAATGATATTTTGTTTTATTTCAAATTTACACATTGTAGTGCCACCAATGATGCAGGTAGTCGTAACTTCGACTATCACTTGTTCCTTTCTTTGTGCGTTATTTTATTTCACTTATCTTTAAGGATCAGCTCGAAGTTCAATAACTTCTTGTGCAGTTGGCAATTAGGACACACGGCTCAAGCGCAGCAGGATGTAAATTGCCGCATATCCTAGTCGTTGTTATCCCGCTGTCATTCAATACGTAGTTGTTGCTAGGCTGTGATTTAAAGCAGTTTTGGGTTGCTTCATTATTTTCAGCTACCTGCCAGAAATAGCAGCTTGCTTTGCTGTTTGACGGCCAGTGACGTTTTCGGCATTAAATATACCTGTTTGTCGAATAAAAAATGTTTGATTGACAGGGCGTATTTTAGAAAATTTTAATTTATTGTAAATTACAATTTTAAAGAATATTTATTTACATCCGTCGATTAATATTTTATCACAATGTCGGCTTTTAATCCGACATCGGTAACGGTTTCAAAACCTGGTTTTTATTTTATTTCGTGGTACACGTCTACCAATTTCTGTTGGAATGTTTGCACAAACATTCACATTCATCTTTATTATTTTTATTTTTAATCCACACAAGTTCCACATTTAAAATTACAGTTCAAGTTCCAAATAGGTGAACCAACCCTTTAATGGATCAAAATTTGTGGCAACTAAGCCTCGCCCCAGGGCTTTTTGACTGGCAATTAGGTGGCAAATAAGTATTTTTCGCATGATATAGAACAAACACTTTAATGGCAATTGTGTGGGGACATTTGTCATAAAACATAATTTTATTGACAACTAACGAAAAGATTCATTAAAGTACTATATATTTACGTTATTTTAACATAAAAATCGAAAAATAAAGTTAAGAGTTGTGTTTAAGAAATTCTCATAAAATTTTTGTGTAAATTTCTACTATTTACGAGATTTCCACAAAATACGAGTTTTACGCGCTTGGTATGAATCCCCTTAATATGTTTAAAATTGTATGTTATATATTCTATATTTTATATATTCTATATTTTATATATTCTATATTTTTTAAATATTTTATATTCTATATGACTTGTATGGGAGGTAGATGTGTCCGTTATATTATTTTGTTTATTTGCGAACTTAGCCTTATTATTAGTCTCAAAGAAGTTCCGGCCAAATATCTTCAAAATAGGTCCAGTATTTTTAGAGTTATTGTGTTTATAGACGTGCGGACGTACGAACATATACACATTTCCATACCAGCCACGCCTCCTATGGGACGTTACACTATCCACACAAACATAATATACCATGTACGCCAGGGATGGATCAAAAACATGCAAACTGATTTATTTCTAACAAATTTAAACGCTATTCAAAGTAAATATATATATTGATATAACATTTCAATTTGTATTTTTCGCAAAACATAGCTTCCTCAAACTAATCTACCTCAAAAGTCGCCCCTCAACAACATGTTTACTACGGCTCTTCCATACTCTGCTTCATGTTGCTTTTCGCAATTCTTGAGATTTCGGGTACCATGCTTAATTATTTGCCATAATGAAGTCTGTTATATGTGTGCGTGGCTCTAATGTTGCATGTACGAATCAAACGTGTGTTTGTATCGGTTTCTAAATTTATGTAAGTACACAATCTCAAGGTCTTTTCGAGTGACGGAACTCCAAGTCATTCGCATTTTGAATGGCGATTCTTGGAGTCTCTTTTCGTTTATTTATATATTTTTGTTGGTGTGCTTCATTATTTCATTCTTTCTTTAGACAATTTAGAATGGGCTTTAGCGACGACTAGACCAGCACACAGATACCACCACCCTCCCCTCGGGCGATCATCAGTCATGCTGTCTGTCAGTCACTTGCGCTGTCAATTGCTATTGTGAGTTCTAACGAAGAATTACGAAGCTCTATGTTGCTTGGAAATCAGAGATATCAGAACGCAGAACGAATACTACGCGATCTTCACGATTTTTGGAGTCACGCTTCAGCAATATTAAAAAAAGGGGGAATATTTTTGACGATTTGTAGAAGTCAAATAAATCAATGGTGGCGCGCATTCATAGAGAATTTGTTTAAAATTATAGTCTACTTTTTCGATAAAATTTCACAATGTAAATTTAATGAAAATTTAATTTTGACTTTGAAACATTTCAAATACTTTTATTTGTACAAATAATAGGTATTGCTCAAAATTCATAAAATTCCAAAAACGTTACATAAGCTAAGCCATCTTGAAAAAAAAAACAACTTCGATCTCATAGAGTGCATTAATTCATGCCCCTCTTTAGGTTCACTATACATTGAACGCCTCTAGCAAAGTGTGAGTCTTGCTCTCAATATGTCTAATCCTACTTTTTCGGATCAGAGTTCATAGTTTCATATCAGTGCCAATCTTTAGTTTTCTTCTCGTACATAGGCGCTACTCTTAAAAGAGCAGGTACAACGATTTTCTACATTCAAACATTACCCCGTTGCGGTTCAAATTCCTATATGGAACTGTTCTAATCTGAGATTAAGCGGATTAAATATTTTACTAAATATTGTATTGTTAGTTCAGTAAGTCCTGCGACCATTTAAATTCGTCTGGAGTATTATTTTTGTTTCTAAGAAGTTTAAATATCAATGCAAATAGTTATAAATTATAATTAGGTACGGAAATGTTTCTGATTTTGATTAAATTTTGATTGAATTTCATAAAAAAATGTCATTCAAACGATTTTAAATTCGTTATCAGAAAACAAGATTTAAATTAGTTGGTAATTTAATTTGTTGGTATTAAGAAATCGAATTAAAATATGTTTGTTCAGAAAATTTCATACGAAATCGATTAAAATTCTATCGAAAACTGGAACTTGCATTTACAATACAAATTATTTAATGTTCTTCTTTCAGAATATTGAAAAATATGTTGAATTAGCTATGAATATTTCAAACAAAATTTGAAAATACAAAAAGAAAAATAGTCGGATCAACTATATTATAGTAGCAGCTCAAAGTACCAAATAGTGCAGTACCAAATTTATTTACATACTAATTAATATATATTAAATACTTAAATATTTAACAATGCATTATAATCTATTATAATGTCCTAATCATAAAGTGTGTTAACCACAATGGACATAAACACATTAAAAATAAAAATAAAAAAATATATAAATAATTATTTTGAGTAACGTTATTAATTCAAATGCTAATTTATGCTATTAAAATGTTGTGTTATTGATTTAATTACCAATAAAATATTTTCTAAAAATACTTCGATTTTTATTACGTGTTAATTGGTTATATTTTAGAATAGTTAAAAATAAAATATTAAAAATAAAAATTATATAAAGATGTATAATATTAAAATGTATTAAGTGTGTGGTGCACAAAAAAAATGACAAAAAGTGTATGGAAAGTTAGGTCACATGGGCGAGACTTAAAGTCTTTCGGACCTATGGACCTAGTCTACACTTTTTTGTATAATTAATGTGGGATACTTACTCCTCACACAAAGAATATAGAATGCTTATAAGTTTTTCACGAAAAAATGTCATATTTTTGGTAGTTCTACTGCTAATTACTAATGAAATAGGTTGCTTTGATGGAAATATGCCGATAATCTATAAAAAGAAATGGTTTTGCAAGAAAACTATTAATATTTTCCAAATATCACAAAAAGTGTCAAATATTTGACGTGAGTACACACAGAAAAAAATACCCTCAAATCCCATTAAAATTGGTCAATAGGACAATTATTGATTTAATAGTATACAAAAAATAAATCTTTTCATATAAACTCAATGGAAATGTGATGGTATTTTCTAGTATTTAATGGTATTTTCCAATTAAAATAATAATTTATCCTATTGACTATTTTTAATAGTAAAAAACTATTATTTATATAGTAAATTTCCTTATATAGTAAAATTCCTTTTCAAATATCTTTCTTCTGAATATATTCACCAAATAATTGAAAACTTACGATTGGAATATGGTCGAAAATTAAATATTTATATAAGTCTCCAATATGATCTAGGTAAATTGATGTTTAGTACTGTAGTGAACAGTTAAAGGTGATTTTATTTGAAATACTTTAAATATTTGTTTGATTTTAGTCGTATTATTTACGTAATTATATTTTTTTTATAAAAAATTTCCGCAATGGCGGATATTCATATACCCAGAATAGATAGAAAAACAATTATTTGTACTTTTAAAATAAGGATGCGTACCATTAGTTCAATAATATTTAATCTGTTAATACAATATTATGTTGTACCATATATTTTAAGTTGTACTTTTTAATTACAATAAGCAAGATTGAAAAATATTTATTGCACTAAGAAAGTAGTTTTCTCATAATAATTAAAATTAACTTGAAATAGCTTTAAGGAAAAAACTAAATTTTGAAAAATGTTGGTAACGATAAAATTTGGAATTATTTTTACTACAATTCTGTGCATAACAACGCATAACAAGGCATTTGAAATATAAACTCAATATTTAAGACACATCATATCGTCACTATCATGCTAAAGGGACGAATGTGTAATTTTTGACATTTGCGTTTTTTACATTTTTGAATGTAGTTTTTCCTCAAGTATACTGTGCCAAAATCGTGTGTGGTTCCGTTGGATACAAAAGACAAAACCAAAAGGGCGAATTCGAAAAATTGAAAATCTTGTCATGCCAAAAGGGCGAATCTTTTTGTTTTTTTGCCATAACTTTTTATTCGTATAAGATAAAATAGTGGTGTAAAGACATTAATTGTTTATTTTTAAAGTACCTATTGATTACCATCAGTATTTAAAAATATTTTGCCAAACATTAATTTGCCATATGTTATTTGCAGGAAATTTTTTTTCGCAAAATATTTATAATTAACTAAGCAGATTGATATATGCTTTGAAAATAAACAATAAATGCCTTTGCATCACTACTTTATCTTGTACCATTAAAGAGTTATAGCAAAAAAACGAATAGATTCGCCCTTTTCGCATGACAAGATTTTCAATTTTTCCAATTTCTTCGTTTTTTTGAAATAATTTTTTATTGGTGCAAGATAAAATAGTGGTGTAAAGATATTTGTTTGTTTTTAAAGCACATATCGTTTGGCATCATTATTTAATATTTTGCCAAAAATTTTTCCTGCAAATAACAAATGGCAAATTAATGTTTGACAAAATATTTTTAATTAATGATGCCAATCGATAGGTGCTTTAAAATCAAACAATTATCAAATACATTACTTGCGCTAATAAAAAGTTATTGCGTTTTGATCAGGATATAGCCTCACAAAATCCTTATTTATTATTAAGTAGGTTGTCTAAATCTAAAAATATTTTATATACGTTATAATAATTGACGAATAAACCAAAATAACAGAAAAAAATTAAAAAAATATAAATTTTGCTAATTTTTAATGCACTTCAAATATTAATATTTGATTTCCCAACATTTTTAAAAATGCACATTTGCCCCTTTGGCATGACAGTGACGATATGTTTCTTCATAAATACAGACAGAAAAAAATGTCCTCAAATCCCATTAAAATTGGTCAATATTGATTTAATAGTATTCAAAAAAATAATTATTTTCATATAAACTTAATGGCAATGTCATGATATTTTCTAGTATTTAATGGTATTTTCCGATTAAAATAATAATTTATCCTATTGACTATTTTTAATAGTAAAAAACTATTATTTATATAGTATTTTTTTCTGGGTGTACGTACTATTTAATGTCAGAGTGGCCACATAATGGTAATGATAGAAAATCTAAGAACTTGTAGAAAATTCAGTAAAGAATTTAGTTACGATTTTTTGCCTGTAACGTAGCGAAATATATATGAGAAAATAGTCAAGAAAGATGCGGATTTATTTTTTTTTAAAGTTTAGATTTTCATAGAAATTTACATTTCATAGAAATGTGCGTATTTTTACAATCTTCCGATTTAATTATCACAAGTACCGCTTTACACAGGACCAAATACTAATTACACGAAATTAAAACAATTAATTAAACTGAAATAAAACACAGCGAAAGTTTCCAACGCTTCGATATTTTGGTAACAGCTATAAATAAAGTGATGGAACAGTCAGAATAAAAATAAAATAAAAAAAACGCGCTCACGACCCAAATATTGCAAAAGCCCCAAAAAAACAGATCGGTTTTTATGTACATACGGAGTAAATGAAAATAATAAAATAAAAACAGAACCAAACTGACAATTAATTGAAACGAAAGACGCACGGAAACGTTCAAAAAACCAGCAGCAAGTTAGACCGGTTTTCTTGGCCCATTCTAAGCGCGGCAGCACGTTTCTACAACAAAATACACAAATTATAATGGTTTTTATGACCACTTTTTATGGGCAATACAAACAGTTTATGCAGCAACAAAAAATCGTTGATTTTTATTACTTTATGACTTGTGAAGAAGATGCCCGAAAAAAAATATAGGAAAAAATTAAAAAAAAAAATCAGGCAGTACAAGGAAGTGCGCTCAACACCCACTGATCCTGCTGATTTTATGTTATAGTCACAATAGTCTTTTGTTGCTTTTAGTAGGCACACTTACAAAATTGCAAAAAAAACACTGTATAACTCAAAGGTTAAGTCATAAATACTAAACCCTTCAAAGCAATAAAATCAATAAAGATCGTTAAAAATAAAAAAAAAGTACATATGAAAAAAATTAAAAACAGAAACCGAGAGTTTCTTTTATTGCATTGTCGTCGAACATGCCACAGAGCACAAACGACAATGAGATCCTTTTTAGTACCTTCCGGCACAAAAGCGCCATTCTTTGACAAACAATCGATCATTGCCAATATTGGTTTGCAGAAAACTAGACGATTTCGCAAAGAACGCGTAATGTTTGTCAATTCTTTAATTGATAAATGATTTGATTTTTGCGTTTTTGCCAAAGGGAGTGGCGCCCTCTTCAGTGAAGATTTAAGGGTAAGATTATTATTTTTTTTACTACCTAAGTTGATCAGCTTTTATTGATTAGCATATCAATATATCATCGGCTGCGGGCACATTTTTTATTTTTGGCTGTTTGTGCCACATTGTATACCTGACAATTTGGCTATCTCCGGTCGATCGTTTGGTGCCGAAATCATCACCAGGATCACGTTGGCTTTGTCATGCAAACCATGAGAACACAAGCAGCGCAAACGGCAAGCAAATAAACGTCCCAATCTGTACCGTCCCATTCCGATAGAGGACACCTTTCGCCGTAATGACTGACACGAACGTCTTGAACGTATCGCAAGTATACGAAAAGTATCTGCGGAACCTTGTGTGCCGTGATCGAACAATGGTTAATATGCTTTTGTGTGTTCGATTTATTATATTATGCAAAATAATATTATGGGTACATCTCAAAGAGGTTTCAGGGGATAAAACAGAATATGTCTGCCGCAAAGGGTTGTGTCTGTTGTATGCCTAGATCATTTGTTGTTAGGGGTGTTGTTAGTTAATTTCCTGCTCGTTATAAAACCTTTGCCAAATTCTATACTTTCTTTTATTCTTTGCACTGTTTTCATTGTGCTTCTATTCTTCGGCATTGTCGTGCAAAATTCTGAACTTCATTATATAATCGGAGTTATTAGCATTATAGTTGGGCGCAATCGATTGGGTCTGTCTATAATTTTCCTCATTGATGCATATCATAAATATTCGCGAACAAAGGCTGTCTATATTGATTGTGGTATTGTCTTGCTTTAAAAAATAAAAATATATTTGTTTGGTCTTTTTTTATGCCCAATATTTTTGTTGAATTCATTGTATGCCGCATTTTTGCATATGGGTGCGAGCCTGTAGAATTCGTAGTAATTCTTTGAGGTGAGATTTTGTGATATTTGATGCGATTTGTTATCTGTGGCAAATTCGCACGTTCGATACAATTGGCGCTATTATGTTGAGTTAATTTCATTGTTTGGTATTTTGCAGTAATTTTGATTATCATGTAAATTGTTTTGTAATTGATATTTAGAAATATATTGCAAATTTTATTATTCTGCTGAGAAAAGGGGGTGATAAAGATGTTAGAAAATACAGAAGGTTCTTATGATGATTTTTGCATTGTTTATGTGCTTTGTGTGCAATGAAAAGAAATACTTAAGTTAAAGATTTGAATGATTTAAAGGATTAGGGTTTTAAAGAATTTTATTTTTTTTTGGGATTTTCAAGTGTTAGAGTAATAGATAATAGCTTCGAGATTTTTCAATTATAATTCTTGTTTTTTGAAAAAAGTCAAAATAAAAAAAAAATAATCGACAACATAATTTTAATATTTTTGAATTACACAGCACAACAAAAAAAATATCCGTGATATTAGTATAATTTTACGATGAACTTTAAGATTTTAATCATAGCCTCATAGTCAGTTTTTTCAGATTGCCTAAAGTACACATTTTAACATTTTACATACATTCCGTTCATAAAATTTCAGCTAATATTTTGAAATAGACCCAATAAAATTCGGATGGATTTAACAAAAGTTATGACTATTCAAACGCAAAACATATTTGTTTTAAGGTATACCTATTATTTATTTCATAACATCTATGATTTTCATTAATAATAATAGTTTGGCACTACAATCCTATACGAATTTAGGCCAAGCTCTCTCACCATTTTGAGTTGTGCGTGTTACATTTGTACTCAAAGTGGTGGGACCTACAGATTGTTGCCGAATCCGAACGGCGGTTGAGAGCTTTTCATAGGCAATGTTTTACTCTCGTAGATTTGCCATTTACTGCTGAGAGGTAGCGCGGTATAGAAAAATGTTTCTATGAAAAGATGTTGTTAGCCCCGGTCCGCATTAACCGCAGAGCTACCGCGGCTACTTTTCATTATTAAATAAAAATATTTTATATTAAACTAGATTAATAATTCTATGTTTACTCTTACTGTGTTTTTGCAAATCACTTTTTAAGTCCTGAGATTAAAGTCAAATTTGCAAATCTATGATTTAAAAAGCACGAAATTCGAATTGATCTGCCCAAAGTTACGGACAGTTTCATAACATATACAGTTTTCATAATTTAATAAAAATATAAAGATATGTGAAACTAGATCCACTGTATACAGTATTCTCAAAGGAATACAATAGAAATCATATTAAAATTCAAATCGGTATAAAGTAAAAGTCCTAAACATAGAAAACTGATTTGTTGCGGCAATCAATAAATTGCCCTACCGAATAATTCGGTTGCGGCAACTTGCTGATTAGGCTGTACCAACCTCCGGCAGAAAGAATGAAGTTGTGCTAACCTCCTAGTCAGCAAGCATCCCGAAATCTCCAATTGAAAACTTAATTATAATAATAATAGTTTGGCGCTAGTCCTATGTAGAACTTCGGCCGAGCTCTCTCACCATTTTGAGCTGTGCGTGTTATATTTGTACTCAAAGTGGTGGGACCTACAGTTTGTTGCCGAATCCGAACGGCTGTTGAGAGCTTTTCATAGGCAATATTTTACTCTCGTAGGTTTGCCATTTACTGCCAAGAGGTAGCGCGGTATAGAAAAATGTTTCTATGAAAAGATGTTATTAGCCCCAGTCCAGGCTTGAACCGGGGACCTTTCGGCTCGCAGTCCAACGCACTAACCACTGAGCTACCGCGGCTTAATTATGTTAAGTTTTTTTTCTTGTGTGTAATTTTTCACGTTTATTTATTTCTGCATGTATCCATAATTGTTGGCAAAAAACTGGTAACCGAACTGGTGATAGACATGAGGTTTCCGTTTGTCATTAATTTGTTGAATAATAACGTACTCAGTTGCCGTAAGAAATTTTAAAACGTCTAATTTTGGCGGAATGAAAAATCCAATCATGATATTACGACAACCGAACGTGCAGTTGCGCGGACTAACATTTCGGTTAGAGTAAAAAATGGTATGTTTATTTTAATGGCATGAGGATACAAACTCATGCCAAAAGAGTATTTTTTTGTGTGTAAATATGTAAAAAAACAAGAACACTGTCATATATTGTATTACGTAATAACTCACAAACTGTATTCAATCTGAAAAATCTGAGTATGAAGCCGTAATTAGAATCTTCAAGTCTATCGGAATATCACACTCAGATCGAGAATATATAAAAATACCTCCATTTTGTTGTCTAGTTTTATTTATTGAAATTACAATTCAATTTTATAAAATAAATTACTTAGTAATTCATTTTTTAGTCAACTCGTAGTACATTAATTTCTGGCATATTCCCTAAATTTATTGTATTTTCATTCATGTAAAAATATTCACGATTGCACATTTCCGTTCATGGTAAATCAAAAATTGATGCTACTTAAGGCACCTTTCGGAAAAAAGAACCTGCTGCGATAATAATACGCGACGCCTATATCCGCATATCAATCTTATACCACAAACTATATCAGCAACAACAATAAATTATTAAGAAGCAGATGGTACCAATATTTACGCAAAAATATACGAGGGGGAATTATACCTGCGAAGATCCTGCCAAAACAGCAACAACTATAAAGACCGATTCATCGTCACAAGTGCTGTATCAATCACTTGCCATTGTCTGAGGTTGCAAAGGGATCCTTTAATCGTTATGCGACCATGTCTTTTTTATTTATTTTATTTTTAAGAAATTTTTTACATAAAATAAATTATACAAAAGGAATTTTAATTTTGTAATGAGTAGGTATTTAATACAAAACAATTTTGAGAATTTCATATACCTATTCAAAAATTGTTAGTTAGCCTAACAAATAATCGAAATAAAGACGACTTAAAGATAGACATATTTTTTACAAATAACTAATGAGAAATTTGTCGAAAAAGTTGATACTATATTTAGCATTTGATGAGAGAAAAGTTTAAATATTAAATTTAAATAATGTTTTTAACAAAATTAATGTCTTATTATGTCTTTCATCTAAAACATTTTGAAAATTTTGAGTATACTGTGTATATGAATCAATCAGTTGATGAGTGCCAAATGTTTTAAACATAACATTCTTTCACTGAAAATGGCGCTAGGAATTATATTTCGAACATAAAGTTTTAGTTTACGGGAAAATGATGCATATATCTAGAAGCATTTTATGGACGCTCGATTTTTAAACACACGCATATTCATAGTTAATTTAACGTCGACTTAAAATTGAAAATCATGACATTTTATTCTATACGAAATTTGTAAAAAAAGTCAATTGTAATTTTAAGGTTAACTTTATAATGTCATTGATTATGCACCAATGTGTTTAAATTAAATGCAATTTAGGTTTAAATTGGTTTTGAATGCTTTTATATGTAAATCGTTTAATTTAAATACGTTTTATTTTAACAATTACACTTTTTAGCTAAGTGATCTCCTTTACGATCCCCAAAATGCCCGATCCTAATAAATAGGCCTTATCTACGTATAGACGGGACTTCGTCCCTACATTTCATAAATTAATTCAATATTAATTCGAATATTTTCTAATAATATTTTACAAAATCGGAACTATTCGTAAGGGTAAAGTGTTATTTTTTTCTCCTCGCAACTAGAAAAAATAGTCACATATAGGTTAATGTTAAGGTGCTCAAGATTGGAGAGATTTTAAAATACCAACAACAAATACCATGTTACTCGCCAATCTAAACGAGAAAAGAAAACAACAGCAGAACTACCAAAAAATCAACAACAACAATTGAGTCAGATCATCGGGATTATTGTTGTTGTTTGAGGTTAAGATTTATCGAACGAGAGCAATAGCAATAGCAGGATCCTACAAATACAAACGCATACATGCAAAGTAAGAGACACATATACGATACTCTTAGGCGATCTCGCTATAGCTCGATTGTACGAGTTCAATTTCTCCGATCTGCAATGAAAACGAAACTCTGAGAAACCTGTTTCCACGCAATGTGGCGACGTGGGAACCGTGTATTTCTTGTGTTCATTTCTCCACAAGTGATTGCGGCTTTCGCAGGAACTGCCTCGACGTCACCTCCTCCCTTCAGTACAAATGACTCCGTGGAACGCATAAGGTACAACTCACTGAGCCGGTCCCAGAAAACATCTGTTGATCGACCAAACACTAACATGCAGATCGGTTCATTGCGTGATGCGATAACCTCAGATCGTAGTGGAGCTCAATTGCAGAGGGAAATTTATTGCGATCGGCTGAAAATCGTAGTTCAGAGACAAGCGTATTTTTCACACTATACTGATTATCGGTAACTTTTTTCCAATTAAAATTTAAATTTAAATACTATTATAGAATCTAATAGATACATAAAACAGTTTTTTTTATTTCCAAAAATCACTGTCTCCTGCATTAATTGTATCCTTCTGGGTCGATGTCCAAGTGAACGTCTGTCTGATAATTTTTTGAAATAACGTTTAGAGGAAAACAAGAAGATTCAAATCAACGACCCTAAGAATTTATATTACTTGTATTCTTTCAATGATATTGAAAATGAGTGTGATCGGTTGAACTGAAACCCGGTCAAAAATATACCGAAGGATTATGATTAACCGACCGAAGTGGCATTTTATTTCATTTTTATATTAATCATTTTTTTATGTTAACTGACTTGTGATGCCCTAAAATAAATGATTATTCAGATCCTCTAACCATTCGGACATACACCCAGAAAAAAATACTATATAAATAATAGTTTTTTACTATTAAAAATAGTCAATAGGATTAATTATTATTTTAATCTGAAAATACCATTAAATACTAGAAAATACCATGACACTGCCATTGAGTTTATATGAAAAGATTTTTTTTTGTATACTATTAAATTAATAATTGTCTTATTGACTAATATTAATGGGATTTGAGGGAATTTTTTTCTGGGTGTACACTGCAAAATTTTGTAAGTAAAATCAACTAAATAATTTTGTTTGTCGTAATTTTGTAGTTAAATGGACTTTTGGTTTCTGATATCTACAGTGTGTAACAAAAGTAGATGTTTTGTCTTTTCGTTTGTTTTCATAAAAATAAAACAGTATTTATTACTCTTGTACTTAGCCGACTTATAGACACTTCAGAAAAATGTCAACCACAACCAAATCTATGAAATAACGATGGATTTGGCATCTTAAATATGTGAATTTAAATATCTGAAAAGGAAATTGTATTCTCTTACCGGAAGAACTAAGAATTTCCTTTCATTTGGTACCCATACATACAAAATAGGTATGTGTACCGAATTTCTTTTTTTTTTGGGAACTACAAGTTTCTTCGCGAGAAAATATTATTTTCATATATTTGAGCATAAAGTCAATATATATTTGACCAAAAAAAGTACACTTAGGCCCTTTAAAGTAAAACTCATCTCTTCTAGTTTTTCTGTAATCGTGATTCCCACAGACAGACATGCTAAATCTATTCAGGAGGTCATGCAGGTCAAGAATATATATACTTTCCATATTGAATATGCTTCCTTCTGGGTGTTACAAACGACATACCAAACTGAATATACCCCTTCACTCTTAAGCCTCGAATACACGATAGAGAAATTAGTTCATATTAGTTCGAAATTAGTACATAACTCTACATAGAAAAAATATTGTACGTATATATAACAATTGATATTAAAAGCAAACAAAATCGTACACCAATTAAAAATATATATGTATTTACTAATTAATTAATTGTATTTACACATTTTTTAATTAAAATATGAATAGGAATTAATTTAAAATAATTTCAATACAACAAAATCATTAATAGTATTCACTACTTTTATTTGTTAATTTTGATTTATTCATTTTCTTAAAATGCAACACTGTTAAGTTCTTGTTAAGTTTTTTTCTTCTGCATTTCATTTTATTTTGTGTTTGTGTGTCGTCGTTCTAAAATTATTTTCTTCAGTAAAGGACTATTCCGGAGCAAAATTAAAGAAAGAAATTTACAGTTTCTGATTCGCAGGATTCTTTTCTTATTATCGGAGAAAATTCTGATGAAGAGAAAATAATATAAAAATTTTAAGACTACAACAAAAAAACCAATACCTCCTTGTTTATTGGTTACAGGCAGTCTTTCAAATGTGAAAGAAATATACGTATATTTAGAACTGTGCGAGCTACTGACATTGTATTCAAAATATTTGTTTTGTTCCACATAGAGTATCCAGAGGAATTCGGAAGTTTTTTTTATCAGTTTATACAAACATTTTTCTATAAAATCGCAACAAAAAAATGTCTGAGTTTCAACAATTATTTTTCAAATAAATTCATTATAATAATATTTTATAAAACTTGTTATATTTAAATTTTTTTTATGTTCTTGTGTCATATTTAATTAATTTATATTCTTATCCTTTTTCGTTTAATTGAAATAATTTTAATTAATATACAATTTGTTCCTTACTTATTTTGTAGTTTTAATGAAATAATGCATCTCAAAAACTAATATATATATATTTTTTTCTTAAAATAATATGACAATATTTTTTTATATGTACCTATTTTACTTTAAAAATAATAAAAAACTAAACAAAATAAATACATAATGTATATAATTTTTATATATTTAGGTTAAATTTGTTATATAAATTTAAATAAAAGATTTTAATTTGTTACATTTTGAATTAATTATTTAATTAATACAACAAAATTTATTCGACAAATATTTTAATTAATTTAACAAAATATTATATTGATCCAATTAAAAATAATATCAATATAAAACAAAATTTAATTGGTTTTACAATATATTTAAAAAAATTCAATTAAAAAAATGTCTATCGAATGAAATTTAAATTTATTTTACTAATTAATTAATTAATTAATGATTTAATAATTTTCAATGAAAAATTTAATATATATAACAACTTTAATATCAATATGACAAAAAAAGTAATTAAAGTTTCTCCAATTAACATATTCACATTATTACGAATATGAGATTCAATGCAACTAAAAGTTACATCAGCTGAGTTTCAATTAAAAATTAATTGCATTGATTAACATTTAAGTTATATTTACACACTTTTTTTCTGTGAGTACGAAAAACTATAAACTTTAGGAACAAAGTGTAAATACAGAATAACGTACATTACATCTCAGATATTTTGTAAAATAATTCAAAAAAATAATGTGTACACCAAATTTGCTGACTTTTTTGGAATTTCTATTTGAATCTCAGCATGCACTTTCGTTTTCTGTTCCGTCCAAATTTTCTAATTTTTACTAATGTTTAGTTCAATTAAAATTATACTTGTACAAAATAAGTGATTTTCAGATATGTGAGACTTTTGCAAATTTTTATACCCTACACTAAGAGTGAAAGGGTATATTCAGTTTGGAACGCCGTTTGTAACACCCAGAAGGAAGCATCTCCGGTATGGAAAAGTATATATATTCTTGATCAGCATGACCTCCTGAGTCGATTTAGCGATGTCCGTCTGTCCGTCTGTCTGTCTGTCCGTCTGTCTGTCTGTCTGTTGAAATCCCTACTACTGTTAAAATTAAAGAGCTAGATAAATGAAACTTATAACTTAGATTACTAATATACCTACGCTGTATGTCCGAAAAAATAGGCGAGATCGGTCCATTGTGACCTATGATCCGACCACTTATGTTCAAATACCTCATATAAAATGTACATATAAAGATCAATTTTTATGTATACTTTTTTGGTCAAATATATATTGACATCATGCTCAAATACATGATAATCAAGTTTTCTGGCGAAAAGACTTGTGGTTCACAAAAAAAAAAATCGAAATTCGGTACACCTACCCATTTGTAAATATGGGTATCAAATGAATGGAAATTCTTCAGCGATTGAATGTTTGTAGTTATTTTCAGGATTCGTATACCCTGGTGACCTATATATCACTTTGAATGGTAACCACACATATGTGTAGGGTATTTATAGTCGGCTTAGACCGACTATAATTTTGATAATCCTAACTATCATAATTACACCTACTTTAAAATTGCCCATGTGATCTAACCATCCCAACTGGTTTATTTTTAGTATGGTATTATTGTTCGTAAGACATACATAGTTTTAAAACAATCTCAATATATTGAATAAACCCCAATTGTAGCCCATTTGTGAAAATTATGAATTTTGATCTTGAAAAAACGCTCCGTTTAGGAGATACAGAATTTATAAAAATGCAGAATTCTCACCTATGAATCCTTGGGATTCAGTTAATCGAATGGCATCATTAGATTTTCTGTAAAAAATCGCAATATTTTTTATATTGAATAAACCCCAATTGTAGCCGATTTGTGAAAATTCTGAACTTTAACCTTGGAAAAACGCTCCGTGAACTTATGAATCCTTGGGATTCAGTTAATCGAATGGCATCATTAGATTTTCTGTAAAAAATCGCAATATTTATTTATATTGAATAAACTCCAATTGTAGCCCATTTGTGAAATTTCTGAACTTTGACTTTGAAAAAAACGATAATTTTGTTCAGAATTCTCCCCCATACCATAGTATGGTTGTGTGAAATCATAATATGGTCACTGAAAACCATAGTATGGTTGTACGAAATCTGGATATGGACACTGACAACAAAGTATGGTTGTTTGTAATCATAATATGGTCACTGAGGACCGTTTGTAATCACGGTCCTTTGATACGTGAATAAAGTTGAATTTTATAATTGGCAAAATTCTGAATAACAGAAGTTTCAGAATTTTGAAAATTATAAAGGACCTGCTAAAAATCAAACTTCATTTCCAAAAATACGTGGTCATGGAACCCTAATATTTAAACCCTTACTAAATACTATTATTTCAATAATGTCTATATGTTTAATTAAAAATTAAACATTATTTACGCAGTTTATTTATTCGCATTGAAATCCAATTACAAAAGGTGTCGTGATTACAAACGAGTTTTATTGAGAAAAAAAACTAAGTACAGTAACAACCCATAGTGTACAATGCTAAAAAAAAAACGTTGCACGCATTAAGTTTTTGTACAAAAAAACGTATTTTTTCTGTCAAATAATAAGTTAGGTACGTAACATAAAAGGGGTTACAAAAAAATTAACGGCTACACAAAAAAGTTACCATACTGGATTTGGCTAAAAAAAAATATGTAAAAAAATATGTGCCATGAAAAAAATTAATTGTCCTGATTTTTTTATAAAAGGTACAGAATATACAAAAGCCCAAAAAAAATCACAATATTCAAATTATGTGAAGAACGATCGCTGCACATCAACGTAATGACTTTTTATGGAAAATTGCCAAAAAGTATGCTTCAAACTCGCTGCTTCATTTGAATATCACTCGCATCCTCAACGTTTTCAGTCAGGACAACATTTTTTTCTCACGTTTTCCATGCATTTTTTATATTTTTTTGTTCATTGTCAGCTGACGGTGCGCTTTTTCATTGTCAGGGTGACGATCAAGGATACGCAGAAGAAGGCAGTCTCAACATTAAAAAAAAAATTAACATACATAAGATAGACGAAAACTAAGCTGTAGAAAAATGCTGATATTTTACCTCATAACCATACAAGAAATCCGCGCAAGAAATGCTTTTGAAGGCAAAGATGTGCGCCCGGAGAACGCATATGATGTGTTCAAAGGATCACCAAAGGGTGAACAATAGTGCCGAACAATACCGAGCGACGCGATTAATGAAAAAGAAAAAAATAAAAAACTCCTTGAAACGAATTACGCTCATTTAATTTATGCACATCACGACTATGGATGCGACTGCAGGGTCGGTCGGCAGAAGGGTTAACAAAAGGGTTAACAATGACGTGGTATCCTCAAACAGGATAATGAATTTGCATATTTGATCGCGAGCAGCACAGCAGCTTCAGGGTCAACTCATTACTCAAAAATTGTTTCGAAATGCTGCAGAAAAATGTAAATTTTTTGTCAGATTTAAAACATCCCGCATTTTTGACACCCTTTGAAAAAATATATATAAAAAAAACCCTTCTGAGTAACAGGACCTTAGGGTATAAGCAGCAGTCTCATACAGCAAAGAAGACATTTTCGTCGGCCTCAGGCTGAAGGGTACAGAAGATGCCACTGCGATATTAAAGTAAATTTCAAATTATATCGATTCGAAGATGTTTCCTATCTTCTTATTTTTGATTTCACAGTTTTGTTTACTTTGCCAAGGTGCGTTTATCATAGAGCCTTTATTCGATATGCAAATCATGTGATCACGTTCGATCACCTCTGGGCATCCTTTTATTACTCGTTGCATTATTATTTGATTAATTAACGTTTTTTTTTTGTGGCGCATGTTTATCTATTTTCCATTTTAGACATTCTTCTCATGCATTATTATAATAAATATTGATTCATTAGTATTGGAAAATGATGCATAGCTTAGTGAGGAAGATATTCAATAATACATATATGATTTGCATATATTAAACTATCTGGCAGATGCAATATTCAGAAAAAACACTATCAAATTTTCTGGATGATGATTTTTTTATTTAAATGCATTTAGTTCAAACTTTCTAATATATAAAAGCGAGACTATATGATTCGGTGGTGCTGATTTTGTTTGTCTACACAGTTTTTCATATGAACATGGAAATTTTAGACCATATTCAGCCCCTTCTAATATAAATAAAACACTTGTTAAATTCGAGTTGTAATTTTTCCAAAATTCTGTTCGTAAGGACTTATATTAATATGCCATAGCATCTTTTTGCCATTATGTCCTTATAAAATCTTTGTTATCACACGACAAACTGGCACTGCTTATGATCTTTGTAATTTGTATTTTTAATCCAACACACAGTTCAATTAACAGTTTAAGTTCCAAATAGCTGAACCGCCAGTTGAATGGATCCAAATTTTTGGCAACTTAGCAATTTAGTGGCAAATAAGTATATTTCGCATGATTTGCAACAAGCACTTTAAAGACAATTGGGTGGCTGCCACTTAAGCTGCCACAAAGTTTAGTAAAAGAGAAAGGATACCAGAATATTGGTAAATTTCATCGTTAGTTTAGACTATGTTCTTGAGAATCAAAATCATTTTCTTTATTCTCAGTAAATCTTTAATAGGTATAAGATTTTTTTTTTAGTTTTTTAAAATTTATTTGGCGTATAGCCATTCTTTTCAATATTAAAATTTATATTATACATTGTAAGTCTTTTTGGAAACTTATTTTGTAAAGAACTATAAATTTCGAATACAATTTTCTTAAAAAATCCATTCAAAATCAGCACCAGCGAATTAAGAGATGCACATTCAATCAAAATTAGAACCAGCAAATTATAAGATGCACATAAGAAAAATCGAGTTGAGGAGTTTAAGAATAATTTTAATATGCATTGATTTTACATATAGGTTTTTAATAAGGCTCTGATGTGGAAGATAACACAGTGCAACACTAAATTTAGTAACGGAGATTTGACGATTTTTTTAGAATCCTTGAGTAACCTAACAAACTTATATCCTATCACGTCAGGTTTACGAGATATATAACCATAAAGGTCCTAATGTGACCGTAATATTACCGTTGAGTTATTGAGAAAACTATAGTAGTTATGGATTTGTTGTCTGAGAACCAAATGTAGACACCTTCCAATGCTTCATATCTGTAGTACATATAGTTTTAGTTTTTCTATTTATGAAAATTTGAAGAAATACATTCAGTGCTTAATACAAAAGAAATCATAACTCGAATGGCCTGGACTTCTATGGCAATTTTTACTGTTTTGATGTGCTTAATATTTTTCCCAAAGACATAATGATACATTTATTAATTCTTAATAAAAATACGTCCAATTATCTGCAGATATTTTTTGAAAATTCTTAATATTGATGGTTTAAAATGCACTACAGAAAAGATCCTTAGGTGAATGAAAATATTTGGTTTTCACTCAAGAAATCTATATCTAATGCCGTTTTCCAGAAATGTTACTATGAAATACCAGATATTTGGGGGTCAATACCTCGAAATCCTGACGTGATAGAACATATATTCATAATTTTTTATTGATAATTTTTGCTTAATTGCGACTTGAAAAACTGTACCACTTTTTATATTTTCTAATGCTGAATATTTTTTCCATGTCACTCCTTAATATGAAATTAGTCGATTATGTAGATTGATCCTTTGAAAATCATTAATATTGATATTAAAAGGACGAGATACAAATTTAATATGTACTACAGATATGTCTATATTTGGTTCTTAGACAACAAATCCATAACTACTATAGTTTTCTCAATAAATCAACGGTAATATTGTGGTCACTTTTGGACCTTTATGGTGATATATCTCGTAAACCTGATGTGAGTTTGTTAGATGAAATTTCTTCAGATTTTTCAAGGACTCTAAAAAAATTTGTCAAATCTCTGGCACCAACAAAAAAAAAAGTTGTTTTTTTGTGGTCACGGTAATATTGTGGACACTTTTAGAACTTTATGGTGATATATCTCGTAAACCTGATGTGAGTTTGTTAGGTGAAATTTCTTTAGATTTTCAAGGACTCTAAAAAAATTGTCAAATCTCTGGCACCAACAAAAAAAAGTGGGTTTTTGCTGCACTGTGTAATCATTCTAAACTAAATTTCAATTCGGATCTTTTTTTTTTATATAAAAAAATGTATAATTTTTAAATAGCGTCGATATCGGTATATATATAATTATAACAATTTTCGTATCCTAATTTTAAATCCACTTAAGACAACCTTTACAAAGAAATCTGATATAAAGCCAACTTAACGGAATCTGATCTGACTCTTTTGAAAGAATTATATGATATGTTAATCAAAATATTGAGTAATAGAATTATTTTAATAAGATATTCTAATAAATAAATATTATAAATTTTAATAAATGACCATATGAAACCAATAATGAAGTCAGAAATGTCTGATCAGACAAATATTTCATTCTGAACAAAATGTCCACTGGGTGGCTTTGATATCGGAAAATTTCTTCGGCATCTCGCAAGATTTCCGTTGCGATATTAAAACGATGGCAGACATCTTAACAAAAGATAACAATTGTCACAAAAATAACAATTAAAATATTAATAACTTGAATTCGGAAATTCATAAGTAACAACAAAAAATGTTTAAATTTTTTAAGGCTATATTCTTACGGAGCCAAAATTACTTAAATTTTGTGACTAATTTGAAAATGAATCTCAATTTTTTGTTTGTTATATATTATTTTAAATTGAGCGCTAGAATTTTATGCTTTAACAGTTTTTCAAAATAGTACTTTAAAAAAATATCTTTAATAACGTATTATACAAAAAAAAAAAAACACCCCATAACACTTAATTGCATCATAAGTCAAAAAAACTGGAATTAAATTATGAAAAATGATTGGCAAAAAAATTTGCAACATTTCAAAATATTTAAAATACAAATATTATTTTGTTTGATTATAATTAATTAATAACGTTAATTGCAAAATTGATGGACTGCCTGATCGATGGATGGATGGATGGATCGTTCGATAGATTTATAAATATTTTATTTTTTGGTAATACCACATGTAAGTCACACAAATGCTGCGCTTAACTGGTTGCTGGCGGCTCAGATTTGTTTTTGGCTCTGATGTGTTATTATTATTATTTTGGCTGCGTTGTGCGACGATTAAACAACGGCGCAAATCTAAATAAAACCAAATGATTAATTGCCGCGTTCTAGACGAATATTATTTTATTTTTTTTTTGCTGTGCATGTCAAACACGTTTCCATTTTATTTTTTTCGGTTTTTGCCAAAAATGCTGTTTTTTTTTATATATATTTTTTTAATAACAACTAAAATCATTATTCACGGACCACCAACATTTTACTTTGTGTGATATGAAAATGTATAAATAACACTACTCAACATATATTTATACCCTACACGAAGAGTGAAAGGGTATATTCAGTGTGGTACGCCGTTTGTAACACCTAGAAGGAAGCAACTCCGATATGATCAGCATGATCTCCTGAGTCGATTTAGCGATGTCCGTCTGCCTGTCTGTCCCTCTGTCTGTCTGTTGAAATCACGATTACAGAAAAAAGTAGAAGAGCTAGAGCAATATAACTTTATATTTAGATTACTTATATATCTAAGTTGTCTGAACAAGAAAATTGGCATGATCGGTCTATTGTGACCTGAGAGCCGACTACTTATGTTCAAATACCTCATATAAAATTTTACTGTATACGTGCTTAGGTAAACTTTTTTATGTAAAATATATATTGAGTCATGCTCAAATACATGAAAATAATGGTTTCCGGCGAAAAGACTTGTGGTTCAACAAAAAAAATCGAAATTCGGTACACCTACCCATTTGTAAATATCGGTATCAAATGAATGGAAATACTTCAGCGAACGAAAGTTTGTAGTTATTTTCGAGATTCGTATATCCTGGTAACCTATATACCACTTTTAATGGTAACCACACATATGTGTAGGGTATTTATAGTCGGCTTAGACCGACTATAATTTTGATAATCCTAACTATCATAATAACACCTACTTTAAAATTTCCCATGTGATCTAACCTTCCCAACTGGTTTCCTATTACCATCGAATAAATCGTACAATAATTTATGTTGTGCACTATGTAGGACTAACAGTTTGATAAGTGTACACCCAGAAAAAAATGGATACAATTAAATTGGATGCGTTCCATTAGCTCAATAATATTCAAACGGTTAATACAATATATTGTTGTACCATACATTTTGAAATATACTCTTTTAATTACAATAAGCAAGACCTATAAATATATAATGATACGTATTATTTCATAGTATAGTCGAATTACATTTTCCCAGTATTTTATTTTTATTTATTTATTCAATTATAATCCAAAGCCTTCCATGGCCAAATTGAATACATAATTTTATATTAAACTAGTGACAACAGAACTAAAAAAAGTATTAACATTAACATTTTTCTTTAAATTTAAATATCAATATAAAACTACCCGTCCAGCACGAATATGGAGATAAAAAAGACAGTATATTATTACAACAAAAATAGATTTTTATTATTTTATTGTATAATTTAATTGATTTAAATATCGAAAAAAAATATACTTTTAAAAAATCACACATATGAGAAGACAATCTCTTATTATTATTTTCAAAAGAAATCAGTTAAAATCTCAAATATGCAAAAAGTCAAAGTCCAAAATATAGTATAATTCATAGACTGGCTAATTTTCTAACTTTTTGCATTAACAGCCACATTTTTGTACGGAATAAATAAAAATTACTTTAATTGTTTTTTTATAGTCTTAATGAAATTTGTGTATTGAATTGTGTATTGAATGGCTAATTTTAATATAAAATATAATGACAAATTTCCAATTATTTTTCAAGATATTTGAATCTAAATATTTTAGAATATTTTGGGTATTATTTATATTTTTTAATGTGCAGCATATTTGAAAAAGTACAAGAGATACTTGATAAAGAGTAGCAATAATAAATTAAGCAATTCAGAAAGATTTTAATCATACTAACGCAGAGTCAGTATTAAAATTAGCATATGTCAAAACATGTCGAAATTAAGCCTTTAAAATGTCACTATTTGTATGTATTTGTTAACCACCAATACGATATTCAAAAACATCCATTTATCTGATTGTTTTCCGGAAATACAATCGAAATATTTTTGAATAATGACATATTTATGATTTATTTGAAAGAATAAGTACAAATTAAGAGCATAATACAAACAAATGATCTTACGGACCATTTGGTATACATCCCATCAGTTCCCATCAGTGGGTCTTTGTAAAGGTTTTTTTTTTATAAGAGTGTTACAAAAGTTTTTTTTTTAATAAAACAAAAACGGCTCTGGATATCAATGAAGATCTTTATTCCTGTAAAAGTACGTTCGATGCCATTATGTATGGAACTCGATTTCTTTTGCATGGCCTCTACGGGCACGCTTGCAGAAGTCCAGTCGCTGAACCCCAATTTTCGACGGTTTTCAAGCATAAATCGGCCGATACTACTGCAATTTCACGTTCGATATTCGTACGAAGTTCATCATTCGTTGGCATAGACCATAGACTTGACGTAGCCGCACAGGAAATAGTCTAATGGCGTCAAATCGCACGACCGAGGCGGCCAATCGACTGGACCATTTCGTGAGATAACACGTTCTCCAAACTTGGTTTCCAATAAATTGATTGTGGCATCCGCTGTGTGACTTGTGGCGCCGTCCTGTTGGAACCACATATCCTCCGAGTCCATATCATCCAATTGAGGCCAAAAATATTCGGTTATCATTGAACGGTAACACAGTAACGTGCCGGTCTTGATCATCACGGAAGAAGTACGGCCCAGCCCAATTCACGAACATACGACGCTGCTGGTGGTCAATCGGCTTCAGTGGCATAAAATGGCAAACTTTACTGAAGAGAAATGTCAAGAGAGCGGTAAGAAATATGGTGTCGTTTGCTGTCCCTGTCGCTATACTTTGTAGCGTCCCTGTTGAAAAACCCTTTATTACGCCAGTGTTGAAATTATCGAACATACGACACTTCATTATCATTGAAAGGTAACACAGTAACGTGCCGGCCTTGATCATCACGGAAGAAGTACGGCCCAGCCCAATTCACGAACATACGACGCTTCTGGTGGTCAAGCGGCTTCAGTGGCATGAAATGGCAAACTTTACTGAAGAGAAATGTCAAGAGAGCGGTAAGAAATATGGTGTCGTTTGCTGTCCCTGTCGCTCTACTTTTGTAGCGTCCCTGTTGAAAAACCATGTTGAAAAGCAATTAAAACTCAAGCATATCAATTAATATGTAACTCACTCAAAGCTTATATTATTTATTTATAGATCACATTGCAATAGTTTAACATAAAAATAATTTAATTGATTAATTTTTAAAAAAGCATTTTTATTAAAATCAGCGTGGTTTTTCTTAGCTACAAAGGCTTAAGTATTCAACAATATAAGACTATAAAATTTATTGGAGAAAGGCAATCTCTTTTTTTTTAGTTTGTGTTGCTAATGCTTCTTTTTGCGACGAGCTGCTTTGCCGCCACTACTACCACCCGCCTCTGGCTCCTTTTCAGGCATCACAATCGAGCCGCCCACAATTTCGTCTTTTAGCTCCGACTCCTGTATCTTACTCTGAGCGTGCATATAGAACATAATATCGTGGAGCTGCTCCTTCACGGCACTCAACTCCACCTCATGTGACTCTTTGTAATCCTTGTGCTGCTTCTCGAGCGCATTGTATTTGGCTTGCCACGATGTCTGGTTGTTCTGCAGCGCCTTGGAGATTTGATGCTCCTCTGTGAGTTGTTTTTGTGATTCTTTTAATCTGTAAGAAATAATTTAATCAATTTCTAAACAATTTGTATTGTGCTCTATACATACTTTGCTGCATTTTGCGTCAGTTTACGTTCCAGCACCTGTTTTTCCTTGCTCAACGTCTGCACCTTCTGCTCCAACGTTGCCAACTGCGCATGTGCACCCTCTGCGCTGCGTTTAAAGTCGACCCACTCCATCTCCAGACGATCCATGCGCTCCTCGTAGTACTTGCGCTGCGTGTCCAGCTGCGAGGTTAGCAAATAGGTGAATTCCAACTGCATTGAGTCGATTTTCTCGTCACCATCATCGTTGGGCGCTTGTGTGGCCACCAGTTTGCCATCGGTTTTATTCTGAAAGAGACGATGCACGAAATTGTCGCCCGCATAGTCCCACACACTGGAGGTGCCCAGCTGCATGGCGAACGTGTGATTGGTGGCACGATAGTGGGCGGCCGCATGACCACCTTGATAGCGACCGCAACCGACATGACCACAAATCAGGCAGATCCACAGCGCCTCGGTGCCCTCACACTCCATGCACACTGAATTCTCCAGCAGTTCTGGCGTCTGCACGTGACGGCAGACGGGACAAGTGGAGTCGCCCCACTTGATGAGACAGTTGGCGTGAAAGGCATGATTGCAGAGTATGGTTAGCACACCGTCAACGCTTTCGTCCATGCGTTCCAAGCATACGGGACAGGTGGGCAGCTCTGTGTGACCGAGTGGCGGTACACCGTCGTCGCCGCGCTCCACCTGTGACACCCAGACGGCGTGGCATAGCGAGTCCGGTTCCATAGAGTTGTAGGCGGCACCATTGAAAGTCTGGTAAAACTCTAAGGCGGCAATATTTGTGCGAAATCTGAGGATTTAATGAAAAATAAATTAAATTGTAATGAAAAGAATTAACAATTGGCATTGAATTACAAGTATCTAGATCGAATCAATGTTATTTGATATTAAATGCATAGTATCTTTATGGAATTATTTGTATTTGCATTGAATTGATAGTATTTGGTGTTGAATAATTAATATTTGCATTGTATTTTTAGATTATAATAGGACAAAATAGTATTTTTCAAATGGATTAGGAGTTTTTTAATTGAATTAATAGGATTTTCATAGAATCTATAGTATTGTGATTGAATTCAAAATATGTTCATTGAATTATTAGTATTTTTAGAGAATTCCTGTATTTTTTATTGAAATAAAATAATTTACAATTAATTAACACTATTTATCATTGAATTTATAGTTGAAATAAGAGTATTTGCATTGAATTAATAGTATTTTCATTGATACAATAGTATTTGCATTCAAATTATATTAAACGTCTTATATTAGTTGTATTAGTCATTGAATTAATACTTTTTGGTGAAAAATTTATAATACTTGACATTTAATACATAATATTTTGTATTTTCAAATGACTATTGAAGACTAGTATTTACATTGAGTAATAGTATTAAATAATTAAATTAATAGTGTTAGCATTAAAAATAAATAATATTTACATTGAATGAATTTTATTTACATTAAACATAATAATATTTGATATTGAATTAATAGTATTTTCATTAAATTTGTATTAAAATATGGCAATTGCATTGTATTAATAGTATTTTCATAAAATTAATATTAAAATTTAAAGCATTTGTCCTTGAATTATTTGCATGTACATTGAGTTAGTATTCATCGATTTTTGTACATGCATTTGATGAATAGTTTACTTACTCTAACAGCACCATAAACTGATTGGGGCTACCATCCCGCACAATACGTATGTGTTGTATTTCCGAGTGACATGGCGCCACAAAGTTCAGCAGATCGTGACAGTTGAGGCTGGCGGGCACGGCCAGCAAACACAGCTGATGGCTGGGCCCCTCCTTGAGCTCTTTGCGTTCACTAATGCCATAGAAAATCATAATTAATTTTATCAAAACTTTCAACAGAAATACCAACTTTTTTTTGTATAAATGTATGATGCCATTGGTAACCTCAACGCTAGGATTACCCGAGAAAAAGCAGATTTCCTTTGGAAACTCTGAGGCACATTGTGCCTCATCGAGTGGCGTTGCTTCGCGTGAGCTGCTGGCACGTTCGCGTCGCTTTACTGACTCTGTGTTCATCATCACGTTTTCGTTGTCTTCTGCGTTGTCCTTTGCAGTTTCCCACAAACAATTACTATATGTTTCGATGGTTATTTCACTAGTTGTGCGCAGTCCACGATCACGTTCACGCTCCTTAAGCACGCGTGGATTAGTCGGATGTTCCGCGCAAACGGCTCCTGCTTCTGTTTTATGTGTTGTAAAATATAAGATTGATAAAAAAAAATAAGTATGACCCTTAGGATAACGGAAAACCTACCAAAATCTGCACTCAACTGCGACGCAATTTCGATTTTGATCACACACACGGACACCTTATTTGGCATTTGATCACTCGAATTATGCAGGTTGCGCTCTCATTAGATTTAATATATTATTTTCCCAATTTTATTTGTGTGTAAAATTATGCAGACACTGTTGTGGTAATTGAAATTGCAGCCGATTGCACAGCAGAAATTTTGCGTAAACGTCAAATTTTGAGAGTAAACAAAGATGAACTGTTATACTAGACAGTGGTCGCCAGTGTTGAATAAGTTCGTATTTTCGTACTATTTACAGTACAGTTTTATTTTTTAAATTACGAAATACTTAGCAGTTCGTATTGAGTACTATTTATTTTTTTTTGAATAATTTTTTTTTAAACTACGATTTTGTTTTGGTTGTCGATATTTAATGGACGGAAAAAATGTTTACTTTTTGATAAATTTTTCGTCTGCCCTTAAATTGTTTTTTGATACATTCTAAAATTTTGTGGTACTATAGCAAAAAAATATAGTTTTTTATTTTATATCGTACGTTTATATTTTTGATAATACATTTTTAGTTTCTTTTTTAGACTTTTTTGCAGAAAAAAGATAGCATTTTAGGCAATTCTCGCAATTTAATGCAAAACATCTTATTAAATAAATTGATTCCTATTATAAATAAAAATATAAACATATATTCAAATTAGTTTGGAGATGGTAGGGAGTTTTTCTGTTAAAAATGTAGTACAATTCTAATATGCAACTCTGTTAATGATTTTTCAGAGTATAACAGTTGAATCGACAGTGCTGCATTTAGCGTGCATTTTGGGCTAGTCCAATTTATATGTCTGTAATAAAATTGTGGCAGCACTGATTTAAAAAAAAAATCAGTTTTCTAATATAAATGTACACTTAAAATGCAACCATGATAAGCAACAATTTCGACAATTGGTTAAAAAGTACAAATATAACGGAGAGCAAAAAAAAAGGAAAAATAAAACTAACAAAATAATTATTTAGGGTGTGTGCGAATTCGACTAAATTGCTGACTAAACTAAATTTTGGTCGATAATGCAGTGTTTATTTTTCAATTTAGCAAATTTTCGAGCAAACTAAATTGAACTAAATGACATCAGACAGACAGACATATAATAATCGATTTATTAGAGATTTTAACAATTACCGGTTACCGAATGGTGATCGAATAAAAACTCGTACAATTTAGTTTAGTCAGCAATTTAGTCGAATTCGCACTCATCCTAAGTAGCGTCGGCAGCTCCAGGTTAGTGCGTTGGACTGAGAGCGGAAAGGTCCCAGGTTCAAGCCTGGACTGGGGCTAACAACATCTTTCATAGTGAGATGTTAGATGCGCCAATATTAAAAAAAAAATATTTGTGGATTCATTTTAACATGAAATATTATTTATTATTGTCAGATTGGACAATATTTTCTACATGGATAGAAAAGTTTTGTTTGAATATGTTTGTATGTAATAAAAAAGTAACACGAAATTATCATACATGTATTAGGAATGAAGTGTAATTAAATTACAATCGAAATTGAATTTATTTTTGTTCACGTGTAAACATTATTATATTGTCCGGCAGAATCTGTCAAATTTACCATAAATATGATACAATACCAACATAAATGTATTTGAATATGATACAATACCAACATAAATGTATTTGAATAAACTATTTCTTGGCAATTTACTTGGTTAAAACTATGTTTCAAAACACAGAAAATGCTAATCAAATCTAAATACAACGTATGTTCGCAACGCTCGTCTTAATTCGATAATTTATCGACTGACGAAGTTGGCAACGTTGTGCAGCATTTTCTATCTACGCAATATTTTGGCATCGTTTGAACATATTGATGTTTAAAAACAAACAAAAACCAGTTGGGAAGGTTAGATCACATGGGAAATTTTAAAGTAGGTGTAATTATAATAGTTAGGATTATCAAAATTATAGTCGGTCTAAGCCGACTATAAATACCCTACACATATGTGTGGTTACCATTCAAAGTGATCTATAGGTCACCAGGGTATACGAATCCTGAAAATAACTACAAACATTCAATCGCTGAAGAATTTCCATTCATTTGATACCCATATTTACAAATGGGTAGGTGTACCGAATTTCGATTTATTTTTTGTGAACCACAAGTCTTTTCGCCGGAAAACATTATTAGCATGTATTTGAGAATGATGTCAATATATATTTGACCAAAAAAGTTTACCTAAGCACGTATTCATAAAAATTGATCTTTATATGTACATTTTATATGAGGTATTTGAACATAAGTATTCGGATCATAGGTCACAATGGACCGATCTCGCCAATACATACAGCGTAGGTATATTAGTAATCTAAGTTATAAGTTTCATTTATCTAGCTCTGCAATTTTAAAAGTAGTAGGGATTTCAACAGACAGACAGACGTGCAGACAGACGGACATCGCTAAATCAACTCTGGAGGTCATGCTGATCAAGAATATATATACTTTTCCATACCGGAGATGCTTCCTTCTGGGTGTTACAAACGGCGTACCAAACTGAATATACCCTTTCACTCTTAGTGTAGGGTATAAAAGAAATTGGTTTAATAAATGTATTCTTCCAACATTCTTCTTGTATACGAAGTTGGCACTCGTTGAGCAGAATTATCTGCTTACGTCTCGTTTGTCGTCGTTTGAAGTATGTATAGGGTCATTTTAAACATACTGATGTTCGAAAAGAAACAAAAAATTGATCGGCAATTTCTGCGTACGTATCTTTTGTTGTTCGTTGAGAAAACGTGTTCGCGTCGGTAATAATTTTGTTTTTTGTAAATTAAATAAATATATAAATTGTGTTACAAAAAGTACAAATAGTAACAGAGTATAATATAGTGCAGTGTATAATTTCTGAAACTAAAGTGAAAAAACCACAAATAAAAATCTGTGTTTCGATTTTCAAACAGAATTTGGCATGTTTTTTTACAAAAGCCTCCGTGAATTCCTTGTCTACGCTATGTGCTGTACTGAGAACAACTGTAACTGTACCTGTACCAAATATAAAGCGAGCCTGGATCGTCTGGTTTAGCGTCTGCTGGTGCAATTGTGCATTCATTGATGCTGTCACTTGTACTTGCATTTTTAAACCAATTATTTATTTATGCATTTACAAATTTGTATATGTATTCAATTATTATAAATTCCCACTGTGCATGTGTAAATTTTTTTAATAAAAATAAATAAAAAAACAACATTTTATTTTAATTTCAGGATTTTTTTCAAAAATATTTAAATATGTTTCTATGCAAACATACTACTTTTCGAACTGTAACAACTGATATGTTTCACTAGTAACATATTTATATTCAGGTCGTTCAAAATCATGTTTTATTTTGAACATATTTATGTTTCGGTTCAAATATTTATTTTATTTGGATGTAGTAATTATTATGTTTCCATTAGAACATAGTCCATTTTAAGGGGCAACATGAAAATGTTTCCGGGATATTATAATGTAAGTAAGAGCTCATTACAACTCTGTTCAAGTCTCAATACAACCCTGTTTACAAATGATTTATCAGTCAATTATATATTATGTTTACAAAAAATTCCAAACATACATGTTGCCTGCAAAATTATGTTTGGAAGAGCCCTTTTTTTGCAGCGTGTGCATTTTAAATAAGTTAACCATAGAAAATCAGGAAATAAACAAAATTAATTATAAATAATAAAATGTAAAAAAAATAATTCCAAAGTTGACTTTAATATATTTCTGTGAATATAAAGAGATTAATATGGCAACCCTGATTATTTCTCGCTCCCAACTCTGCACAGCACAACCGTTGGCGCATTTTACGCTTCCGCTCACGTAGACGGAAGCTGCAAAATACGACACACACATACACAGCTGTATTAACTACACTCTTAACAGACGGCGCCGTGAGTTAACAGTTAATTAACAGAGCAAAGGTGATGTAATAAAATACAATGAATTTTTCTCATGTAATAACTGTAACGAAACAACAACAAAGAGCACGTGATATGACGTACATACGATGTAAGCAGACGACAGTTGGTACGTACGACGTAGTCGATATTCGACTTCGTATTCGTTTTCGTCATCGAGAGTAGTGAATGGTGGAGACACAAAGTATGGCATTGGACACTTACTGAACTGCAGAACTGGTAGCCAGCCCAGTTTGTCGAGCGAGTTTCTTGCGTTTACATCGTGTGGCGGGCTTTTGCAAGTTGAGAGTGCGTGGTTTTTACTAGCGTAAAGTGTGACAAAAATAAAAAGAAGAAGAAAAGAAAAAAATGATGAAGTAATAAAAAAAAGAAGAAAATAGTATAAAATAAAACTAAAAAGGTTTAACAATAAAAAACCAAATACGCGATAAATGATTTAATGTAACAAAGTGCTGTTGTTTTTTTGGTATTGTAAAAGCTGCAGAGTTGCGAGCCAATTATAAAATCACAAATGCGACCGACCGACCCACTGATGTGCGTTGCCATTGCTAGTGCTGCACAGTGGCGAAAAATCAATTGTGGGCCAACAACAGCAACAACTGGTTGTTGGTGATGTTGCTGCTGACTTCATTAAATTTTTGTGTCTGGCCCAGAAGTCAAAGCGTCATGTCACAGTAACGCCTGTTGGGGCGGTGCAGACTGTCGGGGTTCGACTGACTTTTATACATTGCAGTGCCATCTCGGTTGCTGCTACGCTCTTTAACCCATTAATGCTCAAGCCCACTCACATACATCCTAGTAAAAATTGTAATAGGGTCATTACAGGGAACTGATCATTGCATTTTTTTCTTTCCCAGCAAACACTGAAGCTTATATATGAGCGTATTTCAATCTTTTTCCTCAGCAAGAGCGCTCAAGTTTTCGTTCAAAAATGAGACTAAAAACATATGCGTTTCGAGCAAAATGCGTCATTAAAGTTAGATTGTTTGAATAGAATCTATTTACAATCTCAAATTTGAGCCTAAAAAACATCTTCAACTGGAGCCTAAATGCAATCTCAAAAGCGTCTCAATGAAGCATCTTGGAAGATCATGTTCATGAGCATAAACTGCCTCTTAAAAGTATTTAAAACGATTCATTAATGAACATTAAAACAATTTAAATGGGCCAACAAATATATTAATTTTTTAAATATTTTAAATGCAGAATAACAGGCCAAATAATTAAAATACTAATCAACTAAAAAGCATTTCTTTGGAGACTTGTTGTCCTGCTGCTACATGGCCTCATTTTGATGTAACCCGAATGCAGCAGCCGCACAGACCCACCTGTCAATAAAACAGCGAAAAAGTCGTGTCCTATTAAAGATGGGTGTGGAGGAATATTATAACTTCTTTGAGAAATAAATGATAACTTGTACTCACATTTTGGTATATTCGAAGAACATAGTGTCGTACACAAGTAGATTTACGGCTGCACCTTAGAGGAGAGTTGCCAAATCAACTTACTCGTTTTTTACAACTGTTAAATTGATTCTTGTAACCAAAACTGTTTTGGTTTATTTGTTATAAATTCAAGTGCGATATGGCAGTTCGATCCACCAAGTTATTGAAATTTCGTTTTAACCGAATTGATTCGATTCTTCATTCTCTAAACGTTATTTTTATGCGTGTTAATTAAAGTAAAATTATATTCACTACTTTTTTTAATTTTTATTTAAAATACAATTTTCTATAATTTGTTACATATTTGAATGAAAAATCAGTAAGAAAGGTTAGAACACATGGGAAAGTTTAATGTAGGTACAATGATAACTTATAGAATTATGAAGATACTAGTTGGTCTAATCCGACTATAAATTACCTAAACATATTTTATAATGTGTGAAATAACAACAACAACAAAAAATTTAACGCAGTTATCATTTAAAGAAGTTTAAAAATTAATTTTTTAAAATTACTGTAGTAAATGTTAAAAAATTTAAGCTTAGTTTAAACTTTCCCACATTGTCGTTAAATTTTACACACAGAAATACAATTACTAATAAGTTCATATGTCATTTTAAATATTTAGGGTGTGTGCGAATTCGACTAAATTGCTCGAAAATTTGTTAAATTGAAATATCGAACACTGCATTACCGACAAAATTTAGTTTAGTCAGCTATTTAGTCGAATTCGCACACACCCTTAGAATACGTTGGCCATAGACGAAATGGAATCTAGTTTAAACATAGTTTAATTTGAAAATATTACTGAAAAACTGGACCTTAGCTATTTTATTAAAATTTTATTTATTATTATAAATTTTATTTATAATAAAAATTCTCCTACACTATGGAACACTTTCTTCTTTTAGACAATAAGCTCTTGCCGTATGTTTAAATATTACCTTAAGTCATCAACAGCTTGAAATAATGATGGACTCGTTTGGGGACAATTGTCATTAAAGGGTTAAAGTCGATCAAAGCTTTTTTTGTGTGCGTACGTGCAGCTTCGTCCGTCTGTGTGTGGGGGACTGTATGTGGCTCTTTACATTCTTTGGCAAACAACAGCTCGAATGCGCCCTCAATGGGCACCTTGTTGTTTGTTGTTTTTGCGCTTTTAGCTATTTGCGGATTTTGCAAAGCACTTCGTTACTTCAACTATTGGCTTTGGGTGGGTGGCTCTCGGTGGCAGTGCTCTTTACTGTTGCACACAACCTATACAGAGCCACATTCAACTCACACAACCACATACTTCGACTCCAGCCACATGGGCTGACTCTCTTGTTTTTTACTTTTACTCTTTGCTGTCGTTGTTGTTTGCATTTTCCGTCGTGTCACCTCTTCTTTTGTACGCCTTTCACTTTTCACAAAAACCTGTTAACGCTTTGACAACAACAACAAGTACAATACCTAGTGCAACGACTGCAACATGAGCAACAACGAACTTACAAACGAGTCGCATTTGTTGCAACCCAAGTCTGTTTTTACAGGCAACTGCGTCTGTCTCTTTGTTTGTGTTAAATGCGAGTGCATTGTAACCGGCGTTGCCACAATTTTGTTGTTTCATTTACACTGATTTTTATAATAAAATAAAATCACTATTATAAAAGCAAGTAGCAAATTATTAATAGACGAGCGGGACTCGTACGATGATTTAGTACACTCAGAAAGATACCATACATTTAATATTTTATAAAAAATTTAACCAATACTATAATTTATCATTTATTTAATCGGCAAATACAATTGAATACTTAAAATTCTATGATTTTTTTATAACTTATATGAAAATATTTATTTTTGTATACTATTAAATCAATAACCATCATATTGGCATGTGAGTGAGTTTTGGCTCACGCTCATTCACGCTCACGAACGAAATTTCTTCACTCACTCACAGACTTTATTTTGTTCCACTTACACTTATATCGGCTCACGTGCCCATTTCTAATATTGATCAATTTTAATGAGATTATATGGTATATAGTGTAAATGAAAAACTACGTCATTTTAAAATCATTAGAAGGTATTCACATTTTGCAAATCCAGCACACATAGACATGGTGCTTAGGATAATCAGGAGTTATAGAGTTTGAAAAGCTAACGTTTTATAGGAAATATCACGTCCTTTGTCTAATCACGCACACATTTTACGTGGCGATAAAAATGGGAATTATGATCCTTTTTATAGATTCTTCTTATAACTACTACATTTCAAAGTTTAAGCATTTGAAAAATTTGGCATGCAGATAATCTACAACACTATACATTGATATTTCGAGTTAAAGTTACGATAATTTTTATATCTTATGCTGAGGAATGTAATAAAATTCAATTCTAAAAGCATACCATTTGTTTACAGTTTGTGTGTACTCACCCAACTAGAACAAAATACGAAATGTTATCTTTGCGACTATCGTTTTTCAGAGAACTTAAAGGTTCTTACAAAAGTTATCTATTAAGCATCGTATAGATATATCAGAAAGGTAACTTTTTAAAGTAAACAAATCGGGATAATACCTACATAGTGGCACCTCTTAACTTCATACTTTAAAGTTGGCAATAGTTTTTTTTGCTGCGTCATACCGTTTGCTGTTAGCGTTTATTGTGCACCGTTTATTTTGTGTGGACAAAAATGTCCAAATGATAGTAAAAATATTAACCGCGACGAGTAAATTGCGTTTATGAATCGCTACAAAATAGGGTCTATGAAATCGTGGGCAGTTACTTACTGCAGGCGTCATTCTACCGTGTGAGGAGGTGTCTCAGAACGTGACTGTGGAAGTGACAAACAGTGCAGCTAAAATAATTTCAAATAAAAATGCATTTAAATTTAAAACATAGCATTTGGTTTTTCATTATTATTGTCTATTTTTGTATTTATTTGATATGTATTAGTTTGTCATTTGATTATTTCCATCAATTTTTGGAAAAGTAAATAATGGAATGACAACCTAATATATTGACAATAATTTGTTGTCATATTTTAAATTGTATTGGTAGTTAAAAGGGTTAACTAAAAGCTGTATAACTTTTAACATAACATAACTTTTTAGTTATATTTTCGAGAGCTAAAAGCTAAAAAAGGTGGAAATTCGTAAGTCTTTCAGATACCTTTTTAATCACTTTTACGTCAACATTCGGATATCGTTAACTTTTTAAAGTTAGCATAAAGTTAGGTTTTGGGCATTGTTTGTCTGGTTGGGCAGACATTTTTTGTAAGCCATTACTATTTTGTGCATACAAAAATCTGGCAACGTTGTTTGTAACATGGTTGGCAAGTGCGAAGTGTTTCTTTTGTTGTTTCTGTTACAGTGTTATATCAGAAAGTTGTTGCCTTGTGCTTGTGCAATTACTACAAAAACCGTTGTTTTCTGTTGTTGTGGCGCATTTGTGCGGCAGGCGTAACGACTGAATTGCATTTGAATGCACATCACAGAAAATCAAAAGGAACAACAAAAAAAAATAAATTACCTACTACAATGATTGCCTCAATTTGCAACTCGATTACAGTGGTACAGATTTAACAAAATTTACTTTAAATTTGCGGTGTAGAATCTTTAACGTTATACGTTTGATATTCAATACCTTTTCTGTTACCAGAAATATGTTATTAATGATAAAGTATGAGTGTTACCATGTTTATCAAAAGGCTCACTTATAGGCTCTCTCATGATTTAAAACAGGGTATTTTATCAACGACCTCAATCTGTAGTTTTAATAGACGTACTTTCTCAAATGTCACCTGATGGAACGTAACGTAGAAATCTAAATGCTATGGATCTTTACGTTCCGGCGTAACGTACGTGACGTTCATTATAACCACTTATATATTCTACGCATTTATCGAAACACTACGTCCGTTTTCGACGCCATTAGAGCATGTTACGTCTATTAAAACTCCAGCTTTACTATAATGTACCTATATATGTTGAGACTTTGGAATGCAACAGACACACATACAATTTGAAAATGAGACTGTAAAACTGTCATGTTAAAACTTCAGTGTTGGCTTGGCAGATTGGAAATCGTTTTATTGTTGTCTGATCGGGATGTTAATAAAAACTTTATATAAATAACGTAATTCATTGCTATGCTAATAATAATATTATTCTAAGAAGATAAGATATTCTAATAAATAACGAAGTTCCAATTTTTCATGATTAAAAAGATTCAAATCGTTGACATTTTATCAGTTAGACAACTATATCTGTATATAAAACTATTTTTGTTTGGAAGGGATCGAAAAAAAAACCGTAAAAGAAGTTTAAAAGAATTTAAATATGCACCAAAGAATAGCAACTTCAAATAGCAGGTATCAAGCATGGCCTCTTTGAAGTCAACAAAGAAGATCGGCATGGTTCGGATTTTGATGACCTAAAAACTTGTTTAAAATTATCTTTAAAATTACCCGGAAATATGATTTTAAAAACTACTAAAAATTATAAATTAAAATACACAAATCAATCAATGTTGAATTATATATTTTTATTCAATTGCATTGCAACAAATAGGAAGTTTAATAAAAAACGACAGTGAAACTTCGTTTCACGTCGAACTGACGAGCGGTTGTGCTTAAAAGCAGAAGAGAATCCCGCGAATTCATATTTAAATACCGACGTTCATTTACCATTTAATAAATAGTATTTTGATATTATTTCAATTACGTCAATTGGATAAATTATTGCTTTAATCGATACCGTTGAATACTACCCATTTTGACAAGGAAATTTTTGAGGAAAATTTAAAATTCTTTTATTAAAAACATATTTTTGTTTCTATCGCTGTTTGCTCCACGGTAGCATACTGTGACAACAACCTCCATGTTGTCATATTATTCGCTGCAACGGCCAACCAAACAACAACAGCACTCCATCGAAAACCTCAAATGTTATGCGAATCGCAGCGACTTTTAGGTCAACAGCGTCATAGTTATTGCGGCTGTTGTTGTTGTGCTTTGAAGTAACGATGCCGCCGAACTGGTTTTCTAACACGCCAAACAGCACTAACTGCTAACTGCGCCAACACACTATCGTTGGCGTTGCCAAAAAACCTAACAACAAATTCAAACCTCAGTCAGTAAGACGCCGAGGGCGAGGCAACAATCGGATGGAATTGTGCGCTGTGTAAACCGTAAATGAAAGTGAATTATATTGGACACAAATTATACTAATAATTGCAACATAATGAAACTCGTTAACAAATTGACCAAAACTCTGCGTTGGCTGCGCTGGTCAACAATCTTTGTCATCGTCTTCTATATGTTCTTCATCGCATTGATCCTGCACAGCACATCATATAAACTACAGCATACGGCGCCGCACAGCACCTTGCGCGATGTTGACTTTGTATCATCCGGCGGAAACCATGTATTGCTTCCGCCATCGGACACATCGCTGGCAGTGACGCTGCTCGCAATGAAACGGAATACGGCCCGTGATGTGAACGCTGTGGCTGCGTTGGCAGCAGCAGGGCAACGGAAGTCCGCGCAACCGGAAACTGTTATTCTGGCTGCAAGTTCTGTGAATGAAAGGCAAATACTGGAGAAGGCTTTTAAGAGGTGAGTATGCTCGAGTGAAATGTGGGGGGCGGACTGGGATAATAAAATGTTACCGAGCTATTGGTTTAATTGGTCCACAAAAGTTTATTTTGATTATCCACTAACCAAGTAACAATTCTTACCAGTAGCGTACCAGTATCCAGCTAGTTTTACTGGTCACTTGTCGAGTAACTCGCAAGCGATGTCACGCACTTTCCGACAAGAAACTAGCCAGTAAAACACTTCGTTTTCTGGGCATTTCCCTACCAGTAACTTACCAGTTTTCGATGGGATATACATTTGTTCGAGATATACACTTGAAATCCCTACCAGTAACTGTCAAGTTTTATACTAGTTTTCAGTAGCGAGAATATACTCTTCAAATGCCTACGAAAAACTTCGCAGTATTTGACCTGCCTAGTAAATTGTTGCTTGGGTCTTTCTTTAAAAGAATTTTTTAAATCATTTGTATCTCCAACGGTGCCTAAAATCGTAGCAGGACACTTCCCCAAAATGGACACTTCCCCGAATGGACATTTCCCCGAAATCAAAATTTTCCCGATATGTGGGCGGAAAAAAGTGGGCCATTTGGAGTACCATATGGAGTGGACCTCCAAAATGGGGGTCAAAAACAAAAATATATGAAGGAAATCGATAGCGGACATTAGATGGCTTTTGGTACCATTTGGAGTGGTCCATGACCCCCCGAAGAGGGTCAAAACAGCATTTATGGCCCAACAATTTTTATTTCGGAAATCGGTGGGGGTTATCATTAGAAGCCTAATGATATACCCTTGGAGGGTACATGGAACTCAAAAGGAGGTCAAAACCAAAGACTCTAAATATAATTATATAATTATATAATTATATTTAGAGTCTTTGTTCCAAACCGCATTTATGACCCACGTTTTTTTATTGTTGAAATCGATAGAGAACATCATTCGAAGTTTAATGGTACACTTCGTAGTGGGTACCCATATTATTTTAGTACGGAAATCGATAGAGGATATCATTAAATGCCTAATGGTACCTTCTGGAATGGTTCAGGTCCCTCCAAAGGGGTCAAAAATCCCTCACACATTTCGGGGATATGTCCATTCGGGGAAATGTCCATTCGTAAAAATGTTCATTTCGGGGAAAAGTCCATTCGCAGAAATGTCCATTTCGGGGAATGTCTTTCGGGGTAAAGAAAATGTACATGAATCCTTAAAATCTATTCTATGAATAAGAATGTATTTAGATATCATCCATTCTGATTCTAAACAGGCCTGATTTCTATATTTCAGTAGGAACTAGTACAACGATCTTTTTGAATTGATAATTTGTCTTTTGCACATTGGTGCTATTGCATATGAAAATGGAAAAATGTATTCGGTAAAAACAAAATTACTATAAATATTAAAACTAAACTGGTTATATACCACACTAAAGGCCTTTGATTTCATTGAAAGTTGAGAGATTTTGATTGATCCGATGATACGTCTATTGGACCTTTTTTAAAAAAAGTAACACATAAGTCAATTCGAAATGTAGTACCTTAAAAATGTTATAAAGAGAAAAAAAAAATAAAAATTGTCCAAAATGGTCCAAACACAGGATTAAGTTGGATTTTTTTCTATTGGCTCGCAGTCCTCACACAAACCTTAGAGCCACTGACGCTACTTGGTGAGGATACTGTTTTCAAAAATCTCCCCTTTTGTGTTTTTCAAAATTTTACTATTTACTAACTAGATCATTGTTTGAATGCCACGACGTCTTTTTTTCATTTAACATTTAATTGAGTTCTTTCTATTTACAGAGCCGATACTGATCATGACAACCAGCTTACCATCCGAGAACTTGCGCTGTATATTAGTAAAAAGATTAACGATCACATCGATGAGGCTATACAATGGAATCCACGCGAATTTCGACAGGTTGATGTCTCACCAGCTGATGGGCTCATTACATGGGAGGAGTACCATCATTTCTTTCTCAAGGAACATGGTATGTCGAATGCCGATATTGACGAACACAATGAGATCAAACACACTGCCCTAAATCGACGTGCTCGCGAAGAGATGATGCGAGACAAAGCGCGTTGGTCCGAGGCGGCACGCACCGATCTTTTCAGTCTGACCATCGACGAGTATCTGTCGTTTAGACATCCCGAATCAAGTACATCTAATTTGCTAGAGTTGGTCGACGATCTGTTGCGTCTTTTCGATCTTGATAGCGATGATCTTTTGACTATCGATGAATTCTCTGATGTCAATATGGACGATGATGATGATTTATATCGAAAATCATTGATATCGAAAACAGTTGTAGAGCGACGCGAGGAGTTCAAGCGTATTATCGATAAAAATAGCGATGGTAAGGCCGATCGTGGCGAACTGCTGAACTATGTGAATCCGCGAACTCCACGATATGCACTACAAGAGGCCGTAACGCTTTTTAGCTTGGGCGACGGGAATAAGGATAACAATCTATCCTTAAATGAGGTAAATAACAAAACTAATTCTTTTTCTAACATAAAACTAATAATATAAATATTTGCAGTTGGTGGCAAATGCAGAGATATTTCTGTCATCGAAAATGATCGACACCGCGAATAGTTTTCATCAAGAGTTTTGATGATAACAAGGACGTTATTTTTAAAAAATTTAAAATAAAGCACTTTCGATCCTTAAACTGTTTCATATACTCCGTCACCGTCCTAGACAAATATTTTTCTATACAAAACTTAATAGAAACTATTTATTGTTAATGAACTTATAGTGATATTATTATTTAAGTTATATAGGAATTGTAAACAAAAAATGTCGTCTTTGTTTTATAATTTTTATTTTAAAATTTTGGAAATTAAGACTTTTAAAATTGCAATATTTAAAGTAAGTAGTATTTAATTAAATATTTACGTATAGGCAAAATTTTTTTTGATTATTTTTTTTTTATTCAAAAATAAACGTTTTATAAAAATCATAAACTTGTATGAGTATTTTTTATAGATCAATTAGAGGGATAGACTAATATTTGAGTACATACATTGAGGAGTGCTTCTTACGAAAACAAGCACTTTTGAAATATATGTACACCCAAAGAACGAATCAGTTGGGGCAACCGTCTTTTTTTGCCAACCGATTTATTTAGTTCTGTCAACATTGACTGATTCAGTTGTTGCAACACCGCGTATCAGTTCACACAACTAATGAATACAATTGACACAACCAATTTGTTTAGTTGTGGTAGCCAATTTAATTATAAGAAATAGGCCATTTTACCTAGCGCTTCAACGTGTTGCAAACACGAAGTCAGCGTCACAACAGCGTTCCCAAGATCGAACATTGCCGACGATTTGTTGTGCTGCTGACTTCGTGTTTGCAACACGTTGAAGCGCTAGGGCTGCATATTGAAAAACAATATTGAAACAAAATAGCAAGAACTCTGTAGAATAGTATGTCTCTTGTTGAAGAGTGTATATTTGAGCATGAAAAAATCGAACAGTAAAAACGAACAAGCCTTAAAACAATTTCAAATTTAGTTTAAGACGTGGCACGCGCTGTCCGCAGCACAAAACAAAAAACGAGTGAAAAAATCTGAAATCGCCTTAAAACAATTCCAAATATTTTTTAAGACTAAGACGTGGCACGCGCTGTCCGCAAAACAAAACGAGTGAAAATTGAAAGCTTGCGCGACTGGTGTTGTCCTGCTTTGGCATCGCTATTATACAAGACAACTGATTTCACAGTTGAATCAAATAAATATTGGTTGCTACAACTTAATGTTATATAATTATCTGTTAAGTCAACTAAATATTGGTTAGGTCTCATTTTGAATTTAGTTGCCGTGGCAATGGAAACAAAAAAATTGAAAATGGATAAAAAGTTTGTTTCCCCAATCAATGTTGCAGTTGCTTCAACTAATAGTTGGTTACGCTTCATACTATTGTTTACCACAAATGAATTTCAGTTGAAACTGACTAAATTTGGTAGATGCAAATGAATATTCGTTGAAACAACTGCACCACAAGCAACTGTTTTTTAGTGTGTATGAAAATTTACATTTACAAAATTGAAACGTGTCATTAACACCAAATCAAAAAAAAAACTTTCCAGAAAAATATTCTCTGAAAGGTACTCAAAACTGATTTGTAATCAACAGGACAATAATGTGAACGTTATATATATTTAAATGTATTGCACCAACCAACTCTCAACTGTTAAATCAGTTCTAACAGCTAATACAAAAATGGTTGTAGTTTGAACTACAACAACCCACACACAATAACAATTTTTTTCGATATCGAAACCATATCGATTATGGGCCATTCCATACCAAATCGAGAAAAAAAAACAAATTTGAGATTTACCTTTTCGATTTCAATGAAATTTTGGATTTTTTTTGGATTTTTGAGTATCGAGATATGCTTGATCGAATTTTTTTTATTTTTTCCGACCACTACTTCCAGACATACAGTAGTACAAAGTTGCAGTAAATATACCAAAAATCACATTTATGTGTTTGTTAATCCTTGTATTTAAAAAGGACACTTTTCAAAATTCTGAAAAAATGGTAAATTTTGTTTGAATTAATATAAACGTCCATGTCACATTTTTGTACTGAAAACGAAATATATTTTTTTTTATCTGGAAGTAGTGGACGAGTGGCATGTCTAGATACCCTTTATCAGTTGCCCAAAACCACTGGTCGATGAATTGCCCTTATATGCTCAAATTATCGTTTTCGATAATATGGGCTTGTGCCAATCGGTAACTTTTTACTCACAAAATGAAATTTTGACAAGTAAATGTAAAATTCTGAAGAAGTGGAGGTGATTTTTCAGAATTTTACATTTACTTGTCAAAAAATGATTTTACTGTGTGTAAAGTATTCATACAATTTTTTCACCTAACACAATGTTCTATCTACCAACCCCCTTTACAGCACAATCCTTAATGCCATAAGAGGATTTTACAGTATGAATCCATTATCATATGGACATTTTAACGTAACGCACATCATATTACGTAATACTATTCTTGCGTCCGAAATTCCACGTATATTTATCAAAATTGGTTAAATATAATTTGACATCTTCACATGAGGGCATGTTGCGTGCGCCCTCACATGCCCTCTCGCTTCATGCAATTACTGGCAAAATTGTTTTACCCAGACCCTGCACTTCTGCATCACATTTTTCTCGGTACCTGCGGTAACATTCTTCTCCGCAGAAAATTCTTCCGTGGAAGAATTTTCTGCCTTCGAACTATCGGGGAAGAAATGTCTTATGAAAGAATTGTCCGTTGAGATAAAACTTTTCATCGGGAATGAAATTAGTGTTGAGCAAAATGAGCAATACTCTTTTACAAGATCGACCTTCCCATACAAGAATAACTTTACATTTGCTTATAAATGAATTATCTGACACATCTGACACTTGAATAATTAATAAAATATGCACTTTTATACGATTACAGAATGACTTACTGAAAACATAGCATAAGTTTCTAATATATCAGTGCAATACCAACGTTCCCTACTAAAAATACACTTCTTTTTAACGTTTTTATTCTAAGTAAAAACACACAATAAGTATACACAATATGTAACAAGTTGTACGTCATCACGCACAGCGTGTGTTTTGTTTTGAATCCTTGCGTATTCAATTTTAAAACATTTTTCTCGAAATCTGCACAATTGAATATGACCGCTAAATATAATCCCCATACCGTATACCGTAATCACTTTGGCATAAACGTCATTTGTAATGAAATAACAAATCAATACCATGTCCATGGATCACGTATTACTGTAATATAATATCAGATTATGAAATACATTGGTACACTTAAAAAATATTTAATAGTAAAATAATTACTTTTACTATTAAAATTGGTTACTAGGATGCATACAATTATTTCAATAATATTCAAACAATTATTTTTTTTTTTGTTTGATCTATATAATTTGTTAATGTACCCAGTTAAATATAACAGCCCGTTAGTATTAGTTGATGCGTATTTATATGTGTATGGTATAATCGAATTAAATATTTTATAAAATTATCAAAATTGAAATCCGCTTATAAAAAAATCACACATTTTGGCCACCTCGTTACAAAAAATAATACCACATTCTGTAGTTCGTTGCCATAATAGAAATTTGATGTATAATTTATTTCCATTAATAAATAAGTAAGGATTGTAGCAAATACTTAAACATCTCATAAGTTTATAGAAACTTGCAGTAATTTTTAGTAGTATTTTTTAAATATGACATATATGCAGATAGTTACAAGATGTTTGCCATAACACCAATGAAAATTCTGATATTTACAATAGACTCTTAGCAAACATTCTTAGTTCTTGGATATTTGCAGCAAAACTATTGGCTTATTTTGACAAAAATTAAAAATGTCGTACTTTTTTCTTACGCTCTTTTTATTCACAACAATTCAATATACCATGCAAGTGTCAAATATTACATTTTAATGGTAATAGTGAAAATTAGATTTCCTGGAATTGAAATTTTCAGCTCGTGATAGAAAATTATTCCTATTCATGGTTTACTTCGATGACAACATCGCCGCAGAATTGGTTCTTTCGCGAAGAAGTCTCAAGTCGTAGTACCTTCGAAGGATTTATAAAGACAATGGCGATGTTAATCTGAAGCTTAAATTTAATTACAAGTTTTTTTTAAGATTTGAAAGATTTGTGAAAATAAATGTCAAAAATAAACTCTAATTTAAAATTGTCTATAGTTACGCGCCAATATTTTTACTTTCTACATTTTTCTTAGTGTATGTATCTTTTTTTTTGTCTGTGTTGGAAGTGCATTTAGGGGTCGGGGATGTTGCCTCAGTAGTGCGTTCTATTACAAAAGTCGGCAACATTATAAATTCTCATGCACACAGAGAGATCTCAGCAGTCTGTTTTAAAGTTCTCTCCGAGCAACACGTACAACAGGTCGTATTTGGAATCTAAACGTAGTCGCAAAAGAATCCGCACACATATCAAGCATCCATGAGATGCGAAGAATAGATTAAGTTGCACAGTGTACTAATTATTGTTTGATTCGTTTAAAAGTTATTATTGTTGTTTTGAGAGTGTTTTTCGTCGTCCACTGCAAAATAAGGAACAGTTTAAACTAATGCGAGTATTATAAACATAAAGCGCATTTTATATAGAAACAAAATTATGAATATGTCCGTGACAAAGACGTTTGCTGCGGAAACAAAAGTCAATATTATCTGGTTTCGACATGGATTACGACTTCATGATAACCCGGCGCTACTGGAAGCTATTGCGGATAAGGTCAAGGGAGTTGCATTAATACCGCTGTTTATATTTGATGGGGAAACTGCTGGTATGTTTTAATATAGCTGGAAAATTCTTATCTAAAATCAATTTTCGAGGTGAAACAGTTTTTTTATATATCAATTCGTTTACGGTTTTTATTATATTATAATAATATATATTGTAGAACGAAAAGTCACCAAATACATTTTTTTGAAAAACACAATATATATATTTGAAAAAAGTTGATTGTATTTCATAGCTGAGACATTTCTGAATATGAATATGATAACGGTTTTCCGAAATCAAATCGTTAACGGCTTACATTTTAAATACGCAAGTATCATCAAATCTTAATTTAATAAATTTGAATTGATTTTTAAAATATCTCATTCAAATTGGAATTATAATAATTATAATAATAGTTGGGCGCTACAGTCCTGTATAGAACTTCGGCCAAGCTCTCTCACCATTTTGAGCTGTGCGTGTTATATTTGTACTCAAAGTGGTGGGACCTACAGTTTATTGCCGAATCCGAACGGCGGGTGAGAGCTTTTCAGAGGAAATGTTTTACTCTCCTAGGTTTGCCATTTACTGCCGAGAGGTAGCGCGGTATAGAAAAATGTTTCTATGAAAAGATGTTGTTAGCCCCAGTCTAGGCTTGAACCGGGGACCTTTCGGCTCGCAGTCCAACGAACTAACCACTGAGCTACCGCGGCTACAAAATCTTTAAATGAATTTATATTGAAAAATCGTCTTCAAATCATCTTTTATTTAAATGTGGCCCGTACCTATAGTCAAAACTAACCTGGAGCTTAAATTTAATTACGGCTTTTTTGACGGTTCCTATGAAAATAAATGTCAAATATCTATACATTAAAATAATCTCCAGTTTAAAAATGACTATAGCTACGCGGAAATATATTGTAATTCTAAAAATATGATATGCATTGGCATTATCGCTTGTTTATTTCACGTACATGTCGTTTTTCTTTTGTTCATAGTAAATTTATTGTTAGAAACACTTATTAATCGTAGTTATTATTAATTCATACTCTAAATTCGTTTTTTTTTTCATTTTTCTTAAACCATTTTTTTCTTTCCGTTAGGTATCAAAAACGTCGGATATAATCGTATGAGTTTTCTGCTCGATTCACTTCATGATATCGACGAACAGCTGCGTGAATTAAGCGGTGATAATGGATGTCTCCACATGTTTCAGGGCAAACCAAACGACATATTTCGTAGCATCCATCAATATGTGCGCATCGAGAAAATTTGCTTCGAGCAGGATTGTGAACCGATTTGGAAAGAACGTGACGACTCGGTGCGCAATTTGTGTCTTGAATTAGGCATTCAAGTTGTGGAAAAAGTTTCGCATACATTGTGGGATCCACGCCAGATTATCAGAACGAATGGTGGCATACCACCGTTAACCTATCAAATGTTTCTGGTATGTCTTGTAATTAATCATAGTTGTATCTGTAAAGTATTGGAGTAAAATTTTATATTTATATAATTTTTACATAGCATACTGTACAAGTCATGGGTTTTCCGGAACGTCCTGTCCAGAATGCTGATTGGAATGAGGTGTCTTTTTTCAAGTTTACGGACGAACAGCTGCTAGAGTTTGGTTCGTTCCCGCAGGTCAGTAAAATAGAATTAAAGTTAATCAAAATATGATAGGGTTTTACAAAATGAGGTATAACAGTTCCCATTACCTTTGGGGAATTCGCTAATTTTTAATCTCCAATTAATATTTCAGTTTCAACGTTTTCAATATAAACAATTTTTCTCTGTTTTAATAATAACTGAGAAATATATGGTTAACATTTGAGGATAAAAAAAGTTATGTGAAAGCAATATAATTGAGTGCTATACAAATAGGCATAAAAATAAAAAATGTCAACGGATCAAGATTAAAATACATACTTTTTCATACCAGTCACGCCTACTAAGAGGCGCTAAAATATCCTCACATATATTTAATAACTTGTAACCCATGGGTATAAGGTATAAACATATTAGGCGATTTTTTTAGTTAATACCCAATTGTAATGCTTTCACATGATTTTTTCTGTTCTCAAACGTATCCATAGATTTCTTTAATTTTTATATTAATTTTTTATATTAATTGTTAGTTGCAATTAATGTAGTCATTTTAATTGTTAGTTTTTAGTTGTGAAATAAATTTAATTCTTCCCATCTCTTCTCTATACGTCCAATAATCTTGCATGTATGCCAAAAATCCATATAACAGACACCTATCTTTTCTATGAATTCCCTTTAAAAGAGACCATTTTAATTGTTGGTCTACTAACAACCATTAACCAAATACCTTAAAATAAAGGTTTTCATATAACTCTCAACCAAAGACCTTTGTTTTTTTTAAATAAAAAATATCTCTGAACAAAAAAAGGAGACCTAATTATAATATGAAGGGTATTACAAAAAATTGAATTCGACTTCCCAATAAATAATTTGAATTTAGTGCGAATGTAGATATCAACATTTTTGTTTTAGTTTCCTATTCCTGAAGATCTAAACATTTATCGCGATGACATGATAAATATGGCCCGATTTAAATGGCGCGGTGGCGAACGACAGGCACTAGTACATCTGAATGAACGACTAATAGTCGAAGAAAAATCCTTTAAGCAGGGACTCTACCTACCGAATCAGGCGAATCCCAACATTTTGGAAACGTCCAAATCGATGAGCGCTCATCTGCGCTTTGGCTGCCTGTCGGTGCGTCGCTTCTACTGGGATATACACGATCTCTTTCGAAATGTACAGCAACAGGCGGCCGCCTGCGGCTTCGAGTTGCCAGGCGGAGCACATATCACGGGACAATTGATATGGCGCGAATACTTTTACACGATGTCGGTGAATAATCCCAATTACGATCGCATGGAGGGCAATGATATCTGCTTGAATATTCCGTGGGCACCAAAGTCCGACGATCAACTGCAACGTTGGCAGCGCGGACAAACCGGGTTTCCGATCATCGATGCCGCCATGCGTCAACTTCTGGCCGAAGGCTGGTTGCATCATACGTTGCGCAATACGGTAGCCATGTTCTTGACGCGCGGTGGTCTCTGGCAGAACTGGGAATATGGGCTACAGCATTTTCTCAAATATCTGCTGGATGCCGATTGGTCGGTGTGTGCTGGTAACTGGATGTGGGTGTCGTCGTCGGCGTTCGAGGGTTTACTCGACTCGTCGATGCTGTCCTGTCCAGTAATGTTGTCCAAACGGCTGGATCCGCAGGGCGAGTACATCAGGCACTACGTAGACGAATTAAAGCATTTACCCAAGGAATATGTGTTAGTCTTAGAACTCGAAATCGTTAAAATTGGAGATTGTTAATATGATAATTTTCTGTTTGCAGACACAATCCATGGCTCATGACGTCTGCCATGCAGAATCAATACAATTGCATTTTAGGTGTAAACTATCCGGAACGCATGATTGATCTGACAGTCGCCTTGCAACGCAACACGGCGAGCATGAAGGCGCTGCGAAAGGAGCTTATTGAAAATGGCGAGTCGACTGAGGGTTCGCCACATTGTCGGCCATCGAACGAACAGGAAATTCGTCAATTATTTTGGTTATTTAGTTAAGCATGAGAAATAAACAGAAATTAACCTATTGGTACCTATTGAAATGGAATTTTTAAATTTTTTTCTATACTCAAAAAATAGTTTATTAATATTCCGAAAATATTTACTTGAAAACGGTTTACATTTTTTTAAAAATAACCAAGGATTGAACCGTAACCGAAACCGATTTCCGTTAAAACCGTTTCATTTTTAAAACCGAAACCGTAACACAAACTGTTATACGAAAATCAGAAATAAACCGATATCAAAAACTGAAAGTAACGGTTTCGGTTTTATACCGGTTTAAAACGATTTTTAAAATAGTATAAAAAGAAACAGCAAAACTTCTTTTGTTTTATAAAGAATATCTTAATTGCAAGGCATGTTTAAATGTCATTTAATAAAATCTGAAGTTCCCAAAAGAAAATTTGCAAAACAACAGTCTTTGGTCTAAAATTGTTTTTTTTTTTATTAATTTGTGTAGATTGTGTAAATTGAATTAACAACAAAACACCAATAACTCCAAGTTCCATTTTTTTGTAAAAAATGATTCAAATTTTAATGAAATTAGTTTTTTATTTATTGTTTTATAAAATAAAGTGGGAAACGTTTTGAAAAGATCATTTGTTTTAAAGGGTCTATTACATAGACTGGTTCATGATCAAGACCATTTATAAGTCTTTAAATTGATTTATGAGTGATTTTTCAAAACAGCTCAATTTATGACATATATATTAGGGATAACAAAAACTATAATAAGGCAATAAAAAACAAAGGTAATGCAAGAACAAATTAGAATAAAAAGTTTAAAGAGTATTTAGAGTATGAAAATAATTTTATCTCATTTTCATTCTCATTTCATATTTTTCATCAAACGAGAGTAGGACCCCAGTACTCTAAAAAAACTCACATGTTTTTGATATGCAGTAAAAAATATATTAATTTGATTTTAATCATGGATGACAATTGGTTTTCTTTTTTTAAGTGCAAAAACATGTCTATAAATTGCAATTTCCCACTTTATCCCATGTCCCACAAAAACCGAAATCAAAACCGAAACCGTAACTTGGAACCGGTATACCGAAACCGTTTCGTTATAAAAACTTAAAACCGAAACCGTTATTCGTTTATGTTTCAATACTTGAAAATAACTTAAAATTATAAAAAGGAATAAAGTATTTTCTTATATTTAAGAAAAATTTATCAAACCAATTGGGAATAAATATCTCACAACACACATTTGGGCAGGAGCTTCAAAATCCTCCTTGGAGTTCCTGGACCGAATTCAACAACGTGCGATATATTTAATAGGGGATGAAAATATCTCATCATCTATTGGTTCTCTTGAGCACCGAAGGACCGTTGGGAGTGTAAGCCTGTTCTATACACGCCAAGAAAAATCAGCTTGCAGGAAACATATTGAAGTTTGCAGCCATAAATTTTCCGACTTTAATTGGATGTTATATATAGATTTATTTCAAAAATATAAATAGATTTATTTCAAAAGTCCAGAAATTCAAAAAATATTGTAGCAAACATAATATGTTGCCTACAAAATTGATTTTTCCCCGTGTGTAGGTATTACAACGGTAAGTGTTCGAGGGAACTACATGGCTTGATTCCACCAGGTCGTGTGTTTTCTCGTTCTACTCGGGCATCAAACCAAGCCCACCCCTTCGTAGTCCACTCGACTCTCAACAGAACCACGCATTATAGAGAGAATTCGTTCTTCAGTCGCACGACACGTTTGTGGAACAATCTTCCTGCGTCCGTTTTTCCCGACATTTTTGATATTGGCAAGTTCAAAACAAACATTCACCGACACTACTCCATCTTACCCCCCTCCATTTGACCTATCATCCCTTCTTACGATCAACACTGTGCATTGCATGAATAGGGGGCATCCCCTGAGCGTTGTTAATTTGTAAAAAAAAAAAACTTTGCCTCGGTGTCGACTTAGCCCCGGTCTCTCCTACGCTAAAAAATAAAATGCGCGAGTCTCCTAGTTTATCTGGATCAATTCGTTTAAAATTTTAAAATAAATATTAATATTTTACAAATGTCACTCATACGACCCAACTCATATTTCATATAATCATTTTATTTTAACAAATTCGAAATATTTTTTTAAATAAAAGTCTAAAAACTACACACATTATAATAATGGTTTAGCGCTACAGTCCTGTGAAGAACTTTGGCCGAGCGCCCTCACCATTTGAATATAACACGCACAATATTTTTTGTACTCACAAGTTTAATGCCGAATCCGAACGACGGGGTGAGACTCTTTCAAAGGCAATATTTACTCTCGAAAGTTTACCATTGACTGCCGAGAGGTAACGTCGTTTCGAAAAATGTTTTCTATGAAAAAGATGTTCACAGTTGCTGGCATCGAACCCGTGATTAGTGTTCTTTAATGGGTCCTAAGCAGTTGATCTGATCTGAGCTATAGAGCATTGGTTCCCCACCGATGGGTCGCGAACCCCAAGGGGGCCACGAGTTGATTTTCAGGGGGTCGCCAAGGGATATTCAATTTAGTATTTTAAATAATTTAATTAAAAAAATGTAATTAAATAAAATTCTAAATTTTTCAATATGAAGCATTAAATTGTAAAGGTATTAAAAATAATAAAAATACTGCTAATCTGAAATTGTCGTAAAATCAAAACGATTTTTATATTAGAAAAATTGCAATATTCCAAAACTGTACAAATGGGAAACATTCGTAAACACTGAGATGATTACACAGTTCTACAAGGATTTTAATATGGAATGAAACCTCTCATTTCTGGTAAATTTAGTTCGCCGGATTCTTGCTGCATACTCAGAATTTGTCCACTACGAAATTTGTCTTACCTAAAAAGAGTGTCGAGAGAGTAATTTATCACAATTGAAATTGAGAAAATTACAAATGATTTCAGTGACAAAAACCCTTTGGGGTAACGGTTCCGATTCTAGTTTCAAGACCTTTTATAATAGCGATTTCAGCCCCACATGTACATTTTAAAAGTATTCAGAATATTTAAATAATATTTAATTTCTTTTTTATTTACATTTCATTTGTTACAAATTTCATAAGAAACTTCTCAATATCTGTCGCTAATTTCTTAATTTTATTCAATTTGGAAATTTTTCAATTTCTAATTTAACACATCACACATCATAAATTTCCCCATAATGCGTATGTTTTTGCACCTATCCCCACTACAATATTTCAGTATGAAATTGTATATCGCAGTAAAATAAAGTTAAACACTTTTTTTTGAAAATTTGACAACAAAACATCGCGAACCTATATTTTATGAAAAAAAATTAAAAGATAAATTAAAGTGATAAATTACGCTCGAAACACTTTTTAGGTAACCGAAATTAATTTTTGATTTTTTTGCAAAAACTAATATCTGGACACAGATTTTATTTTGCCAATTATCCGTAGGCTGTGGTTCATATTTTATTTTGTGATAATGTTTACATCTGTAGCATGTCGAAATCGTACGAGAAATTGCGATATCATTATCATTATTTGGTCCTTGATCTCCTCGAGATATGGCCTCAACAAAACATTTCCACCTCGTACGATTTATAGCCATTGTTTTTATTTCATGCCAAGATTTGCCCGAGGCCTCAACTTCCAGCTCTAGGCTTCGCTTTCACGTTATTTTTGGCAGACCTCTTCTTCTAATACCTTGGGGGTTCCTCTCGAGTGCTTGCCGACAGATTTCGTCCGACGTTTTTCGTATTGTGTGCCCAATCCATTTCCATTTGCGGAGTTTGATGTCATTAGCGATTGAGATATCGTCATTCGATATTATATTGGGCCACCAAATTCTCAGAATGCGTCGAAGGCATCTGTTTGTAAAACTCTGCAGGGTATTTGTCAAGTATGCAGTGACCAGCCAGCACTCGCAGCCGTAGAGAAGAACCGTGATCACATTGGATTTGAAAATTCGAATTTTGGTGTTGGCCGATAACTGCGAAGTGCTCCATATATTTCGCAGTTAGGCGTATGCGCCTTTCGCCTTTATGATTCTGGACATTATGTACTTTTTTGTGCTATCTTCTGCTGAGATATCACTGCCCAGGTATATGAAGGAGTTCACCAATTCTACCTCCTCGTCACCAATTCTGAAGTTGTTACTACTATAAGCTTCGATTTGAATTGCTTTGGTCTTAATTGTGTTAATTTTAAGTCCAGCTTTCGCAGACTCTGTTTTCAAATCATCCATATAAAGTACCAAAAACGTTCTAAAGTACCAAAAACGGCCCTTGAGTCAATGTAGAAAACATTGACTCAATTTTTTGCAAAATGTCGACGTGGTGGGTAAATACTGAGTACGCAGCAAGAATCAGTAGATCAAAATCCACTAGAAATAATAAGTCTCATTTCGGTGGAATCCAACAATCCTCAATTTGTAGAACAGTGTAAACAAAATATCTCTATTTTATAATAGAGAGGGGTCGCAGGAGACATATGGAGTTAAAAAGGGTTTCGCGACACCAAAAAAAGATGGGAATGACTGCTATAGAGGATTAAAATATATTCCACATCAACGTCTTATTTGGTCTAACCGGATAACGTTACCCATCTTTTCAAAATTAAAAATAAATTTAAATAGTCTTCGGCATTTGCTGGCATTTGTAATTAATAGTTTAATTTTTATTTTTCATTTTATTTAAATACATATTTAACTTTAATTGTGTTTTTTTTTTTTTTGCTTTTTTACATTTGCATTTAAAATAGAATTAATTAACATTGAATTCTTTTTATTTGAATTAATATAATTTTTATTTAAAAACGCTCTAACTGCTGATTTTACAAACATATACATATCTTTATATATGTGTATCTGTGTACCTATGTCAGTGTGTATATTTCGGCTTAAGGTGTGTTTGTTTGTTTGTTTGTGATTTTTATTTAGTATATTATAAGCGCCTTAGATTTGTAAATTTATGCACAATATATAATTATACTTAAAACTGTATATTTTCATTAGATGTAATATTAATTTTAAAATGGTTGGTTCACTATTGATGCTGTTTGTAGTTGTGTTAAGTGTATGTTGTAGTATATGCTTATTGCAGCTACAAATGCGTTTGTTTGAAAAATTTCTTGTTTGCTGTGATTATTTTTATTACGCTATGTTGTGTATGTGGTAGAGTGTGTGTACGTATGCGTGTGTTAATTGTTGGAATATATACTGTCTTAAAAACTATTGCTTTTTCTTTTATTACTTCTTTAAATTCTCTTAAAATTATAGCAAATCTATTAGCAGAAGGAAATGTGGTAGAAGTTTGCTAATGGGCATCTTTAACTAGTTTTGCGTTTGTTGATTTTATTTACTTTTTTTAAGTTGTTGTTGTTATTATTTGTAGCGGTTTTTTTGTTTTCTGGTATTTTCTTTTGTATCTCGACTGCTTTAATCACTGTCCGCACGGGTGCCCCGCACTTCACCGATCGACCGCTGCCGATCTAATTCCTCTTTGGTTTTCTCCTCAATGGCGCGAATGTCCTCCATTGTCAGACCGTGCCAGCGATCAATCCAACAGAAGACTTGTCTGAAAATAAAAGAAAATTTTAAATGCAAAACTAATAAGAAAAATTCAGCCACTTGAGAAATTCAAACAGTTTTGAGTAATTATATTCACTTTTATTGTATAAAAAGTTAAATGTGATGCTGCTGCTTACCTATGGAAATTTGTGAATAATCTCCGCTCTGATTTCTGTATGAAATTTTCTATTCTCGTCTGCAGACCAAACCATTTAAATTCGCTAGAGACCAATTTGTAGCAAGTCATCACAGGACAGACCTTATGCTTCCAATCCTGACCTTGCAGTGGACCACGTCCGGTTTTTTGTGATTTGTATCTGCGTTGATCAAAAAAAAAAAATTAACAGGTGATATTAATAAAGTTGTAAATAAAAATTCGCTTACTTTGAGGGATCTTCATTCACTTTGTAATCAGCCGGCGTCACGGGATCATTTGCAATATCGATGTGAACAACTTCACGCTGCTTTAGCTTCTCTGGCGGCAGTTCATGTACCTTTAGTTCAATAAAAAAAAATTAACTGATATAATTAACGCAGAAAATGGCAAATCAAATGTGAAATCAAGACAAAATTAAGCTTGCGACATATGATTTAATTAAATGATTACATTAAAATTACATTACAAAAAAACGAAATGCAACATATATTTGTTCTACTCACTAATCACATTTTTATAAAATTAGTCATGCGTTTTAAAATTTTTAAAGTCATGGTATGGATTATCAGTTCGAATAGATAAGGTATCAAATAAGGAGAAAATCATAATCTATCGAATGGTTTCCTTTCAATTTTAAATGTGACATTTTTAAATATTATTTTTTTTATAGAGGATGTTTGGTTCATCTAAAGGGTTTTTCAACAGGGACGCTACAAAAGTAGAGCGACAGGGACAGCAAACGACGCCATATTTCTCGCCGCTCTTTTGACATTTCTCTTCAGTAAGGTTTGCCATTTCATGATGGAAAGATATACGAATTCGAATTTCGGTAGTTAATTTTAATAATTTCGACTCGTTGTTGGCTCGTATATCTTTCCATCATGAAATGGCAAACCTTACTGAAGAGAAATATCAAAAGAGCGGCAAGAAATATGGCGTCGTTTGCTGTACCTGTCGCTCTACTTTTGTAGCGTCCCTGTTGAAAAACCCTTGAAAAAAACTTTTATAGCGCTCTTATTGAAAAACCCTTTATATCAATAATTCTGGGGGGCATTCTATGGCTCAAAAAAATAATAAAATTTAAAATAAGTTAATTTGCACCCAATTTAAGATTTGCAATATGAATTGGTTTATTTTAATATTTTAAATACTATTATTTTTTATACAGGGTGTTTGTTTTATCTATTTCAATAATTCAGGGAGTCATTCCAAAAAATAAAAAAGTCGTAATTTTCACCCATTTCATATACAGGGTGTTTAAGAAATGCATATAACTGACATAACTTAGTCATGAAAATTGTTTATAAAGTATAATCTATTGATTAATGAACATCAATTATTACTCATGTTTTAGACAGTTATATTACCTTTACAATGGTGCATCACATCTTCGAACCCAATGATTTCATTCTTTTTTAAAATATACGTAATGACGAAATTTTCAAAAATACATATTATTTGTACTTTTTTTATTGATTCTCTCAAATTTCGTTACGGATCACCACTGTTTTTATAATTTATAATGATAGACCAGTTCATTGACAGTACTTTCTTACCAACAATATTACTTTCAACCTGGTAATTAATGCTGTAGTAATATTAAAACAGTGGCGGATCTTGTGTCCCGGTTGAAATTAGAAAAACAAAATGAAATAATCGAGAAATCATTTTGATCATTTATTATAATTATAATCATTAAAATATTACTTCACATAACATATTTTCAGATCATATTTCCTTATATATCGTATTTTTTTTATTATTATTTGAACCACCTAATCATATGCCCCTCCACAGTTTAATTATTTCTGAAGCATTACTTACTAAGTTGCCATCACTGTAATTAATAAGAACGTACTAGGAATGCACTGGCCTATCAATATAATTTAGAAAATAAGGGGGTCATCCAAACGAAATTGTGAGAAAATCAATGAGAGTTATTGATGAGTTATTTTTATTTTGGTAAATTTTAAATTTACTTAAATTTTTAAAAGGGAAAAAGTCATGTGTATTAATGATGTGAACATGTAATTATGTGAAACATAAGTATAAAATTGATATTCAATTATCAAAAGATTTACTTTATAAACAATTTTCTTGACTATACTGTGTCAGTAATATGCATTTCTTAAACAGCCTGTATGGGTGAAAAATAGACATATTTATTTTATACTTTTTAGAATGACTCCCTGAACTATTGAAATAGATGAATTATTGATTTAAAATATATTAAAATAAAAAAATATATATTTTAAATAGGAAGTTTCATATTTTAAAATATTATAAAAAATAAAATGTTTTTTTTCTAAATATTAAGCCTCTATGATATTTTTAAGTGTGTAATTTTGTCCGCTTTCACAAAAATCGTTACAGATGTAAAATTATATAAATTATATTTTCATGTGTAACAATCAAAACACACATATTTTAATTAGATTTTAAGTTTTATAATAAAAGCAATTTTAAAGTCACATTTTACAATTTTGAAATGCAAAAATAAAATATATCGTCGTTGTAGAACGAAAAGTCACCAAATACATGTTCAAAATGCCAATTGTTCCTTTGCAAAAACCTTTATATATCTTTCAATTTATGTACGAAATGATAAGAAAAATGTATCAATTACTTTTTGTAGTAATAACCAATAAAGTTGAAATTTAAGATTTTCATAAAAATTTATTTGGTGACTTTTAGTTCTACAACGACGATATAATATTGTAAACTAGATAAAGTAGGACCCGCGAGTACGGGGTGGCCCGAATGAACTGCAACTTTTCGAAACGCACTATTTTTATTATAAAAAATTTGATTTTTTTGAATCAAGGGAAAGTAAACAATTAAAATTTTCAAATTTATTTAGCATTTTCGATATGACCTCCGTTACCGCGAACCACAGCTCTGAGTCGGTCGACAAACGAATCAATCGCTGCACGAATGTGACCCTGCTGAATATGCTTCCATTCACGAGTAGGGGCTTTTTTGAGTGTAATACTATGGTATATGTTAGTGCTCTTTTTGCCCCATACCAAGAAGTCTAACGGATTTGCATTCAGTATCCACGGTCACCTTTGAGTCGAAGAAATGATATGATATGGTAAGTTGTTTTTCAACCATTTTTGGTTGGCGTGCTTTGTGTGACAGAGTCTTGTTGAGTCTTGTTGAAATGTACACTCTCTCTCGGCAAAATATTTGGTTGCACCTTTGAAACCACTTTTTATTGCATTTACCTTGATGTCAGGGTCCAAAAACAACATAAGAGAGCGGCCATTAACCGTCACAGCTTCTCAAACCTTCACAAACGGTGATGCTTTACGTCTGGTGGTTAAGAAAATACCCAAATTTTCACTGGTAGGTAGAAACTGTCATTTTCTTTGTTTACGAATTGCTCAATGGGGAAAATGTTCTCATCAGAGAACACAATATTGACCAGTGGATCCCTTTCGTACAAGCGTAACAGAATTTTGCTCTATCGGGTCTAACTTTTTTTTGAGAATTTGTGAGATCCAGTCCTTTTTCGCAATTCACTATTAGTATGTTTTTTTTTTTCAATATTCGTTGCATGACTCTTTTCGGTCATCAGCCATTTTTCTGTCACTTTCGTTCAATTCGAGCCCTCACTTTACGAAACACATTAATGCAGTTTTTTTCGACCACCTTCATAGCGTTTTGCAACACTACCCATTAACGTTATAACGTGCCATGGATCAAGGCACGAAATATTATTCACTTCGAGGTGTTCAAGGGTCCAACAATAGCTACCCACTTGTGGCTTTCCGCTCACATATAGCGCTAGCACACTATTATGTTTTAATTCCATTACGAATAAAAGATGTTCACCCAACTGAGAAACAGATTCTTCTTGACGCAATTAAACCAGCTGTCATTAAGTAAAATATGTTTAAAGTTGCAGTTTAATCGGGCCACCCTGTATTTTATTTTATCAGATACTATTGGATTTTTTTCATGTGTTTAAAATAGCGTCAAGCTGAAGTAACGAAACTTTCTCAAATGTCATCGAAACGGGACGTAACCTTACAATAAAAGCGAACATCATATAAATGGTGAACGGGACGTAAAATTTGAGAATGTACGTCTATTACAATTCCAGCTTCAGACAGTCACATAAAACGACTATGTTGAATTGAAACTTTGTTTGAGCTGATATGAGTTAAAAATACTTAAATGAATTTAATGAAATAATTTTGACTAAATTTGAATTAAATAAAATGAAAATGTCACATAAATACGAATAACTTAGATTATTTTTAAAGCATTTTGGTTAATACAATATATATATTAGATCAATCACATAATACAACAATCACATTATACAACAATCATAATATACAACAATCACATTATACAACAATCAAATATTATACAACAACTACGATTTGTACAAAACTACAAAAGCACCACAACAACTCACATTATTCTGTTCTCCAGTGTCAGCGACATGAAGCGATTCAATGCAAATAATGAAATTCTCTTTCATGTAGCCTGGGTTCTGTTTGTCACAAACACATTATGTTGTTTTGTTTTTGCAGCCAATCAGATTAACGGCAACAATTAATTATGAGTTAGCAACATTTGAACATACATACGCCGCACAGCCATTATACACACACTCAGACAAAATAGTAATTTCAAATTATATAGGGTTTTTGTTATTTGATAAGCGAAGCATTTTGTAATTGTTATCGTTAATATAAATTTTTTGTTTAATTTTTATTTTTATTACAAAATTTATTATTTTCCATCACCATTTAATATTTAAGTACGACGATTGATTGAATTTTTTTTTTTAGTAAACATGTATAGAGCGAGCGAACAGTAGAAAAGAAAGAACGAGAAAAGACAAAAAAAAAGCGCATTAGTAAATTCTGCAGCACGTTTCAACTTACATTCTCCTCTTCGCCGCTACCTTCCAAATGCAGCGAGTCTATGATTATTTTAAAGCCATCTTTCATAAATTTAGGATTCTAGAATAAGTTACGATTACGATTTTATGGAAATTATTATTGTTTTTATTGCAGCAGCAAAACTAATTTTAAGATAAGTCACGCACGCTTAGCCAGGCTTTGCGTAATTACAAGGTTGATAGTCGTAACTATTAAACAATAGTTCTAAAGTACATAATGATTTTTTGCTTTAAATCAGAAAAGGAATAATGAAACTATATTTCTATTTCTGTATTTCGAAACGAATGATTATAGAATTTCAATATTTAATCCAAATTCATGTAACAAAATATTAACGTACATTTTTGTTTCGTCATTCGTTTCATTGTACAGAGAGTGGTTATAAAACTAAATCCATTTCAATTCAATTATGTTTTTCGGTTACGGTTACATGTTTCAATTTCATATTTTGTATAATTAATAAATTGTTTGCTCATTCTCAAATATATTCAAAACGTAAAAATTTACAAAATTACTAATAATAAAATATAATTATTCTAAAATTCACTTTCGATCGAAATTCTAATTTCCGAAAACCGAAACATTACACATAACTTGAACGGATAGATAGAATTCGACGCAAATATTTTTAATATTAAAAATATTCTTCATGTTCCGGATTTCGATCGAATTCCAAATTTGCAAAAAATGGTTTCAGAGATGGGCGCGTGCCGTGCTTTTTTCGTGCCACGCTCGAAAATCTGAGTTCCGATTCCAGTTCCGGTTCAACACATTTTAAATAACGATTCTGCTTCCAAACATCTAAACGGTTCCGGTATTATATTTCACGTTTCGCTTGTTTTTCATGTCTTTCCGTGCTTTTTCCGTGATTTGTGGTGTTTTTTCGTTTTTTCCCGTGTTTCTTCGTGTCTTTTAAAATCCCGTGTTTTATCGTACTTCTCGTGCGTGCCTGTAAATTTACTCGTCGGGTTCGTGCTTGTGCGTGTCACTTATCGGCGTGCCCGTGCGTGTCCGTGCCATCAAAAATAGGCACGCGACCATCTCTTGTTTCAAGTTTCAGTACAAACATTTGTTTTTCAAATGAATTTAATCCGTTTGCTTTAACTTCAACGATTTGAATTTGTTTAGAAAATATTTGTTTGTATTGTTACATCGAATTCAAAAGCGTTTGTTTACAAATTGTATATAAAATTCGATTGGAATTCGATCGAAAGCTGGAACATGATATTATAGATTTAAATTTATTAAAATTTGGTAGACTAATTCCAAAAAAAAAGTTCTCACACTAATAATTTTCAAAATTTCAAATCCAAGTTAACGTCAATTAAATGTACCTATCCTTTGTAGTTTTACATTTGCTTCTTTACCGAACTTGTTTTTTGAAACTAATTTTTTAAATTCTCTTTTTCCTCCTCGATTATTTCCATACATACCGTTATAACTGTTCTGCAGTAGGGATAGGCATTCCAAGCCTCTTCGTGTATTTCCATGGAACCCTTTGGTGCCAACAGTCTAATAAATGCTGGAACTTTTGATGCCAGATGATAAATTTTATATGTATACTGGCCGGCAGAATACTTTCCACCTAAAAACAAAAAACAGAGAACCAATAACAAAAAAAAAAGGGCAAATAGGACAAAATTTTAAATATCAATATTACCCAACAATGGATGATTATCGAATGGTTCATTTTTGATCACTTCAATACCTTCGCCGCCACCCGTTTCGTTCTTCGAAGCTTCGGCCACTGAATAAAGTTGTGCAACTTGATACTGTATTAAAGTAAAAATATATGTTCATGAAAAAACAGCGTTCATATTTTATGTGCAAGTTTAACATAAAATAATAAAAACAAACCTCTTCCACAGTTAATGGCAAAGTTACTCGGCTGCAAATAAAGAAAAAAAATAATTAGATTTGTTTATTGTTTTATTTTTATATAGTATACATTTGAACAAATTAAAATTCCTGTTCTACAATTTCATACCGTTCGGTTCCAGTCCTGGTTCTTAAACAAAAATTTTTAAGAACCAGGTTTCAAATTATTTAATAATATTTTTTAATATATATTCAAAAGGGTTCTATTTCATTTTGGAGAAATTACTTTCAAATCTTTCATATATAATGTTTAAGAAATATATCCCGATACAAAATTCTGTAACTATTCAGCAATATTTCCGGAAAACACACAAATATATAGAATCTTTTGACAGTGAGTAGCAGGTAGTTAATGGCAGATTCACAGCAAATGGGCATAAAATCGTCAGGTTGTGCTACATATTCCGCTTTTGTCTGTTTGAAATATGCCGAAAAAATGTTTCTAAACTGCTTTTTTGACTATTTTTATTAAAAATATGAAAAAAAAAACATAAAAACATAAAATCAAAACCGTAAAACCGAAAGTATAAAACTTATACTTGATTTTCTACATAATATTCAATATTCATCAGAAAACCATTAACGTTGAGAGAGTTGAAACATTATAAAGTGATACCTACCAAAGTCTGGCAGCTATAACAAATGAAATGCATTTAAAGTGTAAAGTACTTCATGTAAAGTAAAGTATGAAAATTTAAATTAGTTTACTGCAGTTGTTTTCAATATAGAGAAATATTGTCATCTTTTAAAAACATGAACAATGGACTTTGCTGGCACCTTTGCCACTTCAGTAATATTTATTAGTACTGCTGATGCTGTTGCTCATGTCGTAGCAAGATAAAAATAGAAAGTAATTAAGAGACAGAAAAGTGCTAAGAGTAAAAGATGACTAAAGTTCGAAAAATTCAATAAAACACCAATTAATTGAAATTTTTCAATTAAGTTGAAGTTTTGTTAGAAAATTATTTTTTTTTTATCGCTACAGTTGGTAGTTGGCAAATTTAAAACAAGATAAGAGGTATACATGAATAGTTTAATTAGTAAAATAGCACATATAATAAAATTGTAAATCAATATACTTCAAACCGTATACGTAATGTTAGTTTTATTTTCACTTTTAATTCATTTTGTATGTAGGTCTAATATGACCATTTTTCATTTTTTTTTTTTTTTTGAAAAAAATGTGTCATAATAATTGTCTAATTTTAGAATCATTAAAAAAAATCGAATCACGACTTTGTTTTTTTGAGTTCCTTGAGTTCCTAGCAAACTTCAATATTAACAAAGACTACACACAAAAAAAAAAATTTCACCAACTACCAGAATTCATCATACTGATGATTTCATTCATTGAACTAAAATCGTATTTTTTCAGTGTTTTTCAATTTTTAATATTTTTTATATAAAGAAATTTCAAACAAAAATTGGTCTCTATTTACACATTTACGTATTTATAATTCTTATAAGATTTATGATATTAAAATTAATATGATTTGATGACCAAAATTCATCAATATGATGTTCACTTTTTCATTAATATGATGAAATGGAGGCTTCGAATAATTAGCAATTATATATTATAAATCATTTAAGAATTATAAATACATAAATGTGTAAAGGGAGATAAATTTGAGTTTGAAATATGTAACATGAACATGTAAAATGTAATTGCATTTTTTTTTTCATTTTGATATAAATATTTTATCTGAACTACATTTTTATTTGAACGATTTATTGTATTTCCAAGTGCTTTTTATTATTATTTCAAAAATCAAATTGACTTGAACATCTCAAGGTTTCCTTCTTTACACAATATCGAAAAAACAGATTGAAGAGAAACCTCCCTCTTATCAACAGTGAAGTTACAATTGTTAGCATGAAGTGAACATCCATAAACGAACCTCTTACCATACACCTACTATAGCATTCCGTCTCGATCAAACTCAATAAGATTCATTTTTAATGCTGCTTTGTTATTTTTTGCAATGTGATTTCGACGTTTGAGAAAAAGTTTTGTGTAACGGCTGCGAGACGTCACAAAAATGTGTGTATTAATTAAAAAAAATGTTAACAAATGAGGTTAAACATTGAAATTTATAAATAAAAGTTGCAAATTTTGAGTATGCTTTTGTTTGTTTGAAAAACAATGTTAACACTGAGTTACTTCAAAACATCAAAAAATTCCAGTAATGCAGTTATAAACGCGGTTTTAAATAAAGCTTTAATTTTCAAAATGTTTTAAAAGTACTCAAATAGTTTGGAATATTTAAATGGCAGTAATTTAAAAAGCTTTACAAATATCGATAGTAAAATGGTAACAATAACATGTTAAATATAGTATTTGCATTTGAAGAACTAGTGTTTGTTGACTTTAATTATTAGTGCATATAAGTTATAGAATATTTGAACTTAATCATAATTTAGTTTAGTGTGAGAAATAAAAATCAAAAAAATCTAAAAACATGAACTAAAACTAAAACGTTTTTCGGTATGCCGGTTCCATAATTGCTATATAATTTTAAACAAAAATGAATACAATAAAAATATCGTCGTTGTAGAACGAAAAGTCACCAAATACATTTTGATGAAAAACTTAAATTTCGAGTTTGTAGATTAATATTATAAAATTTAATTGATACATTTTTAAAGTTGAAATATCTATTGATAGATTTACATTTTCTCATCATGTGGTACAGAAAATTGAGATCATCGATTAAAAATCGACAAATTTATAAATATATTTGGCATTTTGAAAATGTATTTGGTGACTTTTCGTTCCACAACGACGATATAACTCATTTCAATTAGTTTTTCTATTAAGTTTTATACTGTTAAAAAAATGTTTTAAAATCGGGAAAAAAACGAAACTATTTTATTTGACTGTTTTATTTGTGATTTTTGTAGGTATAGCGGCATCGATTTTAAAATCGATTTTAGAGTGAGCTATGGTACATGTAACGTGATTATGGTACATGTGATTATGGTACATGTAACGGTGAATACAAATCCCAAACAAACCCAAACTCAATTATTATTCTTCGAAACTATTGAGCTAAGTGTGTAAAAAAATTCAAGTTAATTCTCTGTCTCATTTTTAAATGGTAGTGTCTTAAGCATAATTAAGCAAACTTTAGAAATTGAGAAGATGAAGAAAATATATTTTAATGTGTAATCATCGGAAAAAAATAAATATTTTCGTCAAATACACTCACTTTTCGTGTGTTTTATGCATGTTTTATTTTGAGTGCATATTTTTGTGTTTTCTCGGTTTTACCGTATTCGGTATCCAAGCGTAATTAGTAAGTCAAAGAAATTGAATCTCAAAATTCGAAAAAAAAAAAACAGGTGGATTCGGGTTAAAGTATATCGTCGGTGATACTGCAAAACTGCCTATCTACATTTTCGAATACCTCTTATAAAACGAATTTTACAGAAGAAACAAAACTACTTTCAGTCTTAATTCTGCACTTACTTGATATAAAATTAAGTATGTCATAACTTATAATGGCATTTATCTAATTTATCCATACAACATATCATTAAATCCGATTATAACAGAAAATTAGGCTTAATTTTCACATGCAGTTAGGCGGTTTTGCAGTATCATCGACGATATACTACACAATATACTACGATATACTTCCAAAAATATATATTAATCATTATATATCATGAATATGAATCATAATAAAGACGTATTGGTTTCTAATTTTTAATTATTTATTAAATAATGCATTTAAATAAAAATACTACGAAATGAAGGAAATTGTGAAAACAAAAAATAAATAAATAAAAATCAAAGTCATCACCATTCAATGCGTCTGTGAATGCCGCTTCGTTGGCATTGGAAATGATCAACGTCAGACAACTAATGAATCACAAAATAATATTTTGAGTCAATTATGAAAGTATTGTAAAGAGAAAAAGCATATGGATATTTTCACATTTAAATTATTTATAAGTACTTCGTAGATATTTTTTTACAAATTATTTTCGTAAAATATACGTAATTTCGTAACTTCACCAGAGTTCGTATTATTTACAAATGTTTTCGTGGATAATTTTTACGAATATTTTCGTAAAATACACTAACTTTTTTCGTATATTTTATGATTTTTTATTGACAAACATATTTGCTATTGTTGCATACATTTTGAGTGTACTTATAAACACACAATCGAATCAATTTCCGAGTGGAAATTGGTTAAGGTTAATCCATTCCGATTAGACTCACTAAAAGTTTTAGTTGGTTAAGGGTATATCGCATTCTTCCCTGATCAGAATACTAAGGCATACCTTATCAAAGGTCACCTGTAGATTCATTACAGGGTCGACTAGGGTAATCCTAATTTTTAATGCACTAAATTTCCACTCGGGTGTTTTTTTTTTATCAAATTACTTTGGTAATATTATTACTCTGAAAAGTATCAGAAAAGTGCCTGCAATTTAAATGATAAAAAAATGTACGTGATAGAAAAAACTTGTATTATATAGAAATAAAGTTGTATGTATTGCCCATGGAAAAATTGTATTGAACACTGTTATTAAATATGTAGGCACTTTATTTTATTGTAGAGCAATTTATTGCAAATTAATTTGTGTCAGAATCATAAGATGTAGTAGTTATGCACATTTTGTTATATGAGGTCGAAGTACAAAGTGATTGTCGGCAAAAACATCAAACTAATTGAGCGTCTTGAAAATGACGAAGCAAAATGTATATATAAAACCAATCACATTTTAGTAATGGGTCTAGACGACATGGATTTATTTATTTCATTAATTACACTGTTCTAAACCTAAAAAAACATTTGACGATAATTTTGAATTCGTTAATAACCATGTTTTTTTGTCATACTTGAACTGATTCAAATTAAATATCGGATCAAATTGTATACATAAAGAAAAAGAACAACAATTGAACCAACAAGGCAGCAGGTTCAATTTATTTGAACTAACAATTGATGAATTTTTTGGATTTAAAAAAATTTACTTAAAACATTTTTTGTTTCAGTAATCCAAAATAAATCATTAAAGAGTCATATATTAGGGCTTTCTGAACAGCTTATAATTTTTAAATCGATTGTTTTGTGATGAACTTATTTGAGTTTTTAAATCGGAAAATTCTGAATAAATAAGGAGTATACGCAACCAAATTATCTTACCAATTGCCAAGATCGTTTTTCGGACGAAACAGATCAATTATTGCTACACTAAGAAAACAAAGATGATTGCCAGAAATATCACAGCCCTAATTATCAAGTTATTTACAAATTATTTTAATCGTGTTTGAGACAGCCATCACTCAAACATCCGTCAAATACGATAAATATTGCCAGCAACCATCTTTCGAATTTACGATTATCTATAGCAACTAGAGATGGGCGCGTGCCTGTTTTTGATGGCACGGACACGCACGGGCACGCCGATAGGTGACACGCACGAGCACGAGCCCGACGAGTAAATTTACAGGCACGCACGATAAAACACGGGATTTTAAAATACACGAAGAAACACGGAAAAACATGACAAAACACGGAAAAACAAGACAAAACATGAAAAAAGCACAAAAAACATGAAAAAGCTAGCGAAACGTGAAAAATAATACCGAAACCGTTTAGATTTTTGGAACCAAATCGTTATTAAAAATGTATTGAACCGGAACATACATATTTATTTCTGGTTGGAATCGGTACCGCAATTTTAAAATTTTCGATACCAGATCCGAAACATATATTATAGTTCCTGCCATGGAACCCAAAGAACCGGAATCGGAACCATTATTAAAAATGTATGGAACCGGAATCGAAACTCATTTCATTTGTTGGTTGAAACTGAAATCGAAACCGGAACCACAATTTTAAAAATCTTGGAACCCTAAGCGGAACCGAAATTGCAACAGGTTTTAGTCTCTGTAATAAATAATTCGAAAATTAAGTTTGATACTGTTTTGTTCTCTTAAATCTATAAGTAAAACAGATTTTCAAGAAAAGGTTAAAATACCACGTAAGGGTTTTTTTTTAAATTGGGGTAGAAACAATAAAAAAATGTTTAATGGGCGCGTGCCTTATTTTGGAGGCACGGACACGCACGAGCACGACAGCAACTAGCACGCACGGAGATTTGTACGCACGAACTCAGATTTTCGAGCGTGACACGAAAAAAGCACGGCATGCGCCCATCTCTAATAGCAACCATCAATTAAACATCTGACAAATAGGAAGATAGTTGATGAATATTTGGAAAAGGTACTCCATTAGAATTCGCGGAGTAATTTTTATTGAATTGAAAGAAAATGAATCAAATGTATTTTTATTTATTCTAGCATTAAAACAGTATCCTGGTACATGGTACATTCTGGTATACAACGCCATCGTATTTATAAATCCTTTGAAGGTCAAATTGTACAACGACTTGAGACTTCTTCGCAGAAGAACTGAGTCCGACCGGCGATGCTGTCATCAAAGTAAACTCTGAAAAGAAATATTGCATCACGTGTTGATAATTTCAATCCCAGGAAATTATATTTTCACTTTTACCATTAAAATGTAATATTTGAGTTGACACTTTTTTACACCATTGGATTTACTTAATTGTTGTGGATAAATAGAGCTTAAGGAATAAGTACGCCATTTTCCTACTTTATAGTAGTCAAATGTCAAAATACCTCAAAAGCTTTGTTGTAAATGTCCAAGATCTCACGATATTTACTATCAGTCAACTGTAAATATCTCAATTTTCATTGCTGTTATGGCAATCATCTAAGAACTATCTGCATATATGTCATATTTAAAAAATATTGCTGCAACTTTATGGTAACTTATGGTAAGTTTGAATATTAGCTACAAGGGGTAAATTTAAACAGTTAGTTGCAGCAAGACTTTCATAAACATCTTGTTTTCTTAGTGTATTTGAGAAAAAGTTGTATGGAGGCTTGTGTGCTCATAAATGATATTTTTGTAGAAAACTTTAAATCATTTACAACCTAACCATTACATATCCATTAAAAATGATTTTTAAAATTATTTATCAACAAATTTTTTTATTATATATTTTAAGGATTTAAATTTGAATGTAATGTTATTTCATAATGTTTGTAAATTAACATGAAAAACACTACAAGTGAAACAAAATATATATTATTTATATAATTAAGTCAACCACGAGCTAAACATTTAATATTTGCTGTTCGTTGCCACAAAAGACCTTTAGTCCGTGTATAACGAGAGAACATACAAAAAAACAAACAACTTGTTTTCAACATAAACTTGAATTCATAACATCCCCAACCACTATTAAAACCCTCTTTGGGCTGTTCCATCGGTTGGTTGTTGTAGTGTTTTCTATGCCGCTTATTTAAATGTTGGCCAATAAATAAACTACTTCTCCATATACTCGCAGCAGCAAACTTACATAAATATTCATTCATTACGTTATTGTTACTGTAACACTGAGTGGCAGTCAGGTTTACTAGACGTCTCTCGTTTAATCGTGGGGAAATTATTATCAAACCATCATACAATACATGTCACAAAATAAGGCACTTAAATCGGGGCTGGGCTGGAAAACTTGCGGTTTGTTAAACCCATTCTCAATTATTTTTGTTTTTTTTTTCTAAGGGCCGTTTTCACAATATTATTTGGGTAATATGTGGAACCGGAACCCTTATATTTTTCTTGGGTATAACCAGAACTGATAAAAAAGAAAATACCATTAAATACTAGAAAATACCATGACATTGCCATTGAGTTTATATGAGAAGATTTATTTTTTGTATACTATTAAATAAATAATTGTCCTATTGACCAATTTTAATGGGATTTGAAGGAATTTTTTTCTGGGTGTGTCTACAACAATTTTATGAAGGACATTGCATTAATGATGTCACACACCATAAGTCATAAATACATATATCAAGAACATTGTGAAAAACCGTAACTTATGAAATGTTATTGACGACGTCATTGATGAAAATTAACATACACGTGAAATGCCCCTTAAGACATGAAATGTTGTGTTCGATGACACCCGGCCATATTATTCATAGGGCCAATTTCAGGGACCACATTGTACAAAAGCGGAATAATAAGCAGTAGTAATATTGATAAATGATGGTTATTGACATTAGCAAGTACACATACCATTCCAAACGAGAACAGAAGAAAATAATAAATAAAATAAAATTATAAATAAAATAATAAATAAAATAAATAAAACAAAATAAAACAATATATAAATTAAAAAAAGAATAAAATAATAAAAAAAAATATTTTTTTTTACTAAAAACAAAAATATGTATGACAAACATATGTGACTTCCTTGATGAATGACGTGCATGACATCGTCAATGCTACATTATGCATGAATCGGAGGAAATATGTATGAAAATCACATCAATTCTTTGCAGGGCGAAAATGATATGGTCATCAATGTTTCTGACCTGACATAGGTGAATCTTTGAGGTTTCATTGATGACAATTCCTGTTGAGTAACGTCAAATGAAGGGATGTATTTGAACTCATTTATAATATTTGATAGTTTTAATAAATCTATCAAATACTGCAAAAATCAATAAACACAAAGCGGAAAGTCATGTTATAAGGGAGGGGAAAAGTTGATCATTTAGTTATCTGACAATAAAAACCGGCAATTTGAGTATATCAACCTTATCGCGTGTCAGTTTAATGCCAATCAAATGCGAATTTCATACTAAATACAGTATCAGTTAAGTTAATAATATAGTTCTTATTAATTACACAGCTAGACAAAACAATAAATGTTCTTGGTTTGGTGCATTCGAAGTTGCTGATATTATTGAACTCGTATGCGATGATGATTTCGGAAGAAGTTTTGCTTAATTGTCACTTATTTCGGCATTTCATTAATTTCTTACTGTATTTAAAAAAAAAAAGTAAAAGTTTTTTTTAGTGTCGTTGTAGAAAACAAAATATTTTTTGTACCAAAAATATTTTACCAAAGTTTACTGATTCATTTATGAACAGTAGTTTAAAATCAACAGTCGGAAAACATTTTCGAAATTTCGATTACAAATTCTCCTCAGATTTGTTTTTAAAGCAATTATTGAAATAAAAGAAAGTTGGAGATTTAAGATTCTACAACGACGATCTGAAAGTGTATACACTAATATAATAATAATAATATACACTATTATAATTTAAATTTTAAAAAATGTAAACAAAAAAAAATAAAGCTCGCCATGTTCTAACTTCATATCGAAATAGTTTTTAAATCTCAATTGTTTTGAATACCAATACGAGAAACCGGGATGGGCTTGAAATCCCCAAACACAAAATCCCCAAATCAAAATCCCCAAAAACAATATCCCCAAAAACAAAATCCCCAAACACAAAAGCCCCAAACACAAAAACCCCAAACACAAAAACCACAAAACACAAAAGCCCCAAACACAAAAGCCCCAGGAAATTATAATAAAATGAGGTAAATAATAATTAAACACACTTAGCAAACCAAAGATTGAAAAGTATGGTTTAAAACTATTAGAACCTTAAATTTCATTGCACTTGAACATTATTCAGGTCACATATTTCCACTTTTTAATTAATATCTTTAATATTAATTTCATTAATATTAGTATATTTTTAATTAATATCTATGAAATATGTAAATATTTGCAGGAAAAACAACTATTCTTTTAGTAGTTGCAGCGAATCAATCACAAATATACCATTTTTCGTAATGTTTATAGGAAACATCTAATAAGTACTACCAAAATTGTGATGTTTTCAAATTATTTTACTATTTGTTTACTGCATATTGAAATATTGTTACTAATCTATTTTCAATATATACGGCCATGTTCCGACTTTCGATCGAATTCCAATCGAATTTCATATAAAATATGTAAACAAACGGTTTTGAATTCGATGTTTCAGAACAAAAAAAAAATGTTCAACAAATTCAATCCGTTTGCTTTGACTTCAACGATTTGAATTCGTTTGAAAAACACATTTTTTGTATTGTGACATCGAATTCAAAACCGTTTGTTTACAAATTTTATATGAAATTCGATCGAAAGCCGGAACATGACCGATAATGTTTTCCCTTTGATCCGTTCTGCATTCGAATTTTACTCAACAATTTCTACGCCAGATTCTATCTTATCTATTGTGGTTTTAAGAACCATCATATATTTTCCCAGTTCTTTTATAATTTGTCTGAGTTTTCTTTTGCAAACATTTTCATTGATATCCCAGAAAAATAAAGAAATAAATTAAACCGAAATTGCACCTAACCCTTCAATTAAAGGTCCGAATAGTGTCTGACTCTGCTTTGTTCAAGTATAAGGGGGAGGACTTTTTCTTTTTCACTTTGATCAATAAAGAAAATTTAACTAACATACCCAAAAATTTAGAGGAAATTCAGATTCTGGGGATTTTTGGGGATTTTTATGTATTTCACAATTTTATATTTGGGGCTTTTGTGTTTGAGGCTTTTATGTTTGGGGCTTTTGTGTTTGGGGCTTATGTGTTTGGCGCTTTTGTGTTTGAGGCTTTTGTGTTTGGGGCTTATATGTTTGGGGCTTATTCAAAACCTTGGGGCTTTTGTGTTTAGGGATTTCAAGCCGCTCCCGAGAAACCATAGTTGCCAGTACTATCACAGAGTACTTCCTTCTATGGTATCCCTTTAGTGATATTTTTTAACTGCATACATTTTTTATTATTTACAATATATATATTTATGCACAATCAATTATTATGTAATCTGTTTACAAATAATTCATTTAATCCTCCACAGTAATATCTACAAAAAAACTGAACCAAATAAAGAGGTGAAATTAACAAAATTTCTTATTAAACTGATGAATATATGGTCATCAGAAATTGTCCTTTTATTTGACCATTTTTTTTAATAAATATAAAGATTGAAGATAGTTTTTACAGTTCTAGAATAATCGATTTATCGACATCTGTGGGATTATTCGTGGTATATTTTATCTGTGGTATTTTTGAAGTTGCAAGGGATAATTTGTGGAATTTTTAAATTTCAAAGGTATTTTTGTTTGCGTAATTTTTTAACTCCTTGCGTGGAATAAAGGTGATTTCTGTTGGATAAAGAACTGACAACTATGCGAGAAACACATTTTTATGAAATTTATTTGAATTGGGGGTAATTTCAATGTTCTCTTCATCCGGAAAAGTAATAGTCTCCCGTAGATTTATATACAAAAGGTGGGATCACAGATCAACTGATCACCAACTGATCATCAATAACCAATATAAGAATACAAGAAATCTAAGTTCTCAGTTTCATTGATTTAGCTCTTTTTGTTTTAAATTTAAATATTGAAAAATGTAAGTTAAATATTTAAAATATGATTTATAAACAAAATTATTATAACAAAACGTTTTAATTGTACGCATAACGTTTTGCAGGTGTTCGTAAAATTTAATTATTGGACCGAAACATTCGATCGATTGTGCTGATAATGAAAACAAGATACGCTGTTGTGAATAATATTTCGCTAAATATAATCAATGCAAGTGAAAAACTAGAATAATAAAACATTCAAATTCATAATAAAAATGAAATTAAAAAAAAACTAATACACAAAAATTTATAAATTCATATTTCAAATACACATGTCATACGCAATTTGGAAATCGTCATAAGTATGCGCAAAATAAGCAAACGACCCTCAAATGCGACTCCCGCCCCGACAATGACAAATAAATTGATTTTATTCAATTTGCACGAATTCTAAATAAATTTCCGCCATAACCAAACAATGAAAAAAAAGAAAAAACAGCGAGCCATGCAAAATGAAAGGCCGATAAAATATTATATATAGCCTATTTAAAGTGTAAACAAAATTGTCAGAAATTTTAAATGTGTTTGCAATAAATCACACACAGACTGACAGATGGACAGGACTTATAGCTACATTCTAACAAACAATGGCAATTTTTATCAATCACAATAGTTATCGATGACAATTATCACCTTCTTTTGAGTCTATTACACATAATATGAATATTACATAATAGTAAATTGTAACTATTAAAAGAATAGGCCAATGAATCTATTTAGTAATTGGCGCTAAACAAGATGCGATAGCAATTTACCTCCTGTAAGTAATAAAATCAATATATATCGCATTTTAAATAAATTTGCTATATTACACGTTGTAAAACAAAAGTTAAATCAGAGCAACATCATTTGAAATGGGCAAAATTAACAAAGCTATACTTTTGAAAAAAAAAAATATTTAATGCAACAATAAAAAAGTAAAAAAAATATATATGAATGCAATACTATTATTAAGCTCATTTCTTAATCAACATTTTCACTGGAGTACACATCTATTGATATATGGGGTAACGTTTGCTGATTATGATTCAGCTTCAAATTGAATTTTGCATAAAACTAAACCAAAAATAATGAGTCACATCTCTGGAATCACTTGTCTTAAATGCATACATGAGGTTGTTATAACCGGAATTACGAAGCAATTACAATCGTAATAAAAAGAAATAATGTACATAGTACATTGACAAAATACTATTGAAAAAAATAACACGTTGAACATTCAAAGCACACATTATCTAATAATAACAGCAACAAATACGTTTTTTGTAGAATAATATGTGCAGTACATCTTTAAATTAAACTATACCAAAATGGCATAACTGTTTTTTTGCATGATTGAGTAATACTATTTGATTTCGATAACACGCTAAGATATCTTACGAAAGCAGTTGCTTTTAAATTGATCATGAATTAAAATAAACATACACGTCATCATATAGGTCGTGGATTCGAGTTAAGCTAGTTATGTAGCAATATTATCTGCACTTGTATAAATCAGATGTTTGGATTAATATGAGGGATTTTTTTAATTGTTAATTCACCATTTTGTTGTTTTGCAAATGTACCTAATTTATCGTACCGACGCGTAAATTGAATAAGGCAAATTTTTAAAATTTGTAATGCATCCGAACTTGTTGTATGCAGTTCCAGTTGTTTTTTACCCCAACCCGAAAACGATAATTCGTAATGCATGTGACGTTTTTTAGACTACTTTTATTTTTTATGTTTGCACTGAAATTGTAAAGTTAGAAAATCATCGATTCATTCATCAAACATCATATAACATTTACAACATTTATTAAAAATTAAATTGTTATCTGTATGTTAAAAGTTGATAAGAACTTGCGCCATTTCTATGGGCACACAGTCAAACAATCAACAAGAGCGCAAGGGTACAATGTTAAAATAGGTTTTTATGTGAATCTAAAGATAAGAAATACATATACCAACGTTATATATACAAAATGTTTTACACTGAGTAAAATGTAACAAAAGTCCATGATGTATAGTTAAAATTCATCAACTGCATTTCAAAATTAACAGTTATTGATTTGCAAACATCTTTATATATCTCACTATTTAAGGTCGTTAAAGTTTTTATTTTCATCAGTGGACTAAAACATGTTAATCTTCCCAATCAGATTCTAATTATTTAATTTTTAATATAATCAGAATACTAAAAAATAGAATTTAGTAAATTTTACTTTACAACGACGACCCATAACGTTGTGTACCAATGAATATTTTTAACAAAAAAAAAATCTGCGGTCCTTCCATTATAAAAACAACGGATTCAAATTTAATATTTATAACCATCAGAAAATCGAGACCTCTTACAAATGTTCAATGAACTGTTGCATTTTCAGTTTTTTTTGAACAAGGATATACAATATATATATAAAAAAAACCGTTGCTTTGTATTCTTGTAAGGTAGTTTTTAGAGTTTCGAAATTTTTTGGATCATTTAAATTTCAATGGCCTTGTTTGTGTGGATGTGTAGGATTTTTCAGTATTTTTTTTTTTATTTTTGTTTAGCCACGCCTTATTCATTAAATTTGCGTTTAAAAATAAAATTTTATTTTTGTTATTTTTGAGTTGTACTACGTGACCATAACGTATCATTTTTGTTAGTTTTTAAATTTTCAAACAATATAGACAATACTTAGTTACGCCCATTAAGTTATAATAAAAATAAAAAAAACAGTTGTGATCATCGAGTGACCCTATAACGTAAACTTTAGCCAGAACTTTTAATATTAAAAAGTATCATTCAAAATTTGGCTTTTATTTTTTCACACAAAAATCCCACTTATCCGTAGGAAAATTGGATTGAAGGCGAATTGCGTTAATTTTTGTATCTTATGTTCCCTGCTGCTCCTGGCACATAGGTTACGGAAATGTTTAAAAATTGAAGACATTTTTTGAGGTTATTTAACATATGTATTTTTTACGAATAAAAAAAATACCAAATATGAGATTTATCTTATACAAGTGGCAACGATGAACGCTCAGCTGACTTCGGCTACAAATTTGGACACCAGGCGCCAAGTTTCTTTTGATTAAGGGTCGCATGCCGCCGTTGAAATTTACTTCCACCACAACAACGATTGAAAAAAAAACTGAGAGTACGAACGACGCAACGCCAGATTTTACGAAAATCGATTTCTCACTCAATTCAATGGGTTGCCAAAAAACTGAGCGAATTTCTTATTAAAGACACAATAGATATAGAACAGAGATGGAATTAAAAATTACTTAATAATTGAAATTTCTGGCAACATTGCGTATTTGAAAAGTTCACAATTCAGCAGAGAAATTTAGACAAAAACTTTTTTTCGGGATCCATCCAACTAACTGAATGACACGCAGAGGACTTTCTTCCATCGCATACATTTTACTTACAATTCTTTGATCAACATTTTGTTTGTGTTTTTTGCTTTAGTTTATTCTGCTTCTTTTATAAATTGTAGTTTTGAAGCACTATTTGATTTTTTTTTTTAGTTTTTACAATTTTTACACTGCTCTGGATAATTGGATGGCACTTGACAGCTGAAGGCGAACCAAAAATCACAACTATATTTACGAAGGTCTCACCGTCCTAACACAATGCAAGTGCAAAAGTATCACTTTATCAAAAACTATTCGTTGGTAGATTATTTGTCGTACAATTAATTCAATTCTTTAACAATTAACTAAAATTCCATGTAATTCACGAAGTCGCAGGGTAACAAACGACAAGACGAGGGCACACACGAGCAGAACGATGATGCATTCAATACTTTTTTTGCAATGTTAAAATTTCAAGACTGAAATTTGCAGTAGTTTTATGCTAAATGCTGGGATTTTGTTGCTAATTTATTAAAGCAGAAAATGTCACCGTAGTTTATTTTTTTATTTAGTTTTATTCTTATTTCACACGAAAAAACACCAACACTTCATTCACAAACCACTTTAGCTGAGTTTGCAAGAAATACTGCGTGGAGTTTTAGAAAATTATTGCTAACGTTGCCAATCGGATTTTTTTGGCATATTGAATTGAGCTGCATCTACTCGTCTCTCTCTAGCAAATGCAGAGCGCAAGGAGCACAAATATATGTTGACTGTTATGTCAAACGTGACACTTTAAATTATTAGGGTTCCGTTTACATGCAAACTGGTATTTGGACGTTTAATTATGAGGGAAATTTGTTGGGAACATTTTAATGTAAAATTACACTGTGCGGCTGTGCGATGCACGTGTAAATTTTTCTGATAAAATATTCAGAATGAAATCAAAAAGTCGCAATCAAACCAACCAGAACTTCCGGTTGCAAATTTTTTTTTTGCGATCGAATAACAGACACACAAAATTAAATTTAAAAACCTATAGATATAAAATAAAATGTGTTTTTTTTTACTTTTTTACTAATCAACCGAATTTTTGAACAGATTTTAATGATACGATTCGTTTTAATCTGATGTATTGCGTGCTATACATAGTTTTTATAATTTTAAAACAAAAAACGCTACAAAAAAACGTAAAAACTAAATTACAACAACCATGAATATAGTACTGCAATTGACACTGCGCTCACCAAATAAAATATTTATTATTTCTATATTTATAATGCTATATTCTTCAGAATTTTGAATATTATCAACTTTTTCTGAAAATGTATTATTAAGGGCCTGTGCGAATAAAGAATAAATTAAAAATAATTTTCTTAAATAAATACAAAAAAAAACATATTTTTTATAATTTGCGCAAAATAATTTATATTTTATTTAATCTCTTTCTCAGTGGTATTTGTTTTAATGCAAAAACAAACTATAATTTCTGATAGAAATTAACTTATTACTTTAATTAATTTACGAAAGCTTTTAAAATGGTGGGTGTGCGATATTTTTTTGTTGATTTTTTTTCTTTTCTTTTAAAACTTGACTTGAATTTTACTTGACTGGCTAAAATTCGTTCGTTATCTTCATCTTCACTTCGCTGCTGCTTCAACAAACAAACAAAAAAAACTATTACATTAAAAATTATTATAACAGTTACATAAAAAATTCAACACATCAATAAAAATTGATATACAATATAGTTTTAAATATAACTTAGAATTAAATAAACACGCTTGCATTATAATAAAGCATTTACTGTTTGTACCTATGCGTATCAGTTGAAATACGCATAGTTTAGCACAAACTAATAGTATAAAACATGGCTAGTAACTCCTCCTCAGCAAATTTGCTGCTGCTGCACTAAACCAAAAAACAAAATATGCTAAGCAATCATTGCATGACAAATATTTTAATCAGCATGTATTACAAAAGTAAATGGACCAGATATGTACCCCGTACTAGAATAATAAGTGTGGTGTTGTATGAAACAAACGCAATTTTTGTTAAAGTAGAATCGTCTTTGCTAAGTTTGGTAGTTGGTTTCTGTGTGTGTCTGTCTGTTTGGTTTTTTTTTCTTTATATACATTTAATTGTCGTGTATTTGCATCTCCAGCTCAATATCCGAGAGATTTACCTCGCGCAACGAATTGATAAACATGTAACGCGAAAAGCAAATGTACAGCCAGCGAAACCATTTCATCTGTGATTTGTGTTCGCGCATGGCTCGGCGAATAACGCGCGCTTCACTCCAGCTTAAAATGCACCTAAAAAAAGGTTGGTTTTCATGTGATTGTTTCTAAAAAAAAGAAATATTTTGCATAAACTTACCATTGCGTTGACATGAAGCATGTGCAAAGTAGATCAAAAATAGACAAATATTTTCTGCAAACATTAACTGAGTCTAAGGTATAAAATCTGCAATCTGCAAGGAGGTAAACAAAAATTAGAGGATATTGATATTTATTGACATAAAAAAACACCTAACCTAAACAACTAAACATTCTTTTAATAACTAGATTTAAAATTAACTCGTTTTTATTTGTTTTAGCTTACCATTTGGTAATAAACTGGCCAAGCACAAGGAAGCAGTCGCATAGTAAACGGCGCAGTGATTGGGATGTTGACTGACGCCGTCACGATCAAAGGTGAATATTGCCTGTATGTCAAGACTCTCGACGGTGTTCAAAATAAGACTTGCTATTGCATCCGTTTTCCACTCAACATTTGGATCGTCTGGCAAATGTGTGGCATTCACGAGTATAATGTTGGACGCGGAAATGCCGAGCTCTGTGCAGGCATTCCAAAGCTCTTGGCGACGCAGCTGCGACTGTTGTTCGTAGTTGCCTGCAGAATGCAATAGATTCAAATATAGTAATTGCTTAAGCAAAAATGTATTAAATATACCCAGTATTGTTCACTAAAATAGAAGTGTGCTGCTATACACTAAGGTAATGGTCTTTTTGGTAGTATTTTTGATAGTATATATTAAATATAGCGTCGGTAGTTCGACTGGTTATTGCGTTGGACTACAATCGAAAAGAAGCTGGTACGTAAGACTACGAATCGAATGATTCCGGGTTCGATACCAGCAACTGTCAACATAATTTGCATAGACGCTACATCTTCGCGGTCAATGGCAAACCGACGCGAGTTAAACATTTCCTATGAAAAGCTATCACCCCGGCATCAAACTGTAGGTCTCATCACTTTGAGCACAAATGTAACACGCACAGCTCAAATGGTGCTAGAAGTCGGCCTAAGTTCTATACAGGACTTTAGCGCCAAACTAATATTATATATTAAATTCAAATATGTCAATCGACCATTGTGTGGTACACAATATTTTTTGTGATGTTCTCCGAATTGCACAATTTTGTATCATACTGAATAGCAATATCTATGCGCAAACTTAAGACAGGTTACTGGCAGTTTATCAACATATTTCTGTCAGATTTTACGCAGAACATAGGATGTAATTTGTTTTTCAACAAAAAAACCCAACCTTCCTACAGCAGGTTTCACTCCGGTAATCGACATGCTCAAAAATTTGTATGCGCCACGGCATATTTATGGAATGTTTTCGGAATACAATTTAAAATAAGCTGCCGTGTAGCAGGTTTTTGGCAGAAATTCTTGACATACTGTAGATTTTTTTAATTTTCACATATCAGATTTTAGGAATTGGCAAAGGCCCATAACTATAGTCATAATAAAGCCGGGACTTTTTAATTGCGATTTTGACAACTTTCAATTTCATTTTTTTAAAGTTTTCCTATATAAATAAAATTTCAAAAGGCTGTTAAAATAAAATAGAATTCAGGTTAAAATTTTCTATATTAAGCGCCAAAGTTTTCAGTTTCCGACAACATGCCTTTACATTACATATCGTCGTTGTAGAACTAAAAGTCACCAACTACATTTTTATGAAAATCTAAAATTTTAAATTTGTTGATTTTTATTATAAAAAATAATTGATATACTTTTAAAGTTGAAATACCAATTGATAGATTCACATTTTCTTATTATTTGGTCATAGTTCAGAAATTGACAGATATATAAAGATTTTTGTAAATTAATAATTGGAAGTTCGAAAATGTAGTTGGTGACTTTTAATTCTATAACGACGATATATCTGCAGTTCAATTTTTTACCGACACTATTCCTTCTTTCCCCCTCCATTTAACCTACCTTCCCATCTTTCGATCAACACTGCGCATTGCAAGAATAGGGGGCATCCCCTGAGCGTTGGTTAATTTGTAAAAAATATATATGCGAATTATGCTGAAAATTCTCTATAGAGAATTTTCGATGTACATCGAGTTTCTCATCGCATTTATAGTGGTTAACCTTTTTCTCGATTTGATATCAAGAATACCGATTGAAAGTCTAATATGTTGGTATATAATAAAAATAATTGCAGGAAAACTACTAGAAATACCACTGCTACACAGAATATCACTGCTATTTTTGTGAACACAACTGTTTATTTGTTTCATACCATTGGACAGACACAACACGTACACCTGGCAGTTATCGCGCTTGGCCAGTGAGTAGATCAACGGTCCGAAAAACATGCATTCATCGTCCGGATGCGACGTCACGAAGAGTACGCGTCGCCACGTCTTGACGCGCGGCAGCCGCATGTGGTTGACGAACTTCAGCAGTCGCCAGAAACGACTGTTGCTCGTGAGGAAGGTGAGTTTGTAGATGCCCAGGCATACTAGCAAGTACACCAGACCAACGTAAACCAAATGCTCCAGGGCTTCGGCGGTGGTCGACAACAGGCGGGAATAGAGCGTGCGCAGCGTGATGAAGTCGAGCAGTTTCTGTAGGCGAAAATCGCTGATACTTAATGTTGTGCTAATGTTGTTGCCAAGTGGATGCCAGTTGTTGCCAATATTGTGCAGGGTATCTTTAATGCGTTGTATAATGCTATGCAGCCAGGACACTTTCATTTCATTGCACAAGTAGTTAGGAGGTGTTTGTTGTGGTAATTTCACGATTAGTTTGGTTTAAATATTGCTGCTGGGTTGCTTATAAATAAAGTATTTTTACAAACAAACAAAAATATAGCTCTTGTGCCAAATGCTGTTTCCTCAATTTAAAGTGTTTTTTTGGCCACTTTTAACATTGTTTTCTGCGCTGCTCCAGCTGCTCGTTTCTGCTGCTACTGCTGTTTATTGCTTTAACCAATGCAGCCCTCATTGGTCACGTCTCAGCCGCAACGTTTCCTTGCTTCAGCTCGTTTGGTTGGCACAATCTGGCTGCTGCCCTTTTTTTTCTTTTAAAACCTTTTTGTTTATATTTGGTAATTGAACGTTTTGGCCCTGGCGGATTGATTGATGTTTTTTTTTACATTTACTAATACTATTCAGGCTGCAATATTGCTGCTTTGTGATTTCAAAATACTTTTATTTCTGAATTAATATTTGTTAATTTTGTTGTTTGCAAACACTCTGCTCGATTTTGGTTTAATATAATTTTGCAAATTAATCGGAATATTACCTGATTTTGTATGGAAAAACCGAAAAGAAAATCACTTTGGTACAAAATAGGAAAAAAATATTTTTATTTCAGCATTTTCCGTGCAAAACACGCGATGACAGCTGATTTGACATTTGACAGGTTGAAAATTTTCGTATTTTGAACGTATGACAGTGTTGCAGTTTTGAAATTAAAATGTACAAAAAAAAAACGAACTTCATAAAAAATTGTGGTTTTCAAAATTTATAAACGTGCACAAAGAAAAAAAAAGTGTGTAAATATAAATAAAATGTTAATCAATCCATTTAATTTTTAGTTGAAACTCAGCCGGTGTAACTTTTAGTAGCATTGAATTCCATATTCGTAATAGTGAAAATATGTTAATTGGAGAAACTTTAATTATTTTTTTTGTCATATTGATATTAAAATTGTTATATTTATTATATTTTTTATTGGGAATTTTTAAATCATTAATTAATTAGTAACATCAATTAAAAATTTCATTCGATAGAAATTGGATCAATTAAATATTTTGTTAAATTAAATAAAATATTTATAGAATAGAAACATATGAAAATAAAAATAAATATTATATATAACATAAAATAAATATTAAATAAATATTTATACTGTTTGATATGCTTTGTAACATTCTTTCAACCTAACGAATGTTTTACCGAAGTCAGTTTTCACAACTTTTACAGGTGGGCCAATTAATTGAGTCAAACATAAAATTTGATATTCGCTTTTTAATGATTCAATATGCAACAATATGAGCATTGTTCAAATTCTTGACAGCAAAAATAAATTGAGCCATTTAATGCTTTAATAACATACACTAAATAATGCAATATCCTGTTTAAAAATAGCAACGTAGAAGAAAATAATGTTAGAAGAAACAGAACGACGCCGCCAACGTTTCGAAAATTTTGTCTTATAAGACAAAATTTTCGAAACTTATTCAAAAAAATATATAATTTTTTCCGTCGCCATTATAAAAAAAATTAGGACAAACGGAAAATGTTCAAAAGATACAAGGTTTTCAAATGGTACAACATTTTCCGCGTTGGATCGAAAATGACTACAATATTTTTTCTTCGGATCTTTTAACTCTCGAATAGATAACTTAAAAGTTATGTTTAAGTTAACTATTAAAAACATCATTGGAATGTTGTTCTCCAGACAACCGATAAGATCTTAGTCAACTCTATTAACTACCAATAGACATGTCCGATATGACAACCAATTTTTATCTATGTATTAGGTCACTGGATTATTTACAAGTCGGCACCAACACACATACATTTCGATCATTTTTCTCGTAAATAACGATGGCTCGTATTTTTAGAGTGTTTAAGTAAACAAAGATTATTGTTAGTTTAATCAAAAATTAATAAAATTTATTGAATTGTTTGGGTGAACCTTTTTAACCGTTTATTGTAATTAAAAAGTAAGCATTTGAGAACTTTATATAGAAAAAAAATGAAATTATTTAATTTTTGTTGTATCGTTAAAAAATAGGAAAAAGCTCGTAAAAGTGTTATAAATGAAATGATAATCATTTTCAATTTTATAAAATCATTAAAATGTTAAAAACAAGTTTGTTTACGAACATAAAAGGTCGAAATATGAGAGACAATCATCGAATTTATGATCATAAAATTTATGAACGATTATTTTAGTCATTTTTTACTAATATTCGTTATCATTAACGATATCGTATATGATATTTTGGCCGGCTGGGATATCTCTGTCTAAACTGTCAACTTCTTCGTCAAATATGTTTTCTTTTCGTTCTTCGTCAAAAATATCAAAATGTCAAAATTGTTAACGTTAAAAAAAACGTGAAAAGATATTTTATAAAAGAAAAATTCACAAAGATTAAAGGAAATCGTAAAAGTGTGAATGATAAATCTATTAAATTTACGAGGTTCTTATTTTCCAATAGAATAGAGTGGTGTATGTGTGTGACGTTGTGGTTGTGTTTGAAGACAACGGCAAAACCACCACTGGCAACATAAGCAACCAAAAATTAATTTTTATCAAAATATTGTGTTTCATTTAATTGTTAGTACTTAAAAAAGGGGAAAATTGCGATAATTGTAAATTTGCGCTAGTTTCGGTTAATTGAAACCACACACTACAAGAGAGACAATGGCGCAGCACGTGCAGGATCCGGCAGTCTTTGAACGCAGGTTACGACCCATTTACGGTGAGTGCATGCCATGCCAATAGAAGTATTCACCTCTGCGACAATTAAAATTCTTGAGTGCTATTTTAAAACATGAATTTTTTAAGCATGTGCAAATCAGTGTTGCTTAACGTACTTGATAGACACAAAAAAAGAAAGAATATGCTTAATTTTGTTTAGAAATAGTTCGCCGCCTTCTATGTGATATATGAACAGAAATAATTGGTAGATGCATTTCCTACAATAGTTCTATTGACAAATATTATGGCACTTTAAAATACCACCATATGAATGGTAGTTGCTTTCGACTGTTCCCAAACTATTAGACGATATTTTAAATAATGATAAATTTTCGCTAATAAACTATATATAAATGAACCGGCACGTGACTGGGGGAATGAGTGGTGGTAACTGATAATAGATTTCGTCAGAAAGACACTAACAAAATAAACATATTGTTGAAAACTAAAAAAAAAATATTAATTATATTAATATAAAAGTAAAAACTAGTGCATTGCGATTAATCAAATAATCAAAAATTGCAAAACCCAATTTATTTCGTCATTTAGTTATGCTATTTTCATTTAAATATTAAACTTACTTGTTGGCTACTGTTTATAGTTGGTAGAGCTTGTAATATGTTTTTTGCAGAGATCAGATATAAATGTTAATCTCTTCGGAGATTCCCGAATAACTCTCACTAAATAATGATTAAATAAATCAGGGAAAAAAACAAAATTAAAGAAAACTAAAATAAACTTAAAAAAATGGACTAAGAGAAAACTTTATTATTAAAATTTGTGAGAAACCTTAATATTTGGTAAAATATTGAAACATGATATAAAAATTTGGAAAAACAATAGTTAAAAATATGTTTTGTGACAAATACAACGTAATATTCGAAAACAACGTTTACCAAAAAACATAAATGTTCGAAAAAAAATGTATGGGCGACAAAAATAGCGCAATGTTCGAAAACAACATTATCCAATGTTCGAATTTTTTCAAAATAAAAAAATGGTTATGTGACAAAAACATTGTAATTTTGAAAACAACATTTACCAACAAATAAATGTTTTTCGACAAAAACAAAATGTTTGAAAATTTCCGAAAAAAATAGTTTAAAAAAATTTAGGCGATAATAACAACGCAATGTTCGAAAACCACATTTTCCAAAAAAAATATATTAAATTCCACAAAAAAAAACAATGTTCGAAAAATTTCGAAAAAAATGTTAAAAAAATGTTTGGGCTATAAAAACAACGCAATGTTCGAAAACCAAATATTTCAACGAAAAAATGTATTCGACAAAAACAACAATGTTAGAAAGATTTGGAAAAATTGTAAAAAAATGTTTGCGACAACAAAACAACGTAATGTTCGAAAACAACAATGTTTCACCTATCTATTTTTGCAATAACAAAAAAATTTCCTATAAATGAGATAAAACGTTCACTTGGTCGCATTTATAGGAATTTTTTGGTTTTTGCAATAATGAAAAACAGAAAAATTTGCTGTTGGAAATCTGATATAGCCAAAAAAAAAGTAGTCTTCAGAATCATGTAGACCTTTGGAATATGTCAAACGCAAAGGTCCGCTATTAGTTGCGTAGTTCATTTCAGTTTCTTTGATAAATTGTTTTTGATTTTTATTTATCTTTACAGAATTATAAAAAAATCACAAATTTCGAGTAATTTTGAATAAAGTTGGATTATCTTCAAATTTGAAACTACTCAAGAACAAATTTACAACTCGTTGGCTATCTTCGTTTTATTGATCTAGATTTAAATTAATTATTTTTAATTAGAATTTTTTCTATAACACACACAGACAATTTGGAATTGGGCAACAATCGCAAGGCGCTGCAAGAGTCCGACAAGTTGCTGAAGAAACAACCGAACCTGTTGTGCGCGCGGGCACTCAAGGGCCTGGCGCTGCTGCGTTTGGGACGCTACGACGAGAGTCACGGCTTTTTGAATGCGGTTGCCGTTGAGAAACCCTACGACGACTCCACGTTGCAGGTGCTGTCATTCTGCTACAAAGAATTAGAACAACGTAAGTGCGTGCAGCATATGTTGCTACCTTTTTATTCTGAATTCAAAAGATGGCATAGATTGTCGTTGGTCGTCTTGCTTGGTTGCTTGTTTGTTTGGTTGCTTGCTTGAGTAATATGCGCTGGGCAATTGGCAAGAGTTCAGCGCACGCAATAGACGTTGTCGCGTTGTCTGGCACACGTTTCTTGTGCTGTTTATATTAATAGCATAAGTCATGACAATTTCAAAATTTCATAATTGCCTAACATTTAGTTAATTGCAAATTGAAAGTGAGCAACGCGCCACGTTTTTCTAACACAAAAAATAAAAAAAAATATTTTTAAATTTTACTTGCTACATTTTATTTCAACAGAAGTAACATTAATTGACTACAATTTTTATTTTAATAGAATAGTTTTTTAGAATATTATTTTTATGTTTATTACATATTTAATATTAACTGAACATTTTCATAATTTCGTATAGTGGATAAAATTGTTGACTTGTACAGCAATGCCGTCAAACAATCGCCTGGAAATGAGGAGCTGTTGGCGCATCTGTTCATTTCGTACGTACGCATGGAAGACTTCAAGTCGCAGCAGTCGGTGGCCTTGCAATTGTATAAGGCGCAGCCCAAGAATGCCTATTACTTTTGGGCAGTGATGAGCGTCGTACTGCAGGTGCGCAAAACTACAATAAAAATTAAATAATATAATTCTATTTTGTTTTTGCTACCTTAGGGTATACGTGGCCCTGAAAGCAATAATCCGGACAAACGTAAAATATTCTTGGCGCTGGCCCAACGCATGGTCGACAAACTAATTGCGGAGAATAAACTTGAGGCTGAGCAGGAGGTGCTGCTTTATCTGCACATACTCGATCTACAGTCGAAATTCAAAGAAGAATTGGATTTTCTCAATGGTAGTTTGTGCGAGAAGCTATATCCGGGTGCTCCAATTTATATGAAAATCAATCTGATGAAAAAGCTGGAAATGTGGCAGGACATAAATACGCTGCTTAAGAATTTGCTAAAGGATGAGTGCGTCGCTTTGCACTTTCATTAATAGTGAAAATATTAAATATTGTATTTTATTTCAAGTCATGATCGTTGGGACTATTATCAGGATTATTTGTGCAGCTGCTTCGAATTGATGCAGCAAACACCAGGGGATGCAGTGACTAACATTTTGGAAGATTGCCATGAATTTCTTTGTCAGGTGAATTAAGTTTATTTTTTTTTATGCAGTTTTGAAATAATATTGAATTCTTTTCTGATTTTAGTTAATTGAAAGTGATGCTAAAAAAGTGCGTGGTCCCTATTTAGCTCGTATTGAATTGCACAAACGCATGCGTGCGCTCAATATGGATGCCAAGCAACTTTTGGGTGATTTCTGTGCATTGATTATTGAATATTTTCGGCTCTTCGGGGACAAGTCGTGTTGCACACACGACATCACGCTGTTTCTGACATCGATCAGCATGGAGGAACGTCAGGAGCTGGCGAGCAAACTGCTGCTGGAGAGCGGCATCAGCTCGACGACATTGCCACAGAATGTAGGTCCTTTAATTAAATAATAAATGACAATTATCACATGAAATTCGAATTTGATATCCAAATTTAAATTTTTACTTAAAAGTAACTAAAAAATTATAATTATCACTGAAAATTCTAATTTTCACTCAAATTTAAATATTTCCTTAAAACAAAAACAAAAATAAAATTATTCAAATTTCAAATTTGACTAAATATAGTTACTAAAAAAAAAATACAATTATCATGATAAAACAAAATAATCGCTAAAATTAACCCAGCATTAAAATGTCTTGAAATTCCTATTTTCATGTAAAATTCCAATATAACAAAATTAATTTAAAACTCAAATGTGTACTCACATACAAATGTTTCCTTAAAATGAATACTAACAAAATTTCAATTTTCCCCCAAATTTCAAAATTTACTAAAAAAATACATAATTCAAAATATAAATTCAAAATCAGCACATTTTAACTCAATATTTAAATAATATAAAAATTATTAAATTTAAAACTCACATTTTTACTCTAAATTAAAAGTTTATTTTGTAATTTTTTTATCTTCACAGAAAACACAAATGCAAAAGCACATTTGTGCCTTGCAAATTTCACGCATATGCGGCTCACATATCGATCTCCAAACGGATCATCTGCTGGCTTTTTATACGGCGCTCAAGCTTCACTACGAGCATGGTTACAGCACCTTTGGCAAGAAGTTGTTGCCGACAGACATGGGTCCATCGGATCCCTATGCGTTACTAGCGGGTAAATACTATGCGATATTTATTTTTTATAATAGAGGGCCTGGAGTAAAGTGGAACACGTTTGAATTTTCTTCTAAAAAACGTCCATTTGAACATTTTTTTTTAATTCTTTTGAAGGGTCTATTCTATAGACTGATTCATGATCTAACTTCTTGCATCAACAGAATACCATTTATATGCCTTTAAATTGATTTTTTAGCAACTTTTCCAAACAACACAATTTCGGTATACATTTGATTATAAACATGGATAAAAAAAAATCAGGGAATATAAAGAATTTCACAATTGTTTTTATTTTTCTAAGTGCAAAAACATGTCCAAAAATTGCAATTTCCCATATTACCCTATGTCCCACTTTACCCCAGACTTACCTTCACGTTTTGCTATGACCATGCATCATCTTTGAGGGGGCATTCTCAGTTTTTCTGAGAACTTTTTGTAAAAGGTATTATATTATTATTATTATATGATTGGATCAGTGACCACTACCATACTTTAAAGAGGGGAAACTTCCGAAAATGAAGTAATTGTGGTACCTAAAACGTCTCAAAAATACGAATGTTTATTTAATATGATCATAAATATGACGATTTTAGGGCTCTGAAAATGTTGGGATTATTTCTTTGCTATATTTAGTACTCTAATATGATTGCCCAAGAAACAAATCGTTCCGTATACGTACCGTTAACAGTACAGCAAATACGGAAACAGATTTCGTATACGTGCCGTATTACGGAGCCGATTACGGTACAGAGAACGGATGAAACGTGACATCGAAAACAGTGTTCGAAACCGAATTATTTTATAACCAAAATTATATTAATTCAAGTAATAAAATTTCCCAAGCGAAATTCCAATTTAATTAAAAATTACCACAAAAAGACATATATATTTAAATTGTGTTGAAAAATGAACAAACAAATTAAATTACACCCCAAATTACATTAAAAAAGTGCCCCTTTCCGCATTAATTAAAAAATACCACAAATGGGAAATTTGATACCAAGGTGGCAATTTTGCCACAAATAGAAAATGTTTTACAGGCTGGCTACCATACTTGAAACTTTAACTGTCAATTTGAAATATTTCAGATTACTTACATTTACTCATGATACAATTATTCAAGGTAGAAGTATTAGAGTTCTTGTTCTTCTTAGGCGTCCCGTGCTTCTGTCAAACGCCTGAAGATACTTTCAAACGTCCCGTGCTTATGTCAAAATGTTGTATGGGATAAGAAAATTTTGTGAGAGATGCTCTGGGATACTACTACCTTGTTATTGTATCATGCATTTACTGATATTAATTTGTAGTTTTGTACGCGGCATATTGCACAAGGCGACGGCAGCGACCAACAAATAAAACTCCATATGTCTGCCACAGAAAGCCGCTAGTTTCCTGATCACCCTTAGCCATTGGTCGAGTCCGTGTGCGTTCTGCGCATTTTTTGTGTTAATTGGTGTATCCACCAATGGTGTAACTTCAAGGACAGCGTCATTTGTAAATCCTGTAGATATTGATTGTTGTGAACGTTGTGGAGAGGCTACATCAGCTAAAAAATCCAATGGTTTCCCTCCAATATCTTGATTTTATTTTTGTTCCTTGAAAAATCTAAATTGATTAAGAAGTTACAATTAAATATATCTGTAATTGTATGCCCATTTACACTTACATTATTTGAGATGTTTCATAAAGCGGCGTCTGATGCAGCTAGTATTAAAATAAAATAAAAATTCTAAAATTGAAAACAGCATATGCTGCCCGTATAAAACGGAGTACAAACGATAAAAAACGGTGTGCTCCGTCGCAAACGGAATTTCAACGTATACGTCACTACGGAGTGAAAACGGTATATAAACGAAATATTTGAAATACAGATAACAAACGGAATATGAACGAAGTGAAATATTTTCATCTGCCGTAAATTTTCCGTTTTCATTCAAGTGTTGACGTCTTGTACATACCGTAAACGTACCCTTACAAACGGAATTGTGATTCCGTATGTTTACGGTGCTACGTTAAAATGTTTCTTGGGTGTTTTAGGAGTAATAAAAGTATCACAAATATGAGTGTTTTTGGGATCATAAAATCGTGCGATCTACCCAGGAGTATAAAAATAAACTAGAAATGGTTTTGTGACTGAATCTTATAAGATTCATTTATTAATCAAATAATCTTCAAAACGGGTTCCTCCCAAATGAATCTATAATAAGCCTTTGTGCTGCGGACAATTGCGTGAAATTGCTCTTGGAATTTTTTTTTGTAATAACAATGTTGTGAATGTGGATGAAGAACATTAAACAAATAAGAAATGATTTAGTCATATCATTATTATATTTAAAAGACTATTAGATTACTAAATCAATGAAAACTGAAATATATCGAATTGACAAGACAAACTCTGAACGCCAAGCTGTCACGAAAACCTCGTCCCTCTTCTTTCTGTCAGAGTAGCCAAGTAAACTAAAAAGTAGTATTTGTTTGTTCTTTTCCCAACAAATTATAAATAAAATAGGTTCATAATTTAAAATATTTTAAAAAGTGCTTTGTAATATTTTAAAATATGAACAAAATTAGACAGAATAATCAAAAATTAGCAATCATTTTGCGGTGGGAAATGAAAATATCAATTTAATTTTTTCCAAATTTAAAATGGAAAATAATAATTTCATTTGGAATTTTCTCAATTTCGAATGAAAAGCTGTAAAGTTCAATTAGAAATGGTGTAGTTTTGTTAAGAATCGTATTTTTTTTTATTCTATGAAGAGTATGAAAAGAATAACTTAACACATAATACATTCTGAGTAAGCAGTTCAAACCGGAACGCGCACATTATATAGAAATGATGTATACACACAGAAAAAAAAGTGTGTAAATATAATTAAAATGTTAATCAATCCAATTAATTTTTAATTGAAACTCAGCCGATGTAACGTTTAGTAGCATTGAATCCCATATTCGTAATAATGAGAATATGTTAATTGGAGAAACATTAATTAATTTTTTTGTCATATTGATTATATTTTTTATTGGGTATTTTTAAATCATAAATTAATTAATTAATTAATTAATTAATTAGTAACATCAATTAGAAATTTCATTCGATAGAAATTGGATCAATTAAATATTTTGTTAAACTAAATAAAATATTTGTCGAATAGATAACATAAAATAAATATTAAATAAGTATTTATACTGTTTGATATGCTTTGTAAAATTCTTTCAACCTAACGAATGTTTTGCCGAAGTCAGTTTTCACAACTTCTACATGTGGGCCAATTAATTGAGTCAAACATAAAATTTGATATTCGCTTTCTAATGATTCAATATGCAACAAAATGAGCATCATAAGTTGTTTGTTCAAATTCTTGACCTCAAACATAAATTGAGCCCTTTAATGCTTTAATAACATAACATACACTAAATAATGTAATATCCTGTTTTAAAATCGCAACGTAGAAGAAAATAATGTTAGAAGAAACTGAACCACGACGACGCACGAGACGCACAAACAAAAAACAAAATGAAATCCAGAAGAAAAAAACAGTGTTGCAATTTAAGAAAATTAATAAATCAAAAGTAACAAATAAAAGTAGTAAATACTATTAAAGATTTAGTTGTATTGAAATTATATTAAATTAATTCCTATTAATATTTTAATTAGAAAATGTGTAAATACAATTAATTAATTAGTAAATACATTCATATTTTTAATTGGAATACGATTTTGTTTGCTATTAATATCAATTGTTATATATACGTACAATATTTTTTTCTGTGTATTGATGTACCACCGCTTAAATCGTTTTGAGTAATGTAATTTTTTATATTTTTTTTTTATCCAGCAAACGTCATGTACGACATTAGTCTGCAAGAACAAAAATCCGATCGTCTCTTCGAGGCGCTTTGTTTGCTGCAGTACGTCTTGCGCAACAGTCCCAGCAACTTTCACGTCAAATTGCTGAGCCTGAAAATCTATCATATCTTTGGCTGCTCGATCGGTGCTACAGAAATGTACGACTATCTGGACATCAAGCATATACAGCTGGACTCCATGGGCTATGTGCACTGCAACCTGTTGCCGCTTAACGGTCGCAATTCGGTGGCGCGCAATGTCTTCGACACCACGCTAAAGTTCTTCACCAACAGTTATAAGGAGCGTCTCGAATACATAGCGCACACATATCGTTTTTGTACATTCTCCAAGTTAGAGGAGTTCATGAACTTTAAGGAGCGCCTCACCAACAGTCTGCACTATGTAAGCATTTCGGTGGAGGCGCAGCTTTGCGATTTGGTCGCACTATATGGCAACATACAACAAAATCTGTCCACGTACACGGCGATGAGCATTGAGCCTGCTGACGATCGCATCGCTTGGCACGAGCTCTCCGACAATCGCGATCTGTCCGCCATCGTGCGTTGGGATCCGGTGCATTTGGTCGACATGGAACAGGAGAAACGTGACTCGTACGAGCAAGAAGTCGAAGCGCTACAAGTACGCTCGCTGATACTGCGTCTGGTAGCCGGCTGTGTCGATTTGTTTCATACGCCTGCACATAGTTTAAAACAGTTGAGCAAGGAGAGTGACAAAGCAACTAAAGATGCCGTAGATACTGAGATAATTGCCAAGGAGAGTGATACCATGGAATTGTTGCGGGAATCGTGGGACGGTCTCTTCCAACGTCTGCGTCTCATGAACTACAAGCCGGCATCGCATAAATTCCTGGTGAATTTGCTGCCCGCGCGTCTGCATCTGCTATTACAGCTGCCCTACGAGCGCTTTTTCTCAGATCTGGCGCAACTGGTGCTGGATCTGCACGCGGGCTCCAACAATCTGCCGTTGCAGTGCAAAACCGTAAGCGATAATGTCGTGGCTGTCATGGAGATTTGCGTGAATGCCGTCAAGGAGAGCAATGAGACTACGGAGGATGGTTTGTGGCGACGAAGGGAATGGCAAAATAAGATTGCAGCCAGTTTGGAGGTGAGTTAGTAGAGAGATTCGTGCCGTATTTTTATTTATCTTGTGACAATATCTAAACAATGTAGTATAATAATTACTTTTATAATGACTATAACGCTTTAAGGCCCTAAATTCCCAAAATTGAGCACTATGTTAAATGATTTTGTGGCAAAAGTCATCAAAATATCGCTCAATTGGCGAATAATCGCATAAACTAACTACACTGTACGTGATACAAAAAATGGAGAATGCAATCAAAATCAATTTATGTCGAATTGTGCTACACTTGATTTTTTTTTGATTATTTAAAGATTTTGTTTTCCGTTGGAAGGAGAACACTCGTCGTGCTTCCGTTCATCGCGCAACTCGATTAATTAATAAACTTTTAAATACATTTTTTTTTTCAGTGATAAATTCTTTATTATATTAAAAAATATATATAAATTTAAATTCAATTCTACATTGTTTCTAGATGCTTTCACTATACGCTTTCGTGCTCTCGGTGGCGCATGACAAACTGCAAAATCCCGCGAAAGCCAAGCCAAATAAAAAGAAGTCTTCATCAGCTAATGATGACGCCGCGCAGTCCCGCGCCGTGGTCAGCGAAAAGGAACGCGTGCTATTGTTGGTTGAGCTGATGCGACATTTAAAGCAAAAATTGCAAAATTGTGAAAATGCAATCAGTGAGTGTAGCTTATACTATTCTAATAAAAAAACACATATTAATCAACGAAGTTATGTTTTAGAAAACTGGAAGAGTCCCGCACTGCCCAAAGACCTCAACTCATTCATGGCCGACATGTCGTTGAAGCCAGAATTCGAGGCAACACTCATCAGCGAGGTGTCTATGACGTTCAAGGAGTCGCACGACTTTATGGTTAACGAGCTCAAGAATCTTATTAAGGATAAGATGCGCATGGTGGGCAAGTGAAGTGCATGCTGTGACAAGAAAAAAAAGCAACCAACTCGCGTAATGCAGAGTATTTTTACTTTTCTTTTTTTTTCAATTCGTCTACTGTCGCTTGACGAATGTTTGCAAAACTTGCTTGTCGTCAAATTTCCAACAATGTTTTTTTGTTTGTTATTTAATTTTTAATACATTTAGCGGATGTTGCAGATTTAACGAATGTTAACTTTTAGGAAGTTTTAATTTTTAACTAAATTACATTAAATTAAGATTGAAAATCATTCAACTTTTTATAGAGCGCAGTCAGTTTTCTCAATAAAGCTAAACGATTAAAATGAAAAAATTTGGTTAACAAAATTTTGAAGGTGGCTTACTGCAAATTAAAAAAAATAAAATAATAAATAAAATTTATAAAAATACACATTTTGTGAAATTACTTATATCTAGGAATAAAGAAAAGTTAAGTAACATTTTTGAAATTTATAATTTTATGTGTAATTAATAATATATTCCAATTGATGTTTATTCGTCGACATAATTCTCCTGCTCGCGCTTGATTTGTTTTATAAAGAGCTGGACGCGCGGGTCGCTGGCATGCTGCAGTGTCTCGAGATGCGCGCGCAAATGATGCCCACGCGCAAAGCGTTTGCCGCAAATGCCGCAGCTAAAATACATTGAATATCATATTTAAAGAGTTTCTAACTTGAAGAATGTAAAAAACACCTACTTAAACGGTTTTTCGCCCGTGTGCGTCAACATGTGCACTTTCAAAACATTCGAGTAAGTAAAGGTCTTGCCGCAGGTGTCGCAAGAGTACGGACGCTCATTCCTATGGATTCTGCGAGCCAATAAAGTTAATTAGTTTGCCTCAGTTATATTTAGTACAATAAATACCTCTCGTGTTTCATCATTGTGGAGCGATCCGCAAAGTTTCGTTTGCAATATTGACAGACGTACGGACGTGCGCCCGTATGTTTACGTATATGTCGGGCCAATTGGAAATTCAGATGAAAACTCTTCTGACAAATTCTGCAAATATGTCAAACATATTAAAACACTTGACAAAAATATGCTGTCCATAATACTCACTCGCATTCGAAAGGTTTCTCGTTGCGATGTCGCCGCATATGCGCCTCCAATGCATATTTACGATTGTACGTATTGCCACAGACGTCGCAAATATGCTTCTCCTGCTTAAGCATGGCCGTTGGTTTGACGCGTATCACCGCGGCGCCATCTGCCGAAATATCTAGCGTTTTGCGGCTGCGACTAGAGCGACGTGTTGATGTTATCTGCTGTGGTTCGTTTGACGTTGATTTCGGTTCATTGTCATTCACCCACATTTCTGTATAATGGTCGACCTCCTCATAGTTAAAGGCAACCTGTGAGTCGTCCACATCGTGACCGGCCTGCTGCAGCACTTGTGCCACTGTTGCTTTCGGTAAATTTGGTATGTACTCCACCAAATACTCGGCTACGCCTTCACCATTTTCATCGTCATCCGCCTCTCCGTCATCTAGTTCTATTGTTTGCGTTGTGTTTGCTTCTTCGCTTTTCAGCACAAAATCACGCAGATACTCGTCGGAACTTTGGCAGATGTTGCGGAATTTATGCGCGATGTTTAAGAAGATGTTGCACTTTTCGCAAATCTTATTGGGTAGCTCCGGATTGTCCAGCACCTGTGGCAAGAAAAAAAAATTGATTTTTTTAAAGTGAATACATGCTTTGTGCATATAGTATAAAATTTACTTCTATGCCACCGCATCTTTCGATTTTTTGGTACAGCATTTCACCGCTATCATTTTCTTTGATAGGCTCGTATATGGGCGACATATCTTCGTCCGTGTTTTGCAAACAGATGCGACAAATGTTGAAGCTGATTTCCACACGCATTTTTAAGTTTTTATTTAATTTCACAACACAGAAAAATGGTTTATAAACAATAAATTAACTTTGAAAAAAATCTAAAAACAAACAGCGTCACAAGAAGAAGAAAATCAGCGCAGGCACGAAACGTCAAAAAAGTTATCGTTATCGATACCAGGTGAACTTTTGACGTTTTGAAATCGATATCAGGTGGACTTTTGACGTTTTGAAATCGATACAAGGTGTACTTTGACGTTTTGTGACTGCGCTGATTTTCTTCTTTCTTTCTTTCTTTCTTTCTTTCTTTCTTTCTTTTGAAAAAATTCAAATTTCATTTTGTTGGCGGTTGGTTGGCCGTTTTAAAGTTTCGTTTTTTTTCTGTAAGTTTTTCATTAATTCAACATCAACATGTCCCAGAACAACACCCAGGAGAAGAACACCGCCGTTTCAGGGAACGCCGCTTCGTCGACATCCGCCCAGGTGGTGCTCGAGACACAGAATTCCACCCAGGTGGTGCTCAAGACTTCCGTCCAGGTGGTGCCCGAGACTACGACGACCTCCGCCACCACCCAGTATCAACGGACCAGAGGAGGAAAGCAAGGTGGGCAATGGAGACAAGAGTGGTGAAGCGTTCACGACCACGCATGGCGGCAATACGCCATTCAAAAAACCAATTTTTTTAATAATTTAATGGAAGCGTACCAGGACTACTATATGCCAAAGAAAAAAAAAACAAAAATTCGTGTGTCGATATCGAAAGTATAAACAGTTGATTGCAACGGTTACTCTTCGGTATGCCGGATGGTTCGGCTACTGTGGCTCACGGATTCGTAGAGGCGGCAACAGAGGCGGCACAGTCAGTCATCGAAAGGTGTTACTACAACATGAAAAATAAATTTAAAGATTTAATTTATTTAGTGACCCATTACCCGCAGTTGGACGTCGGACATTTTCCAAAAGCGACGATAATGTCAAAGAAAAAAATCGCTGCTTATCGCCTCTCAATGCAAGCGTCTTCAACACATTATTGCAGCGACTCGCTGATGCAGCTGCCGCTCTTTGGTATCGGCGGATGCTTTTGCAGACTTTACTCGTCCTTACAGATTCGACTACCGTGTCTCCTTTACACTCATCACCGGTGGCGGCACCAGCAATCCTCAGTAATCCTAATAATATTAGAGACATCCGCCATAAGAAGTGTCGTGTTGCCGCCAGCTGGTACATGTACACTCTCAGAATTATATTGTTGCTTTTTAACAATATGAGATTGTCATTTCATTATACAGTAATTATGTGGCACCTCTATCTTCTGGCAGCGAGATACATGTCAGTTTATTTTTGTTATTTATTTTTAAAATCAAGCAAATTGTAAGTTATATTTAATAATTTTATAATTTAGTAATTATTATAGCTTTATTAATTTTGTTCAGATACGGCAGTCACCAACTACAAGGCTCGTCAAGGGCAATGTGTTCGGACCCATTTGGATGGCGATTTATATGCAAAATTAATAAATCTATCTGCCTGTGTACGGGCAGATAGATGATGTATGCCAGCAAGCAGTCCTTCATGCAGCTGTCCCAGTGTTGTTAATATCTTGCTCGCAGAACATGACCTTTTTTGTGACACATATTAAATTTATTGCAATTAAAAATTTTAAAAACAACTGAGTGACATTTCATTTTTATTCATTGACAATCTCGATGGTTATCAACAACAATCTCATGACATTTTCAATATTAACAATCAGAATGTCAAGCCGACAATAATATGACAATCTGATCATGAGATCTATTTTGAACATCAAGATTGTTACAATATTGTCGGAAATGACAATATATTTCTGAGAGTGTAAAAATATAATTATTTAAATATTGTTGTTAAACAATTTTTTTATATGACAAAAGAAAAAACAGACAGCCAATTTTGAGAAATTCATACAATTTACTATGAAATATTAATGACCAAACCAATTCATAGTAAATTTACTAAAAACGATAACAATTATAAAATGTTATTGAGCATAGTAAAAATATATGAAACGTAGTAAAATTTTCGATATACTTTTTCCCTGGGTGAATATATAAATACACTCGCGTTACCAATAACAAAAAATAGTCAGCCCAATCGAGTTTCTCGATCAGGCTTCCGACGGAAAATAAAAGCTCAAAATACGAAAGGTTATCTTTGCGACTTTCGTTTTTCAGCGAACGCAAATTTAGATATCTCAGAAAGTTAACTTTTTTTTTGTATTTAATTTTTTGATATGAATTTGTTTGTCATTTCGATTATTTCCACCTTATTGAATGACATAGATTGATATGTTTTTTTCTTAGCTTACATTTGTATTGGTAGTTAATAAGCTTGCCCAAAAGCTGCATTTGAGATATCTTATCGGTTGTCTAGAGGACAATTTTCTGAAGATGCCTTCTATTGGTTGACTTTCACATAACTTTATAGTTATCTTCTCGAGTAAATAAAAAGGCGAACATTCGTAAGTCTTTCAGATACCTTTTTGATCTCTTTTACGACAACATTCAGATATCGTCAGCTTTTAAAAGTTAGAATAAAGTTAGGTTTTGGACATTATTTGCCTGGTTGGGTATACCAGTTAGAAGTATACGCGATCCTATTTCATATATTTCTCATAACGTATATAAAATTTTGACATATGCTGAGGACGTTTGACAGAAGCGAGGAATAATAAAAACTATTTTTTCTAACAATCTGGTCACACTACTCAATTCTAATATTGTTGCGTTGCCAACTTTTAGTGTCAATGTGACATTTTCAGAAAGCTTGTCAACTGTTGTGGCTAATACTCAGGAGTTTGGATTTTGTTACTTTCGCAGAATTCAATTTTTATGCTATTTGTTAAATATTTTCACATAAAATAGCCTACAATTTGGTGTAAATTATGTCGGCTGGTTCAGTGGAATTGAGTTCATATCGTGATCAGCATTTCAAAGTAAGTAATTCATCTTTTCTTTTATGGAATATGGTTCGACTTTTTGTTCATTTATATCCACAGGGATCGCGCACAGAGCAGGAGCGCTCGTTACGCGATTCATGCACGCTGTACGTGGGCAATCTGTCCTTCTATACGACCGAAGAGCAAATACATGAACTGTTCTCGCGTTGTGGTGAGGTGAGACGCATTGTCATGGGTCTGGACAAGTACAAGAAAACGCCGTGTGGCTTCTGCTTTATGGAGTACTATGTGCGCGCAGAGGCGGAGATGGCTATGCGGTTGGTAATTACATTAAAAATCAAAAATTGACAATAATTTGAAATATTTCTTAGATATGTAAACGGTACACGTTTGGACGATCGCTTGATACGAGTTGATTGGGATGCCGGCTTCATAGAGGGCCGCCAATATGGGCGCGGGAAGACCGGCGGCCAGGTTCGTGACGAGTATCGTACTGACTACGATGCGGGCAGAGGCGGTTATGGAAAGTTGTTATCGCAGAAAATCGCACCCAATACTGATAATCGTTAATATCACAAATGCAATGCATATATATTAAGTTTATACAACTAAGAGAATTGCGCTTATTTAACTAACAATGAAGATGAATATATTTTATATAAAAATAAACCTCTACAATTCTTTATGACGTCCACCGCTCAATTGTGGACCCTTTTTTAGCTTCTTTGTAACCTTATTTTGCTTTACCGTCGGCGTTACATGGTTTTCTTCGTTCTTTGCATAGTATGGATTGACATAATCTGCTGTGCGTTGCTCCTCATTAATTTCTTGGGTCAACAGTTCCAGCAGTTTGGCTGTGCCTTCATCAATAATATGTGGAAATGCGTTCACAAAATCTATGCACCAGTTGAGTGTTGACTTCCATGTAACAAACCGCGTTTTTTTAAATATGCGATATGTAATTTCCGGAAAATGTAATAATGTCTCAGCGGCCAAGCAACAATTCTCCAAAATCAATGTCACCGCTAGTTGCTGGTTTTGTTGCTGCTGTGGAAAACCATGCGTTTGCGGCTGATAATTCTGCGAATTCTGCGAATTCAGCGTTAAATTATTTGCATTTAAAAGCTAAAAAAAATATGTTTTTGTATACATGGTTTTAAGACATTGTAATATATTTTACTAACTTCAAATATTTGCGAATAAGCCACATTTAATAACTTGTAATTCTTTTCGTATTTGAATTGCAGCATTTGCTTCGTCAGCATTGTGTGTTCGCTGCGGCGTTCTTGTAATATTTTTGAATCTATAAAATGGTAAAAATTACGAAGAATTCTCCAAGAAAATGTATATCTTGTGACAATTAACCACAAAACAATGAGCAAGTTTCATTAAAATTTCATTAAAGTTTCATTTAAATTTTTTGTTATAATTTAAGTTGCCTCACCAGCTTTAATATATTAGAATTGAAGGGGGAGGAATTGTTGGTAGATGACTATCTTTGGTAAGTATTGTTTGGAAAAGAATTGTCCGACAAAGATATGTCCGGGGTTGAATTGTCTTTGGACAGTATTGTTGGGAAGGAATTGGTTGTTCTTCGAATCCAATGGTCAAGTATTAGTATAAAACATCCAGTGTTATTAATAATTAAGCGGTAATTATGTTCAAGATATATAATACTTGCATATTTTTGGTGTCAGCAACAAATTGTTTTGCTCTTCTGTGTTTGTCGGCATACAGAAGAAAATCTGCAGTAAAATAACGAGAATCACTTGCTTTTCATTAAACATTTTTACAAACATTTTCTAAAAATTATTCTTGTTTATGATGTTCTAACTAACGCGGTACAAAATTATTAACATTTTGACAGTTGGATTTTGAAAGGGCCTGTTCACAATGACAGCACTTACGCAAATTTTCCAGAAGAAACAGAGGGCATGAAAACTCAGTATTTATTTTATTAATATTTATTTGATTGTAATTAGTATGCATACGGCTATTGTCTATAATAGCATTGATATTTTTATTCACTGCTGAAAAATAACATTTTAATTGACGCACTAAAACTATCTTAAAGCTTACAACTTTGAATATTTTAAATAATATGGCATATCAATAAACTGCAGTACAAATTACTTTTTGCCAATCTTGTCGGCCAAAGAGCAGCTTAAACCGGTGCCATCGGGCTCTACATTCAGCTCCTTGACCACGTTATTCTCTACGACCATAGAGAATCGTTTGGCTCGCAAACCACCTAATGGCGGCAAATCGACAGTCAATTCCAAAGCCTTGGCAAATGCAGCAGCCGGATCGGCCAACATGCGAACCTTGCCGCCAGCGCAATGTTCCTTGCCCCAGGCAGACATAACGAACGGATCGTTGACCGAGATGCATACAATCTCATTAACGTTCTGTTCTGCTTTTAGCGAATCCGCATTAGAGACATAGCCGGGCAAGTGCGTCTGTGAAAATTTCAATTTCAATATATAAAACAATTTACTTTGGTTTGTTTCAATTACCTTCGAGCAACCTGGTGTAAATGCGCCGGGAACACCGAAAATGATCACCTTCTTGTTGGCGGTCAGTTCACATGTATTAATTTTGTTGGCGGGTGAATCTTCAAAAAGATCAACCGATGGAAGTTTGTCGCCAATCTGCGTGAATTATAAAAAAATTTCCACTATCATAACTTGTTAAACATTGATTATTATCTACGACTTAGGGTTTTTGCAAATTATATAATTTTGTAAAAGTATTTTTCCCTCTAGTGTGGATTAAATTTCTAATTATCGTTTTCAATGCCTACCTTGATGGGTGCCATTACTCGCAGAGTTTTTGAAAATGCACGCGTAGTTGTCGCGGAGTTTCGCGAAATTTGTGAAATAACTGAGCAGACAATTGATTGCATTTTACGTCCTCCTAGTATATATGTATAGTGATAGCGATGTATAGAGCAGTGATGCAAACTCTTATTTTTAATTTCCCCGATATTATTAGCAAAATTCCCCAATTGACTATAAAATTCCTCTCACAAATGTACACTCTAAGAAATCTGATTAAGGAGTAGTGAATTTGCTACATTTATTTATTACATAATTTTTTCAAATAAAAACACTAATACATCCGTAAAAATAAACATCTGACATGTTTTTCATGAAAAATATGTTATTTTACACAAAAGAACTGTTTTGAGCTGAATCGCACTTTTAAAATGGTAAATTTACAGATTCGGAAATGTTTTGTATATAAACACATTTAAGTGTGTAAAAATGACGTCTAGCACACACACATATATGTGTAACAAGATCATTAGCTGACGCGAACGCTCTTGTCTGCGCCAATTTAGAAGACTTTACAAAAAAGAAAACTTGCCCATAAAATAAATATGCAAGGGGCGGATTGTTAGTGAATGTGAATTTAATTTGTGTGCAATTGAAATGACATCTCCCAAGATGGTACATTCATGTTTGCGAACATTCGTTAAACAGTTGTGAACTTTTTCATTTTGTGTACATAATTTTTTTCACGTTTGCTGAATCCGCCCCATTGAGATGATATAAAGTTTTCTAATAATATTTAACCTTAAAAAACTACCCGTTCTGTTGTGCTTTTTTAACACGCATTATGTGAATAAATACAGGGTTTTGTGTGTATTTTTTACACTCAGAAATTGTATTTTGACACTATAGATGTGTACTCGTTTTACATACTTTAATGTGTAAATTTTATTCTAACACATTCGTTGGAATTTACTACATCAATAAGGGGAAACCGGTTTCCTACATTTATTATAGTCAATTTTTCTTAGAGTGTAATTTAAATACACTGAGAATAAATAGAGTTTTTACTACATTGTTATTAAAAATCGAAATAATACATAGAGCAAATATTACGCAATATGTTATTCATTTAATATGCATTATTTTTTCTTGATTTCTCTATAAAGAAAATTACATTTATCAGCCATTATAAATTGTGAAAAATTATTTTTTATTACCAAGTGGTGCTATTTTTATTAATTAAGGTCCAGTTTTTCAGTGAATGTTTAAATATAGCTTAAATAAATATTTCAAAAGTCCAAAGTTTCAAATCAAAATATCCGAATTTCTTTAAACTTTACAGACAAATAGGCAATTAGTACTCAGTTGTGTGAAATATGTGAAATATTGACTGTAATGTAACTGAAAAAATGGATCATATTAACCAATTAATTATATGAAACTTGGTTTAAAATGGTACTGAAAATGGGAAATTAAGCAGATACAAATATTTTTGAATACACTCAGAAAACAGTTTCCTTATATTAAGGAAATTTTACTTGAAATAGCGTCAAGTTCAATTTTACTTATTTTTAGGAAGGTTTTTCCTTAATAGTAGTAAAATTTCCTTATTATTAGGAAAATTTTACTTAAAGTAAGGAAAATTTCCTAAAAATGAGGAAGTTTTTTCCTTAACGCTATTTCAAGTAAATTTTCCTTATTATGAGGAAACTTTTTTCTGAGTGTACTATTGTGAAAATTAAATTTAACCATTAAAAACTGTATAAACAAATGTGCAATTTTTTTTTTTTTTTTTTTTTTTTAAATTTTTTATCATTTTTTTACCACAATTTTTTGATATTTTTAGTTTCGTAATTTTAAATTCCCCATAATCGCAATCTTTAAAATACTGGAAACAAATTCTTTTCAACTGTTAAGGTATTAACTTTGCAGGTTTTACATCAAGTATAAATTTAACCATTATTTAAAAGCATAACATCAGATACATTCAAAAAATGTTAAAGGAATTTATCTAGATCTAGAAATCGTATTTAATAGATAGTGTTTATTTGAAGACAAATTATGATCTTTTCGTGATTGGAATATAGAGGCATGTTCCAGTTTTCGATCAAATCCGATTTTACCTGTAAAATTCTTAACAAACGAGTTTGAATTTATTATTTTCCATATGAAATTCGATCAAAAGTTGTAATATATTCCAATACTTAAAAATGTAGAAAATGTAACAGATGCTAATTTGAAATTCCCCGCCAAAAGTGGACCATTCCCCGATTACCCACTCAGACTAAAATTCCCCACAAATTGGGGAATTCCCCATGAGTTCGCATCACTGGTATAGAATACTTTATATTCTATATTTGTTCTTGTATTGATACACTAAAAAAATACCAGTTGTACGACAAAATTGGCTCATTCAAACAGTGTATCTATTTTTTCCAGCAAAATAAAAAATTTAATTAATTATTCGAAGTCATTCGACGGAAGAATGACTCATCTGGGATCGGGCACATCCAAGACACCAGCACCTTGTCCGCCACCCTTTAAGGACCAAACTGAAATTAACGTTATGAATTAGTTTCGTTTTAAAGGAGTTCCAAATTGTAAATATAACGGGGATAGTATTTACTACCCTACAGAAAAATCGAATTCAAAATATTTTAATATATGTATAAAATATAATTTGAATATTGTTGGTAATACAAATATTATTTTAAATCGTTTGAAATTAATAAACTTACAAATGTTTTTAGTGATATCAATTTATAAATTGATCTTTTGTTTTCTCTTAAAAATAGCAGTACACTATAATTTCACTCTAAAATAAAGTTGTATTAGTTAACCGTTACCACATAATTACATATGATATGCTATTATTCATTTTTGTTTTTTTTAATCATCTAGATTATAGAACAAATTGTAAGTTTTATAAAAAAAAATTTAATTTAATGTAAAATCAGAAACACAGCTCAAAAATATAATGCTCATATAATTACAATGCAAATCAATTCTATACAATTATTTCAAAATGACTATCGCATTTCAATTCAATTACTGCTGCTACTGCGATGACAAGAGATTATCGGCCAGACGCTCAATATCGTCCAAACTCAGAAGCGATACTTTTTTCTCAAAGTCCTGCATAAATTCCTTGGCCAATCGCTCGGACTGTTGCTCATTGTAGTAACGACGGAACGCACGATATATGACATCTCTCAAGCCATCGGGCTTCATCACAATAAGATTCAATTTTGAGCCATCCTTAATGTTTGGATATGAAGCTATAGTTTGGTCATCATTTAATGTTCGTCCAAGCAGCAGAAGTTTCTGACTGACGACTGGTATGTTCATGTTTTTTTCTATTTGTTGTTTTATTTCCAAAACGCTCGTTTCTGCGGTAACCTGACAATATATGTGAGTTTGGAAAGTTACCTTTATTCTTTTAGATATACGCTATATTAAATACTCACATCCAATGTGCAGTCTTGTCCTTTTAAAACTTTAATTACAATTTTCATGATGTTTTTTAATTTATATTATTTGCTACTGCACAGGAACGATTGTTTTTATATCGTTAGAAAATGATGCAAAAAATGTAATCAACGCGTACAAAAATTATTAAATTATCAGCTGTATTTTTGACAGTGGAGAGAAAAGTGCCGTATATCCGAAATTCGATGTGGACTTTTGACAGTTTTCTGTGGACGATTGTAAAAATATCGATTGTTGATTAATCGAGTTTCACGAAATTCATGCACTCAAAAAAATAATTGATAAAATTGCATTTAAATCTAACAGCAATGCCAGATACAGTCGGTGACCGTTCATGGTATTAATAATTAGTTAAAAATGTATTTTTTTATGTTTATTCATTATATAAAATAAAAAACTTAAAATGGATGCACACAAATTAATACAAATTAACTATATTTAGCCATATATGGCGATTCGCTGAAAAACTTTGCTTTTAATTTGTGTTCTAAAACTTTTAAACCATCTTTGTTTTTCTTATCATGTATGATACACTCTCAGAAATATATTGTTACTTTTTAACAATATGGGATTTTCATTTAAAAATAATTGAATAATGTGGCAGCTCTTTTTTGTAAACAAAAATAAAATGTCATTTGAAATTTTTTATTTTAATTTCAAATCAAATAAAAAAGATACTCAATCGTTCCCGAATAGAAGTAAGTTATTAGTAGTTGCAATTAATAATAATTACCCAGTTTCTGTTTTTAGCATGTTTTTAGACTGCGCCCCGTGAAAAATTTGCAGTTCATGTCGGTTAGGAGGCCTATCATACTAGGCGCGCCAAACTGTCCTCGTAGTCGGTGTCAGGCCAGTTATTTTCTTTCTATATATTTTCAACGAACAAAGCTCCGATTATGAGATGAAAACCAGTTCGCGATTTTAGGCAGAAATTTTCTCTAGCTCACCTCGGGTTGACCGCTGGCAAAACCTTGTCGCGCAACTAATTGAGCTGTTTGTGCTCATTGGCGCACTCTTTGTATCGCAACTCCGATATATAAAGTGATATATCGGAGATACTTTTAGCCGAAAAATGTTTTCTCAGGTGAAATGAAAAGATTTTCTCGGAAGGCCAAAAGGTTGAATTAAATGCGTTAAATATTGTTGTACAGATTCATAAATATTGTAATGTTTCTTAATATACATTCATTAATATAAACTTTAATTAATTTTGAATTTATTATGCTATTTTACAATGAAACAATATAACTGACAATCGGTTGTATTTGAATTGACAATTTCCATTGTTATTTGTGGCAAACTATTGACATTTCAAAAATGACTATAATATTCTTACACCTACATTAAAATACGATTATAAGATCTATTTTAAACATCGAGATTGTTACAATATTGTCGGAAATGACAATATATTTCTGAGAGTATAGCCTTCTGAAGTTAATGCTATGATTTCACTGAGCCTCAAATGCGTAATTTAAAGCTTTTGCGTAATTTCACCTCAAATGTGCTTCAAAATGTGCAAATACAGACAAAATTACCCAAATTGCGCAATTCTTTTAAAATTACACAGCAAAAGATTGAAAGCAATCACAGTATGAACGTACCTGGTTTGACAAAAATGAAAACCAAACCATTTTCAGTTTTCTATTTTTTAGATTGCGGATGTTTTGAATAAATATTATTATATCTGGAAAACTTTCAAATGACAAACTTAAATGCTAATGCCTGATTTTCAGTATGTCATTTAATGCCATATTTGTTTTTTTTACATTGTGATTGCGAAGCAGTAACTGTCAAAAATTAAATTGTTCATTATTCATGTCAAACGAAATAAAAATGCCAAATCTTTAGATCTTTGCCATGTCGAAAAACAACAAATTTTCGAAATATTCGAACATGAAACTGACACAGAATGATATAGGGAAAACCAAGCATATAAGTCAAATGTGATTGCGAAAAAATAAAATGATTTCAGTTTTAGCCGTTAAAATCGACAGATTTTCAGCAGCTGAAAAATTATCGACTTACCGCTCCGCCGTTGTTCCGAATCGACTTGGCAGTCTGTCCGTCATTCCTTCAGTCATTCGGTTGCGACGTTCGAGGTTCTGTCATAAGAAAATTTCGCGAGTGAATAACTTTTTTTCTTTCAACTTCAGTCTTTTTTTGCATTTTTAAAATCGATTTTATTCAAATATTGTTAGTATTTATTACGAAAATACATTAAAAAGGTGAAATATTGTATTAGAACTTTGTTTTGCGCTATTAATTGCCTGCAAAAAGATCCGAATTTAGTGTAAAAACGAAATGAAAAAATGAATTTATAAAATTTTACATTTGCTGATTTGTGAAAATTCCAACGAATAAGAAAATAAAGAAAACAAGTAGAAAACGCATAACTTAAGTGCGAACAAATATTAATCAAGCGCAGTAAATAATTAAATAAATATTAAAAAAAAAGCAAATAATAAAATTGCACAGAAGAGAAGCAACGTAGAACGAAGCAGCAGCAACAACAACAACGCAGCAAGTGCCGCCTGCAACTTTTGTTCGAGCACCCTGTACAAGGGGCATTTTGTTGTTGTTGTAATTGTTCGTTTTGTTAAAATTGTGCGTTTTTAATTGAAATTTGATGTTTTCAAACATTAATCGCGGCAAAGAAAGATTCAATAAATTCTTTCAATTGCTTGCGGTGCGTATATAAATTTTAATTTTGTTTTTTTTTATGAATTACATTGTTCCAAAAGTGTCAATAAAATGTTTATGGTTTTTGTACTTTGAATTTCTTTATTGTAATTGCACTTTTTTAAAAATTTAAATGTTTTATGGTTTTTGCACTGTTTCTTTTATCTATTTATTACTTTTGCAAACGCATACTTACTAAAGCTAAACACACATACACTAACATTCCCTAATCATGCTTTTATTTTAATCAAAATCCAATTCGCTCTGTTGATCGTTCGTTCAACGAACGCGCTTCGCATCCGAATTTTGTTCACTTTTTCTGCCATTCTTGTGTGTTTCGTATTATCTTCTTTACAATTTTTATTTAGTTTGCACTTTATTCGCTTGTTGCTTCTTATTTTTCTGTCGCCGCCATTGTTTTGACCAAAAGTTGCTATTGCTTCTTCTTTTCCATCATCTGCTTCGCTTCTATATATTGTTGCGCGTTATTGTGAATATTTTTGACTCGATCATAAGCATACTGAATATCGGAATTAAAATGTTAATTTTAACTTTATAAACGATCTTTTACATTTATTCATCTTTTGTAACTAATGTTTTTACAAATTATAATGTTTAATTATATTTTATCGTTATAAATTTTTGAGTAAATAATTATAAAAATCATTTGGGAAATAGCTAAAATTGGATTACCATTCGAAAGGTTAACATGTTCTAAAGTTTTGTACAAATATAAACTTAATTAAACATTGTCAGATATATTGGTAAACCTATCATTTCTTTAAATATATTTGGTGAGTTTTACTTTTACAACGACGTTTTATACATATGAAGGAAAACCTTGAAATTGCAATTTTTCAAAATGTTATCATGTGTTAGGGCATCTACTTTTTCATCTACGATTTTAATTAAATTTTATTCATTAATATTGATTTTCGAGAACCAGAGAAACTATTAAGGAAGGTTAGGTTATAAAAATGTATTTCTGGTGCTCACGGTAACCAGATGAAATTCTCACACGAAATACCATTTTCATTCATGCAATTTACACAATATCTCATAGTGTAAAATTCTCACGAATCCCCGCAAATTCTCACAAATTCCCACCGTACTCTAATTTTTCACAATTTCCCACCAAATCCCTCCATACATCAAATTCGTACAATTTTTATGCAATCTCTAAATATAAAATAGTGATTATACCAATTATGCAATATGGTATTTAACCAATTATAACGGAGGACGAGTAACTGCAAAATATTTTAATTTTAATATATTATTTCTGATAGATATTTAGATTAGGGCTGTGCGATTAATCGTTTTAACGGAAATTCTGATTTATCGCAATCACGATTAATCAATTATTCGATTAATCGTATTTTTCAATTAACCTAAAATACGACAAATCGGTTAATTATAACTTCAAATTAACCAAATTCAAATAATTTCTATTTGAGAACATAGAAATTGCTGTCTACAAAAATATACAAACAAAAATTTTGTTTTTCTATTAAACAAATATTTAATTTAATACACAAATGCCAAGTTAGATCCGTAGCTAGTAGAATGTCGTTATTTATATTCATGCCAAAACAATTAATCGTATTTCAATTAATCATATATCTGATTAACCGATAATCGTTATTTTGATTAATCAAAAAATCTGATTAACCGATTAATCTTATTTTCGGTTAAGTCCGATTAATCGGACAATTGATTAATCGTGATTACGATTAATCAGACTTTCTGGTAAAACGATTAATCGCATAGCCCTAATTTAGATATTTTTCGTTCACATTCATTTTTTGTTTATTATTTAATATTTTGTATATATTCTAAATGTATTTATGTATATATGTTTCTAAAATTTTTAAAATATTCCACTTTGACCCAGGATTTTTCAAGAGTTCCAAAAATGAGCTGTTTTGAAAAATTGCCCAAAAATCAATAAAAAACATAAATTGTATTCTGGTAATGCAAACAGATCACGAACCACTCTATACAATAGACCTTTCAAAAAAAATTTAATACTACATATATAAATATATTTTTTTTAAAGGTAGATCAAAACATTTCCCACTTTACACCAGTCTCCTCTATTATTTTTTTCATTTTTTATATTTTTTTAAAATATATAACTAATTCCTCAATTTGCTATATTTACTTTTAAAGGCTTTTTGATTAATCGATAGCACACATTTTCATTATTTGTATGTGTTATAATAAAATTCTGATAATAATTTATTAACTAATTGAACAAACTCAATAACTAATATCTCTTTTTCTCTCTCATCTTTGCAGACATAACGTGTGTCCTCATCATCGTCATTTCTTTGTTAACACAAAACAAATCGATTTCAAATTCATAATTCAACGAATGTGAATGTGATGTGATGTAACAACAACAACAAAAAATTAAAAATTAATTATATGTGCATAAATTAAATACACCAATGCATAAACCTTAAAAACTTACAAAGAAGACATTTTTGTTACAGCCTGAAAAACTCAAACGTGTCTCTCGAACAAAACACACAGACTAGAGATGGGCGTGAAATATGTGCGTGAAGAATGTGCTATTGATTTACAGAAAAAATGAACATTTTAAAATTAATTCACATTTTTTTTTATGCTCAATCAATCAGGCTATTTCGAATTACAAATAGCCCAAACATGAATCTAAATGGAACTATGTGTCCTATAGGAAAAGTACAAATCCGATATAGAATGGACATTTTTTTTACTTCTCTCAGTGTAGGTGGTTTCTGTAATTTTGTCTATCAAAGTTGTACATTTTATTAAATTGTTGATTTTACGTCAAACTGACATAATTTTCATTTTAAAATGATAAAATTTTTTATTGATATTTGAACAATTTTGATGTCACAGCAGAGAGTATAGATTTTTAATTGAGATTCCTTCCGAGTTTGCGGGCGTCGCTGCCGAAAACATTGGTTATGTGGAAGTGAAATTTTACAGATTGAAGTTAACAGAGGAAAACAGTGTACAAAACTGGATCTGTCCGCGGATAATTTGCAACCAAACTTACCAAAATATATTGCAATCCAACGCCTTATAAATTTTAATGATTTGTCTGGCCAAAAATGTGCTAGAAAACATCAGAATATTGATTTAAAAATGTGTCTGTTGACAACACTTTCGTATCAATTTCCACATAACCAATGTTTGAATTAATTTGACAAAAGTGGCAGCGAAACCACCTGTATGGATACTCTATATCAAATATACGCTCTCTGGTCACAGAAATTGTTAATGTGTATCGATTAATTTAAAGAAATGAGCTGAGTTGCCAGCTTTACTTAAATAAGTAGTGAGTTTCTTGTTGATTTCATTTAACATTTTCATTATATTATCTGTCAGACGGCTCGCGATTTACCTCTTATTATCAAACGCCTATTTAGGGACGCCTAAGAAGCACAAGCACCGATTATTATGTGTAATACTTTCCACCTTTTAAGTGCTTCATGGCCCATTTCTGTAAAAAAATATTTCATTCACACAAAACTCGACAAATCAAGTACTTTTTAAGCAGCTAAACACGCACATCAATTCACGCCCACATCTCTAGTACAATTAACAAACTATTAACTTTAAAAGACACTATAAAAAAAAAAAACACAAAACGCTAAAACAAAAGCACTTGCAAATACAACAGCACAAAAAGAGAGCATCAACAATAATATAAAATGCACTAAATACATATTGTGTGTCAGTGTTGTCTTGTTTGAACGCATTTTTTCTATTAATGCGTATCCACATTTACACAATTGTATTTTATTAGACAAATGTTCTTAAATCTTTTTGTCATGTAAATATAGTACTGCATTTATTTTTTTAAAGTGCATTTGTATTTATTTGAACTGATTGTACTACATCATGTAGCAAAATCAAGCAAACATTAGCAGCTTGATGAAATGCCAAAGCATAAGACAAAGAATTTTCGGCGAGACTCAAAATAGTTTGGTTCTTCTGTAAAATTCATTTTGTAAGAGGTATTCGAAAATGTAGATAGGCGGTTTTGCAGTATCACCGACTTTTTGTTACTTTTAAATAAATGCTTAACGCGTTTAATAAAATGCAGATGTAATATTAAATTTAAACAAATACATAATATAGTAAAAATAAACAGATATGTAGTAGTTTTTCTTTACATTTTAATAAAGTTAAATAAATACAGAATGTAGTAAAAATAAATGTAGTCATATTTCTAGACATTCATATAAATACAAAAATCCACCTAATTACAATGATTTTGAACACAAATGCAACTACATCAATGTAGTAAACATAAATTCAGTTGCTTTTGGACGTAAATCAAATAGATATTTATTACTTTTGAAGACATCTAATACATCATTTTTTTCGGCGTATGAAATAAAATAATATCTTCAATTTTATGTACCAGCAATATTAAGTTTTTACAACTAAAAGCATTATCTGTTCTATAATATAATTTAAAAGAATTTAGAACTTTCACATCTAGCAAATATATCAAAATTTAAATAATAATTATCAAAATTAATTACTTAATTATTAAAAATAGTTCTTTATAAATAAGAAAAACAAGTCACATATTTGGTACATGTTTTCTTTTTGCTGCTGCCTGATGCCTTTATGGTGTCTAGCAATTTGTCCCACCCATCTTTATCGAAGTGCCGCCAACCCCACAACCGCAGTGGTTGTTGTTAATTCTCTCTTAATATTCTCTTTATTTTTATTAAACATTGCTGCTCCATTGTTGCTCATTTCGCTTTGCAATACTTGTTGTCATCAACCTTCTCACCGGCCTCTATTACGCCTATAGCTGCTGCCGCTGTGGTCATCTTCGTCGTTGTCGCCGTTCGTTGCCGTAGTCGTCGTCATCGTGCGTCGCAAATTCTAAAAAAAAGTATTATGGATAACATAACAACAACAGCAGTGAATTCACAAACACCGCTACAACAACAACAATCTACAACAACACCCGGCTCCACGAATAAAGTTGATTCGTCGGCAAATTTAACAAATAACAACAACATTAACAACAACAACACTATCAATACAACAACAACAACCACACAACCGACAACAGCAACCAACGGTATTAAGGAAAACAACAGTAATACAACAACAACAAATATACCAATTGTTGTTACATCTACCGCTGCTGCTGCTGCCACTACCGCATCATCGCCAACAACAAATAGTGAGGTAAGTTTTGTAGTGTTTTTTTTTGTTGATTAATTAAAAAAAATTAAGTATATTGTTTCGTAATTGTTTTTCTATTAGAAATGTTTACGTGTAAAATATGTTTACGAGCTCTTTCTCTTCTTCTGCAGCATTTACGCACGATCATTGGCTGCGCTCTTTTTTTATTAAATATATGTTTGGCAAACAGTGTTCACATTATACTCCGTTCGGAGTAGATCTACTTCATTTCATTCATCTACTCCGGAATTAGCATATTCTATTTATTTTTATTTATTATCTACTCCCCCTTTTCAATTAACTTAATTTTCGATAAAAATGGAATGCATAATTAAAATGTTTTTATTAATAGTTTGATATAAATACTAAAAAGAATTTAATATATCGCTCATAGAATTTTTTTTAATACATAAACATTGAAATTTAAATATGGGAATCACTTGATGTCCTCAATCTATACACCCAGAAAAAATACTATATAAATAATAGTTTTTTACTATTAAAAAAAAGTCAATAGGATAAATTATTATTTTAATCGGAAAATACCATTAAATACTAGAAAATACCATGACATTACCATTGAGTTTATATGAAAAGATTTATTTTTTGTATACTATTAAATCAATAATTGTCCTATTGACCAATTTTAATGGGATTTGAGAGAATTTTTTCTGGGTGTATGTTCTTGATGGGTAGAAAGGAATTCCAATTAAAAAAATGTGTTGTACACAGTGGATTGATATATTATACTGCTGATAAGTCCATGATTCTCCATGCATGTTTTATGCAAAATCTAATAAGATCTCGTCCAAGATTGCAACATACTTTTCAACTTTCATTTTGTGCGAAACGAAACAAATTGAGGTATTTTCAAGATAGCTGAAAGTAGCACACGTCATACGCGATCCACCTTGAATGTTGTAGGAGTAGCGTGTTTTACGTGGCTGTCGCGTATATCTCTCCAATACTTTTGGTAACCATTAGGTCCATTCAAGTTTAAGTTTTTTTCATCACTAAATATAGTTGCTTGCTATTCGGTGTCCCAGAATTTGTGGTTTTCCTCAAAATTAAGTGCCGCTGCTTTATAACGTGGCATAAGTTTAGGTTTAGCTAGCCGGCTTTGGTATTTTAAGTTTAAATCACTGCTTAAAATTTGCTAAAATCTTTTCTTCGTGATATTGAGAGATAATTCGCATCTTTTTTTGGGTAAGACTGGTGTTTTTATCAACCGCCAGGAATCTGATTTCTCATTTATACCGTTGATCTACCTTTGGTTTTGGAACTGTTCGGTTAATTCTACCGTATGTTTTTGGATTTTTCAAAGCGATACCTCAATGAAGTTTCCATCATTTCTCGTTCAGAAGATATTTAAATATAAACAACTATACAAATGTGAATGTTGGCCCATTTTTTGTAACTTTGAACAACTGTATCTCTGGAAGTAGCAGTCGGATAAACTCTTTATTAATTGCCCAAATTTCATTGAGATCGAAAAGATAAAATCTGAAATTTCCTTTTCCTTTTTTTTTCGATTTGGTGCACCCAGAAAAAAATACTATATAAATAATAGTTTTTTACTATTAAAAATTTTCAATAGGATAAATTATTATTTTAATCGGAAAATACCATTAAATACTAGAAAATACCATGACAAATTGAGTTTATATTAAATTTTTTATTTTTTGTATACTGTTAAATCAATAATTGTCCTATTGACCAATTTTAATGGGATTTGAGGGAATTTTTTTCTGGGTGTGCATATAGTATAAAATTAATATAAGTATACTTTTCATTTTCAAAAGAAGTAATTTCGAAAAAAGTAATTCCAAAAAAAGTAATTCCGCTTTTTTGAAAGTCGTCATCGAGTAAAAAAGGGGTTAAATAATTATTTTATTAAAAAATATTCTGTAGGTATTTTTATCTACTGCCTTCTACTCTTTTAATTTATTGTCTACTCCTTTTACATAAAAGCTACTACAGATTTTTAAATTTATTCTTTTTTACTCATTTTTACTACTTAAATTTTTCAAATCTACTCCATTTACGTTATCGAAAAATGTGAACTCTGTTGGCAATATATTTGTTATCATACTCTCTGCTCTCTTTAAATGAATTCGTTATTTTTTTTTTTTGTATTTTAAATATTTTACTAATCAATCATTTAATAGAGTTATTTTGAATATTTTTGATATCTTCGTTTTAGTAATAAAACTAATCAAATAACATTTTATTTATACCTTATAAAGCAACGCTACTTCGGCGTCGCAATGAAACAATATTTTTATTTAAAATGTAAAACAATTATTTTTTTTATTTCGCTCGCTTTGATGATTCTTTTTGAATGAATATAAAAATATTTTTCATTTTGTAAAATATTTTTAATAGAACTATTTATAAAGGGCTAACATAATTTAAATCTATACATTTTTTTCAAGTTTATTAATATTTATGATCAGTGACCCTTTAGAAAATTATTAAAAATATATTGATTGTATGGTTGTTTATTCTTAGTGTTGTTGATGAATTTTAAAAGTGGAAATACTTTTGATTTAATTTTCTCTTTATTTGATACAAATATTGACCTCATCAATCTGAAATTACTAGATTAAACTAATTATTGACATATTCAAAATGTTATTGGTGAGTTTTATTTCTATATTGACGATATTTTCTCAGTTTACACTCATTCACTGTTCAATTCTTTATGGAAATATAATGGCGCATAATTATAGACAATTTAAAGTTAATTTTTTAAATTTAAAATCAGCTTTTTGATAATTTATTCTATACAAAATTTGTCAAAAAAGTCAAATTTATTTTTAAAATTAACTTCAAATTGCGCCAATGATTTTAAATATTTTTCTTTAAACATTTATGCTTAAAAAAGCACATTCTACGCTTACTCAAGTAAAATGAACAATAATAACTTTATTTATAATTAGTATTACACGATTTCTGTATTTTTAGTTAAATCTTTGTTTGTGTTGTGTTTTTTAGCAGATATATGTAACCTTCCTCCAATTTTATTATCTTAATATTTCAAACATTTATTCTTCAAACATCTATGCTCAGTTTACTCTATTCTACAGAACTCATAACTAATAAATTTACAGATAACTTGTGAGGTATAGTTTTTGCTGTGCTAATTTTATAAGCTTCGCATACAATACGCTTAATTGCAGCAACAAAAAAAAAAAAACAACGCGATCAACTTGAATGTTTTGTTATCTTATCTACGCTTTCTTATCGCAAAATGCACGAAGAGTTATTACAAAACCATTAACAAAATTTACGTTTGCCATGTTTGTTACCTTGTCAAAATTGAATATCTTAGTTTTTTCTTTATACCAACTTCACATTATAACTAAATCCTTAAAAATATTGCAAATATTTGACAAGTGACGCTGTTAATTTCTTCAATATATTTTTAACTAAAGATATAGTTTCAGTCGTTTACGTATAAATTAATAAAAGTATTTTTTTACTATTTTTGATCGATTATAAACTACACGACATGATTTTTTTTCTGTGCGCATCCTATACTTTACTTCTATATAATTCGAGAATGGTGAATTTGACTTTTAGCATATATTATGAAATTGGATAGTCCATATATAGATTTTTGTTAATGAATTATTGACATTTTTTAAAAGTTGTTGCGGAGTTTGACTTATACTCGACGATATATAAGAACATAATTCATAGTAAAGGGTTTCAACAGGGACGCAACAAAAGTAGAGCGACAGGGACAGCAAACGACGCCATATTTCTTGCCGCTCTTTTGACATTTCTCTTCAGTAAGGTTTGCCATTTCATGCCACTGAAGCCGCTTGACCACCAGAAGCGTCGTATGTCCGTGAATTGGGCTGGGCCGTACTTCTTCCGTGATGATCAAGACCGGCACGTTACTGTGTTACCGTTCAATGATAACCGAATATTTTTGGCTCCAATTGGATGATATGGACTTGGAGGACATGTGGTTCCAACAGGACGGCGCCACAAGCCACACAGCGAATGCCACAATCAATTTATTGGAAACCAAATTTGGAGAACGTGTATCTCACGAAATGGTCCAGTCGATTGGCCGCCTCGGTCGTGCGATTTGACGCCGTTAGACTATTTCCTGTGGGGCTACGTCAAGTCTATGGTTATGCCAACGATTGATGAGCTTTGTATGAATATCGAACGTGTAATTGCAGCAGTATCGGCCGATTTATGCTTGAAAACTGTCGAAAATTGGGTTCAGCGTTTGGACTTATGCAAGTGATGGCCATGCAAAACAAATCGAGCTCTATACATAATGGCATCGAACGTACTTTTACAGGAATAAAGAATTTCATTGATATCCAAAACCGTTTTTGTTTTATTTAAAAAAAACCTTTACAAACAAGTTATTAATTTATAGAACAATCTTATATATAACATTTCCATGTAATTTTAAAGATAGTATTTCAAAATAGAACAAAATAGCTCTTTTCTGTAATTCACTCGACAAATTGTCGATTTATGTAATCGTTTAAAACCGGTAGATTTGAAACTAGTGCAAAAATTGAAATGAAATTTGTGAATTTGAAATAATTGTCATCTGTTTTTTCAGTTATTTATAAAATATTTAGGGTGTGTGCGAGTTTGACTAAATTGCTGACTAAACTAAATTTAACGGCCCTTCATTCGATCTCCATTCGGTAACCGGTAATTTTTAAAGTACGTAATGAATCGATTACAATGTGTCTGTTTGCTGGGATTCAATTTAGTTAAATTTAGTTTTCTCGAAAATTTGCTAAATTGAATTAGTAAAAATGGCATTACCGACAAAATTTAGTTTAGTCAGTAATTTAGTCGAACTCACACACACCCTTAAAACACATTTTAAAAATATGTTTTTAACATAATACGTAAATACGTAACGTAATACGTAATTGAACACGATCTATGAAATATGATGTGTTTTTCGAATCCGTCGCTTAAAGGACTCGGCGGACCCATTTCATATTCTCGATGTGCGATTTGTGGAGTTATTTTGTATCACCAAAGATGTCGCAAATGACATACCATTTATGGAAATGGGATTAAGTTGCACCTCCCATGTCATTAAATTCACTTGCAACTGTCTCCCAAACAACACAGTGTAATTTTTCTAGTATCTTTGAAAGTGAACTGTCCCTGGCACACACTTCATTTTGCTGCAACATTTGTACATGCCATACCCTCTGCGGTCTAGCTATTTTGTACAATTTAATTAATAAAAATTCAAAAAATAACGTATTTTCCAACCTAATATCAATCATTTTATAAGTCGAAATACTTCTCATCAAGTCAAAAGCTAGTAAGAAATACAATCGTTTCAAAACTATTCGATTTATTTGTAGAAACACTGATCTGATTAAATTCCTACTAAAGTGAAATTGGAACATGTAAAAATGAATCGATTCAAACCGTATAAGTCGTTAAATATTTTTCAAAAACATTTAAAATGAAAATGACGTTAAATCGACATCTGGTTAATACCTATAGCCTGGCTTATTGCAAACATCTACACACTTAAACACTAACGAAGTTGGCAACGTTGTGCAGCATTTTCTATCTACGCCATCTTTTGGCATCGTTTGAATATATTGATGTTTAAAAACAAACAAAAAAGAAATTGGATTTGTATTCTTCCAACATTCTACTTGTATACGAAGTTGGCACTCGTTGAGCAGAATTTTCTACCTACGTATCTTTTGTCGTCGTTTGAAGTATGTATAGGGTCATTTTGAACATACTGATGTTTGAAAATAAGCTCTCAAAGTTGACACTCCGTGATCGGCATTTTCTGCGTACGTGTCTTTTGTTGTTCGTTGAGAAAACGTGTTCGCGTGGGTAATAATTTTGTTATTTGTAAATTAAATAAATATACAGATTGTGTTACAAAAAGTACAAATAGTAACAGAGTATACATATAATTTAATTTAATAGTGCAGTATATAATTTCTGAAACTAATGTGAAAAAACCACAAAAGCCTCCGTGAATTCCTTGCCTACGCTATGTGCTGTACTGAGACCAACTGGAACTGTACTAAATATAAAGCGAGCCTGGATCGTCTGGTTTAGCGTCTGCTGGTGCAATTGTGCATTCATTGATGTTGTCACTTGTACTTGCAGTTTTAAATGAATTATTTATTTATGCATTTAAAAATTTGTATATGAATTCAATTATTATAAATTCCCACTGTGCATGTTTAAAGATTTTTAATAAAAATTAATAAAAAAACAACATTTGATTTTTATTTTATTTTCAGGATTTCTTTTCAAAAATATTTAAATATGTTTCTATGCAAACATACTACTTTTTGAACTGATATGTTTCACTGGAAACATATTTATATTCAGGTCGTTAAAAATCATGTTTTATTTTGAACATATTTATGTTTCGATTCAATGGGGCAACATTCAAATTTTTCCGGGATATTATCTTTCTTTCTTTCTTTCTTTCTTGAACTTGAACAGCCCCTTCGTTCTTTCTTTCTTTCTTTCTTTCTTTCTTTCTTTCTTTCTTTCTTTCTTTCTTTCTTTCTTTCTTTCTTTCTTTCTGTTCTTTCTTTCTTTCTTTCTTTCTTTCTTTCTTTCTTTCTTTCTTTCTTTCTTTCTTTCTTTCTTTCTTTCTTTCTTTCTTTCTTTCTTTCTTTATTTCTTGAACTTGAACAGCCCCTTCGTTCTTTCTTTCTTTCTTTCTTTCTTTCTTTCTTTCTTTCTTTCTTTCGTTCTTTCCTTTCATTTCTTTTTAATTAAATTTTAAATACAAAATTGTTTAAATTCGAATGTCTTCAAATTAATTAATGCATTAATTTAAATATGAGTATTTACATTGACAAATATTGCTTTGAACTATTGCAAAATTTGTAATTTGTTTTTTTTTTGTTAATGGCTGAAAAATTATGAATGTTATTTAATAGTGTTATTTAGGTCCGTTTAACTTAGATTTATCGATAGAATATATGTTTAAAATATTTTTAAACATCATGTCTGCAGCTAATACAATTTGCAATAGATGCCAAAAAATAATGGTAATGTGTAGACTGACAATGGATTTTCATTATTTCAAATCGAGAAAAGGTTAACACCTTAAAATGCAATATGGGCGAGAATGTCGATGTGGAGTATTTTCAGAAAATGTTCCTAGTTGATAGTTTTTTAAAACTGTAATTAAATTTCTTAACATATGACATAATTACTTCTTTAGTTTATTGCGTTAGGGAGTCATCATTTCAATTCAATTTTGAAATTGTCGATTTGGTTACCAAAACGAGAACTTTGAGGTCCAGGCGGGTCCATTTTCCATATTCGGATTTCGCTGCAAATTCGCCACATCGATTTTCACATCCAATAGAGCATGTTTATGGGTTGAGCATTTCAATCAAATTCTATAAATTCTTTTTCATACAAAGCCATTTTCAATCTTGTGTAGTGTATGTGTATTCAGCTCCCGTATACCTATATAAATAATACAATTGTTAAATACTAATGCTTTTTTTAAATGTCAGTATATTTTAATAATGTTTTTAATTATAACATAAGGCAGCACAAGTTAAACGACGCGGATTCGCTAATAGCAAGGTAATGCAAAAACCAACCATCTACCAAATCAAAAATCCCAAAAATAAGCAGTGCCAGTTGTATTTATATATGAAATCTTAAATCATAACCTGAATGCAGCACAATTCTGAAGATCCTTACGTCAAAAAACGCTAATACTAACCCCTAAAAATCATTGCACAAAAGATTTAAAAGACTAAAAACATGTTATTTCTTAATTTATTTATTTATAATTTGCAAAATGTATGCATATTTCCAAACAATTATTTCTTTAAGCATGTTTTCCAAAACATTGTTACAGCATGTTTTCTTTGTTTAATAAATAGTTTTAAATAATTATCTAAACCTGTGTAATGTTTACAGGCCAACAAAGAGAACAAGGGAACACCGCCACGTGATGCCCCGCCACCAACACCGATTACCAAAGGACTAAACTTAATGACTACACCAATTGTCAAAAAAGAGAAACGTCAAAGCAGCTCACGTTACAATGTGTCCAAAAATTGTGAATTAACTCCGTTGAGTCCTTTAAATGAAAGTAAGTAATACAAAATTGTTTTCTTCTTTGATAATGCTTTTGCAGTTAGTTCTAAATATCGAAAGAATTTTATTTTTAAATCGATTTTATGAAATTGTTTTTGAAATAGAATTTGAAATAATAATTCTGAGTGTAAAACTAACCAAATATCTACATTTTTTAATTTTAAATAATTTACTTATTAAAAATGTTTTAAATCTGACTATTTAGCAGGTACATCATAAGATTTCGAAGAAAATTCGATCATTTAAAATGCATTAAATCGTTTTTATAATGGACTATAATAATATAATGGACATGTTCTAAAATTTACTGTCTTTCGAAATTAAAATATTTGACAAGTGAAATTAAATCGAATTCGATTATTTTGTATGGTAATTTTGGGACAGAAAAAAAAACTATTTCGGTCGAAAATTTTCTGAAAAAATGTGTTTTTAAAATGGTATTTGGTTAGTTTTACTAATGCAGAGAATATAAAAAATTTAAATGAAATTAAAAAAAAAAATTGACTATCGGATATGTTCCGAATTTACTTTGGACGGAAATGCGATAAATGAGAATAAAAATCAAATGGAACAGAACTTGGAAGGTTTGAATCAGAGTTCGGAAAGTCACATAAATGAATACTCATAATGACTCACTCATGCATTATCCGCATAAGTGAGAAAGCATACATTTAATTTTACTGCACACGACATGAGTGAGTAAGAGAAAAAAAAATCGTACTTACTCTGTACTCATAAATGGTTAATCATCGGAGAGTAAAAATTTGCTACTCATGAGTCTTGTCTTCAACTCATTTATTTTTCTCCTCACGAAGGAGTAGCATTTTATTTTATAAATAATGCCCGATTTATATTGTATCTTTTGTGAGATACACCATATCAACTTGGGTTGCAAATCTTTATAAAATTGCTATAGCATATTATGGGAAATGATCTGCAACTTCTAAAATTTGGGTTATAAATTTATCTATGGATCATTTTATGAGATATCAACCAATAACATTTTTATCGAGCTTTAAATAAGATGGCCAAAAAATGTGGGAAAAAATGGTTTGCAAATATCTCGCGTTTTAAAAAATGTTTGCATGTTTAATGGTTGTATGGCTTGAAATCAAAAATATTTGATTTTATTCATCTAACATGCAGAAATGAAATTTGGTCATACGACATCGACATAAACAATACAATATTTCATACAACATCCTATGTAGTACGACAATGTTTTATCGTGTATGGGAACCTATAGAATTTAAATGGTTTTAATTCGTTTAAAAACCTTGAAAAAACGAATTCTGATACTTCCCCAGACAAAATATACGGCAGGTAACAGGCGCACAACAGACAGGCAACACAGCAGCCTTCAAGCTGATAATCAACAGGCTATCGACATGTTTGTGGCAGTCATAGGCGGAATTTGTAGCAAACCAGCCTGTGTCTGCCCTAGAACAAAACAGCAAACGGCAGCCTATAGCCAGGTTATAGAACGTGAAGGCAGCTTCGTATTCAATGTAGCCTGCTTCACAATGCTCGGAACCTGCCTGCTGTCTGCCCTAGAACAATACGGCAGACGGCAGCCTATAGACAGGTCATTGGCGGAGCTTGTAGCAAACCCAGCCTGTTGTCTGCCCTAGAACAATACGGCAGATGGCAGCCTACAGACAGGTCATAGGAGGAGCTTGTAGCAAAACCAGCATCTTGTCTGCCCTAGAACAATACGGCAGATGGCAGCCTACAGACAGGTCATAGGAGGAGCTTGTAGCAAAACCAGCATCTTGTCTGCCCTAGAACAATACGGCAGATGGTAGCCTATAGACAGGTCATAGCCGGAGCTTGTAGCAAACCCAGCCTGTTGTCTGACCTAGAACAATACGGCAAACGGCAGCCTGTAGACAGGTCATAGGCGGAGCTTGTAGCAAACCCAGCCTGTTGTCTGCCCTAGAACAATACGGCAGATGAAAATGAATTCATATTTGTGCAGCTGTTTTACTTGAGCTGTTTTTTTTTTTTAGTTTTTATTTAAATGCAAAAACATTAAAAATAACATAAATATGTATATGAACAAAAATGGTTTTACTGCTGAGCGTCATCATGTGAAGTTAAAGCTTATTCGGGGTATACCGACTGCATTTTCTGTAATGGTTGGTTTGGTATATAAAATGTGTATATTATTATTATTTTAAAGACAAAAAAATACTTGGCGTTTTGGTTTCGTTGCATTTTGGTCATGAAACCCAGTTCGAATATCGGACATAAATGTGTTGACTATTTTGGTCAAATCCTTTCGGCCTAACGGTTTTTGAAGTTTTCCTGTTTCTATCTTGTTCGATTTATTGATTAAATCGTTTGCGCAAACTTTTAAAAGATATGTTAATATATATATGTATAAATGTTGTGTATACGTACGTCCCACGGCATCCAGTAGTTCTGGCGAAAGGCCACTTTCCCCGATGCCGCGTGCAGTTTTAGTTTTAAGGACGTCGATGGGAACTAATCTCATTAATAGTTCCCGTACGAGACAGGCTCCAACACCAGCAGCTGCTATATATGCAGACTGCCGATCGTAAAAAAAAATGCGCACGTAACGTAATCTATGTGCTTCCAAATCAAAATAAATTCAAACTGAAAAAATTTGAAGTTTATTTTTGAAGTATTTTTGTTTTTTTGAGACAGTCTGCCTTTCTATAGCTCCAAGCTGCCATGAGGCAGACAATTCAAATATTGTTCATATAAAATTTGTGTCTGCTGCCTTGCTATTCCTAAAAGTTGCCGTGTGGCAGGCAATTTAAATGTTTTCATATAAACTCTGTGAAGCAGGCTGCCTTGCTATTCCTACAAGTTGCCATGAGGCAGACAATTCAAATATTTTTCATATAAAATGTGTGTCTGCCGTCGCCTGTGTGAAGCAGGCTGCCTTGCTATTCTTAAAAGTTGCCGTGTGGCAGGCAATTCAAATATTTTTTATACAAACTGTGAGAAGCAGGCTGCCTTGATATTCCTACAAACTGTCGTGAGGCAGGCAATTCGAATATTTTTCATATAAAATTTGTGTCTGCCGTCGCTTGTGTGAAGCAGGCTGCCGTGCTATTCCTAAAGGTTGCCGTGTGGCAGCTATTCTGAAAATTTAAAAAATATATATTTGTCTGCCGACAACTGCCCGTCGATATTCTATCGAAAACCTGCTACAAGGCAGCCTATTTTAAATTTGAATTCCAAAAACATTTTATAAATCTGCCGTGGCATGTACACATTTTTGAACATGCCGATTCTCTTCGTAAAACCTGCTGTAGGAATGCTGACATTTTTGATGAAATACAAACTACATGCTATGCCGTTCGTAAAATCTGTCAGTAAACTGCGCTTTTGCCAGAAATATGTCGATATTCTGCCAGTAACCTGCCGAATATTTTGTCTCGGGTTAATACGATATCTGTGCAATGTTGAGTTATCTATAAAAAAAAATCTAAATCAAAAATTGAATAACTCTGAGAAATGTTTTGAAATTCACAGCAGATCGAAAATCAAATATTCGTTACACAAATATTCAACCATTCTCAGTCTGCCATGGTTCGAATCATTTCGAGTGAATTCTTCTGTGTCTCGCATTGATCTCGTTACGATATCGAAACGAATGACAGACTGGGTTTGAATTCATTTTGAAAAATTTAAAAATCAAACAAAAAAACAAATTCAATCGAATTGAAATTTTAGTATATTTCAATTGGAAGTTACAACTACCGGTAAAACAAAAGTTTGTCCAATATACGCTCTTACTGAGTAGTCAAATTGACAAGCTGATTATTTATTGAACAAGTTCATAAAGGTTGCATTAAATCAATTGGTAATTTGTAGTTTTTTTTTTAAATAGTCATATTTTTTATAATAAATACTCGTTGAGGCGAAAACAACACTGTCTACGTCAACATGTGAATTGTGATGAGTATGCGCTCTCGCCGTTTGAATTCAATTTTTTGAGGAGAGGAACTGCGAAGAGCATGAGTTTGCGCTCTTTTCAGTAAACTTTTGTTTTTCTTCCTGATTGTGTGTGTGTGTTTTTTTTTGTTTTTATTTACATACGGCTTTTCCGGTACAGTATATTTTTTACAAACTTGCAGCATTTATAAATTCTTTTTCTCTCTGTGTTTCGCGCTGTCTCCTTCTTATAAAATGTCTCCTATAAAATTGTGTGTGGGCTCAAAGTAGTTGCTGTGAGAAACGTTTTTCAGAGATACTAGTGGGTGGATGGATAACAAGTGAAAATCTTATTGATTTTTCACAATATCAACGAGAAACTGAAGTTTTATACCGAACATTGCTGCGATAGCACGCAAAATTAGATGTAGAACAAGAAAAACTTAAATATTTTACGTAGATTAGTGCAAATAAAATTTGGATTTTGATAAAAAGAAAAACAAAAAAAATATATATATCTACAAAATATAAATATATAAAAAGTGTGTGCTAATATTGTGTATGGAAAAATATTTATACGCCTATTTATTTACCAAATTTGTAATGTGCGCGTTTAATTTATAAATCTTTTACAGTTTAATTAAAGTTTGTAACTATGTTTTTTGTATATTCTTTATATTTTAACAAATTATTTTTTATAGTATTGTTTGGAATTTTCTTACTATTGAACTATTAAAAAAACACACACAGCTGCTGCTTCATTTACGTAGTCGTCTATATGCGTTGGAACTTGTCCTTGTTCTCGTCCTTACCACTGCCTTTGTGGTGTTCTCCAAGTAGCTATTCCAAGGTCACCTCTTACTCAATGTTAATAATTCTATTAGGTGCTTCGACTTTTATATGCAGTATTAAAAAATGTGCTGCATAGTAATTAACTCGGTAAATTCAATTGTTTCCATTAGTGTTTTGTGCTGTATTTGCCTGCTGTCATATGAGAATGTTGTAAACCTTATTTTTTTTTTAATGAAATAAAGTCCTTTTTATGTGTTTGCTTTTGTAACAAGTTATCACAACTAATATCATTATTTTCAAATTAATATCATTATTTTCAATTATTTTAAAATGCTACATTCACTTTTGTGCCATTCTGTAGACAATATAAATGTTTATGCCACTTGCTGTTTGCGGAAATAAACATTTTTGAGGTTAAATTAATTCTGGTGTTTGTGCTTCTACTGTATTAAACACAATTTTCATTCAATCATGTTGTCATGATTTTATTATTTTTGGTATTCAAGCTTATGTGGTGGGGAACGCACGGTTGATGGACGGACGCTGATCATATAATAGATGATAGTAACCAGCTACAGGCCAAAGTGAGTGTAGCTGTCGAAATCGTCATCAGCCCACTCTTAACTTCAAAATTATAAAAAAACAATATATATAAGTTTGAAGAATTATTTATGTTCTATGTATGAAGCGTCATCTACTCGTTATTGTGTCAAAAATTTTTATTGTGTTGGTATAAATTTCATTTATTACACAGTCTGACAAAATTTAAAATTTAGTTGCACACATGAGAAAATTCTCCAGATTCTAAATGCACGCAAAAAGATACGAATGTCATTCAGTTTTTCTGGAGGTTTTGGTTTTGTCTGCTTTTTGAGATTGTTAAAATTTGATAAAAAAAATGTATATTAAAGTAGAACTTTTTCTAAAACTTCTAATAAGTATGTGGTGGGGAAATGTTTGGACCACTGCTGGATGAAATCTCTGGAGAAGTTGATAATGAAATGATTCATGTATTTTATTAGCCAACATAGGCCTTTATGTAGATCCAAATAATTTAATGATTAAATAGCTGGATGTAGTCTCCGATACTTTGGATTTAATTCAAGCCACTTATAAGCCAATTTTTAAAGCGGTAGACCGTGTTTGAAGCTATTATGTTCTGAAGAGTTTTCCTGTTATAAAGAAGACATTCAAAATAGATTTGACAGGCACTTTTTTCGCCCATATGACTAAATCAGTATATAGAAGAACACGGATTCCAGATCCAAGGCGGTGAATTTTTTTCAACCAAGTATGTTTTAACCAAACGTTACACATCAGTTATCGTCACCGAAATGTTGGGAAGTAATAACTTTGAAAACCGAAATATCCTACTGAAATTATCTTATATATAAAACATGAAAAAAAAATCCAAAAAAAATTCAATAAAATTCAATAAAAAACAAAAAAAAAAAATCCGGTGGAGAGTATTTTTTTTTTTAAATCCAGATTTTTTCCAGTCATGTATTCAGTAGGTACTTAAAAACTAAATTTTATTCAAAATAAAACAAACCTAAATACTAAGTTCTTCACAAAGCAAATCTCCAATTTACGTTTGAATCTTAAAAAGTTAGAGAATATTAAAAAAATTAATTAATCAATTATTAGATCAAGATCAGATTCGCATATTTTGCAAATAATTACGTTTAAATGTTGAAGTTGAAACTGAAAAATGCTTTAAATCCCGAGGAAATCCGTTCCATACACGAACAATTTAAACTAAAAAAGATCGTTCAAAAATAGAGGTATTTTGGGTATCCGTATTTGAATATTTCTAGGTGATCTGGCGATATCAAACAAGTCACATATATATTTTTAACACTTTTAATTACTTTATAATATAAAGCTTTAGATAGTCAAAGAAACTATTTTTCCACAGTGCTATAACTATTTTCTATAAATTATTTGATGAAAATTCAAAAAATAGCATATTTTCTAATTAAAAAGTAATAATTATTAAAGTCCAGAAGATTCTTATGAAGTCAAACGCTAGTGAGAAATACAATCGTTTCCAAAACGATTCGATTTATTTGTAGAAACTCTGATGTGAGTAAATTCCTACTTAAGTAAAATTGTCAAAATGGATCGTTTCAAACTAGGGCTGTGCGATTAATCGATTAATAAAATTATATAATTAATCAATTTTCTAATTAATTGATTAATTAAGATTTTCGATTAATCATAACATTGATTAATCAATTAATCCGAATTCTGATTAATCAAAATTGTGATTAATCAGTATTTTGATCAATCAGAATTTCTAGTTAATCAACTTTTTCGTCGCGAAATATTTAAAAATACTTTATTATATGGTTCTTGAACATTAAAAACACTTTATTTATTTTTAAAATTATTTTAAAAATAAATTTTTCACTTTATTTAAGGTGACAAAATTTTCAAATGTTATTGAATAAAATTAATTCATTTTCAATTAATCAAAATGCTGATTAATCAGGGTTCTGATTAATCGATTAATCAATTAATCAGGATTCTGATTAATCGATTAATCAATTAATCAGGATTCTGATTAATCTCGATTTTGATTATTTACGATTTTGATTAATCACGATTTTGATTAATTGATTAATCGCACAGTCCTAATTCAAACCTTATAAATCGTTCAATATTTTACAGAAACATTTAAAATAAAAATGACGTTATCAAATCGACAATAGTTATTGACAACTTTGATCGTAAACAAATACAGAAACGAGCTACTGATCTGAAATCATATCTTGGATTTTGTTTATATGTGCAAAACAGTGTTGTACAGTGTGTTATACCAACGTAGGAGTTGCTTTTTCATAGAAGTCATAGAAAATATGTTTAAAAAATTTGTAGAACTAGTTCAAGTGTCTCTGGTAGAACAAACAAAAAAAAATAAAAAGTCACCAAAATGGATGCAAACTTGGCATGCGTAAGTAGAACACACCGTGTGACCTATACCAAATTGTTTTTGTTTTTAACTAACAGCCCACAAATTCTGCTTTTGTGTGCCTTTTACAAAATTTATTCTAAATGAATTATGAACTACAGCAATTAAATGTATAGAGAAAGTGAGTTAAAAGTAATAACATATATTTTTACCATGTCCATTGTTAGGTTATGTGTGTTGTTTTCATCTAACAACCACACATATTTATTAAGAAATGTAGGTGGTTATTATTTTTGGTGAGCAATACTTGTTAATAACCGTTGTCCAAATCGATGTCAAGTTATATAAAAGTTGTACTTGAAAAAAATAGTCATAATTTTTAAAAATTCTTAATATGTAAACGTACGTACATATCGTGCTTATTACATTTTTCGATCGAAAACGAAAATTTAAAATATACCAGAATAATATTTACTTTCTGTAGTACAAAAACGAAAATTTTACGTCAAAATTTCGTCACAAGAATTTGGATTTCTACATTTGGATTATACAGACGACGAAACAATTTATTAATATTTTTTGCAAAACACAATTAATAAAAATTGTGAAAAGTAAGCTTTAATACTACTTTTTTTAATATCGCTACATTTTTATATTCTCTAAATGCAACACTGTAATTGAAAAAAATGTTTAAAAGGTACTCATAATGAAAATGTTGAAGTGAATTCAAACAATATAGACACAGAAAAATGTACATCATATTGATGAATTCCGTTCTTCAACCCATGATTCATTGTATTGAAGAACCATTCATAATATTAATGACTAATGCCATTATTGTTATGAATGCTATCATAAATATGAAGAACGCTTGGTAACTGTCGAACAAGTGTTCTTAAATATGATGAACTGTATGTGAAGAATACGTTTCATCATATTAATGAACCAAAATATAAAATACAACATATAGTTCATCATATTGAAGAACGCTGTTCATTAAACCAAATTTCTATCAAATTATTTTTTTTTCGTTCATTTTTTGCCGTACTTCTCAGTTCTCAAGTAGTTCTTGTATGATATTTCTTATATAATGCTTGCTCGACATGCATAAATTGGTAAAATGTTTTATAATATATTTATTATAATTACTACTTTTTATTAATAAAAAGTTATATTTATAAAAAATATATTTTTGAAAAAAAAAAAAAAATTTTTTTTCGAATTTTTTTTTTAAAATTTATTTTTCGCACAATTTTTTTTTCGAACAAATTTTTTTTCGGAATAATATTTTTTTATCCGAAATTTTTTTTTAGGATAATTTTTTTAATGTTATTTTTTAAATAAAATTTTTACAAATTTTTTTTTTCGAATTATTTATAACAAAAAACATTTTTTTTTTTGAAAAAATATTATGAAGAAATTCATCAATATGACAATTCAAATTCATTGTATTGAATAATTTGTTCATATATATAATGAATGCATTCATTAATATGTCATTTAATGAACGGTGGTATCTATATAATGAATCTGGTAGTTGGAGAAAAAATTCATAATATTTATGAATAAATTCATCATATTGAAGAATTTTTTTTGTCTGTGTATAGATGACATTTAATGAAAATAATGACATTTACTTTTTATTCTCTTGTAAAAAATACACCCATGAATTGTGGTGCTTTGTTAAGTGCCATTCTTCAACTTAATGCAATGCTTTACGCATTCTCAAACTCCTCCGCAGCACCAAGAATCGATACTATACAATGCGATGCAACAATTTTTCACATAAAAATAACTCACAACAGCATTTTGCTTTGTCGTTGCTCTAGCAACAGCTGATTTTCCATAGGCTTAACTTTTACCGCCTCTGTCGACCTACGTTCCTTTTTATGCTCACAGAAATGCATGTAATTTAATTAAATGCTGCCATTACGTGACCCACAACAACAGCCAAGAAGACAGCTCTATGTCACTGCGTCCGTACGTTCCCTTAGGCAATGTGCTGCACATTGCGAAGCACGCACTTTGACTTGTTCTTCCTCATCATATGCTGCAGAGAAAAAATTAACTAGCAAATGGAATCAAATGTTTTACAATTTGAAAATTTTAACAATAACGTTATATCTATATGAAATTATGTTTAAAACGGCATATCACATATTTGAATGCACCTAGAGTACTTTATAAAATACAAGACAAAATATGATTTGCATTAAGTACCAGGGGGGTTACTCTGTATGGCGATTCGAGCGTCAATGCTATATAAAAGTCAGTTATATTCGAAGGAAAAATCACACAATCGCAAAGTAGCAGTGTTCCGTTGTGTGTTTTAAGCGAAAGTTCCAAATGTTATTGCGAAAGTCACACTACCAAAGTCATTTATTAGAATGCGAGTAATATCACTTGCGAATCGAGTTACAGAGTAACCCCCCAGGGCTCGGGTGGACCTGTAATTGGGCTCGTTTAATTTTTCTGAATCGAAAACAGCAACTAGAATTGAAACTGTTTTAATTTCTGAAATTTCCTAACTGAATCTGAATTGTTAGAAAACCATAAATTATTATTTTTATTAATTTAGAATTTTAAAATATAATTAACTAATATTATTTCTATATCTATATAGTTTTTTTTGTATGTGCCCATTTTATCAATGTGTTTTCAAAAAAATACAATTCGTTCCACGCAGAACGAAAATATTTTAAAAATCTATTTAAATTCTGATAAGCGGAACCATATTGCTCTCTGGAGCTTATTGCCTCAATTATGTTTCACGATTAACATCTTTTATTTTATTTTTGTATTCAAATTCTTTGCATATTTTCATCAGTGTAGTAACCACAACTACAGATACGAGCTTTTGTTTTCTATTATTCTTCAAGTATTCTTTAAACTATTTTATACATCTTATAGTTCCGTTAAATGCATTATACATCAACAAATTGCTGCTGATTTTTTTTTGTTTGATGCTGCAGCAGTAGTTGTTGTCTTGATTAAATTAAAGGCTTTTAATGTGCCTCAAATGGCGGTGGCAACGGCAACGGAGCTGCCACATTAGCAACGCTATTAAATAGACCAGAAATATAATTTTTGTTAGTTTAAACTTAAAATGTTTGTTTAGAAGATGAAAGTGATCATAATTTAATTAATGTTTGTTAAATTTATAGTTTTATGAATTGTACAATCATTATTGTAGAAGCATTTAAATAATTGCAATAGTTAAGTTATTTTACAAAAATCATATTTTCGACCGTAGCTAAGTGCTTAGTGTGGTGACTGTAAAGGTTATGGGACCGAATAATTAAAAAATGGTTTAAATCATTACAAAAATATATACAAATTTAGAAAATTATTTTTTAAAATATGATGCCATTAAAATACAATCTTAAAATTTGGCATGAACATTTATATCAGATCAGCCAAAATATACGATTTATTTTAGAATTTTAAAACGGTCCTTTTAAAGGACATTAATTTTGAAGTGCAAAGATATTGACATGTTCAAATATCTATTAGCGTTAAAACGATCCCTCAACGATCCCTAGCATATCTAGTTTAAGAGATAGTTAAACATACAATATGGATTTTTGGGTCAAAATAATTTTCCAAAAAGACTTAATCGCAATATTCTAATAAATGTCACGAATGTTAATATTCTCTAACGTTTTAAGCATGCACAGAAAAAAAAATGTACATTCCGTTCTTCAAACCATGATTCATTGTATTGAATGTTAATATTCTCTAACGTTTTAAGCATGCACAGAAAAAAAAATGTACATTCCGTTCTTCAAACCATGATTCATTGTATTAATAACTAACGCCATCAATGTTATGAATGCTTTCATAAATATGAAGAACGCTTGGTAACTGTCGAAAAAGTGTTCTTCAATGTGATGAACTGTATGTGAAGAATACGTTTCATCATATTAATGAACCAAAATATAAAATACAACATATTAGTTCCTCATATTGAAGAATTCTGTTCATTAAACCAAATTTCTATCAAATTATTTTTTTTTTCGTTCATTGTTTGCCGTACTTCTCAGTTCTCAAGTAGTTCTTGTGTGTTATTTCTTATATAATGCTTGCTCGACATGCATAAATTAGTAAAATATTAATAAAAAGTTATATTTATAAAAAATAATTTTTGAAAAAATATTTACAACAACTTTTTTTTCGAACAAATTTTTTTTCGAAAAATTATTTTTTTTCGAATTAATTTTTTTAAAAACCCTTTTTTTTCGGATATTTTTCTTTTTAATTTTTGTACTGTTATTTTTTAAATAAAATTTTTATAACAATTTTTTTCGAATTATTTTATAAAAAAATGAAAAAATATATGAACAAATTCATCAATATGACAATTCAAATTCATTGTATTGATTATTTTGTTCATATATATAATGAATACATTCATTAATATGTCATTTAATGAACGGTGGTATCAATATGATGAATCTGGTAGTTGGTGAAAAAATTCATAATATTTATGAATAAATTCATCATATTGAAGAATTTTTTTCTGTGTGGTTGAAGTATATACAGGTTATGTCATCTTTCAAAATTCAGTCGCCATTTACTTTTTTTTTTGAAAACTGTTTATAAGATTCAACATCTGTTTACGAATATTTTAAAACAGAACATCAACGCTTTGTTTACAATTTCATAAAAACAATCAATATTCAAAATTTTAAATTAAATAAATTTCAACATTTTGCAAACTTTCAAGATTTATTAGAATTGAACAGAAACCACAATGATTGGCAAAAGTGATAAAAGTGAATGTGTGGAGTGAAATTTTAATAAAATCTCCAATTTGCAATGCAAAAAACTATAACCTAAAAATAAAGTTTAAAATGAAAATTAATTTTTGTATTTTTAAAATTTTCTTCTTGACATTCTCAGTACTCTGTATGTCAATTAAACGTCAAGATGGTCTAACCAAAACCATGGGTTTAAGATAGATATAAACTCGGAAAATTGTGAGGTTTTTTAGATAATCATTAAATTATTTATTTAGCATTTATGATGAACCGAAAAACAAAAATTGATTTATTGTTATAAAGGGAATAGTCTAAATTAAAAATTAAAAGTACTATACATAAAGTAGTTTAATAAAAATATAAAAACAAAATAAAAACATGATCGTTCCAATTATTTATGTCACCAATATTAGATTTAGGCGCGTGATTGAATCTCAATTTACTCACGTGATTGTGAGTGGTGAGTATGTCGAATAATACAGAGATCGGAAATGCCCGTGTGCGTGCGCCCGCACATGCCCCTTTCTTCATACACTGACGAGCAAATTTGTTTTACGCAGACACTGCACTCGGGCATCACATTTTTTTTACAACACATCCCGTCGCAACGAGTGATGCTTTGCATTATTCTCGGTACCTGCCCTCGTGCGTGCTACGAAACTAAAAACTGCAACCCGCGCAGACGTGGAATGAGAAAATAGAGAAGCATATCGCGCAAGTGCTATGGTATTTATTTCGCGGGGCAACTCCGTGCAACAGCGAAAACAGACTGCCCCTGGCAGCACGCGCATTTTTCACAGCCAGTAAATTTTATTGGCACTGTTTTACTAGACTGCGCAATGTTTTAATAATTTTTATATAAAACTATTGGTAATACAGACAAGTTTGGCAATACTCAAATACACTTTTAATCGCAGTTTTATTTTGGTTTATAAAAATTGTATCTTTTAATTGTTGGTTGAACAGAAAAATAAATTTAACATGAAATCTTAATCAACATTTTTATACAAATACTAAAATTATTATGTGCAAAAATCTATTTTAATAAAAAAGCTACATGATAGGCTTCGAAAAATAATGTATATCCTCATTTGTAAAAATTTACACTAAGTTTAAACTTGCACTGAAAAACTAGTACTAAATTATACAATGTTTATAAACCAAATTAAAACTTCGATTAAAAGTGTATTTGAGTATTGCCAAACTTTTCTGTATTAACGATAGTTTTATTTAAAAATTATTAAAACATTGCGCAGTATATTATAACAGTGCCGTACTCTTGCGCCACATAAGAATGTCATACAAGAAAAAATTAACTGGCTGTGTAAAACTGCCCCGCGTGCTGCCCGGGGCAGTCGGTTTTCGCTGTTGCACGGAGTTGCCCGCGAAATAAATACCATAGCACTTGCGCGATATGTTTCTCTATTTTCTCATTCCACGTCTGCGCGGGCTGCAGTTTTTAGTTTCGTAGCCCGCACGAGGGTAGGTACCGAGAATAGTGCAAAGCATCACTCGTTGCGACGGGATGTGTTGTAAAAAAAATGTGATGCCCGAGTGCGGAGTATGCGTAAACAAATTTGCTTCTCATTTACTTATGGGCGCGGGCGTGCGTGCAAATCCGAACTCTGAATAATATTTCTTAAAATATATATTTCGCAGGATTAAAAAAATATTTTTTTAATTTTTTGAGATTTTTTTTAAAGTAAAGATGTTGCAAGGTCTCAGTTAACAGTTCTTATAACCCTGAGAACCGGCCGTAACCGGTTCTCAGTGGTTTTTTGTGGGGTTATGGGGGTATCAAAGGGCTTATTTTTGCTTGGCTGTATCCGACCATTTATTGAGAAGGGTGTGGAATGCCATTATTAAATTTTAGTTAACATACCCTTTCTTAGAAAAAAATAGTTTTTCTAAAATGTTACTATTTACGTTGTGTGCGAATTTGACTAAATTCAAAACTAAACTAAATTTTATCGGCTATGCAGTATTTACTTTTCAATTTAGCAAATTTTCAAGCAAACTTAATTCAACTAAGTTGGATGACAGTAAACAAATGTATGATAATCGATTAATTACGATTAATTACTTATTACCGGTTACTGAAATGTGATGGAATGAAAACTCATTCAATTTAGTTTATTCTTCAATTAAGTCAAACTTGTAATATTTATTATTAAAAAAAAAATAACTCTCTAACATCCTCGAATAGATATTCTCCATTCTATTATTTCCCGAAATATTTTTTTTTTAATAATTTTCCCAGTGGCAATTCTTTCGCTCCATGATTTTACTCAGAAAACATTATTTATCTAAACATTTTATTCTGCACACAAAAAAATAATTGCTTGGCATACAGTTGTTTCAACGAATATTCATTTGCATTTACCAAATATAGTTTGCCTTCACTGAAAATCATTTGTGGCAAACAATAGCATGAAGCGTAATCAACTATTAGTTGAAGCAACTGCAACATTGATTGGGAAGCAAACTTTTTTTCCATTTACAATTTTTTTATTTCCATTGCTACTACAACTAAATTTAAAATGAGACATAACCAATATTTAGTAAGCTCAACAGCTTGTTGATTATATTGACTAAATGATGCAATTTTTGACATTTGACATTTGCGTATTTTAACATTTTTGAATGTAGTTAATCCTCAAGTATGCTGTGCCAAAATCGCGTGTAATTTTGTTGGATATTTCTAGCCACAAAAGACAAAACCAAAAGGGCGAATTTGAAAAATTGAAAATCTTGTCATGCCATAAGGGCGAATCTTTTCGTTTTTACGTCATAACTTTTTATTGGAATAAGCAAAAATAGTTGTGTAATGGCATTTATTATTTGTATTCAAAGCACCTATCGTTCTGCATAATTAATTAAACATATTTTGCCAAACATTAATTTGCAATTTGTTAGTTGCAGGAAAAAATGCTAGGCAAAATATTTTTAAATAATGATGCAGATCGATAGGTGCTATAAAAACAAACAATTAATACCTTTATACCACTATTTTATCTTGAACCAATAAAAAATTAAAGCAAAAAAACGAAGAAATTGAAAAAATTGAAAATCTTGTCATGCCAAAAGGGCGAATCTTTTCATTTTTTGCTATAACTCTTTTATGGTACAAGATAACATGGTGATGTAAAAGCATTTACAAAAGGCCTATCAAAGCACCTATCGTTCTGCATCATTAATTAAAAATATTTTGCCAAACATTAATTTGCAATTTGTTATTTGCAGGAAAAAATGTTTAATTATGCCAATAGATAGGTGCTTTAAAAACAAACAATTAATGCCTCTACATTACTATTTTATCTTGCGCTAATAAAAAGGTATATCATAAAAAACAAAAATATTTGCGTTTTGATCAGGATATAGCCTCACAAAATCCGTCTTTATAATTCAGTAGGTTGTCCAAATCTAAAGATATTTTATATACGTTATAATAATTGACGAATACACTAAAATAACAGAAAAAAAAAAATTAAAAAATATAAATTTTTCTAATTTTTAAAACACTTCAAACTTTAAAATTTGATTTCCCAATATTTTTAAAAATGCACATTCGCCCCTTTGGCATGACAGTTACGATATAACATTAGGTTAAAAACACGTTTTAGCTTGATTCACAAAGTACATTTTCCATTTATATTCTCGTTCGTTCCTCAAATGTTTGAATTTGTCAGTTTATTTACGTCATTATGAACACTCACTCGTTCAGTCTTTACATTTCATTGCACAAACGATTTCATGACCCCACCTAAAATATTTTGCTAATAGTCATATTTATCAATTTGTTTTGTTGAAAGTACAATGATTAGTTGCATTTTACGTTTTTAATTTTCAGTTAGTAGAAAAAATTTCAAAAATGTTTTGTTTAATGTTTGTTTTATTAATTAGTATCGCTAATATATAGAAATAACTATTTTTTTTTTATAATTATTTGAATTTCGTATATAACATTATTTTCTTATGGCCATGTCAGACATTATTTCTATATTTTGCAATGTCTTAAGACACGTTTGTTTATTATAGAACTTTGCAAAAGTAGTTTTCAAAAAAACTTTTTTCTAAACTTTGATTTAAAATTTTAAACAATGTACAGTGTTTCAATCACATTTTAAATATATCACAAATATTTAAAATATCATATTTACGGATTACTAATTGTCTGTATTTAACGACATTTGTTCGTTTTGATAAGGAACTACCCAGCAAACCAAACGATAATTCGAAACGATATCGTTTATAGGCTCAAATTATCGTTTTCGATATTCTATAATGATACGAAAACGATAGGGTTTACGATGAAAACAAACCTGTCTACAACGATATCGTTGTTTTTATCGTTATAAAGTGTTTTTCAATAAGAGCGCTACAAAAGTTTTTTTTTTCAAGGTTTTTTAACAGGGACGCTACAAAAGTAGAGCGACAAGGACAGCAAACGACGCCATATTTCTTGCCGCTCTTTTGACATTTCAGTAAGGTTTGCCATTTCATGATGGAAAGATATACGAGCCAACAACGAGTCGAAATTATTAAAATTTACTACCGAAATTCGAATTCGTATATCTTTCCATCATGAAATGGCAAACCTTACTGAAGAGAAATGTCAAAAGAGCGGCAAGAAAAATTTTATTTTTTGACAAAAATTATAAAATTTTTTTGAAATACTTTTAGTTTTATATCTAAAATGTATCAATATTATATCGATTTTAAAAATTATAGTCAAATGGTTTGTAGGGTATAGACGTTTTAATTATGTGGAAAAGTTTAAACTTTTAATGAAAACTGGACCTTAATATATTTGAATTTAAACTCGAACAAAATATGTTCTTAAACAATATATTTCGGTGTTTTTATAGTATATAATAATTAATGATAATATGGTAATGTTTTTTGGAAAACTAATTTGTACTCTTATTTTTTTTAAAGTGTCTGAAAATTTGGTTTTTCAGAAAAACTTTACGTGTTAGTAACAACAATTAAAAATTATATGCAATTTAAAACAACGCTCATATTGTATAGAAATGGCGTATGGTATGTCTATAGGAAATAATTTTCTTGTTTGTAATTAGAACCTCTTAATTTTTATATAACAAAAAAAATTCCATTGCAGATGCTTTTTATGCTTTAAAATTAGAATACTGAACTAAGAACAAAACATCAAATTTAAATCACTATGTAAATTAAAAGTACAACTACAACATATCAGAATTTATAAAAAAGCAAACATTAAAAAAAAAAAACTAATCAATACAAGTGAAAGAACTAATTTTACAAAATGTATTGAATCTGTTAATTAAATTTGACAATTTTTTAATAAACACATTTTGCTAAAATGTACGTCGCCGTTGCCTACGAATTGCAATGAAATGGTTTTCAGTGCTATGTTTTATGCCGGCACTATTCCGGATTTTACAGCAACCACAAAAACAACAACAACACTAACAAACACGTTGCAACGCCAACAAAACTCCGAGCAACATCAATCTGCACAACCACTAACACAATCCTCAGACGACAATATTGTAACCGGTGCCGCCTCAAATTCATCACCAACATTAAGACATCAAATTGCACCATCGCATGATAATAGTCATCAACAGCTAAATCATTTTAATAACAACAGCAGCAGCAGTAACAACACAGCAAAAGTTCAACCTCAACAACCGATTACTGGGTACTACGGTCTTGGCATACCAAAATCACCATCGTTTCACAGCGGACTCGATCTTTTAGCAGATGAGCAGGACGACGATAAAAAACTATTTAAGAATTTAACAAAAAATTCATTTATACAACAACAGCAGCAGCAACAACAAACACAACAACATAGCATTGGTTTAAAATTTAAATTTCCTCAAATCGAAGAATTGACGGCTAAGTTTACTTTAGGCAACTACAAAATGCCTTCATTACAACAAAAGCAGCTACAAAAAGATACAAATCATAGCAACAACGCATCATCATCGTCGTCATCATCTTCATCATTGTCGACATCTTCAGCAGCATCATCAACAGCTCCATCAGTAGCAACAGCATTGAATTCATTAAATTGCGTTTCATCATCTTCATCGACAGCAGCACCATCTGCATTAGCATCCTCAACATCATCATCACAAACATTATTCACATCAAACGCATCACTAGGTGCAAATGCCGCTGCTACATCATCGCTATCTATAGCCACAACTAATAGTGTTGCTGCCGCATATGTTGCTGCTGCCACCGGTGGTACAACATCGGCTGCTTCAACTAGTACGTCACCTGCTGTTGCTGCTGCTGCAACAATTGCGTCGGCAACCACATCATCGCTTGTTTCAACTTTGACGCAACACTTTAATGCGGCCACATCGGCAACATCTCTGCTGACAACTGCATCGTCAACATTAGCGAGCCACAACAAGGTTTGCCAGCAAAAATTTCATTGTAGCTGTTGTCTGTCATGCTGTGTTTTATGTTTCATTGATTTACTTTATATTTTTAAATTATTCGTATTTTCTTTTGTATATCGATATTTCGAAATTAATCCTGTTGCAATAATATTTTCGTTGAACTGATTTTTATAATTTAATCACATATCAATTTTAACTAAATAAGAAAGTAGTTTTTACAATACGCCAATAAATGTTCGTGCAAATATAAAATTTAAAATATCTATGTGAGGAATTACTAGAATTTTTTTCCAAATAATGAATTTTGAACTAGTTTTTGAATTATAATGAAGTATTTAAATACTAAATAAATAATACAAAAAGGTCTGACAAAAATTTGAAATATTTGAGTTCAGATCCAATTATTTAAAAAAAATAATATTGACAACAACATATTGACAACAATAGAAACGGTTCCGATTCCGGTTCTTTGCGGTCCCCAACAGATTCCGATTTCGAAGAGGTTCCGATTCAGAGAATAAAAAGTACCAAAGTTAATTTTTGTATTATTTATGATAAGGGAACATTTAGAACCGGTACCGGAATTGATTTAAAAAATGTGTGAATCCGGAATCGGAACTCATATATATTTTTTGGTTGGAACCGGAATCGGAACCGCTATTTTTTAAATCTTGTAACGAGAACCGGCACAGATATTTCAAGGGTTTTAGTCCCACTCTTGTACCGCAAAGAACCGGAATTGTAACCGGAACCGTATCGATTTTTGAAACCAGAACCGAATAAGGAACCGTCATTAAAAAATTTGTGGAACCGGAATCGGAACCCATACAATTTTTGGTTGAAACCGAAATCGAAACCGCTATTTTAAAAATCTTGGAACCAAAACCGGAATCTATATTCTAAAGGGTTTTAGTCCCTGTTTATAATATTATTTTTCTCGTTTTTGTTTTGTCGTGCTTCTTCGTGTCTTTCTATTTCCTGTGTTTTATCGTGTATTTCGTGCGTGCCTTTAAATTTAGTCGTCGGACTCGTGCTCGTGCGTGTCACCTATCGGTGTGCCCGTGCGTGATCGTGCCATCAAAAACAGGCACGCGCCCATCTCTAGTTTCAACCCCGAAGCATTTTGAAAATCCCGCGACTTTCTGGATTATAAAAGAATACCGGAATCACCCGAATTATTAATATTTGTATAACAGTTAACAAAATAGTAAAGTTTGGCAATCCATTTCATATCGGTATTTTCGGTACTAATTCTACAGGATCTCTTGATTGAAAGCACTACTAGTCAATATTATCGAATTATCTAATAATTTTAAATAATAACGGCCAAATGTTGTATCTCGAAAATAGAGAACAGTAGGAAAGAGCGCACGACCGTTTGACTGACTTTTTGAATTTTGTAAAGCGTTAAAGTCTGACGTCCGACGTGTATTTCATATAATTAGACCACACGAATATTGTGCCAAATTCGACGGCAGCTTTAATAGCGGCCAGTCAATTCAATACTTTGTTTCCGTTACTTTAACTGACGCGAGAGTAAATGACGGAAACTGGTAACCGTGCCAATACTTCGTTGTCGGAGAACATTTTTGGTTTTGTTTTTGTTCACAAAAATACATTTATACGGAATTAAATTTATTTTATTTTACTCAAGTAACAGATTTCAAAACTTAGTCTGGATCTGTAGATTATCGATTATGGATCTGTAGAGTATCGATACGTAGAATTGAATCGGTTTTTGGCTAAGATTGAAAATCTGTATTGAAACTCGAAAAATTCTATTCATACTTAAAAACAAAAATTGAGAATCGATATATCGAAAAACTGTGTCATGGTACATCGAATTTTCTAAATTTTTTCATTTAAATTTCTTTACGTATCTACTGCAAAACTAACGAAAATATCTAGAATTTGTGACGAAATCTGTACTTTGTACTTGCACCCAGAAAAAAATTCCCTCAAATCCCATTAATATTGGTCAATGGGACAATTATTGATTTAATAGTATACAAAAAATAAATATTTTCATATAAACTCAATGGAAATGTCATGGTATTTTGTAGTATTTAATGGTATTTTCCGATTAAAATAATAATTTATCCTATTGACAGTAAAAAATATTATTTATATAGTTTTTTTTTCTGAGTATGGGTAATAATTTAAAATCACACAAAAATAAATATTTCCAATGACAATTATGTCAAAGTATCTCTCGTCTGTTAATGGGACTCTTCTCATACAACTTCGTACATTTCAACGGAGATGTCAGTTACATACGTTGCGTCAATGGATATTGATTGGTCTGGGCGCGTTCTAAAGCGTACATGAAACTAAACGCTAATTTTAACTAAAAAGGATAAAATATTTTTTTAATACAACACTCATTTATTACTTTTAAAAAAAAATTATGAATTTCAAACAAACACCTACATACGTAGTCGCGATAGCTCAGTGGTTAGTGCGTTGGACCAGAATGACCAGACATTTTCTGAAAATACGTACGACCAGTTTTTCAGCATATTCAGTAGAAAATGACCTCTACCCTGAGAACAACCACTGACTACTGCTTAAGATTGTAGGCAGGGTTTCCGATGAGTTGGTTTTTCATAATGCCACACACATTTTAAATGAGATTGGCATTCGGAGGTTGGGAACGTCATTCGTTGTAATGTTATTTTAATTTATCCATGTGAGATCTTGAGAGGAGAGGTTTTGATGCCGTGCAAGGAATTAGTACCTTTGTCTCACTCAATGGCTCTTTATTAGTATTAATAGTTTCCCTTTTCAGTCAATTTAATTTCGCTTTAGCTAAATCATAAAGTCAGAAACGTCCACAATTACTATGTCCTGCATGGTTTTAGTTACTTCTATTCCTCTTTTTTGACTATTTAGACTTTTTAATAATTTTAGCGACATCTTCATATAATAATTTTGGACCTCTCGTGTGTGTCCAGAAAAAGTCTGCATCATACTTTTTTGCGTTTGCATAAGGCATATTGACAAAAGTCATTATTTATACAGGAATAAATAGATATCATTATCGCGCACAAATAACAAAATATTGGAATGCGTGCAGATATGAAAAACAACTTGAACGTAAACTGTCACTCACATCGAGATACAATATCTGGCTGTTCATCTCTAGGTTTAAGTTTTCCGTTATTTGAAATATTAAGTATCAATTAAAATAAGCTTAAACTAAGACAATATCTTAGATGTTATAATAAATTAGTTTATCGTTTCTCTAAATATCATTGATACAGGATCGATTATAAATGTCAAATTTTAGTCTAAAATAATTGTACTGTTGTGCACAATAATTATAACCAATTTACTGTATTAAAATTATATAATTTGCAATGTCTTATTTTCAAAATTTGTTTTTGTTATTTTTAATATTTACATAATTCACATTTAATGCTCAAAATCCTTCATTAAGCAAATTTTTTCTCTTCTCATTTTGCAATCATTTAAAATGCTTAAACATACCGCAAATACCAACAACATATGCTCATTGTCAAATGCACAACTTCATTATCATCATCGACGTCGACAATTACGTTTACAGTCACCTGTTAGCGCCGCTGCTGCAATCAAAAACATTTTAAATGCTAGCAAAAGTGTTGGCAACGCAGCCGCTACCACAACCGCCGCTGCATTCAACGTAAACAGTGGCTGCAGTAATAGTGGCATTACTAGCGACAGCACTAATGTTAGCAGTAACGCCACCAGCGGCAATGGTTCCAGCGTTAACTTCAACACGACAGCAGCTACAGCAAACAGCATTAGCATCTCGCTAGGCATTGGTAACGGAGGCGGCTGTGGTGGTGCTGGTGCTGCCGGAAACAATGGCTCATCAGCTGCTACGACCGCCATATTGAATCACAACACAGCGTTGCATTTGCAACCAAATGGTGTTTCAATGGATGTCAACGTCCCATCGCCTCACACATTACAACAGATAAGCGGTAGTCCTGGACGAGCACGTGATCGCAATCTGTTTCATTCGCCGACGGCTTCGGCGGCTGTTGCTTTATCGCTATTGAGAGGTTTTTACAAAACAAATTCTTCTATTTCAATCGATGTTTTTTTTTTTTAATTTATTTTTTCTTATTCAAGAGTATCTAAGAAATCTATGTTTTATTGGCACCTTTTTTTATTGAATTTTCTTCGTTTACTATATTTTGAAAATATGTTAGAAATATGTGTGGCACACGTATTTCTTATATTTGTAGAATATTTAAAATAATTTGATTGCAGATATTAAATGTTTAAATGGTCAAGTATTCTGTAGTCTTCGTGTATTTTCGTATTTATGTTTGTCACAAGGAGTTCTAGTATTTGTTAGATACTTGTCGCAAATATAATCTATGTAATTTTGCAAAAAATCTGCATTCAAGTATTTTGATATTTTAATATTATATAAGTTATACATATATGTCACAAATTTTTTTTGTTTAAGTTTCCGACAAGCATTTGGAATTTCAAAAATATTTGTATAATCTTCGTTATTTTGCAAGTGAACTATTGAGATTTTTTTGCACATTAATTCTTTCATTTCAATCAATTGCTTTTTGTCAAATTCAAGAGTACTTTAAAAAGTCGATGTTTTATTTGCACTTTTTTGTTTACTATTTTGAAATTATGTTAGAAATAATTTTGACACACGTATTTCCAATATTTGTAGAATATATAAAATAAATTTGTTGCAGATATTAAATGTAGCGTCGGAAGCTCGTCTGGTTAGTACGTTGGACTACGAGCGAAAAGTCGCTGGTGCGTTCGACTACGAGCCGAAAGGTCCGCGGTTCGATCCCCAGCGACTACCAACATCTTTTTCATAGAAAACATTTTTCTATGCGACGCTACCTCTCGGCAGTAAATGACAAACCTACGAGAGTAAAACATTGCCTATGAAAAGCTCTCACCCGCCGTTCGGAATCGGCAATAAACTGTAGGTCCCACCAATTTGAGTACAAATATAACTCGCACAGCTCAAATGGTGAGAGAGCTCGGCCGAAGTTCTATACAGGACTGTAGCGTAGCGCCAAACTATTATTATTATTATTATTAAATGTTTAAATGATCAAGAAATCTGCCTTCTTGACGTATTTTTATACATATGTTCAGAAGCAATTTTAGTATTTGTAGCATAATTGAAAGATGTTTGTCGCATATATAATCTATATAATTAAAAACCTATATAATTATATAAACTTCCTTTAACTATTTTCATATTTAAAAATTATGTAAATTTTATATGCCACAACTTTTGAATGTGTTTGTTATATGTTTCCCACAAGCAATCCAAATATTTGGAAAATGTTGTTATATAATTTTGCAGGATAAACTGCCTACCAGTCACTGGTTGGGATTTGTAGAGTAGATCCCTGCCTTTAAAACTAGCGATGAACCGTTCAAAAACTAGTCTGACCCCAGAAAAACTAGTCAAAACTCGTCGGTTTCTAGTAGGATTTTGTAGAGGAGATCTCTTGGTACGCAAATAGCCAGAAACCGAACAGAATTACTGGCTAGTTTCTGGTCGGAAAATGCGTGACATCGCTTGCGAGTTACTCGATAAGTGTATTGTAAAACTGGCTGGTTACTTGTACGATAATGGTAGGAATAGTTACTTGGGATGATAAATTAATAGTATTTCAAAAGAAAAACTATTTTTTATACTATTAAAATTGGTCAATAGAGGATGCATACCATTTGTACAATAGTTTTCAAATTGTTAATACAATATGTTGTTGTACCATAAATTTTATAATGTACTCTTTTAATTAAATTAGCAAGACCCATAATAAATTTATTGATACGTATTATTAAGATTATGGTACAGCCGATTGGATAATTAGAAAACTTTTGAATTAATATGAAAAACTATTAATACATGAATCATAAAATCAATAGTCTTACTTGAATTTCGTATTAAATGTTTGCAACACATATTCTAGTATTCGGTTACACATGAAATATGTTTGTTGCATTTATAATCTGCGTTTTTGCAAGTAAATTTTTTTTACCAAAAAATTGCAATCTATGTTTTTAACAAGATTACACTCAAAATAAAAAGTCCGTAACAGTAGCAAAAAAGGTTGCTAAAAAATCAAAAATGTTTGCTGAAAATAGGAACGCGCCGGATTTAGCTGAAACAGCAAATGATGCTATTAGAGAAAACGATTCAGCTCTTTTAACTATTTGTTTTGCTGTTAACTCCAATTCATAAAAAAAAAAAATTTTTTTTCTGTATTTTAATATTTTTTTATTTCTTATATACTTTGACTTTTTTTATATATTATTTTTTTCTTTATCTTATATCTTTATACATCAACATATACTTATTTTATTTTACCTTATTCTCCCTATTTTTTTATTTTACCTTCTTCCTTCATTTCACACTTGCATGCGTGCATTATTATTACGTAGAAGAAATATCTGTTTTAAATAAAAATGTTGTCGAATAAGAGTCTATGAATTATAGACGTATTAGCTGCAGCGTCACGTAACTGTGGCGCCATCTAGTGCATGTTAGCTTCACTAGCGATATGCACACCAGCGACACTAGCACGATCTTGATCAGTAGCAGAACCAAGATTCCTAGCAAACAGTTCGTTAATGCAAATAATAGTATGCTAAAATTTAGCATTCAATGTTTACTAAAAATTTAGCATTCAGTGTTTGCTATTAATAGTAGACTTTTTATTTTGCGCGTACTTCACATTCAGGAGTACTGAATTAATAAATAATGTATGCCACAAGTTATTGTGTTATGAAATATGTTATTTTTAGTTTTTGTAGATAATTAGAAAGATGTTGTTCGCATTTATAATCTGTGTAGTTTTGCAACTAAACACAATTATTTTTATATTTGTAAAATTTATTTTTGAAACCAAATCTAAATTTTAATGTAATAATAAATAAATGCATCTGCATCGTAATACTTTCAAGATAATCTATTAATAAATATGTCTAATTCTAAATCTTAAATATGCATGAAGTACATTTGTCTATCCCTCGGTTTTCTTTAATTAATATTTGTGCTGAGAACAGTGACGGACCATTAAATATGAAAAAAATAAAATTTAGTTTTAAAAATAATGCGTATCTATTACAAACACGCATTCAAATTTCAAAATACATTAACCCACTTATTACGTAAAACGTAAATAAATTCTTCAAAAAAAAGTCATAGATTCCGTGACAGATTTTTAATTTTTTTTGTTATTTTTCGTTATTAGAATTTAGTTGTTTAGAGACCCCAGCTCATTTTCAAAGACGAACATTTTCTCCAAAGATGTTATGATAGTTTTCTAAATTCTTCTTCTGGTTATAACTCCTTAAAGGAACTGTTATAAGAAAACCATTAAAATAGTGGTTAATCGTTAATATTCAAATTTTAAATGTTTTGTGTAAATCATCCTTCGGATGTTCCCTATAATCGCTCCCTAGACAATAGAAACGTACTATGTACCATTTCGCTACAAAATGACGAACTATATTGTTTATTCTTTGAACTTTTTTCGGAGCCCATAGCGCGTAACCCAGACGTGTAGGGGTATAAGAATATACAACACTTTTTATCAGTAGACCATAAAGTAACATTAAATAAAAAAAAAAAATCGGAGTTCAATTAAAAAAAGTTGCCATTTTCGGAAACGGAAACGATACAGAGATAATATTAATAAAAGACTTACAGTTCTAAGAGCGATGTTACTCAGATTAAACAAAGAGTTAACTTGTGATAATTTTGGGAGGATTTTACAAAGCAGTAAAAGAAAAAATTACGGTCCAGTCCGCCTCTAAAAATTAATTTCCTTTTCTCTCTTCAGAACAGAAAGATCGATTTTAATGAAAATTAAAATAACTCAAATATTTTCATAAGTTTCATGGACATTTTTCAAAAAAATTTTAATAATTGTCCATTTTTGTGACCAAAAGTTATTTAATGAACATTATTCTTGAAAGTCTATTCAAAATATAATTTCATGTACGAACTCCTAAATAGCATGTTTTACTACTACGGTGAATTGAGGCCTATGTCTCTTAAAAAGGCTCTACGAATTATACGACGAGCAGGGTGACAGACAGGGTACATTTTTTCCTGAGTTTTAAAAACAACCTGTACTTGTTGTTTACATACTTGTTGCCATGGTTGTTGTTTTATATGTTGTTGACATGTTGTTTATTTTTTATTTATGGATATTTTTTTGCTGTTGTTTTCTCTTGACCAAGTGGAAAAAGAATTGGCTTCAAGTACAAGGTTAACTTTTTTATTTCGTTTTGCTTGTTTATCGAATTTTGTGTATATATATTATACAGGGGAGATGACTTGATGCACACTTCGTTATCGATCGAAATGCAAATATTTGACGACAAAAATCTGACCTTTTTTTATTATCTATTGAGAAATCGATTCAAATGAAATCTCTGTTATTTGAACTAAAATTTCCGTTCTTAAAATATTATTAAATTCATTAGACGCAAAAACTCAGCTTAATGTCCACAATTTTATTAATATTTTCACCACAAATCTAATATTTCAAGTTTTGTTCGTTTTTGCTTTCTATCGAAATGTACTCTTTGTATTAATATCACCACCCACAGCAGCTGTTCCCGTTCCATAATTGGAACGTTTTCTATTTAAGTTTAACCTTTGCAGACGCTGTACTTGAAATGTTTCAATTCATTAGTTTTTATTTTAGCCTTTAGTTTTAGAATATATTTTTCGTATTTTTATAGCTCGAATCTGTGATACAGAAATTACAAATATTTAAATAATTCTAGGATCGGTAAATTTTAGCTCTGAATAATATTCTAAACTACCTTTTATTTGAGTATCTGTAACTACTTGGTTCACCGTTTTTATTTTTCAAGGTCCTTTTTTTAACAATGTTGGTTCTCCAATGTTTGTTATCCATTCAGGTGTTAAAGTAAAAATCTTGCGACACATCTAGTTGTTGAAAGAAACCACATATCGTGTGGTAAAATTCTCATTTTCCTGCTGTTCCATATTAAGTTTTATTTTTATTTTGAATTGAATAGCCACATATTTGTGTAATTTTAATTTGTAAATATCAAGAAATCAACAAAACAATAATAAAACTATCGACCCCACCGACGATTGTTTTCGTCGCCACATCGTTGTCATCGATGATTTATCTGTTTGGGTGTGTGGCATATTTTCATGTGATTGTTGCCAAAAATAATGTAGGCGATTCAGACCCAAAGCAATGGCAACAATAAAAATAAAACAATAATACAAACAGATTCCAATGTTCAAGTGTAATCTGTTTGGCTGTAGGCAGCACGTTGTAGGTAAAGGAGAAAAAAGCTGTGTCTGGCGTTGCCACACTAATTAATATGGCATTATTTGTGAGTTAAGGATATTTGTGAGGTTTTAAAATATGGACCCCCAACTGTTTTATAATTAAATTTGAATAAAAGTATTAAAAAAAATATAATGGAAACGTATTGAAGTTATCGCATTAAAAATATGTCAGTTGTATGCCAGGTTGACCATTAATGTTTTTGTTTTCTTATTTCCATTTTCAGCCATTGACACTTTTTAAAAACCATTAAATTAGACAGATTGAGAAAAAAAATCCAAAGTCTATTTTTATCGTTTCTGTCATTTTAGGTTAGTCATACTAAAAAAATACCTTCAGCAAGAACACCGAAAAAGGGCCATAAACTCCCATTAAAATTGTACAATATATATATTTACTTACACTCAGAAAATAATACTATATAAATAATAGTTTTTTTACTATTAAAAATAGTCAATGGGATAAATTATTATTTTAATCGGAAAATACCATTAAATACTACAAAATATCATAACATATTCATTGAGTTGAATTTGAAAATATTTATTTTTTGTATACTATAAAATCAATTATTGTCCCATTGATCAATTTAAATGGAACTTGAGGGAATTTATTTTTGGGTGTATAAACTAAGAAATATTTTAACAGTTTTTTCTAACATTTTATGGTATTCACCGATTAAATTAATAATAATTTATCCTATTGATTAATTTTAATAGTAAACAATTATTAATTGTATAGTATTTTTTCTGTGTGAGTGAATTCAATCTAATGAGTACCAACCATTTGACGTAAAGTACAAAATTGATTGGGCATTAAAAATGTTGAGTCAGAAATAATGATTACATTTAATTTAACGTATAAAAGTGATGAGTTTTATTCAACGAATATAAAAACCAATTTACTAATTAATATTGACCATTCGTTTTTATATTCTTCGAATGAATATTTATCATATATCATTAGTAGGGTTGTTCGATTAATCGTTTTAACGAAAATCGAAATTGTAATTAATCAATTTTTCGATTAAACGTAGTTTTTTTGATTTACCAAAAATATAACGTGTCCTTTTGTCCTATCATGAATAAAATTTCCGACGGAATTCTTACTTTAGTGGAAAGAGGTAGACAATATTAGATACAGCTACAAAAATGTCTATGGATCAAAACGCTAAAAACGCAACGATAATTTAAATAAATAGTTATAGTAGAATTAATGTTATCTATTTTGAAATTTAAAGCCTGAATAACACGATTGAATAAACAATCGACTTTGGAATCAATTTCCAAAATAATTTTAATATCAATCGTGTGTTTGTCTGATTTTTCATACACAAATTGGACAATCACAAGATTGATATTAAAATTATTTGAAAATTGATGCAAAAGTTGATTGTTTATTCAATCGTGTGGTTTAGGCTTAACAATTGAAGGTTTTTTTTACATTTTGTCTGAAAAAATCGTACGAAAAAATCTAATGAAGTTAAACATTTTCTTTTCGACGTGATTACAATTTTATTATGTTACTTTTATTCTAAAACATACGAATTATGCACTGCTCGTTCAAAATAGTCCACCAGAAGACCAGACATTTCCAACAATATTTGACAACTTCAAATCGACTTTCAAATAATGTAATGTAACAGTCCACTGTGAAAACGTTTAGAACTCCTAAACAACAAGGCATACAAAAAATGTTATAATTATAGAAAATGATACTAGAGAGAAGCATACTTTTAGATGCATGTATAACAAATATTGAAAGTATTCAATTTCCACTGTGTTTTCAGAGAAATGTATATTGAAATGTGCGTACGAATGTAGCGTAACAGTCTGTGTTTCGGTCCATAAATGCTGTATAGAATGCTGTAAAAATTAATTCAAACTCAAAATTTGATAATCTCATTGATTACAAATTTATTAAATTTCGTTTGCAATAAATGGTTTAAAAATAAATAGATATAAAAAATAAATAAATCTAAACACTAAAATATGTATTGGGAATATGTTTTAAGAAATTCCTCTCTTGAAACCCATTTGTTCCTTTAAATAAATAAAAAAAAACATTTCTAGATGCGACGTTTATTTAGTAAAGTATGTTTTTCTTTACATTAATTCATTTACGTTTTATTTGTATACAAAACTATCATAAATATTATCGGGTGGCAAGTATCTCTGATCGCGTTGTTCTCTATCCACCTCATTCTAAATCTACTACAATTGGTAAACTGTTTGCTCATCTGTTGCTCGTCGTTCATTCGTCGTCATTGCTTGTTGTTGATCTCTTTGGCAAACGATCGCACGCTACGACGTCAAAACCATTTGGAACTATTTTCACATTTTCAAGTGCTATTTTTGCTCTATAGTTATTTTGTGTTATTGTTATTTAAATTTCGGTGATTTTTTTTTTATGTATTACGACGAGCGAGTCATCTGATAATTTCTCTCGATTAAACTTAGAATGCCTGAATGATTGATCGATGTTACAATTTCTTAAATCTAAATTAATATTAGCAATAATTAGGTACTAGTGCAAAGAAAAATATGGTCGTGCCTACGGTTTTTTCGGAGCAGAAAACAAGAAGCTATAATGGTACAAGGATAATGCATAAATCGGGCTTAATTTTATTTACTGATCTTGCATCAGTTTTTGTTTAAAATATTTATTTAAATTTTAAGTTTCTAACAATTTTAAACTATACATTTTTAATTAAATTTGAATAAATTATATTTATAATATTAACAAAATCATTTACCTAACATTAATCAACGATAAAAATTGACAATTTCATAAAACTATCATTTAAAACAAAATTTCTCATCTCAGAAACACCTGCTAATGAACGCGAGGAACTCTTCGTACAGAAGCTAAGACAATGCTGCACACTCTTCGATTTTTCCGAGCCATTAAGCGACCTAAAATGGAAAGAAGTAAAGCGAGCTGCGCTTCACGAGATGGTCGAGTATCTCTCAAACCAAAATGGCGTTATAACAGAGTCTATCTATCCGGAAGCAATTAATATGGTAAGTGCCTTTTAATCTTGGTCACTGCATAAGAACACTTTAAACATGTCATGTGTCTGTCTTGCGCAGTTTGCTGTCAATCTGTTCCGCACATTGCCGCCCTCCTCCAATCCGAATGGTGCTGAATTCGATCCCGAGGAGGATGAGCCCACACTGGAATCGTCCTGGCCGCATCTGCAGTTCGTATACGAGCTCTTTTTGCGTTTCCTCGAGTCGCCCGACTTTCAACCGAATATTGCCAAACGTTTCATCGATCACCAGTTTGTGCTGCAGTTGCTCGATCTCTTTGATTCGGAGGATCCACGCGAGCGCGACTTTTTAAAGACGGTCTTGCATCGCATCTACGGAAAGTTTTTGGGTTTAAGAGCATTTATACGCAAGCAAATAAATAACGTATTTTATAGGTGAGTGTGATGACTTTATTTAAAAAATAAAATTGTATTTTTATATGTTTCACCATATACTCAGATTTATTTATGAAACGGAGCATCATAATGGTATTGCGGAGCTCTTGGAGATACTGGGCAGTATTATCAATGGTTTTGCACTGCCGCTCAAGGAGGAGCATAAGCAGTTTTTACTAAAGGTGCTACTGCCGCTGCACAAGGCAAAGAGTTTGTCCGTCTATCATCCGCAGCTTACGTATTGTGTGGTACAATTTCTAGAGAAGGATCCCAGTCTGTCTGAGCCAGTTATAAAGTATGAAATTCATTGTAGTTTTACAAAATTTCTATAAACTTTTTTTTTTTACATTTTGCGTGTTGCTACAGAAGCCTTTTGAAATTTTGGCCCAAAACACATAGTCCCAAAGAGGTCATGTTCCTCAACGAACTGGAAGAACTGCTCGATGTCATCGAGCCGGCTGAATTTCAGAAAGTCATGGTGCCGCTCTTTCGCCAAATTGCCAAATGCGTCTCGTCGCCGCACTTTCAGGTGGCCGAGCGTGCACTCTACTATTGGAACAATGAGTACATCATGTCGCTGATTGCGGACAATTCGCAGGTGATACTGCCCACAATGTTTCCAGCGTTGAATCGCAACTCAAAGACGCACTGGAACAAAACAATACACGGACTGATCTATAATGCGTTGAAATTGTTTATGGAAATGAATCAGAAACTTTTCGATGAATGCAGTAAAAATTATAGGCAAGAAAAACAAATGTAAGTTAATAAACTACAAAAAATACATTTATTAAAATTAAAATTAAATTTGTCGCAGGGAACGTGAGAAAATGTCACAACGCGAACAGCTATGGCAACAGATGGAATCATTGGCCAAAACCAATCCAGAGTGGCCCAAGGTTGTGGGCCAAATGGACAGCTTAAGTATTTCGAGCAGTCAGAATGAATTTGATCAGTACAATGAGAATTGTGATTTGACTTACGACAAATTAGAGCAGGAATCCGCTCGACAACCACAACAACAAAAGCAGCAGGAAAATAGAGAGGTGAGTGATGTCAAAAATGTTAAAAGGTGTCGCGTTTAATGTAAATAGCAATTTAATATGGTATTTGGATTTTGGCTAACGCTTTACTAATTCATCAATGTGCGTGTAACAATCAGCTAGTAATAAATATACAGAAAAATAGCTTTTAAAAAATAATGTGAATAAATATGAAATTTTCAAAGGTTTTTCTTTAAATTTATTTGTTATTGTAATATTGATATTATTTATTTGGCTCAAGTTTAAAACCGTAATCGATATACGTTCAAAAAGTTACTTTTTAAAACAAAGTTTCAAAATCGATATAAACAGGTTCTAGTTTAAATAAATTGATTTTAGTTTCTTTTTTGTTCAAGAAATTAAAATATGAACAAAATAATACTGTGAAAACCGTAATAGAGATCGTAATTTGGAACCGGTATGCCGATAACATTTTGTTATAAAATTTTAAATAGTTCCCAAGTGAAAAAACCTATTTAAAAAGTATTATTAAATCCTTTATTTTATTTTTTTTTTTTCAATTTCTTTTGTTGTTAAACACAAATCAATTTGCTTTTAGATAAATTATAAATTAAATTATGTCAATATATATATTTTTTAACATATTTATGCTTTCAAAAATATATTTAATTTATAAATAAATAATATATATATATTTTTTTGGTTAATAAATTGAATTTAACATTCTCAAACATTGTAAATATATAATTGTTTTGTTTGTTTTAAAGTTTTGTTGGAATTGTAAATTGTTTGATTCTATATTATTCTTGCGTTCACCTAATCTTAATGTCTTAATGGTGTCCTCCTCCTCTGTAACTTAAATTAACTTTGGTCTTCCTTCAACTATTCTCCTGTACAATACACAAACGTTTCAAAATACACACAATGGTTCATGTTTATAATTAAGCAAAGTTAATAGTCTTATACTAAAGGTCAGATAGCGGTCATAAACATTAAATTATTATTTTCCAGAGATTTGATATAAAATTTCAGAGATACTTTCACTCGAAATTGATGGTGAAAGCGATTAAGTTCATCAGGGGAAACACAAGTATTTAAATCAATATAAAACGTTCCTGGTGGAATTTCAGAATTTGCCCAAAATTTTTTAGGCGATCGATTCGTCTTATACAATTTCTTTTTCTTGGTTTCGAGTTATTAGCTGTGTGAATGTTTAGTACTTTCAATTATTTTAAGTCTTGCACATTCATTCTACTTTGAGATGGTGCTTCTACCAACGTTCACATATTTGCTAGCGACGGAAATTCATTAATTTAATTAAAACATTTGCTATTATTCGTTAAATCAGCAATTCCGTTTGCTAATATGCATATTTGTACGTCAATGCAGCAAATTAATTTTTCGGCGCAGTTTTAGCAATTATATTTGCTAAAACTGCGCCGACCAAATTATTTGCTGCATTGACGTACAAATCGTCACTGTCATGCCAAAGGGGCGAATGTGCATTTTTAAAAATGTTGGGAAATAAAATTTTAAAGTTTGAAGTGCTTTAAAAATTAGAAAAATTTATATTTTTTTAATTTTTTTCTGTTATTTTAGTTTATTCGTCAATTCTTATAACGTATATAAAATATCTTTAGATTTGGACAACCTACTGAATTATAAATACGGATTTTGTGAGGCTATATCCAGATCAAAACGCAAATATTTTTGATTTTTATGCTATAACTTTTTATAAGCGCAAGATAAAATAGTAATGTAGAGGCATTAATTGTTTGTTTTTAAAGCATCTATCTATTGGCATAATGAATTAAAAATATTTTGTCAAACATTAATTTGCCATTTGTTATTTGCAGGAAAAAATGTTTGGCAAAATATTTTAAAATAATGATGCATTTCGATAGGTGCTTTAAAAACAAACAATTAATACCTTTACTTTACTATTTTATCTTGCACTAATTAAAAATTAAAGAAAAAAACTAAGAAATTGGAAAAATTGAAAATCTTGTCATGCCAAAAGGGCGAATCTTTTTATTTTTTGCTATAACTCTTTAATGGTACAAGATAAGATGGTGATGCAAACTCTTTTTAATTAATGATGCAGAACGATAGGTGCTTTTAATACAAACAAACACCATGTTATCTTGTACCATTAAAGAGTTATAGCAAAAAATGAAAAGATTCGCCTTTTTTGCATGACAGAATTTCAATTTTTCCAATTTCTTCGTTTTTTTTGCTTTAATTTTTTATTGGTGCAAGATAAAATAGTCGTTTAAAGGTATTAATTGTTTGTTTTTATAGCACCTAATCTGCATCATTATTTTAAAATATTTTGCCTAACATTTTTTCCTGCAAATAACAAATTGCAAATTAATGTTTGGCAAAATATTTAGTGGTGTAAGGGATTTATTGTTTGTATTCAAAGCACCTATCGTTCTGTATCATTATTTAAAAATATTTTGCCTAACATATTTTCCTGCAAATAATAAATTGCAAATTAATGTTTTGCAAAATATTTTTAATTAATGATGCAGATCGATAGGTGCTTTGAATACAAACAATAAATGCCTTTACTCCACTATTTTATCTTATTCCAATAAAAAGTTATGGCGAAAAAACGAAAAGGTTCGACCTTTTGGCATGACAAGATTTTCAATTTTTCAAATTCGCCCTTTTGGTTTTGTCTTTTGTGGCTAGAAATATCCAACAAAATGACACGCGATTTTGGCACAGCATACTTGAGGATAACCTATGTTCAAAAATGTAAAAAAACGTAAATGTCAAAAATTGCACTTTCGCCCCTATGGCATGATAGTGACGAAATATTCATATTAGTGAACGCAATTGTTTATATAACGAAGAAAAGCTAATGTTTTCATTAAATTCGTGAATTTAATTGCTGGATTGACTAATCCAGCATTTATGCATTTTTTATGTGCATTTGCTTATTTACAAATATTACAACTAAATTATGAGATGTCTTTATTCACATTTCTATTTATAAATATTTTACTGATTTTAGTGGTCCGTCGTTGTAGAAGTAAAAGTCACCATCAATGTATCATAAAATGTATCAATAAAATCAATTAAGATGTGTTTTTATGCAGAATCGATTACCGTTTCGACGTAAAGGGTTTTTCAATAAGAGCGCTACAAAAGTTTTATTCAAGGGTTTCAAGGGTTTTTCTTTTGACATTTCTCTTCAGTAAGGTTTGCCATTTCATGATGGAAACAACGAGTCGAAATTATTAAAATTTACTACCGAAATTCGAATTCGTGTATTTCCATCTTCAGAAATGGCAAACCTTACTGAAGAGAAATGCCAAAAGAGCGGCAAGAAATATGGCGTCGTTTGCTGTCCCTGTCGCTCTACTTTTGTAGCGTCCCTGTTAAAAAACCGTTTATAAAATAAATAAAAATCTGATAAAATAAAAATGTTATTTTGTTTTTTGTTTGGTAATTACGAAATACATTTCACTATATAAAATAATAGTAAACCTTATATTTTTTTGTTGGTATACTTGAATTATTGAGGAAACATGATATATTTTTATGATTCTTATATATCTGACCTTTAGTTTAGTATACATATAATATTTGAAATCATGTACATACTTTAGTGAGCTTAATAATGTTTCTGTAAAACGTATTTAACAAATTGTAAAAATATCATTTATTTAATTAGCTGTTATATCATACTATATAATATTCATTGTTATGAAATTAACATTTGTATTTCAATCACAGCTAGCGAATTATAATAATTGTAGGCAAAATATAAAATGAATTCATACATATTAAAAAAAAAAAATTACTGCGAAGACATGTCAATTATGAGATATGATTTTAAAGCTAAATATTTTTAATTTTCACTAACATTTAAATGTTTAAAGAAAAGTCATTTTATAGTGCACTGATTAAAAATGTAAAATATTATAATAGACATACACTAAGTATAGGCTAAGTGCAATGGGAAATTGTGTGAGTTGGTGTGATGAAGTTATTAAATATTATAATGTAATAGTCGTTATAAGGTGAGCGATATAAAGTAAAATTCACCTGTAGATGTATGAGATATTTGAACAGGTCAAAATGATCATGCTCATTTTAAATACCAGTCAGCGTAAATGTGTAAGTAATCTATCTTAGAAGTTTCATTGATATAGCTCATCTAGTTTTCCTGTAGTTGTAATTTCAACAGACAGAAAGAGACACAGACAGGCGGACATCGTTAAATCGACTCAGGAAGTCATGCCGATCAATAATATATATTTTCAATACCAAAACGGCCTACCAAACTGAATATACACTTTCACTTTTAGTGTATGGTATAAAAAATGCCAGTATTAAACGAAAAAACATCGCTCTACTTATATAATAGCTACCAAGAGTTTTCTTGACTTTATGCTTGTCAAATGTCAGTGAAAGGGAACAAATAATTTTTACTAGAATATTTCCATGGGCTGTATGATTTTGAATATTATTTCTGATTTCTTTTGTATTACTTTGGAAATACATTAGTTAATATTTTATAAAAAATAAACCAAATAAATTCGTGTGTTTCAGAGAAGAGTTATGTCCAGTGAAATATACTTTTCAAAGTCCAAGATCCTTATAATTTTGCGCAATTGAAATTCAAAAGACATCGATTGAAATTCAGAAATTTCATTTGAAATTCAAAAGACACCAATGAAATTCAGAAATTTCTTTTGAAATTCAAAATACATCAATTGAAATTCAGAAATTTCATTTGAAATTCAAAATACATCAATTGAAATTCAGAATTTCCACTCAGAAATTCCATTTGAAATTCAAGTGATGTCTTTTCAAATCACTTGAATTCATATAGAATTTCTCAAATGCAATTGATGTCTTTTGAATTTCAAATAGAATTTCTGAATTTCAATGATGTCTTTTGAATCTCAAATGGAATTTCTGAATTTCAAGTGATGTCTTTTGAATTTCAAATGGAATTTCTGAATTTGTATTGATGTCTTTTGAATTTAAAATGGAATTTCTGAATTTCAAGTGAAGTATTCTGAATTTCAATTGAAATTTCTGAATTTCAAGTGATGTTTTTTGAATTTCAAATGATATTTCTGAATTTCAAGTGATGTCCTTTGAATTTCAATTGGAATTTCTGAATTTCAATTGATGACTTTTGAATCTCAAATGTATTTTGAATTTCAATTGGAATTTCTGAATTTTAAGTTGATGTCTTTTGAATCTCAAATGGAATTTCTGAATTTCAAGTGATGTTTTTTGAATTTCAAATGATATTTCTGAATTTCAAGTGATGTCTTTTGAATTTCAATTGGAATTTCTGAATTTCAAGTGATGTCTTTTGAATTTCAAATGGAATTTCTGAATTTCAATTTATGTCTTTTGAATTTCAAATTGAATTTCTGAAATTCAATTGATGTCTTTTGAATTTCAAGTGATGTCTTTTGAATTTCAATTGATGTCTTTTGAATCTCAAATGGAATTTCTGAATTTCAAGTGATGTCTTTTGAATTACAATCGATCTTTTCTGAATTACATATGTAAATGGTATAGAGAGATTGCCATATAACAGACATATTTAAAATATGGTTAACACAAGAAGATATGAAGTAAAAGAATTTGGTCCCTTGTTGTAACCTTCACTAAAATCTCTTTTTATGCTTCAGAAACCAAGCATTCGTCAATAAGCAAGTAAATTGCTAAATAGATTCTTAATTAGGGTTTTAAGTTTATATATTACATTTTTAACAGTGGACTGACTATAGAGAACATAAAAAATATCTAATAAATAAAGTAAAAGTTTGAAATTTTAAACACTAAATATATATAATGCATTTTAGAAGTGCTATTGTTCGCTAGCTGTAGCTGTTTACAAATGAACACTTAACATTTTTTAAACAACCCCTTATTACGTAAAACGACATGAACAGTGAACAGTGATTCGACAACAAAATACCGGTGACAGAACCGAAGAGTTTTATTGGCAAGTTTCAGGTCGGAAAGTGTGTGACATCGCTTGCGAGTTACTCGACAAATTATTAGTAAAACTGGCTGGATACTGGTAGGAATTACTACTTGGGTTCATATCGTTTCGTTTTACGTAATAAGGTTGTTTTTGAAATTCAGATTTATAATCATTTTGTAATAAATTTATAATATTTGACATATCTCGTCCTTTTAGAGTAAATATACATTTAGTCAATTTTTTTTTTCATATCAGATATATAGTATTTAATAAATGATAGTATAAATTCGCAATTCTAACCAAATTTTAAAATCCACAATATATTTATTATAACTGTAGTATTTATAACATAAGTTGACAAATTTAACCTCTATAAGGACTATGTATGTATATGCTACTAGCTGGACCCGTGCACGACTCGTGCCAAGATTTGGTGAATGCAAGGATATGGAGTGATTTTATTAATATAAAGAACATATTTATTATGAATTTATGTGAATTTTAGAGTGGTGAATTTTAGTGTGGTGAGTTTTAGTGTAGTGAATTTTAGTGTGGTGAGTTTAGTGTTGTGAGTTTTAGTGTGGTGAATTTTGGTGTGGTAAGTTTTGTTGTGGTGAATTTTAGAGTGGTGAGTTTTAGTGTGGTGTGTTTTAGTGTGGTGAGTTTGAGTGTGGTGAATTTAAGAGTGGTGAGTTTTAGTTTGGTGAGTTTTAGTTTGGTGAATTTCGGTGTGGTGAGTTTAAAGAATTTGGGATGGTTGGTATACCCAGGTGTGAAATATCATAAGATCACTACAAAGATCACTATAATATCTGTTGAAATACACCATCTGGAAAATGTACCTTCTATGGGGGGTGCCACGCCCAGTGGTCTAATACCGCCCACATTCCGCGAGACCGTTTAGAATGGTTATATATAACGCTGACCAGAATTTCATTAAATTTGCTATGCTAATTGCGGACATAATGTGTTTTTAATTTTTGGGTTATATGGGAGGTGCCACGCCCACGCCACCAATCTCACCGAGATATAGCCTATACTCTGCCCAGACCCAACATACATGTTATGTCAAAATTTGATTCAATTCGGTTCAGCCGATTTGACGCCTATTCGGAACATACAGACATACATACTTACATTCGCAAATATATAGTAGATATAGATTCATGTATTTTATTTTTGGTGTGGTAGTTAAAATAGTCTAGTCAAGTGTTTCTTGCACTCAGCCTTAACTCATGCAAACACATGCACACATTATATCCATGCAGATACGCGGCGAACGCAACAAGGACAAACCGCTCATAAGAAGGAAGTCCGATTTGCCCGCCGACAGTGGCACCGTCCGAGCGCTCATCGAGCATAAGCGGCCCGACGAGTACTTGAAAACGCCACCAGACATAAACAAGTGCTAAATGCAGACAGGCAGACAGCAGGCAGGCTGGCTGGCAGACAGATAGACAGACAGCTAGACACAAACACACGCGCACACACTCACACAGATACACATGCAAATAAAAAGGCAAATAGAAATACGTACAACAACAAATGAAATAATAAATGATGCTCTGATGCTCGACGTAAAGAAGGAACAAAGTTGAAATTTAAAGAAGGAAACAAGAAACGAAAAACAGCATTGATAGAGTGTAAAAGGACCTGAAGTGGAGAAGCGCGGGCGTTTTATGCAACAACAACAAACATTATGACTTTTGCTGATTGGCTTTCTGCGTAAATACACTGAGCAACAGAATTATAATAATAAAATATAATAGTTGAGACATTTGGGAAAATTGGAGCTGAAATTCCATTTTCTCTATGGTTTCTTTTACTTTTTAACATGATTATATTATCGCTATTATCTACTATATATATATATTATAATGTATGTGTATTATTATAATTATTATATTTAAACAAAAAGGAAATAAGAATTGCTTACAAAAAATATATATTTTAAACACAACTAATTAATACTATTATTAATTTGCATTATGTTAAAATTACAAATGTGACGTATTTGAACACTTTAGTATATTACAGAAAGCGCATCTAGACTGTAAACTGTTCGCGTTAGCCTTTTCCTATTTAAGTTTCATTTTCAGCATATGTTAATAATTTGTTTTAACATTTTTCTTGTGCTCAAAGCATGAACAAATGTGCGCTACAATTAAATGCAATTTGGCTGAAATGTATGCACTAAACAGTTTTAATATGCAGAATGTAACAATTTATTGTTTTTTTTATTATTATTATTTGTTTTTTTATTATTATTATTTTTTTTTTAATATTGCACACTCAAAAAATGTTCTCAAAGTCTTGGGAAATCTTTTAATCGTGCATGATCTGAACTTGAAATATTTTATAACAAATATCGAATTGCAAATCGTTTAACAGTGAACAAATTCTCGAGTTCAAGCGTCCTATATGTTTTGTTCTAAATTCTGTTATGCAAAACAATTCTCAAAGAAAGAAAGAGCGACTAATCAATTCAGCAAACCAAATGATATCAAAGACCAAAAATGTCGTCATGATTTGAAAATCATACGGTTTCGATAAAATTCTACCTATTTAAAATGATATCGCTATGTATGTTGTAGTGTTGTAGATAGATATGGAAACGAAATCGAAAATGTTCCTTAATATAAAAAACTAATTTTTCTGACTAAAATTGTAAAGATCTCTAAAATAATTTGGAGTTTATTAAAAATAATTGTTACAGTGTGATTCATAATAACTTTCATTAAAGTGCAATAATAACTAATGCAATTTGATTTGTAATAAAAACGATTGTTAAGCGGCGCTTACCATATTCTGAACCATCAACAGCATACATTTTGTGGATATTACACCCCAAAGAATTATTTTCGATTCATTTTGAAATCATTCCACTCCCAATTTATCTTTGAGAATGTCTTTGAGGCTCACATACCATATACGATTGTTCTGCTGATTATGATTAATCCTGTGAGGCCAAAGTCAAGAACGTTTTCGATAACATGTGCTGTATATTCTCATGTCATTTACCGTAAATTTTGATAAATTTCGTCGTATACTTCCTCTGACTAATTTCACGGTCCGATTCGTGAGCACAATCCGTGTTCTTCCGTGTTCTTTTTTTTATTTTGCAGAATGTAGTTTCCTTATATCGTTTTATTGTCTAGTTAATAAACCGCTCTCCGATTTATAGTTTTTATTATATAAAATTGTATATATCTTTGAAATACAAATACAAAAGAAGTTCTTTTTTGGCTTTTATCATGATACAAATATATACAGGTACGATCACTCTCTCATTTTTTTCCAATGTTTACTTTAGATGACACTAGGCAAGTTTTTTGAAGTTTAGTTTTAAAACCAAAACAAAATCGACAATAAAAAAAAAATCAATATAAAATTCTATAGAAATGAAAAATAATTAACAAGGTATGCTTTGAGATAACTTAAAAATGTTCACAAAAATTTTTGTAATCAAAACAAAATAAGAAAAATATTTTTCATATTTTCTTTGAACATAAATTTAAATTTTTGAAAATTTGAATTTGAATCAAAACAAAATATTTCAAAATTTGTCAAAAAAACTTGCCTAATGTCAGAGTGATCGTACCTGTAAATATTTGTATCATGGCTTTTATTGCGATATTGCTCTTAAAATATCTATAATATAAAATATCAAATTCTATTTTTCGTTGATTTGAAGCAAAGTTAAAATAGCTGACAGTTGTAAGGTACCCAATCTACGTCACTATTCTATGTTTTAATGGTCAAAAGAGTTATGTCAAATGAATAACAAAACTATGAATGTCAAATTAGAATTAAGAATACAAATATGAAGTTTTTGACTAAACAAAATCAATTATCGTACAACAGCCAAACAATCGGTATATTTTTCTATGCAGCTATATTATCGGCAGGCCTTGGCGCTTTAATGTGTCGGCATCTAAAACTTAGGCCAGTGGCGCCTATAAGCGCCGGAAAAATTGATACCCAGGACCTAAAGCTTGAATTTATTTATTAAACGTACGCCCAAATATTCACCATTATATGTCGATCCTGCCTGTAGGGTGAGAGTATAAGGTACCCAAGCTACGTCACTATCTATTCTATGTTTTAATGGTCAAAAGAGTTATGTCAAATGAATATCAAATTATAATTAAGAATATAAATAAGAAGTTTTTGACTAAACAAAATCAATTATCATACAACAGCGAAACAATCGGCATCCTTTTTTATACAGCCAAATTATCGGCTCCTATCTGTCTTGGCGCTTTAAAGTGCCGTCATCTAAAACTTAGGCCAGTTGCGTTTTTAAGCACCGGCAAAATTGATAGGCAGAACCTAAAGCTTGAATTTATTTAATAACGTCCGCCCAAATTTCCACCATTACACAATTATTGTGATCACTGTATATTATCGAATATATTATCTTCAAATGGTTTGTATAGAATTTGTATATCATTCGAAAATTAACGAAACATTTTAAATGTTAAATTTTGCACGAACTTGAGAATTCTGTACCAAAGCTGAAAGTTAAAAGTTGTAAAACTGTTTAATTGTGTTTTATTCATTTTTATTTTTTTTTATTATTACTCATTTTTTTTGTTTACTAAATTTTCTGAAAATAACTTTAATAATATAAAAAACTGACAACACAATTAAATAAATATGCATGTAATACTGAATGTAAAATTGATATAAATTAATATTTACAATAAAGAAGTAAACTGAAAAAAAATAAAACATAAACTACACTCACAAAGTGTAAGACCTTATTTTTAAATAATTACATGTGTTTGAGGTTTCCTACTACACTTGTTATTTATTTTTTTGACCCGTAGTCATGAACCAACCGACGCCATATTTCTTGCCGCTCTTTTGACATTTTTCTTCAGTAAGGTTTGCCATTTCATGATGGAAAGATATACGAGCCAACAACGAGTCGAAATTATTAAAATTTACTACGGAAATTCGAATTCGTACATCTTTCCATCATGAAATGGCAAACCTTACTGAAGAGAAATGTCAAAAGAGCGGCAAGAAATATGGCGTCGTTTGCTGTCCCTGTCGCTCTACTTTTGTAGCGTCCCTGTTGAAAAACCCTTTATCTTTGGATGTAGTGAATGTTTTTTAATGCAGTCTTTTTTGTTTGATTGGAAATTGATGAAATATGTTTTTAAGATACTAAAAATAAATATCGACCGATTAGAATCTACTGTATAATTAGCAGATACTATCCCAGACAAAATATACCGCAGGTAACAGACGCACAACAGACAGGCAACACAGCAACCTTCAAGCTGATAATCAACAGGCTATCGACATGTTTGTGGCAGTCATAGCCGGAATTTGTATCAAAACCAGCCTGTTTCTGCCCTAGAACAAAACAGCAAACGGCAGCCTATATCCAGGTTATAGAACGTGAAGGCAGCTTCGTATTCAATGTATTCTGCTTCACAATACCCGAAAGCTGCTGTCGGCAAACAAACTATTTTTTCTCAGCAATAATCATTCAGTTATCTGCATAACATTCATTGAAAAATAACTCATAATTGTGTACGGTTTTTGAGATTTTATTGTGCACATTTCAACGCCTCTTACGAAAACCCACAAGTTTCAATTTGCTTACTAAAAACAGAACCTTTTTCGAAACTACGATAAGAAGCTCAAGTTCAGTTTCCTCAAGTTTCAGTATACCCAAGAAATGAAGCATATATGTTTTATAGCCACGAATTGAAGTATAACTCTATTTTCGCCACGAAAAGAAACACTTTTACATTTAGCTATGAAAAAAAGCTCATCTATCATTTCGCCAAAAAGAATAAAAGCATATATATTTATTCAAGAAAGTTATCCCAGTAGACTGTTTGTGCTCAAGAGCAAACTTAATTTGAAAAATGTGTTCCTTTGGGATTTGGCCAGAACCCACTTGCGTCATTGGATATTGTTTTAAAAAAATTGGTTCCTTCGAGATTTGCCCAGAACCGACCTGCGTCATTGGATAATTTTTTTGGAAAAATTCTTCCTTTAGAATTTGCCCAGAACTCACTTTCGCCATTGGACAATTTTTTGGAAAAATTTGTTCCTTTGGGATTTGGCCAGAATCCACTTGCGTCATTGGAATTTTTTTTGGAAAAATTTATTCCTTTGGGATATGGCCAGAACCCACATTGGAATTTTTTGGAAATTTTCTTCCTTTAGGATTTGGCCAGAAGCCACTTGCGTTATTGGACATTTTTTTGGAAAAATTTGTTCCTTTGGACATTGGAACAAAAATGTCCAATGACGCCAGTGGCATTGAATCTGGCCAAATACGAATAGAACATATTTTTCAAAAATCCAATGACGCACCTGCATGTTTATATATGCCTAATGGAATAGTTTCATTAGAACAGTTTCAGCAAATAATGTCCAGTGACACACCTGGAAACCATGTCATCAATGAAAAATCAACAAATTTAGTTATAATACAGTATCACCTTCATCATCAACATTGTGTGACTTCTTACCCACAAAATTGTCTATTGGGATATCTGTATCAAAAATACATATATACTTTTATTCGTGGTGACATTAAACATTAGCTTTTGTTCGTAGATACAATATAAATGTGTTTCTGTTCGTGGGAAATATAAAGTTATGCTTCTGTTTGTAGAGAAAATGTGAATAAAGTTCTTTTCTTGGCTAATACAATTTAATGCTTATTTCGTGGATAAAATAAATGTATGCTTGTTTTAATAAATTTTATTTTTAAAGTGCCGTTTTTCGTAAGCAAATTGAAACGTGTGGGTTTTCGTAAGAGGCGTCGATTTAATGTACACTGAGTATTTATACATATTTTATGTTAATATGCATATTTATAAAAGAAAAATTACAAAGCATGATCAAACATTAAGTTAACATTAAAAAATACACGTTTCTTTAAATTTACATTATTAATATAGAATTTTATTCATTCTGTGCGGGATCAATTGCATTTAAATCGAAGATTCTTCAAGGCCGGATATGCTTAAACAAAATTCGCTACGGTCACCACCTCACTTGTCCTTCTGCCGTCGCCTGTGTGAAGCAGGCAGCCGTGCTATTCCTAAAGGTTGTCTTGTGGCAGCTATTCTGAAAATTACAAAGAAATTATATTTGTCTGCCGACAACTGCCCGCCAATATTCTATCGAAAACCTGCTACAAGGCAGCATATTTGATATTTGGATTCCAAAAACATTTCATAAATCTGCCGTGGCATGTACACATTTTTGAACATGCCGATCTGCGTAAAAATAAAATCGACCAATTAGATTCCGCTGTATAATTAGCCAAAATTGAACATTTTTTTATTCAAATTTTAGTATATACAACAATTTTTGTTGTTGTATATACTAAAATGTAAAGGAAAAAAAGTTCAACTTTGGCTAATTATACAGCGGAATCTAATAGGTCGATTTTTATTTTTAGTATCTTAAAAACATCAAATCAAAGAAAAAATAACGCATTCCAAAATATACACTACATCAAAAGATACAGAGTTTTGGCCAATGAAAAACGTTTCTGAACGACTGTGCGACGTACCGTGGGGCAGCGAGTACCTAAAGTTGGCGAAAACTTCAAATGTCAAATTAACCTCAGATACTATTTTTTTTTCCATTTTATATTGAATTAAATTTCCTACAATACATCACTCATTTTATGCCATATGTATACAACTTTGCCCCACACTTGCTCTGTATAACTGCGAAGTTATAACAAAGTTCATATTTTTTCATCTAAAGACTTGGACTGGGCATAACTCAGTGTAACAAATGTGCAACTTTATCTCCCATCTTCCGATATGATAACGATTATAGGTTAATATTGGCTCGCTCCTACAAAATCTGAAGTCCGTTTTGCTGCATCACCTCACAATTTGCAGTCAAATATAAAAAGTTATGGTATTTAATGACAGTACAAACAATTTTTTAATATCAAAAGAGACAGATTTGGTGTCTTCAGCAATGTTGTTTATCATAAATAGGCGCTGAAAAAAAGGTTATAGGTTAGAGTTGGAAAGACTGCGAATTGTGACCAGAGGAGATAGAGCAAAACGGACTTTTGATTTGCAATCAACTACTCGATATTAATCTAACCATAATCGTTATCAAATCGACGTATTGAATATTTCGTCGTAAATAATCTGTAAGGTTTTTAGTTTTTCATATTTGAAATAGAACGGAGTTTGAAATCCATGTAAAAATTGTATCTAAGAATATAAGAAATCGTAGACGAAATTCATTGAGTTTGATTAATCACTGATTATCCGCATGTTCCAGATTTCGATCGAATTTGTTTTTTTATTTTGCTGTTGGAGAATTTGAATCGTAGACGCTAAACGAAATCAATTTGATTTTTCTTGTCACATATGTGCGTTCGATCGAAAGTAAATTTGTGGACATGCGCATATAAATAGTTTATAATTTGTATCCATTTTCTTTTAATTGTATTTTTTTTTAATTTTTAGTTTTTATGCTACTTTTTAATTTTACATTTTTCTACTATATGCTATAAATACTAAAATAATAAATATACTTTTTTATTTTTACAGTGAAATGGGTTTTTGTTATTAAAGTAATTTTTGTGCAAACTCTAGTTGAATAGTTTAAGCCCAAATCGATTTAGATACAGTTTTGTATTTGTTGGCGAGGAGAATTCCAACCTCGTCGAAGCAGTTTGTGTATGATATGCTGGACAAGATGCGGGGACAACAAGCGGTGATAACCACCACTGCTGCTACTGCTGAACGAACCTCCTGAACCTGTAACCACCATAATGCTGCGATGTTGTGTTGAACAAAACTAGTTATTAAAATATTATATATATATAAAATACATTACACTTTAACAAAGATTATTATTATTAGGCAAAAAGTAAATATATTAATAAAACACAATATTGTTGTAAATGCTTTGATTTTTGTTTGACTAATACTTTTCTTTTTTGTACGACACTTTACACCGCCTTAACGCAACAAATACAATTATTAACAAACTATAATAAAGCGGATGGCTTAACTCTGAATTGATCTGAACTCGAAGTAAAGAAATTCAATACAAAATAGAATGTATTTTCAATTGTTTAATGCGGTTTGTTTGTCTTTGAGGTGTTGCAAAAACGAGGTAATCCAAACATTAGCAGTGGACAAAAATTGATATTGAGAGAAATTAAAAATAATTTGCTTTAATAAGTCAATAAATACATAATAAGTACCTATTTTTTTATATTTTTGATATTTAAAACAATTTTATTTGAATTCTTTTATAAATTATGCAATGTATATATAATTTTCGTATTACATATCAATTTCATTTACACAAATTCACTTTGTTATCGACAGCGCACTTAATTACTTCTATTTATTTTTAATTTAATAAATTTGATATTTTGTAAAAATAGCAATTTTATGTTTGTGCTAGTGCTGCGACTATAAAAAGTACTATGCAATCAGCGCTTGTTGTTGTCGTCGATGTTTCAAAAACACATATATATTATATATAAAATATTATTATTTAAATAAAATTATAAAAAATAAGTGTAAAATGCTGTAAGCTTTTATATGTGCATCAGTGTAAATAAATATAAACTATAAAAATAGAAAACTACTAATTACACAGGCCGACAAATGAAAAATCTTCAAAAATGACAAAATTCGGCCAATGGATTCCTCCGGTATATTAGTCAAAAAGTTAACGTCTACTGAAATTGGTTTTTAACCTATATATTGACAAAGAAAAACATATCTGAGTTAGTTTTTGTGTGCAATGATTCAAGGACTTCAATCAAGGATTTCACGAGGAAAATTATTGTAATTATTTATTACGGTCGGTCATATTAACAGAGTTAATATGCTCTACATCCAAATTCGTCTACTATAGGTCTCTCATTGACCAAATAAAATTGATCATTGTGAAATTTTAGTTTTAGTCTCCGTGAACACAAAAACTATTTACCGATATCTGTTGTTCGAGTTTCTAGTTTTTAGTGTCGGACTGTTTTATTAAAATTATACCAATGGTACTGTAATTTCTTATGTATTTATATAAAACTTGTTAAACTTCAAATGAAATTAATGATAAACAAATAAAGCAGCTGTTTTTTTGTGCGCTGAAAAAAAATTAAATATTTTGTACTCACCACACTGGCAAAAATTAGGCTTAAATTAGATAAATGACATTTTGGTCAGCTTTACAATTGCGTCTATTCTATATAACACTAAAAGAAAATACACTAAAATGCACTAAGTGAAATTTAGTTAATATATTTGATATGAACTTCTAAAATGTATGCATAATTAATGAAAATTACAATAAAATAATGTTATACTTAGATATACAAGAACAAACAAACCTATATATTTGTACTGCAACATTAACAGAAATAGCGAACAATAATGTCAAAAATATAAAACTCATAAATCATATTTATATACATCTATATTTAACATAAATAAAAAGTGTTGCTGAATAAAAACAATTTGTGAAAGAAAATTACACAATTGATTTGTAATAAATAAAATAAATATTAAAAGAGTAACTCTTGCTACTACTATTTGTAAAATTACTTATTATATATTAACTAAAATATATGTAAAGGAATAAATATAAATAAAAAAATAATAAAAATTGAAAAAAATATATTGCTTTTTAATATTTTTTAGTCAAATTGTTTTTTTTTTTTTTTGTTATAGAAAATTTATAGTTTAAAGAAAGAAGTAAGTATAATTTTAATGAATCACATCAAATTCAATTTTTATCTAATAAATGCAAAGTTTCACATGCAATTTTCTTTTTGGCTTTTTGAAAATAAATATATATATATATATATATATATATATATATATATATATATATATATATATAAATATATATATATATATAAATATATATATATATATATATATATATATATATATATATATATAAATATATATATATATATATATATATATATATATATATATATATATATATATATATATATATATATATATATATATATATATATATATATATTATATATATGCAGTTAGATTTACCAAATGGTAGAAAATAAAAATATTTTATTCCAAAATAAATTCGTTCATATCCTTTATTACACCGCCCGACACTATTTTGCACACATGAAAAAATCAGTGCGTAAAACTAGGGATAATTCTAAGAATTTGTGTGAACCCAGTTAAAATTCATTCAAGAGCTCTCAATACAAAACATGATATAAAATTTAGTATAAAATCAATGAATTTAATTTATCCCAATTTTGAAAAGCTAAAACAAAAGTCTTATATACGAGATAAATCAATGAGATTAAAAAATTAGGTACTAGATACCAATAATTACTTAGAGAAATTTTGACATTGCATTATATACGTTTTATTTGATTCGATTTATTAAATTTTTTTTTTTTTAATAAAAACTTTTAACCCAATTGTTATTTTACTGTGTAGACAAATTTTAATATATACAGAAATGCTAAAATTCTAATAAGTTTTTAAATACCTACATATATAGAAATAAATTCGAAAAATTATAGACCATTTTTGAAATATTTTGTTTGTATTTAGGATATTATAATATAAATAGTTTATGGGGGTTTGAACATAGTCAAACTCACAACCGATATTACAAACTTTTTTTATCGGTTGTTCTTTTAAATATTCGGTCCCTTTACCTAATTTTTGTTCTGTTTTTTTTTTTATAAACATAATGCAACAAAATTATTATTAATTATTATTGCATACTAATTGTTTCTTTTTCGTAACTTTTTGAGAAGAAATCTAATTATGACTATCTTGTGTATAAAACTCACAATATGTAATTTATTTTGTTTTTCGACGAAAAATGGTGAAAATAGCAAATTTCAAAATATAGAAAACTACCAGAAGTTTAGTTATTTTTATCGTTAGTTTATTATCTTAAAACTAAGTTCCTGTTAATCATTAACTGTGTTCCCGTGGCTTGTGATCTAGAGCCAAAGCTCTATTTTCTATGAAAAAAACACCAAGAAACAACTAGAACCAGATCAAAAGCTAGTTCTATCCTGTTCAATCGAATGCTGTTTCTCAAATTAGAACCGTTGGCGTTCCAGCTATTATATCTTAAATGCTTTAAAAATAATTAAAAAAAAGTCAAATTATGGTTTGAGTAGGGAGTAAAACAAATATTTTTCTAAATTACTTGTATTTGGAACTAATCCCGGGATCCCGGGATTAAAAAGTGTTCAATCCCGAAATCCCGGGGTTAAAAAGTGTTCAATTCCGAAATCCCGGGATTACGAAAACAGGTACAGATTGTATTCCCTACTCACAAGTTTCCCAATTGTTGTGAGCCTCTCAGCATCTCAATTTTCTGGCAGAATACGAAAACGTCTCAATTTGAGATCCATCCCAAATTTTGGGAGGCTTTTGACGTAATATTCTGTTATGAGAATTTGTGATGCTCGTCAGAATAGGGCTATAAGAATATATAGGATTTTCTCAAGTGTGCAGCCAAAACAGCCAAAAGTTGTATAGTACTATTTACTAGTATTTTGTTATTTATTATTTTACTAGTAGATGATAAAAATACTTCATTACTACATATAAACATAAATGGCATTATTTTTTATGTTGAATTATCTTACTTTGTCCAGTTCTAAATAAAGTTAAAAAAATTTCATACAGAATTCAATCAGGAAACGTTTGCTACAATTCAATTAATTTAATTCAATTTAATAATTTAAATTTCCCTTTTTTTCTGTTCTTAGAAAAATGGTAATAAATTTGAATTTCGAAAAACTTAATATTTCCGAAAACTTGTCCAATTTGAAATTAGGAAAACTGTCAAAAGTCCATCCACTTCGAATTTTCGAATATGGCCCGGTTCTGGTCTCTGCTCTTCTGTCTGCCATAATTGCTCTCAGCAGAACTTTTGCAATTCTCACTCTCTCTCCCTTGAACTGTCAAAATATAATAAAAACTGCAAAGCATTTTTTGCAACAAATTTTTTGGGTTACCGCAAAACAACACATTTCTATAGGCAAATTATTAAAATTAATAACAAATACAACAGTTTGCAACAATCTAATTAAATAAACACATAAAGGTAATCAGAGTTATTTCAGAAAAACAATTGCAGTGCGAATAAAAGTGGACACCCCTGGAGGTAAGTGGGTGAAAATCAGCTGCCATCTATCTAACTAAAATGCAGACATTTAATGTGGCGCAGGCTTTAATTTCAATCAAATGCATTGCAGTGTTATTTTTCATTTATTTTTATTATCATAAAAATGCATTTGCATATAAATATGATTAATTGTGTCAGACGTCTCTTCTTTAAGCAATCAACAACGTGACATGGAACCCATAGACGTTGCACGGCTGGAAGAGGCTGTCGTGGTTTTCTATCGTTCAACCTCGCAGGAGCAGGCCATCACACACGACTGGTTGACGAAGGCACAGGCCAGTCCGCAGGCATGGCAGTTTTCCTGGCAACTCATGCAGTTGGGCAAGGTTTGCATTGGCAATTAAATACTTTAAAAAAACAATGTTTTCTATATTAATTAAAACTGCAATCTTAGAGTCAGGAGGTGCAATTCTTTGGAGCAATAACACTGCACTCCAAGCTGATGAAATTCTGGCATGAGGTGCCACAGGAAAACCACGAGGAGCTGAAGCAGAAAATACTCGAGAGCATTATACAGTTTGCGGCAGGACCAAAATTAGTTCTGAATCGGCTATGCATTGCGGTGGGTTCTTTACTTTTTTTAATTCTTCATTTACTAATTGAATTTTACTTTTTATAACGTAAACACATAACGTAAATTCCATCACCCTAAGGATATTTCAATTTTGAATCCAAAAAATAAGAAATATGAAATGAAATATGTCATTTATTTCGGTATTAGGTGTAGGGATATGCAAGGACGTGTTGTGCAAATACAGTATAACCGAGAAAACATTACCTATATAACAAATAAATTTTTGAAAATCGAGTAAAATTAAAAAATTTTAAAACTGTTACCAATTAACCGTCAAATTAAGTACAGCATAAGTGAAACCGCGCAATTGCTGTGAATTTTGATTTTTGTATAATTACAATTGAAAAGATAAAATAAAATGCTTAGCTTGTTCTAAATTAAAAATTATTAGCGTAAAACTTACATTTGCCACATGTTTTTTTTTATTCATCCGTACTTTATAAAAAATAACCAGGTGGATGTGTGTATTAGGTATTTAAATAGTTAAATTATTTACCTTCTTTTAACGTAATAAAAGAAAAGTAATTCGTTATGTTCATTTTGTCGTCGTTTTTGTTTTATTTAATTCAATAAAATTCTATCAATGAAATTTTCGAGGTTTTCGCATCGTTTTCGTTCGTTTTAAGTTATAAGGGGTTTACTAAAATAATTTGGTTTATGCTATATAACTATTTTAATATATATTACTAATTTAGCTAAGCGCTTTCATCGTACACATGCTCAGCGAATGGAGTACCGCCATCGAGGACGTCATCAATACCTTTCAAAACCAGCAAATACCCAACGTTAGCAAAGAGATGCAACTCTGGATTATGTTGGAAGTGTTGCAAGCCATACCGGAAGAGGTTCCCACAGTGTTATATTCAGTTTGAATTCTATAAATAACATTTTCACTTCAGATGCAAGCTATTTACACAAGCGTTAAGCGCGCTACATTGCGCGCTGAGGTGGCCAAGCGAGCGCCATTGGTTATGGAGACCACAGAGTTGTATTTGCAGCTGCAGCTGGAGCGTAAATGGGACAGTGAGGTTTTTAGCAACATGACTCGAGCCGTTAAATGCGCTGGTACATGGGTCAAGTAAGTGTATCCTTCTCGCAAATGTCACTTTTAAACATATTGTCACATTTAGAAATATTGGATTCTCGATCGAAAACTGTCAGAATATTACAGCCATACTACTAAAGATTGTTAACAAATGCTACTGGCCCTGCGTGCAGGATCCCGATGGCGATGGTTGCATGTCTGCCGACGAGAATGAACTGGCGGAGACATGCATTAAGACATTACTCAGTATCATAATTCAACCTGACTGTCATGTCTACCCAAAGACGGCTTTTGTGCTGATCAAAATGTACTTGGACTCGTTGTGTGCCATCACAAAAATGGAGTGGAAACGCGACAACAATAATGAGGACATTGTCGTCAACATCTATACGTTGTTCGTGTCAGCGATAGAGCGACATTCGCAGCTACTGCTTAGCGGCATTACTACCACCGATCCAGAGCTGGCCGCACTCTATGGCCAACTTGTTAACGAGATATTGCTGTGCACCGACAAGCCGGGCATTTTTCCAGTGGAGGAGTCTTGCAGTAGCATGGCCTTGGGTTTCTGGTATCTGCTGCAGGATGAAGTGTTTGCCATGCTGAACGAGGAGGAGCGCATGAAATGTTGGGAGTACATTAAGCCGCTCTATGCGCATTTGACGCGCATCTTGGTGCGCAAATCGGAACAACCGGATGAGAGTTCCATAGACAAGTGGAGTTCCGATGATCTGGAGAGTTTTCGCTGTTATCGGCAGGACATTTCCGACACATTTGTAAGTCGTTCAAGCAGAGGGATTTCCATATATACGCGGGCTTTTGTAATTTTCAGATGTATTGTTATGATGTGCTGCACGATTACATTTTGGATATACTTGCCGCCGTGCTGGAGGAGACAATAGCACAGATTCAAACGAATCCCACACAATGGACTAAACTGGAAGCCTGCATATACGCATTCCATTCGGTGGCCGAGCACTTTGGCGGCATGGAATCCAAACAGATACCGAAACTAATGCAAGTGCTTTCGGAAATACCATACGACAAAATGAATGAAAAACTGCTAGGCACCGCGCTGGAAACAATTGGCTCCTACTGCCAGTGGTTGAAAGACAATCCGGCTTATATTGCGCCTGCCATAGAGCTGTTGGTGCGCGGCCTCAACTCCACTATGTCATCGCAAGCTACATTGGGCCTGAAAGAACTATGTCGTGATTGTCAACTGCAGATGAAGCCATTTGCTGAGCCACTGCTGAATGCGTGTCAGGCTTGTCTGACCTCGGGTCGTCTTAAGAATTCTGACTGTGTGCGTCTGATGTTTAGCATTGGCAAGCTGATGAGTTTACTGCCGGCTGCTACAATACCAAAGTACTTGGACATTATTGTGAGTCCATGCTTTGAGGAATTGCAGACTATTTGTCAGAGTGAAAGGGTAGGTCCCGTATATCTTATTATGAAGTAAATATATTTTATATTTTTATTATTTTAGAAAACTCCCTCCGCACGTATACGCACCATATTTCGCTTGAATATGATCTCGACGCTGTTCTCATCGCTAAATACAGATCTCGAGGATGAGGATGTGATTGAGGATCTGCAGAATGTGCAGCCGGTGCTCATTGTGATGCAAAAGACGATGCCTATATTTAGGCAGATCGCAGAGTTGTGGGTGGAGGAACTGGATGTTTTAGAGGTGAGAGCAAAATATGGGGATTTTGTAAAGTGGGATAGTGGGAATAATTAGAAAAGTGACATTCATTTTTTTTTATCATTTGAGAGTGGTAATTTTGACTTCATACGTAGTTTTTTTCCTATCAGGGGTTTTTTAAGAAAATTGTATTCGAAATTCAGTTTCTTTTCATGAAATTTTTGGAATAAAAAAAAGGATTGGAACCTAAACAGATATCCGTTTAAAACTTAATTAAATGGTTTCGGTTTTATACTGATAATAACGAACGTTTTACGTTTTAAAAAATATGAAAAACAAAGTATTTATGTATATAGAAGCTCTAAAATACAAAACATGTTTAACCCCCATATTTTGTAATACGAAATGAAAAGAAATTCATCGTAAATTCCAATTATTTTTTTTTAGTTTTTAATGGTTCATTTCGTTATCGTTTTTATTTTATTTAATACAACAAAATTCTATCACAGGAATTTCTGTCGTTTTTTAACGAATTTCTTTTCGATTCGTTTTACATAATAAGAGGGTAAATCTTATTTGTATCTGGATGAAAATTCGTCAACCGTACCCGCTTCAAAAATTTGTTGCTTCCGATATGGATGAAAATTTGTGAACTTGTAATATAAGTGGACCTCATAAAAACTTGTTAAGGAGCCCATTTCCATGCCGGCATTCAAACCCGTGACTTTTAGAATACAAGTCCAGTCTGTTAATTATTTTTTATTCATTTATTTTTTAATATAAATATGTACTTTTGATAAGAGACTTTTACAATATTTTTTTTTTATATTTTGTGAATTTCAAAAAATATGTTTAAGAACATATCGTCACTGTCATGCCAAAGGGGCGAATGTGCATTTTTAATATTGTAGGGAAATCAAATTTTAAAGTTTGAAGTGCTTTAAAAATTAGAAAAATTTATATTTTCTTTAATTTTTTCTGTTATTTTAGTTTATTCGTCAATTATTATAACGTATATAAAATATCTTTAGATTTGGACAACCTACTGAATTATAAATACGGATCCTGATCAAAACGCAAATATTTTTGTTTTTTATGATATAACTTTTTATTAGCGCAAGATAAAATAGTAATGTAGAGGCATTAATTGTTTGTTTTTAAAGCACCTATAGATCTGCATCATTAATTAAAAATATTTTGTCAAACATTAATTTGCCATTTGTTATTTGCAGGAAAAAATGTTTGGCAACATATTTTTAAATAATGATGCAGTTCGATAGGTGCTTTAAAAACAAATAATAAATACCTTCTCACCACTATTTTATCTTATACCAACAAAAAGTTATGGCGAAAAAACGAAAAGATTCGCCCTTTTGGCATGACAAGATTTTCAATTTTTCAAATTCGTCCTTTTAGCATTGTCTTCTGTGACTAGAAATACCCAACAAAATGACACTCGATTTTGGCACAGCATACTTGAGGATAAACTACATTAAAAAATGTAAAAAAAACGCAAATGACGATAGTGACGATATGTTCTTAAATTCGAGATTCTCAATCTCGTTGTAAGACTCATATCTTCTCAACTCTCAAAGGTCATCTCTTTTTTGAGTTTTTCCAATTATTTTGAAGATATTAGTATATAACCCAAGACACAAATCGCTTCGCTTATGTTCCCTTATCGGTACAGAAAACGGAATCATATTTCGGAATCGTGCCGACTTCTGAATTCGAAAGCATTTAGGAAAACGGGTTCTAATGAACATTTAAAACGTATTCGAATCAGGCACTCCTGCGTGATCTGGAACGTCTTTTGTGCAATAATACATTAAGGTCCTTCCCGATCTCAATGATGTCCTTGATCTGGTAATTCTTGATATAGGGCACCACCCGGCCATGTGGCTTATGGCAATGCTAATACTGTGCGCATTCTCTTTAGATAATCGTCTGCTTTTATCTGCTTTACATTCCTCGTCTCCTTTTCGGCATACAAACGAAGTCGTGCGAAGGTTGCCTGCGGAAAATCACGAGTGCAGTTGTGAGAGGAAAATGCAGCCTTTAATTGATACTTTTAGATTTAAGGCATTGATTTTTGCTGCGATGATTCAATCTGCAATGAGGTGCTAATTAGTTCATTTAGTTGAATGGTTGATCAGTTATTATTTTTATTTTTTACATTACATAAAAAAAAGAAAGATTTTATTGTAGAATTTTTTATAATTATTATTTTTTTTTGAATACCTTAAATGTGAATACCTTAAATGTGAAAGTACTAAATGTATTGAACTCTAAAAACGATTTACAGACCGCCTGTACTGCCCTCAAGCACGCCATCGTCAACCTGAAGGCCAGCTTTAAGCCCATGTTGCAGGACCTCTGCTACTTTATTGTGGCGATATTTCAGACCAGATGCTGTGCGCCCACGCTGGAAATTAGCAAAACTGTATGTTTTAGAAAGTAAAATGCATTAGCACATTTTCTAGTTTTCTGTACATTACAGGCAATTGTCATTTTCTACAAGGATGAGAGTTGCAAGTCGCTGATGCAACAACTGCTAGTCGAATTTGTGCTACATAGTTTTAAATTATTCGAGGTACGTTTTCACTCAATTGCTGTTCATTGTTCTGCAAAACAAAAACTCGAAATTTTCAGTCAACCGCCGAAAATGCATTCTCCAACATCGCCGAAACCATTGAAATGTTCTACGCCTGTCTGATGCAAATCATCAAGAAGATACCCGAATCGCTCAATGACAAGGCCATCGCCTTTGACAAGCTTATCTTCTACGCACTGAAAGCAATGATGCTGCCGGAAAATGGACCCATACGCACCAGCGTACAATTTCTGTCGCACTTTATAATGCAGTCGCGCAATTATGCCGAAATGACACAGGCGCTGCTGGCGGCAGGCGAGGAAGTTTTGCGCACGGTCATCATGTGTGTCGGCTGTGTGACGCCGCGTCAGCAAATCGATAAGTTTGCGGACATTTTTTTGGCCATCAATAAAAAGTACCCTTCAGAGTTGGTGGCTTGGCTGAAGGCCGTATTGCAAGTGCAAAATTTTCCGACGCCATTGGTGGATGATGCGGAGAAACAGCGTTTTATGACGCAAATTATACGGTGAGTTTTGATTTGATTAAAATAATTTAAATTAAACACAATTTTACAGCGAGAAGGTGAACAAGCGCCTGCTGCAGAAGCATCTCAATGACTTTGCCGTGAAGGCGCGCGGACTGACAGAGAAGTTTCAATAAAAGATGCCAACATTGTTTTTTTGTTATTAAGTTTTTGCTGCTGATGTAGTCATGCGTTGTAAATGCAAAAAGTCTTTTTGGCAACTATTGTGTGTGTGTGTGCTTAAATTGCATTAAGTTTTTAAAATTGCTTTCAGCACGCTGTAGTTTCTTTAGCACGCAACAACGCCGCAGTTTATTGTAAATGTCGTGTAATTTAAATACTAGTTTTACGTTTATTGTAATCTGAGACTAAATCTATTATGATAATTTATGGCACAATATTGTAAATTATAAATGGATATCGCCTCTTGCAATTGTACTGAAACTTGCAATTGCTAAGGCTTGTATTGATTATATTGTGTAAAGTAATTGTGTATGTGATAGTAGCATTTTAGAGACTATATTTTTAACTGGCCAATTCTACAATTCATGCCTAATTAATGTATGCTAAATTATAAGTATAGAGAGCGTGACAAACATTGAGTGCGTTACAGCATATCTGCGTGCGTGCGGCCATTGTTTGCAAATAAAATAATTAAATTGATTAAGGTGATAACAGCAATGAAATGTTTTCGTTTTGATTTAAACTAGGTGTACTAAAAAATAATTCTGATTAATCGAAAAATCGAGTTTTTGATTAATTAAAGAAATAATATTTGAAAATTGTTGGTAACTAAAATTTAGTCAAAATGTATTTAAAGAAAATATTGATTTCTATAGATTTATGCATACAGATATTTACAGGTACGATCATTCTGACACTAGGCACATTTTTAATAGATTTTGTTTGATTTTTCAAATAATTCAAGGCCAGATATAATTATAATAATAATAGTTTGGCGCTACAGTCGTATAAGAACTTAGGCTCACCATTCTGAGCTGTGCGTGTTATATTTGTACTCAAAGTGATGGGACCTACTGTTTATTGCCCAATCCGAACGGCGTGTGAGAGCTTTTCATAGGCAATAGTTACTGTAGTAGGTTTGCCATTTAGAGGTATAAGCAAAATGTTCAATGAAAAGATGTTGTTTTGTTAGCCCTAGTCCAGGTTTGAACCTGGGACCTTTCGGCTCGCAGTCCAACTCACTAACCTTGAGCTACCGACGCTATAATTCAATTGATATCTATTTTCCATATCTATAAAATTTTGTATGAAAAATTAACTTTAACTAAAAAAATAATAAAAAGAGATAGAGTGATCGTACCTTTAAGTATTTGTATCACTCAAAAATTGATTAATTAAAATTTCAATATTCAACACAACAAAAACAAATGTTTGCCATGGACATCCCATACATACATTTTATATTGCGGTTGCTGATTTTGATTGCCTACTCAGTTATTTTTTCTATTATGTAACTTTTTTAAGAAAATTGCTATAAAAATTTAAGGCTCGTCTCAGCCACTTTTTAGAATAAAAAAAATACAGATGCTTACACAACTTGTTTTCCAAAAAAGGGTTAACGTCGTTTTTCTTTTAATTATCAGGACTAGTTACAATATACCAACAAATACTAATATTCCGAAATGTTTTTAAAATATTATAATCTTTGTTTGGATCTAAATTTAAAATTTTTAAAAATTATATTTGGATGATTTTTTTAGCATTTCGAATCTAACGATAAATAAGAAAATGATTTATGGTTATACAGATCATAGTTTAAACTAACGATCGGTTTTTATTTTTAAAATATGCCCTATCAATAGAGTTTCTGTGAAAAACTCTTTAAATTTATTAAAGTGCATAATGCTTGTATAATTTACATATACATTACTGCAACCTATCAGTTTTTACTGAAAATTTTCTCGAAAAGGCTACGTAATAGATCATTCCCATTAAGCAATTTAGGAGCGCTCTGAAATTGGAGTCATAAAGTAGACCAATTTTTGAGTGTTTTATGAGCCATCAGAAAAATCTCATTTAAGACTCTTTCCAGAACTCTCAAAAATATTACTCATAAAAGATTCATATTTAGGAGTTATTTAGGATCCCTCATAAATTAGACTCCTAAAAGCATCAAAAATAAAATTGTTTCTCAGATGTGCGCCCAGAAAATAGACTCATAAAAGATCTATATTTTAGAATGTTTTAAGTACGTTCCAAAATTTGACTCATAAAAGAGTCCCATTCATGAGCGCTTTAGGAGCCCCCTCAAATCAAACTCATAAAATCATCAAATTTATGAGTATTTTAGCAGCTCTCAGAAAAGGGAGTCATAAAAGTATCTTATTTATGCTGGCTTTAGGTTTACTGTTTAAATAAAATTGATAAACTTGTATTCGTTTTGAATTTGAAATCAAATGAAAAATAATGAAATATTAGTTTAAATTCAACAGACAAACCTATATATTAAATGGATTTTTTTAAAATTAATGCATTTTCTCACGGTTGTCTGGACTAAGATAAACATGAACATGTACTATGTTGGATTTATTTCAGACACATTTTATATTTCTGAAGAAAGAAAAACTCCAAAAATGAAGAAATTGTCGTGTCTGGAAATTCTCAAAAATGTGAATGTTTTAAGAATATTTTAAAATGATCACAATACGCGGATTTTTGCGGTCTTTAAAGCGAGGTTTCTGTAGCTTTTTTGGCTATTTTTAGAGCTCAAATATGAGTGTTTTTGGAGTAATAAAAGTGTCAGAAAAATTAGGGTTTTTGGGTTCATAAAATGGTGCCCTCTACCCAGCGGTTGGGAGCCTTTTTGGGCTCTTTTTAGAGCTCAAATATGAGTACTTTAGGAGTAATAAAAGTGTCAGAAAAATGAGGGTTTTTGGGTTCATAAAATGGTGCCAGGGGTTGGGAGTATTTTTGGACTATTTTAAATGCTCAAATATGAGTGTTTTAGGTGTAATAAAAGAGTCTGAAATATGAAGGTTTTTGGGCTCATAAAATGGGGCCGTCTACCCAGGAGTCGGGAGCCTTTTTGGACTCTTTTAAGTGCTCATATATGAGGGTAGCACTCATAAATATGACACATTTAGGAGTCTTAAAAGACTCGAAATATTTGCTACGTTAAATCTTAAATGCAAAAAAAATATAAAATATCGAAATAAATCAAAATTTTCCGAGTATAAATTATCTTTATAACGTATTGGAATATTAGCATTAATTAGTATATTAAAATTAGTCTTAATAATTAAAAGAAAAATTGCGTTTAAGTTTTTTTTGTAAAATTATTTTTTTACAATACTATTTTATTTTTATTCTAACAGCGTTACCAATAATCAAAAAATAATGTCCAACTTAAGATAGTAGTCGACTTTTGACATAAATTTATATGAAAAATTTGTAAAAAAGCCGACTATTTGTTAAAGCTGTACATTACTTTTTGAATATTGGTTAGGCTGTAAGTGTTGGGTGAGAATGACTTAAAATTACGATTTTTCTCAAAAACGTTAATTTATAGGAAATAACTGAGTATGTTGTCGAACCCAGCACCAGCGAATTATATATATAGAACTGACTAATGTGATGTCCATTACAAAAATCGTGTTGGGTAGTGAAACTAACAAAATAATTAACCTAATGACACGGAATCCAGAAAATAATTTTAGTAAACTATTTTAGTTTTTTTGAAACAAGAAACATATTTACGTCTTATGAAATTTGAAGAGTTTCAATGAAGTTAACACAGAAAGAAGCTCTACTTTCTTTCGTGACAGGTTATAGCTGTTTCCGGACGTGTATGCCGCATCTATTATTGTTCATACCATAATCTGCTGGATATATTGCAGCAAACAAATCGATTCCCCATGACAACATCTTGATTTTTATTAGGATTAACTTAATGGTTTTAGTATAGACTTTTTTCAAAAAACAAACTTCAGCTTCTGAATTTAGTTTTTTTATAAATTTAAAATGTTTGCTATCATCTAGCTAACAAATATAGCTGTATTAAGCATAAACCGCGGAACAAATACCTAAATCATCCGGCATATTTCAATTTCAGATCTAATTCACAATAAAAAAAAAATGTCAAACGTTAGAATGCTGTATAAAGAATTCAAATCGATTCTTTTGTCAACTATTTTAATATTATGCTCGAAAGTGAATTTCAGGTTTTTTCACGATTTTGTTCAGTTTTGGAACATTAGCTACACAGATAGCATCGAACGCTTCTTTTAAAATAAGATTATAACTTTTTTTTTGTATAGTACACCTGGTTTAAACTTCATAAATTATGTGTAACTTTTATTTAACAGTATAAATAAAAATAATAAATAACATTACAGCTGGTTTTTTTTTATAATTATATAAAATATGTTAATATACGTGGATGTAATAAATATAGGCATTAAATTATCATTATTCAATTATAAATTGTATATATTTAACCAACAGGAACGAATTTAAATATTATAAATATGCATATGATATGCAATTCTACTTTTTAGATTTAACTAACAATGATTTTTCTAAATTACAATGACACCAAATTATAGTGAACTAATATGCAATGCTAATTTCGTTTTATATAACATAACATATCGTCGTTGTAGAACTAAAAGTCACCAACTACATTTTCAAAATGCCAATTGTTCACTTACAAAAATCTTAATATATCTTTCCATTTTTGATCGATGAGCTCAATATTTAAACCAAATGATAAGAAAATGTGAATCTATCAATTGATATTTCAACTTAAAAAATGTATCAATTACTTTATGTAATACTTACCAACAAAGTTGAAATTTAAGATTTTCATAAAAATGCATTTGGTGACTTTTAGTTCTACAACGACGATATGTTAAATTATTTAATATTTTATTAAAATTTTATATTTTTAATTTTAAAATCTTTTACATTTCTACTCACAATCATTTCCAAATGTGATTGATTTCAAATCATATGTAACTCCAGAACATGTCTGATGTATGAGAAAAACAATATTTAGATTTCTATTCTGAACCTCGTAATATATAATTTAATCCATATCATTTTCATGTTAAATTATGAAAATAGATATTTAAATACTATAAAATATCCCAAAAATATTCCAAATGAAATTCAGAAATTCCAATTTAAATTCAATACGTAACATTTGTAATACATTTGAAAATCATAAAATATCATTTAAATTTCATTATAAATTGAAAAATTACAAATTGAATTCATAAAATCATATGAAATACAGAAAATTAATTAATATTTATTAAATAACACTTATCTACTCAGTAGTTTATATGGAAAATGATCTGAGAATTAATAATTTGTGAATTTCAAATGAGCAGTTATGAATTTCATATTTAAAATTGTTATTTTTTTTTTAATAAAAAAGCAAACATTTAAAATACAATTGACATTGGGTTATGTCTTACATTGGATATGTTGTAATAGCACAATTGATGCACTTGCTACTACTTAAACTCAAATTCAATTTTCCAAAAGCAATAGTTCAACATAAAATTGCGTTCCTCCAATTGTCGCCAACTGGTAGCATCGATGAACAGCGTCAACTCTTCATTCTTGTACAGGCAAGAGACACATTTGTCACGACACCCCTCGTTGTCGGCTGCAGTAATGAGACGACGCTGCGACAATGTCCACAGTTGGGTACAAATAGCCGGATTCTGCTGTTCCAGCAGCAAAAAAACATCTGTCATGCTTTTGGTTTTACCAACGCTCGGTATAACAACCAAACATTTACGTAATTTATGGAAATCAGCAAAAGTTTTACCCGTGTGTTGTTTTGTCAGCGTATTGGATTCGGCAAGAGTCCATGCTAAAGTCTGACTGTTGCCACACGCAATCCATATGCTGCCCTCGTAAAGCACTGGTCCCACAGCACCGCTGTTAAATTGCAGCTCAGAAATATTATCGGTTTTTTCGAAGGCCTTTATAAATTGTTCCAACAACTCGAGGTACTCGTTCCTACTGATATCTTTGGTTTCATCAATGGCAATGAGTATGACGACCTGGGCACGTTGCTCTGGACTAAGTTCGCTGCACGGTGAAGACGTCTTATTAGTTGTGGTAATGTTGCTGCTGCTACTACTACATAAGTTGTCCGTTGGCAATGCTGCCTGCTTTTGCGTCACATTTTGCACAATCACAGACTCCAATTTGGATGCATGCGTCGCCACGTTGGCTGTGGTTGCATGCTTTTTGGCGCTGTATTCGGGACTGTATGACAACGTGCGCTTCTCCGCTTTCGGCAGTAGAATTTGAACGTTCTGAACGAGGTTTGTGCTGTCGGCCGGTGGCATGTTATACACTGGAAACTCATCCATAAATTTGGAGACTTCGGCTGGTATCTTTTCCAGAATAGTAGAGTTTTTGGTTCTGAAAAACAGGCAGATTTAAAAATTACACTTTACAAATTTAGCATTAAAAAATACTTATTAAACGTAACAGAATCTTTTGGTTTAATAGTGCGGGCACTTTTTCTGCTGCGCACACTTTTAGCCGATTCCGAATCAGTCGTGGAATCATCGCTTTCGCTGTCGGTGCTACTACTCGCACTAACATCTTCCGAAGACGATGATGACCCAGATGTTAAAATCTTTTTATTGTTTTTTAACGGTTCCTCCTCCGAATCCGAGTCCGCAACCAATGTGATCGTAGATGCCACACTACCAGGCGGACAATTGAAATACATAGGGTCCTTAGATTTCCTATCAAAGTCCTGCTGCACAGCAGCATCCTTATCGCAGTACAACTGTAAGATGCACATAAAGCTGGGCTCATCGTAGCGCGTCTCTGGGCGAGTGTACAGCAGTAACGAGGCGCCATCACGCGCAATGTGCTCATCGATGTCCATTATTTTGTCCATATCATAGAGAGTACGCGAAATATTACGTATTTCCTGTTGTTCAACAGGAACAAAGATGTGCTGCTCGATTTTTAGCTTCATATCGTAGATGGTGGGCTCGTCACCGAGCTGTAAATAGGCAGCTTCCTAAATTCGTTGTTTAGATGGCAGCTGGTTTAATACTTCAAATTTACACATTTTTTACCTTTACTTTGTTTAAATTTTCCTCAGAATGATCACCACTTGGTTCTAGTTTAATTTTTAAATACATTTTTAACAAAGTAATTTTTTTAAAACGCTAAAATATTATGTCTCTAAAATATATTATCTCTTCATTAGGCTGTAGCAGCCATAATACCGACTCATATATTTATAACAACAGAATTGCACAGTACATATGGGGCTAGCAAATTTAAACAGTTACGACAGTGTGGTAATCTTTTTCGATATTTAAAATTAATTATTGGTATACAAAAACGTATTTGTTGAACATGGAATTTTTGCAATAAAATAAATTCATGCTAAAAAAAACAAGTAACGACATAGGAATCTAAAAAAACAATCAAAATTTAGATTTAAAATTTTATTCTACTTCTTGATCATTTTCACATAGATTAAATTGTAAAAAGTTAATTTTAATTTTTATGTTAACAATTTCACCCGAACCAGTAAATCAAAAATATTTCCTAGCGAGTTCAAAAAATATTTATTTTTAGTATCATTGCTGTACCTACCATGAACAAAAAAGTATGAGCAACTATTTAAGCTCCCACTTTATTGTCAATAACATTTTATTTCTGTTGTGTATAATTATATATGTTTACACTTTTCGGATGTCATGGTCCACTTCAATTGGTACCATGTAATTTCGAGGAGGATTAGATCAATTTTAGGTCCGAACAGTGGGCTGGTGCAACACCTTTCAGCATTCAAGAACGGGTGGGTGACCGGATTACGGTTCACATGGGGTAACATCAATTATAGGTTCTATAGAAATAACAGTTTGGAAATGTTGGAGCGCTGCAGGATTTTTTTTTGTTCAGTATAGACGTTTTATTAAATTTTAATTCTAGATTTTTAAGTTTCAGTAATTTTCAGGTCAAAGCAATTTCCGTGGCATTGTTTAAGTGTATGTAAAGTATCAAATTTGATTTTGCCACTCCCTTATTTCAGGAAATAAAGTTTGAAGAGAACTTTTTGATTTTTAGTGGGATACCACGTAATCTTGGGGCCACTTTTTATATTTTTGTAATTTTTAGGCCTACTTTCTACATGGCATGATAATTTTTATACCCTACACTAAGAGTGAAAGGGTATATTCAGTTTGGTACGCCGTTTGTAACACCCAGAAGGAAGCATCTCCGGTATGGAAAAGTATATATATTCTTGATCAGCATGACCCCCTGAGTCGATTTAGCGATGTCCGTCTGTCCGTCTGTCTGTCTGTCTGTCTGTCTGTCTGTTGAAATTCCTACTACTTTTAAAATTGAAGAGCTAGATAAATGAAACTTATAACATAGATTACTAATATACCTACGCTGTATGTGCGAAAAAATTGGCGAGATCGGTCCATTGTGACCTATGATCCGACCAATTATGTTCAAATACCTCATATAAAATGTACATGTAAAGATAAATTTTTATGTATACGTGCTTAGGTAAATTTTTTTGGTCAAATATATATATTGATATCAAGCTCAAATACATGATAATAATGTTTTCCGGCGAAAAGACTTGTGGTACACAAAAAAAAAATCGAAATTCGGTACACCTACCCATTTGTAAATATGCGTATCAAATGAATGGAAATTCTTCAACGATTGAATGTTTGTAGTTATTTTAAGAATTCGTATACCCTGGTGACCTATATATCACTTTGAATGGTAACCACACATATGTGTAGGGTATTTATAGTCGGCTTAGACCGACTATAATTTTGATAATCCTAACTATCATAATTACACCTACTTTAAAATTTCCCATGTGATCTAACCTTCCCAACTGGTTCTTTTTTGCCTAGCCCATTTTGCTATAATCCGATGTTCTGACCTCGGACGGTTTTCGATTTTTGGTTGGTTCCGGTCAGGACCGAGCGGAAAAAAAATGTTATGTTTTTGGAACACAAACTTTTTTGCTGTTGGCCTCCGTGGACCCGCCCAACAATCGAAAACCAACCGAGGTCATAAGTGGTTTGTTCATTATTACGAAGTGGTCGTGGCAAAAGAAAGAATTTGTCACACGATCAAAAACCCGTTTTTTTAACTTAAAATTTATAGAAAATGGAAGTGGCGAAATAAAAAAATAAATAAAACCAAATTATTTACATTTTCATGATCTGAAAATTTTTGGAACACTGAAAAGAATTGCATTTTTTTTAATTCTTTTTGTTTTTTGTTGTATTATTTGTTTCGAATACGTACCAAGTGACCTTGAGATAACTTTTATATTTTTGTAATTTTTAGTTCTACTTGACGCAAGACATCACATTTTCTTTATATATTATCCAAAAACCTCTTGACCTCGGTCGGTTTCGTTTAATGGTCGGTTTTCGTGAATTTCGACCGGCCCTATAAAGTAAAGTTCAGCCTCGGTACTTAAATAGGTGTATTGGTTTTCGATTTTTCTAGGGTATCACAAGTTCGACCGCGCCCTAATTCTACTTATTACTTCAATTTTAGAGCGCTCGTTAATAGATATTAAATATTGGGCAAGAATATATTGAGTAACCAAAAAAAAAACATTACTCATCACTTTAAATTGCAACGCTGTTAAAAGCTCTAACTGTACAAAGTTAAAAGCTCTAATAATTGTTTATCTGCACAATATTTATATGTTTTTATTGGAGCTAAATTTTAAATATATATTAAACGCATTTTAAGAAATGTGTCACAGATCATTGAATCATTCAACTCTGTATCGAAATATCAGAATTTGTAAATTCCGCATTAAATAATATTGAAATGCAACTTTAATTAGTGACTACTTCACAACAGTTGATACGACGATGGCATCAGCAGCAGAAGGAAGAACAGCTGACGGCGATTTAATAAATGGACTGTTCCAGTGTTCCGTACATGCGACCAATCTATTAGAGCGTATGCGCAGCTCTTGTCAACAGCAACAATTCTGCGATGTGGTTCTCGTAGCGGGCAATGATAACACAAGGTAGTAATCTAAGTAATTTGCAATAGAATATTTAAACCAATTTTAAGTACAACCTTAGGGTAAACGCACATCGTCTGGTGCTAACTGCGGCAAGTGATTATTTTCAAGCAATGTTCACGGGATCCATGCGTGAGGCACATCAGGATGTTGTGACACTGGGCGATGTGGATGGCGTGCCATTGCAAACACTCGTTGAATACTGTTATACCGGACGTGTGCAGTTGCTGGAGGAGAACGTGGTCTCGTTGTTGCTCACCGCACAATTGTTGCAATTGGAGGAAGTGGTGTCGGCTTGCAGTCGATTCTTGGCAAAACAATTGCATCCTAGTAATTGTCTAGGCATTGCTGCTTTTGCAGAGCGACAATGTCTGGATATGCTGTTCAAAGAAGCCGAGTCATATGCACGCACATATTTTACGCTGGTAAGTTTGTAAAGAAATAAACCATTTAAAGATCTATAATTTGGCATTAATTATGAAACTTATATTTTTTATTTTTAAATCATATGTATGAGATTTAAATATCCCTAAAACATTAATATTTTAGAGACTTTTAAACACCACAATTATACTTTCGGACGTTTCCTCTGTTCAAATATATCAGAGTTCGGAAATACTCACTCACGTTCACTCATGCTCATGAACGTGAACACAAATTTCATATCGTTGCTTCACAGTTCATGAACACTCGTTGCCTCATATGAGTACGATCAAAAGTGAAAGATTTGAAACACGTTGCTCGTGAACAAGAGTAATGATTTTCTTCTGTTGACTCTTTATTCACGAAGGTGAAGCAACTAAAATTTTCTGTGTTATTCATATTCATAAGCGATAAATATCAAATTTAGCAAAACTTTTTATTCACGCTGTGTTGTAGTTTGTGGTCATGACCACACAAAAGTGGGTAAAAAAAAACAAATTTTTAACAAAAAATTTGTGTTGCGGAAATCGATTGCGGACTTCATGGGATACCTAATGGTACCTTTTGGAGTGGTCAATGACCAATTTTTTAACCGCAAACATTTTATAGCGGAAATCGATTGCGGATGTCTAATGGTACCATTTGGAGTGGTCAATGACCACAAATAACCAATTTTGACCACAAAACTTTAATTGCGGAAATCGATTGCTGACTTCATGGGATGCCTAATGGTACCTTCTGGAGTGGTCAATGATCACTAATTTTTGAGTCCGCAAACCAATTTTTGACCCTAACATTTTTATTGCGGAAATCGATTGTGGACATCATGCGATGCCTAATGGTAGCATTTGGAGTGGTCAATGACACCTATGACCAATTTTTTGACCGCTAACATTTTATTGCGGAAATCGATTGCGGACATCACTGGATGTCTAATGGTACCATTTGAAGTGGTCAATGACCACCAATAACCAATTTTTGACCACAAAACTTTAATTGCGGAAATCGATTGCGGATTTCATGGGATGCCTAATGGTACCTTTTGGAGTGGTCCATAACCCCTTTGTGTTGGTCAAAACCCACATCGAAACTTATCTTCTTATCGATTTTCACAATAAAAATGTTTGAGTCAAAAATTGGTTTTCGGACCCACTATTGGTGGTCATTGACCACTCCAAATGGTACCATTAGACATCCTATGATGTCCATTTAGACATCCCATGAGATCCATTAGACATCCCATGATGTCCGCAATCGATTTCCGCCATAAAAAGTTTAGATTAATAGGTTTTCGGACACACCATTGGTGGTCATTGTCCACTCCAAATCCAAACCACTCCAACCATTATGCACTCCATAATGTCCGAAATCGATTTCCACAATAAAAATGTTTTGGTCGAAAATTGCTTTTTTTACCCACTTGGGATATGTTTTCATGTTCTTCAAAGGCTACACACAACATGTGAATAAAAAGATTTGCCAATTTGATTGTGAACACTTTTGAATATGAACACAAGAAAAAATAATTTGTTGCTCATCTCATATGAGGAGTAAAAATGTAGCGAATGTAAGTACTCGTGAGCAGCCAAATTCTGTTCGATAACGAGTGTTCACTTTAGAATAACGAGTAAGTCGGATTTTTCTTGCTTACACGCATTGTGATGAAAAATAATGAACTTTCGTATTCGTTTATGAAGATTTATCGTGAGTGAATAATTTTGAATATTCATTTATGAGTATTGCCGAACCCTGAAATATATATAATGTTTCATATATGAATGATAATGAATCCAAGACCTTAAGTAGTGTACATTACCAATATTTTTGTCATGCCCAGCATTCCAAACGATATCGTTTGAACGAACCATGTTATCGCTTTCGACTATCGTTAACGATTCGAGAATGATAGCGTTCTCGAAAAAAATGGCTCTATCGTTAACGATATCGATATTGTATGAATTATCGATATCGAAACGAATTCGAAAATTGATTCAATTTCGATATCTAGACGAATTCGAAAAATTATTCAATTTCGATACCGAAACGAATTCGAAAAGCTTATTCAATTTCGATACTATTTAAATTAATTTGCCTTGAAATTATCTTTCATAGAGCTGTGCACCAAGCATTCTATAGCATCCAAAACATTATAATTGTTTACCTAGTTTGGGATTCAAAATTAGTTTATTGATCCAGCATCAAAATATTGCATACTTACTAAATTTTAAAAGTTTCTAATTGTTGCGAAATTTCTTCCAATTTTAAAATTTATTAAATTTTTTCATTGAAAATCTTTTTTTGACTAATAATTCAATACTGATTCTATGGAAATTTAACGATATCGTTAGGAATTCGAAACGTTATCGAAATTTAATACAATCGAAACTATGTTTATTGGGTAGATATAAAAATAATATGAAAAGAAAATCTATTATTATTTTTTATACTTGTGGTAATAATAATTTATTTTAAAATGGTCGTTAAAAGTTCTAAAGTGTCCTTTAAGCTCTTTGCGCAACATCACTGGAATGAACCTTTTTTTGTCTGTTCTACACACGATAAAACTGTCCATCACATTATGTACTATTTCTTTTTTGAAAAATCCTAAAAATCAGGAATGAATGTCAAATAATTATATTTATACCTTAAAAGTAGATTCGTCCATATTCTTCAAAATGGGAACCGAAGTGGAAGTAAGAAAATGAAATGTGAACATTTCACAAGATCACTCTCAGTGATCTTACAAAAAAATGCTCGGGAACTAATCAGTGCAATGTTCAAGAAGATTCACAAACTTTCAGGCTGAAAAGTGTCAAACGGAATCCTTCGTTATTAAAAAAATATCACTGAAGACGTTGAAGGTTATAAAAATTCTATATAACTTTTATGATTGATTTATTTTGTATATCATACTCTCATAGTATCAATGTAGTCAAAATATACTTGTGCAATAATTGATATTACGGGTATTGAAGCGGGAATTGGATTTTACTTGGTTATTTAGATTTGTATAATATATAGATAAAAAATACTGTTTCATTGAAGCTTTGTAAGAATGACGAATTCCTCGAATTAACGGTTACGAAACTGTCAACATTTATTGCCAGTGACGAAATATGTGTGCCAAACGAGGAGCAGGTCTTCGAAAGTATCATGTTGTGGGTGGATCATGATCGTGACACACGTATTGAACAACTGCCCGAATTAATAGCATCTGTGCGCTGGTCACAGTTAAAACAAAATTTTATTATTAAACAATTGGAGAATCCAATATACAGTAAACTCTTCGAGAAGGCAAACAAACAAAACGCTGTTTGCAAGCAGGAAGCGAGACCATCAACACGCCGCATCATATTGGCTGTCAGCGGTGGAGTAAGTTTATTCTTTTTCAATTGTATAACTTATTTTTTAATATTTTTCTTGTAGGATTCTATAAAATTGGAAAGCTATTGCTCCATTTCAAATCGTTGGACACCTTGGAATAACAGTTTGTCATCGAGAACTGATTTTGCTGCTGTAATTCTAGATGATATGTTCCTTATGCTTGTTGGTGGACGTCGTGGATCGAATGCAATCACGAATAACGTACAACGTGTTGATTTGCTAACGCTCACTTGTACAGAATTAACACCCATGAATACATGTCGTGCTTTTCTAGGCGTAGCCTCTTTAAACGATGTACTATATGCAGTTGGTGGCACCAGTGGCAACGATTGGTTGGATACGGTAGAGCGGTAAAATTTAAAAAACATTTTGTTAATAGTTTTACTGCCATATTATGTATCTATTAGTTGGGATCCACAATGTGAGAGTTGGAGCTATACGAGACCGATGTCGAGCAAACGTTCCAGTGCAGGCGTTGCTGCCGTTGATGGACTCCTGTATGTGTGCGGAGGTTTTGATGGAACAGTGCGCCACAACTCGCTAGAGTGCTATCATCCACATGGAAATTATTGGACAACGAAAGCGCCAATGCATGAAAGACGTAGTGATTTTGCGGTAGGTTTTAGTACATTATAATTAAAAGTTTCTAGAAATAATTTATAATATTTTCTTTAATTTCTAATGTGAATTGAAATTGAAGTTATTTTTATTAATTTGAGATTTTACACAAAATCTATTATAGTGTGGAGATTTCAGTATCGATAAAAAAGTTGATAAATATCTTAAAAAAATAAGAAAAAAAAATCCGAACGGATCACGGCTTGATTTAAATTGGGTTTCTTTTAAATTTCAATTACGTATCTTTCGGTAACAGTTTCTTCTGATTTGGTAACGATTTTAGGATATTTTACAATCGCTGATCTCCATATGAAGCACGGTCATGGGTTTAAATTGTTATTGTTGACGAACGGTTTGTTTATATGTTGCCATCATCCAACCATTAACACCTCTATCTCCATTATTCTATGAGTTATATCACTATCATCAAAACTCATTTTGAAATCGTAAGATGAATGTTTTGCTACACTGTGTTATTAAACAAAAACTTTTGCATATACTTTTAACCACAGATTGCAATTTTGAATTCACATTTGTACGTGGTCGGTGGTTGGATGGGTCGCCAGAGCCTGATTTCTGTGGAACGCTACGATATTGCCGCCGATAAATGGACTTTGGTAATACGAAACGATATTATTAAATCCATTTTAATATAATCTTTTGAACATCCATTACAGTTGCATTCCCTGACGACAGCCCGTTATGCTATCGGCACATGTGCCTTAAACCACAGAATTATTGCCATAGCTGGATACAATGGTTCCCAAAATATACGTAATGCAGATGAATACGATCCCCATAAAAATCAGTGGCGACCACTAACGCCACTGACATACACACATGGCGGCGTTATTCTTTTGCAGATGCCTAACATAACAGCGCCATTAGATGATCGCAATCGGATACTTGGTGAACAACATTTTGGGGAAGAACGGTTTAGTTTTTTTACTTTAAAGCAGGATTAAGATAAAACCAAGTGCTTAATATTCACACTCAGAAAAAAACATTGCATTTCCGTTACAATTTATAATAAATACAAATTATATCTTAATGAAATGAAGTCAAATGTGAATGTAGTAAAATCATTACTTGTTCATTGTAAATGTTTCAAATGGTCAAATTCAAATGGTTGCACTTATGGCCAAAATTAACAAAAACGAAAGTTATAATCTGCTAAAAATGTTAATGCCGATCGATAGATAATACTTCAATTAAGAGAAATCCAAATTTTTGTTTTAAATTTCAGTGTATTCATTTTCTACACTATTGTAAACGCGACACTTCAACATTAATATTTTATTAAAAATTGTGTATATTTGTATTTGGTAAATTATAAGTTTTTATAAACATTTTTGGGTATATTTAGGACATATTTTACAATTAAATGAAGGTCCAAGCATGTGCTTTTCCGAAAAAGTTCTTACTTTGATCGTAAACTTTAAAAAAATACATCTAAAACATCTCTTGAGTTTTTATTTTTATATCAAGAATAGTATTTACAAACATAATCCGAAGATATGGCTTCGCATAAAAAGTGATAGTAACAAGTTAGAGGCACCTTTCTCATTTTTTATTAATACAACTGGAATCAATATTATTAATTCGAATTAGATTTCAAAATGTAGGTATATTGAACTGAAATTTCGATAGAAATTTTTAAAATTTAATAATTAAAAATCAGACGGGCGTAAACGTAAACCATGCCCATTTTTTTATGATGATCAAAAACTAGTTCGTATTAATTTAAAACCAGATTGTTTAAAAATTGTGCGTATTTTTGTAAATATTAAAATTAATACTGGTTTCTTTTACATTTAAAATCAAGTGTTTAAAATCTCATTGAATTCGAAACAAGTTTACTATTTTTGACCACCGCATGTATGGATTATATAATAATATTGATGACCATTTATAAATTTAAATAAATTGTAATTAAATAAAATATTATTCAAACAAATTCATAGTCAAATTAATCCATGAAATCAGTATTACTACGAATTTGGGTATAAGTATTGAAACTTGTATGTTAATTCAATATCATTATCATTGTCATTGTTAATTCAATATCATTGCTCATTAAAATATTGTCTTGAAGCAGATGGTTTTTACATGATTTTCTGATGTTTTCGCAGTCTATATTATTATTTATTAGTCAGGATAAAAAACATATTTATTGAAAAGCAATAAATTCTTTGACACGTTCACGGTACGCTGTGTTATTCGAGAGCTTGAGATTGAAAATCACGATACGTAATATTGTTAAACGACTATATCAAAACATCTGCTTGTACGTTATATTGATTAATTTGTTCGTCAATATTACGAAAACAGTTTGATGTACGTCGTTTGTCAATATGCGATACTTTTTTTCTGTGCATTATATAATGTAAGCAACAAAATCTTCATCACTTAAAAATTCCAACACTGTTAAAAGCTTTTACTGTAAAAAGATAAAAGCTCCATTAATCGTTTATCTGCCCTTACTGTTTTTATTGGCGCTAATTTTAAATATTTATTCAACGTATTTAAGTGTCACAGATTCAACGCTGTATCGAAACATCAGAAATTTTAAATTCCGCATTAAATAATATTGACTACAGACAGAATTATTTAGTGACTATGCCAGAGGATATATATTTGATATAGAGATTCCTTCCGAGTATAAATTTTAATTATTTTTTCTGGCCAAAAATGTGGCAGAAAACTTCAGAACATTGAAATGGGTCTGTTGACAACATTTTCGTTTCAATTTCCACCTATCCAATGTTTAAATTTATTTGACAAAAGTGGCAGCGAAACCACCTGTATGGAAACTCTATATCAAATATATACTCTCTGACTCAATATCAAATGTATACTCTCTGATTACGCCCAAATAATATATTTCACAACAATTAAATATTAGCGAGTTCCTATATAAAGTAAGGGTTTTTTTCTTAAATCGACATCACTAATCTGTTGTTTTAATTATAATAAATTGATATGAGATAATGAATTAAAAATAAGTAACAAAAGGAATACTTATATATTGTATATAGCTAATAAGCAATAAATCTAAAATTTTAATGAAACAAAAACATCTGTTTTTGGTACATCAAACTGAAAACTACCATACTACACAAATATGAAATTAGTGTGTTCACGAAATATGATACAATTCTACAATAATTCGTTTCGTGAATACCTTTAATGTAAATTGGGCATAATTCGAAAATTAATAAATAAGTAACATTAAATTTGTATAGGTCTTATTATTGTTATTGAAATGCAACAACAACATGGTATTAAGAGTTTAAACATTATTGAATTAATGTTATGCATCCTATTGACCAATTTCTATAGTAAAACTAATTGTGACATTTTTTTCGTGTAGAAAAATAAACATTGTTCAGTGTTTGACGAAATTTTATTGGGTTCTAACATAAATAGAATAAATCAAAAATTGCTATTTTAAAAATGCTTACTAATATTATCCACCTTATTAAACATAATTATATTATCCATTTTTATTTTTAATCGTTGTTGTAATTTCAAAGAATCAACTGTAATTTAAAATGGCAGTTAGTTGTTTATATTTGTGCCAATGCGAATGTCGTAGTTGTAGAAGTAAAAATAACAAACCTTTTTTATAGTGAAACTCATTTAACAGGCATTTTCGGATATATACGGGCATGTTCCGGCTTTCGATCTTATTTCATAAAACATTTGTAAACAAACGATTTTGAATTCGATGTGACAAATAACAAAAAATGTGTTTTTCAAACGAATTCAAATCGTTGAAGTCATAGCAAACGGATTGAATTCATTGAAAAATACAAATTTTTATTCTGAGACCTGAGAGTATGGATTTTTAATAGAGATTCCTTCTGAGTTTACTGGCGTCGCTGCCGAAAACATTGGTTATGTGGAAGTGGAATTTTACAGATTGAAGTTAACAGAGGAAAAAGTTCACAAAACGGGATCTGTCCGCGGATAATTTGCAACCAAACTTACCAAGATATATTGCAATCCAACGCCTTATAAATTTCAATTATTTTTCTGGTCAAAAATGTGGCAGAAAACATCAGAATATTGATTTGAAAATGTGTCTTTTGACAACATTTTCGTTTCAATTTTCACATAACCAATGTTTGAATTTATTTGAAAAAAGTGGCAGCGAAACCACCTGTACGGAAACTCTATATCAAATATAGGGGCCTATTACGACTGGCGAAGCGAATGAACTTGGCGAAGCGAACGAACGAATAAAGCTTCACAGCATCCATTCGCCAGACGAATTAAGTTCAGGCGAATGATTTCTACGTTCTCCTGATTTTTACGTTCGCTTTAGTTTCCTTTTTTCTGACGAATGAAGTCTGGCGAATGGATGCTGTGATAGCTATTTTACGTTCGCTTCGCCAGTCATAATAGGGCCCATATACTATCTGCTGAGACAACGAATTCAAACCCGTTTGTTTACATATTTTATATGAAATTTGATTGGAATTTGATCGAAAGTCGGAACATGGCCGAAAATGCTTTTTGAAAACCAATAATTGAAATTTTAAAATGTATTAGGTTAGTTTTACTAATACAACTTCATTCGATTTTATTACCTCTCAATTTAGTTCAACGTAGTGCATGCTGCGCCCTTAGGTAGGTCCATAGATCTTTAGCCGTGCGTATGCTTACCATGAACTGACACAACTTGTTCTCGATCAGACAAAGTATAATGAATTTGGCACGTTTATCCTTGAGCATAGACTAGACAAGAAATAAAGATTTTTAAATACATTTAAATTAATGCCATGTTCATACTGAGCCTCATGTGCGTAATGTAAAGCATTTGTGTAATTTCACTTCAAATGAGTTCTTAAATTAACAAAAAATGCATACAAAACAAAATAATAAACAATTCTTAATAGTGCGTATTATTCATACGCTCATTGACAGTATTTCAAATATGTATTCTCAATAATTAACGTTAACACTGACCTCTTCCGTATTTTCGGGTCCACAGTCGACCACCGTCCAGAGGTCTTCGGCTTCCAAATACGCACGCACCGTCATCGACCAGGCCTTGTAGTTGTCCAGACCCTTTAATTTCTCAATGTGCAACTGCAAAGACATGCTGACGACGTTCAACTGAACGAAATGCACATTGGCAGCACCAAAAAGGCAACTGGAAAATGCAGCCTTTTATTTGCACAGCCGCAATGTGGTGTACTTGATTTTTCGGTCGCGATAAAAATAGCCAAACACAAAACAAAAGAAAAATGAAAATTTATGATTTCAAGCCTCTTCGACACATAAAAGATACAACCTTGAGTATTGCGGAAGAGCTCTGAACAAGTGCGACAAGTGCAACGATGACCTAAAATAGTAGCGTCAAAGTAAAACTGGAAAAATTGATTCATTTAAAGCATTTATTAAACTGTTCATATGTATAATACTAAAGCCATATTCTTTTTGCAATAAAAGCAGTTCACTATCTTTAAGGGTTATATTTAAAACATGAGGCATATATTAAGGTTCGGTAAAATTTTTGATTTCAGTACACATTCCAAAGTTCCAATAAATGTTAAAAAGTTGCAGTACAGTATAAAGGTACCAGGGTTGGTTACAATTCATGTTATACAATAGCAATTCATTTTAAAAAGTTTCCATACAAATTAAAATATTCCACCTGCTAGAAAGTACATTTCAAAAGGTATCTGTACATAAATATTTAGATAATAAAAGCTCTTTTTTTATTTATTTAAAATTAAAAAAATGTATAGCACTTAAATTCAAACAATGATCCACTGACGGAGTCTTTAGAAAAAAGTCTCATTGAATTCTTGCGACTGTAACGGCGCTTTGGCGCCCAAAGCACTGTTTACAGTTGCTGTTGCATCGTTGACGACAACAGGAGCGGCATCTCCGTTGCCACTAACAGCGCTAGCACCGCCCACCGTGTAGGCCATCACCGTCGCATGATCCAATTTGCCCGGCAGCGAAGCGAAGGCACTGCTGTCCACCACACGTTTGCGCGCCACACGATGCTGCATACGATTCATCTCGACCTCGCGCTTGACGCCATCCGCACCGGACGACAGCCGATAGAAGAGTTCGCGTTGCTCCAGCGTTTTGCGACGCGCTGATGTGATCATGCGCACAAAGTCAATTAGCAGGTGACACAAACGACGCGCCGAAACGCACGGCGAAAAGGTGCCATTGATGCCGTAGCTGAGCATATCCTCCAGACGATGCAGAGTGAGTGCATGACGTTGCGGTCCAGTGACTAGAGGCAGACCGGCTGTAGATTTCGGTATCTTAGTTGCGGCGGCATTGTGTGCAGCTGCATGATGCATTGGTCGGCCGAGCGCAGGCGTATTACCCGTCGCAGACAGACGACGTGGTTCAATGACTGTGTGTGAGCGCATGTACTTTGGTCGACTAGGTGCAGCAGCGGCAGCAGCCGTTGACGATGACCCGGACGATGACGACGTGCTGTGATCTGGCGATGAGGATTTCTTGCTGCGTGGTGGACGCACAGGCGTCGTCGTTGTTTCGTGACGTTGCAGACGCGCATAGAGTGCGGAGGCGCTTTTGTTCTGACGCTTGGGCGCAAGCACGCCCTGCGTAGCGTTCTTTGTTGTTAGACTGGTCAGCAACTTCATGTCCGGCGTCCATGCTTCGGCAAATTTGCCAACGACCGGATCAAAGTTGTCGCTGATGCCGTCAGAGGTGAGAAAAACGATATCGCCACGATCGATCACGGTCATCGAAAGCGTCAGATTGCTGAGCTCCGGTTTGTTGCCATCCGCTGGGCCCAAAGCACCAAGTGCATCGCGCATGTCACGCATGGAGCTGATATCATGCGAAGCTGTTTTGAAATATACATTTTTTTTTTGATTTTTTATAAAGTTTAATAAGCTGTAGCTAACCTTGTGTAAATTCGCGCACACCATGCTTTTTGGAATAAACGTAGCCCAGCGAATCGCCTACATTGCAAGCGCAAACCACATATTGTGTGCTATCCGCCAGTGGCAGCACAACCGCAATAGTTAGCGTACTGAGTGCGCCACCCACCTCCAGTATGCAGCCATGACCTTCCCAGAGGGCGCGCAACAAACTGACAAAAACCTCCTGTGTCGTGGTGGCCATGCACTCAGTGGCCAGTCCAAAGATGGCGCGGTCTAGGTAGTCGAGGCAGCCGTGCACAGCGGAGCGTGCGGCCAAGCGGGCGCCATCACCTGCGACAGAAGATTATTGTGTAATTGAGGTAAGTTAACAGGTATTAAAATTTAGAAGTTCGATAAAATTATTTTGAAACTGCTGCACAAACGAAACGCGTTTTCGGTACACATTTTGAAAGCAATTGAAATTTTATTCCAAGGACTTTTTTTCAAAAATCCAAAAAAGTCATCAAGGAGATTGGTTTGGTCTCTTAAAAGAGTTTAGAATTTTTGAAATCCACCGGTCCAATACCGAGTTGTTTGAATGCGCGTATTAGAAAGTTTAGAATTTAGAAAACATAGAATGTGTTATTTTGAATATCCTCCAAAACGTTTTCAGGGACATGTTTTACGAAAATCCAAAAAAAAGCATCTAGAAGATTTGTTTAGCCTCTTTAAAGAACCTTTAATTTTGGAAATCCTCCGTTCCAGCACTGACTGATTAGAATCCGCGTTTTAGGAAATTTAATTGAATACAACATTTCTGAAGGACATTGAATTCGAAAATGAAAAAACTTATCAAAGAATATATTTAGGCTTTCAGGAAAGATTTAAATTGTTTAAATCGATCGTTTCGCGATCGACTTTTGTGATCGACGCGTCATATAAGTCGGAAAATACAAATGTAGGGTACTCAAATTTTGAATTTTTGTTCTCAGTAATATTTTGTGTTTTTAAAATTTATATTTGCTATTGCGGTTAGATTTATGTTTAAGTTTTAGCTTTTACTTTTGTTACAGTTTTAATTTTATTTTTCTTTTTTTTTTGCTTTGTTTTTCCTGTTAATTTTGTTATTGCTTTTATTTATTGTATTTTTTTTTAATTACTGTTTTTTTGCTTTTAAGTTCATGTTTTTTCATTTGTTTGTTTTTTTTTTCATTACATTTTGTGTTTTGCTTTGTTTTTATTTTTGATTTTTAGTTGTTTTTTTTCGTTTTGTTATTATATATTTGATTTTGCTTTTGTGTCTTTCTTTTTCTTTGGATTTTGTGTGTGTGTTTTGTATTTTTATTTTTGAAATTGATTTCGTGTTTTGGATTTTGTACTTTGCTTTTGAGTTTTTCTATTGCTACTGTTTAGCTTTTCCGTTGCGCTTTTGTATTTTTGTTTTTTGCTTTTACTTTCATGTTTTTGCATTTGACTGTTTTTTCTTTAGATTTTGTGTTTTGCTTTTATTTTGTTTTTATTTTTATTTTTGTTTTTGAGTTTCTGTTTTTCGTTTTGTTATAGTACATCTGATTTTGCTTTTGTGTCTTTCTTTTTCTTTGGATTTTGTGTGATTCAAAACTTTATTTGATCTAATCTAAGAAATGAAAAAGTGTTAGAAAAAGTCAATTGTAGTAACCGCAAAACATTTTTATTCTGTTTTTAAAGATTTGTGAGAATAGTTCTAAGAGAACTTTAAAACTCAAAATGCATTGTAAAAAAGCAATATATTCTACAGATCTTGAAAAAGATCTACAAAAACTCTATCCGAAAATTTAATTTATTTCTGAACTTCTCTCTATTCCAAAGAGATCAATCTAAAAATTATAATTCACAAATTCAAAAATCTTTCATATTCTTTCATTTTGTGTATCTAAATCCGAATCACTTTCAACTAATAAATAACGTATCACTCACCCCAATTGACGCCATCAGCCAGCGCCATGGCAGCCGCATCGCCACGCACCACCATACCGTAGCAGTCGGCGATCGGATTCCCCATCGACTCTTTGGTCAACATGTTGTTCTCATACAACGACACCGATATGCCATATGCACACTCGGTCTCCATTTTCCAGTTGGTCACGCCGGCGATGGGATCGATCAGCGCAGCACTGTCGACGGCGGCAGCCTGATTAGAAACAGCCGCGTGCAACAGACGCGCGGTGGCATCCTCCAGTATTTTGGTGGTATTGTTGTCTTTTGTGCAGTTGGTTGAAGCTATTGTTGAGCTGGTGGTGATGTTATTAATTGTATCTTTGGTCAGTGCTTTCGTGACATCAGTCTTTGCATTTAAGAGATTCTTGTTGTTTTGATCGCTGGCAGCATCTGCGATTGTGCTGTGTGTTGCTTTTGTGCTACTCACCATACTCACCACGATCGTGGTGGCTTTATTGGAGTTTTCCTCTCTTCTTGCCGCCGCCACCGCCGCCTGCTGCAAGTTGGCAATGCCCGTCTTGGAATTTTTACGCGAACGCATACCACTCGCAGGCGCAGCCGCAACATTGCCAAACGTTTTATTCGCATTCGCATCACTGGTGGGCGTGGATGCAGCCGTTGCGCCTGCGCTCAGCTTTCGTGAACTCGTACATCGATTAAAACGGTTGCTGTGTACTGACGTTGGCCGCGTATTTGTGCTCTTACGCACCTCAAAGCAGTCGCTCTCCTGTATGGTGTCGATGAAGTCAATGTCGTCGGCATAGCTAGCGCTCAAATGCAGCTTTGAGCGTTTGATGCCCGTTAGGCCGTCATCGGGTCCGGTGCAGGCCGCCGTTATGGTGGTCGTGCCCGTGGGATATGCGCCGATGTGCAGCTCGGGCAGATCTGTGGGCTGTTGACCGTTGAAAATATCGGGTGCGGGTAAAAATTGCCGTTCCATGCGACTGCGAAGAAATGAGTTTTCGTGATTATATTAATAAGGAAACATTTTCGAGCTCAATCAACTCACCCTTCCAAGTACTTGGTGATAAAATTACCATCATCATCTTCATCGTTCGCCGACTTGTGGCGTGAATTGCGTGGTGCGTCGCGCGGATCTGCAATAAAACTCAATTGACGAAAATACGTTGTGACCTTTTGGCGCAGCGATGGCATCTTGGCTGACGGTGAATGGGTTGAGGAGTGTGCAATAAACGAAACACAACTTTCAAGAGGCTTAATTTGAAGATTTTAACCCTTGGACGGACAAACGGTCTTGATTGAGTACTTTAAGTGTGTCTTTCTTTACTTTTCTCTCTTTTTCATTGGCGGTGATGCGTTATTGGAAGCTGCGGGCAGCAAATAATGCCACAATTAAAACAACAAGAGCAGCAACTAATTATATAATATTGTTATGGAATTGTTTTAAGTTCATTCACATTCAATTATGTATGTCGTATTTATGATTAAATTAGAGACTTGCTGTTATTGCCCAGCCAAGAAAGCAGCCTTCAAAGTTATCGATGGAGTCTGTAAAAGTTAATAGAGTTAATTTAATAAAGAGCATAAACAATTGCGACAAATTATAATGATTACAAAAAAAAGTAATATTTGTACGATTTCCAATTGTAAATTTATTCACAAAAAGATTAAAAAACCGATTATTTAAAAACTCTACCCAACACAATTATCATATTATATTTTAAAAACAGAGGATTCAAAATGCAACGAAAGATGGATTCGCTTTTCTAATTCGTTTCGGTATCCGGACAATTCATACCCGTGAAACTCCTTTCCAATTCTCCCTCGGACAATGCTTTCCGTAGACAACTCTTGACAGACTGAAACAATGTTTATTATAAATATCCCCAAACACAATTTTTGGTAGGGTTAGGGCAGTTCAGAAATATTTTTTCGATAGATTTCAAGCAGACATATGAGGAATTTGGTATTAGAAGTGCCTATTTTCGCCACATTATTTTCATGTATTTGAGCATAATGTCAATATATATTTGACCAAAAAAGTTTACCTAAGCACGTAAACAGTAAAATTGATTTGCAGATGTTAATTTTATATTTGAACATAAGTGGTCAGTTCTCAGGTCACAATAGACCGATCATGATAATTTTTTTGTTCAGACAGCTTAGATATATAAGTAATCTAAATCGTGATTTCAACAGTAATCGTGTAATCGTGATTTCAACAGACAGACAGAAGGACATACGGACAGACAGACAGACAGACGGACATCGCTAAACCGACTCAGGAGGTCATGCTGATCAAGAATATATATACTTTTCCATACCGGAGATGCTTTTTCAGGGTGTTACAAACGGCGTCGCAAACTGAATATACCCTTTCACTCTTAGTGTAGGGTATAAAAATGCTTGCGACCATTTTGTGTATCTATTCGTGTTTAACTTTTTACATGCCACATAGTGAGACGATTATTATTATTATTATTATTATTATTATAGGAGAACAAACACTAAAACAATAGTATTTATACTACGTACGGGGGGTTTTGAAAAAAAAATATATAAATTTATAAGAGAGAATACCAGAAAATAAATCCGCGCATACAAATAAATTTTTAAAAATTTTATTCATTCGAATTATGTATTTTCAAATCATAAATTTATTTTATAATATTCCCGGCCGAAAATAATAACTCTAAAAAAAAACTAAAATGAAAAGAAAACATTATTTCTTAAAATTTTGGGTCGAGTAAAAAGTTCGTGAATTTGTTAAACCAAATATGCTTCGTTTTGATCGATAACCTTTTACCAATTCTCTGCTCAAAACATTATGCAATTCTTGTAGAAATTCTGGGATTTATGTAGGACGGGGCAAGGTTGGACTATACGGTGGATAAATCAGGTCTATTCATTTTTGCCGAGTCATTAAAGATGCGTGTGTTCGTGATGTATTTCATACATCACTTGTCTTCCTTTATTTTGTAAACACGTTTTCAATAATTGGACAACCAGAGCGTGACACGTACTAAACACCAAATTTTCCAGAATATAAACGAACCAATCATTTTCGTGCTGCTGATAAAGCACCTTCACCATAAACGGTACACATTTTTTCACAGTCCTGCGAAGTGTTATGGTCTTGTTCTTGAAAATAAATATATAAAATATAGCGATTTTTTTTAAACTTTTAGCTCATTTTTAAAACGCAATAAGATTCGACTAAATAAACAAATTTTGCTCTGTTTTTTATAATGATCTGTGAACTAACACCTTTCAATAGAGCATAGTGTGACTTAATTTGATTAAGTGTTACCAAATGTATGTGACTCTAACCACATCTGTTGAAAAAACGCCACGAACTTTTTACTCGATCCAATATATGAATTCGATATAATTCATATATTGGATCGAGTAAAAAGTTCGTGGCGTTTTTTCCAACAGATGTGGTTAGAGTCACATACCTTTGGTAACACTTAATCAAATTAAAAACATATTACATATTAAAAAGCCAAAAATTGGTAAGTCTACTAAAGAAATTATAAAATTCAAAAACTTCCAAGAATACTAAGTCCAATATGGATTGTATGATTGTATGAAAATTGTTCATTTATGTTAAGAACATTTTTGGTTATAATTTGGGATAGGATCGACCGATCCGCACCATAATTGACAGTGAAAACTTGAAAAAAAAATCAAAATCATTATTTAGGATATTGTAAAATTTTTATAGAAGCGGGGACCGCAATAAATCGGAATCAAAATCGAAACCAGAACTGTTTCGATTTTTGAAATCAAAACCATTATTAAAACAATGTGTGGAACCGGAATCCAATTAATGTGTTTTGTTGAAATCGGAACCGCTATTTTAAAAATCTTCGAACCAGGCAATGTATTGACTTGAATAGAATAATATTTTTTGATTTTATTTTTCTTGTACACCGTGTCTAATGTATTCTCATACACTTTCAGTAATTAACATTGAATTAAATGTCAAAAATTAGACAAAGTTTTTGCAGCATTTTTAAGGAGTTAAAAAGTGATTTTATATACAGAACCATACGTAGATCTAACGAGACCTCTTCTATTAATGACCGTAAAATATCTGGTCGAAATCGTTCGGTAAGAACTTAATCTGTGATTAAGATTGTCGACGAGAGAATTAGACGAAATCCACAACGAACAATAAGAACTTTGGATTGTGACCTAAAAATTTCAAGAGGAACTGCCCATAACATTATTAAATTGGACCTAGGATGCAAAGCTTACAAGAAACGCAAAGTTCATAGAGTTTCCGAAGCATCCATGATAAAACGACGGGAAAGCGTGTCTCACAATTTTTCTTGGCACTTTTTGTCTTGGAGCAGTCGAACAATGCTCAAAATGATCGAGTTTGGTCTGTTTCGATCACAGATATTCCTGCCCACCAAAAACATGTTTCAAGATTTCAAAGTGCCGTTTCTGTGATAGTATGGGGAGCCATTTGCAAACGAGGAAAACTTCCGTCAGCTTTTATCAATAAAGGAGTCAAAGTAGACGTTGAATACTATAAAACTGAAGTTTTGGAGAAGATTCTTTTGTCTAATCTCAACATTTTGTACGGAGATGAGTACTATGTTTTTCAACAAGACGGTACTGCTGCACATACAGCTAAAATAGTTCAAGACTGGTTGAAAAGCAATTTGACTGATTTTCTTGGTAATGATGAATGGCCTCCTAGCTCTCCGGATTTGAATCGATTAGATTTTTTTGTTTGGTCATACATGATATGATGTCAAAATTAAACAATTACAAATTCAAAAAATTGAGTTATTAAACGAATATGGGATAAAATGCCAATGGATGCCGTTCGTGCTACCTGCAACGGTTTTGAAAAACGATTGAAGCTGGTGATGAAATTTAAAGGATCTGTGATTCCAAAGCGGTTTTTATAAATAATATCAATAAATATAGTTTTACTTCCTAATAAAAATAAATATTATACAATGAACGATTAGCGAGTTATATATGAACATTTAAAAGTGTATGAGAATCCAGAAAATAACTACAAACTTTCAATCGCTGAAGAATTTCCATTCATTTGATACCCATATTTACAATTGGGTAGGTGTACCGAATTTTTTTTGGGAACCACAAGTCGTTTCGCGGGAAAACATTATTTTCATGTATTTGTGCATGAAGTCAATATATATTTGACCAAAAAGGATTACCTAAGCACGTAAACAGTAAAATTGAGCTGTAGATGTAAATTTTATATGAGGTATTTTAATATAAATGGTCACACACAGGTGACAATGAAGAGACCTAGCCAATTTTTTCGCACATATAGCGTAGGTATATAAGTAATCTAAGTTATCAGTTTTATTCATCTAACTCTTCAATTCATACGGACATTGCTAAATCGACGCAAGAGATCATGCTGATCAAGAATATATGTATACTTTTCCATACCGGAGATGCTTCCTTCTGGGTGTTACAAACGGCGTACCAAACTGAATATACCCTTTCACTCTTAGTGTAGGGTATAAAAAATTTCCAATGATAGTTAGACAATTCTCAAAAGGAAGAAATCAGATATATAAGATGCAAGGTAATGTATGGAATTATAATATTATAGATTATTTAGTAATATTTGTGTTAAATCGAATTTTATTAACAAGAACTTAAAACCTATTTTTTATAATTAAGTGTAGAGAATACTAAAAATTACCAAAATTCAGTAATGGAAAAAAAATAGCAAATCCCGTGTAATGTTCATTGAAGAATAAAATGTTTTTTAAATATACTACGAATCAATATGTTATAAAACACATGTATTGTACTGATACTATTAATAATTCAAAATTCATCAGTTGTATTGAAGAGATTCAATCAACGTAAGTTAAACTCATCAACCTTGATTTTTAACAATAAACTCATTTAAAACATGAATAAATAAAAAGATACTCAGTTTCTTTTATGTGTTTGAGAATTTTATCACGTTGTGCAGTTATTGAAAGTCACCCATTTTTACGCAACATCAATCATGTAAATCATAATATCTGTGACACTTTAGACTAATAGTATCTTCAAACCACCACTCAAAGTATCTGCGAGTTATACTATCTATGTTTTATAGTATTTATGACATTATAATGACATACAAACACGTACAACGAGCTTGTCTTAATTATCATTATAACAAGTAGATATTTAAAATACAGGAAGTTTAAATATAAATTAAAAGTTACACGTAAAAGAAAATGTAGATAAATACAACATTTAATTTTTAATTGCAGTTGAATATTTTTACTGACATCAACATTTAGCTGAAATTACTGCACTTTTACATACTACATTTGTAATATTCATGAATTTCGCATATTTGTAAGAATCTTATGCATTATTACAATGCATAACCTTCACCATATCTTTGATATGAAAGTACTTAAGCATGCATATTAGATATGACGTAGTTACTAGTGAAAGGCGTAAAAAACAATGACTTTGTGCTAGATATCTTCCGAGAAAATGCATAAATTCATTCAGTCCTTGAAATTCTTGTGTGTAGCAAACTATATAAAAGTTGCTCATCATGTCAGGCTCAGAGTAAGGATAAATTTATTAAAAAAATCAAACATTCAAAACATTTTAATTTAACATTCAAAATAGATAATTTTTAAACGATTTTACTATATTATTCGAGTAGTTTTTCTGTGCAGGTTCAAAATTTGATACTTTTATAAAACCAAAAATATAGCTGCAATTGAAAATTTTAACTATCCCCTATTTGAATAAATTTAAGATGCTCCGAGTCTTACAATTAGATTTAAACACGACCATACTAGAGCTTCAGATTATAGTAATTTTTATATATTTCTATTTTTACGCCTAAAAGATAATAATTATATAATACGTACCCTATCTTTTAATCAAACTAATTTTTTGTGGTTCGTAAGATAATTTAGGCACATATAAAAGTGAAAGAGTAAATTTCATTTGTTTTTAACAAAAATATATATTCTTGATCAGCGTCATCTCCTGAGCCGATTTAGTCTTTTGAATTACAGGAACATTTTTTTTTTGTAACTTTTTCTTAATCAAAGAAGATAGAATATTCTCGAATTTTTTACTTAAGATTCAAACGTTATTTGGGGAGTTGCTTTGTGTGGAACTAAGTATTAAGTTTAGTTTTATTTTGTATAAAATTTAGTTTTTAAGTACCTACTTATTACCATGTAATCTATGTTGCCCCGAGTTGGCTTTATTATTATGAATAATAAATGAAATGAATATTTAACGCAAATATATATGGGTAACCTTTTCTCAAATAGGAATAATTGATATGTTTCGACCGCAAGTTGATCACGCCAATTATTATTTTATTTTGGTTTTGGATACTACTTATGTATAAAAACAAAAATACAAAATTTTATTACCCTACGTTCTGTATTTTCCGACTTATGTTGCACTAACTCCTAAACAAATCCAAAACGGCGTATTCATATAAATCGATCAGGAAACGATCGATTAAAAAAATATATCTCTTTTGATGACTTTCTTGGATTATGGAAAAAAATATTGCTGAACATTTTTGGGGCCATCAAAAATACGCATTCAGTGAAATTTCGTAAAACGCGAATTCAAATAAGTCGGTAACGGCCCGGTGGATTTTAAAAATCCAAGGCACTTCTAAGAAGCTAAACAAATCTCCTTGATGACTTTTATAGATATTTCAAAATATTACGTTGAAAAATATTGGGCTCAATTCAAAAATACGTATTCAGTGAAATTTCGTAAAAGGCGGATTCAAATAAGTCGGTAACGGCTCGGTGTATTTTAAAAATCGAAGGACATTCTAAGAGACTAAACAAATTGATGACTTTTTTGGATTTTTCAATAAAATGATCTTGAAAAATTTTGGGGCCAATTGAAAAGTAAGCAATCAATGGAATTTTGTAAAACGCGAATTCAAAAAAGTCAGTATCTGCTCGGTTAATTTAAAAAATCCATGGCTCTTCTACGAAGTTAAACAATCTCCTTGATGACTTTTTTTGCATTTTTTCAAAAAAAAAAAAAAAAAATGACCTTGAAAAATTTTGGGTCCAAATCAAAAATACGCAATGAATTGGCCCGGATTGTAAAGGACATTTTTGTCTAACATCCAAGAAATTCATCAATGAGATATATTTGGATTTTCAGAAAAACTTGAAATTTTTTTTAAATCGATCGGTTCCCGTCGATTTATATGAATCCGCGTTTTGTTTTTGTTTAAGAGTTGTGATCATATATGTCAGAAAATACCGAAGGCAAGGTTCGGTATTTTGCAAGCCGAATTTTACTATTTGAAAAAAATCACCCATATAAATTTTAAGTATCAATTCACTAAACAATGAGTCACTGATATTAACCATGAGCAATACATATTTATATTAAGCTAAACAGTAATTAAGCAAAGATTGTATTTAAAATATAATTAATAGATTATCATATTAGTTTTTATTTTATTTGATATCGACATAAGTTAGTTGAGTCACCATAACAAAAAAACAAATTCAAATAACGTAAAACTGCCTCACAATTGTAGTTACTCTTCCTGTGGGTTGCCCAAGTGTTGCTAATGATATTTTCAAGAGCTTCGCTGACGGTGTCAAGTGATTTTTACATTTATTCGCATGCTTTTCATAATGATGGTGATGATCTTTATTCAGGTCTCTTTAAGAATACTTACACTAAAAAAAAAAACAATTGCATCAATATTATGAACGACCAATCATTGCTGATTCATACACACAAAAGCTTATTTGTAGGAAATAATCGAAGTGTTTCCCACAAATAATTGTAGTTTTTCCCACAAACATGAAAAGTGTTTCCCACAAATATTTGAAGTGTTTCCCACAAATATTTCAAAATTTGGTAGTGTTTGCCAACAAGACTTGAAGTGTTTCCGGCAAATATTTGAAGTGTTCGCCAAATTCAGTCAAAGCAAAAGGTTTTTTTTAATTGCGACAGCCCACTCATTTACGCGACATGTCGAATAATGCAGAATTCCAGGGTAGATTATTCGACAAGTCGCGTAAACGAGCGACATCCGAAAATAAATCTTTTATTTCGACTGATATTGATGGACACTACAACACATCTATGCATTATGCCTGGGACCAGGTGTCTCATACATTGGACGCGTCTTAAAAAGTCGTCTAAACTGACTGGGTTTTCGTCAGATGATTTGCACAGAATTGCGGCAGTGTTTTTGCAGTCATCTGTTTTGGATGATGTGAAGACCGATTATGATGAATTGATGGCAGCGGCTATAGATGATAATAATCAGCTTCAGATGTCGCACAATACGAAAATGTTGCTTCTTATTCGACAAAAGAAGCTTATACACGTTTATTCGTGCAAGTGTTGCATGGCACGGATAAGTTCAATTGTTCCAGTGATGCATCTTTTGTGACAAGATGTACGACTTTTGGGGAAATTTCAATGTAGCAATTTTTCCAAGAAGCTATTAGTATTTAGGGCAAACACTGTTAAAAGAGATTGCATTCCGGGAAACACTTAGTGTTTGCCCCAAAAAAATGTCATTTATTACTTTTCTTAAACACTTTCATTATTTACTGGTAACAAATTTACTAGTTTGGGGATAATCATTGAAGTGGCTTTTATAAAGTGTTCTTGGGAAATATTTTAAATGTTGTTTTGTTCAAACATTAGAATTGTGTGCCAATATGTATTTACCAGAAGTAACCGATAGCTTCCCACAAATATTTTATAAACATTCCTTTTTTAGAGTGTATAATTAATAAACAAATTCCTAGTATTTATGTATGGACACAAGTCATATTATTGATGAATGGTTCATAAAAACAATGAATTGTTCTTCAATATTGTTTTTTTATAGTTAAAGACAATAAGATTTATTACCAGATTTATTAAAAATAAATTATTGTATGACGTACAATAATTGACGTTTGCTCCATTCCCTAGTAATTTACCCTATTAGGGAAGACGTGATCATGGACAGAACATATTGTTCATATAACTGGACGAATTATGAAAAGTAAAATATTTAATGATAATTTTCCGATCATGATTCTAGAACAATTTCTACCAGGGATATTCGAATTTTTTCAAAATTTTTACATTTCCTTAGGTTACGTAAATAATGTTATAATATATACAGTGATCTCGTATGTCATTGATGGAAACACAAGAAATTATACTGTGGTATGCGCCAGGTGCTGGGAGACGCACCGACATGATTTTGCAATAGATTTGACGCCTGAATGGAACGCATCAATGAAACGAAGTAACCGCAAAAATGGTTGAACATTACATTCAACTGGAAATAATTTCAAATCGGCGAACAATAAAAAGTAATTGCACAATTTCTGATGGTTTAACTTGTCAGATTTGCAATTAATTGAATAATAATTATAAATATAATAAGTTATAAAAAATAAAGCATAATCAGTGTTTATGCAATATCAAATTATATCAAATTAAATTTTTGTTTTGTATACAAAATTGTGTTTTGGGTATAATATAATATTTTAAAGGTTCATGAGATATTTCTGGTACAAATAAATTAATAATAAATTAAGTGGCTCAACCATCAATGTTCTGACTGTCCAAACGTGTTATATCAAGTGCAATTTGATTGCGGCAATGAGCTTTACATTGTGGTATTATTGAGTTTAAAAAAATAGTATTAAATTTTAGAACAATAACTATTATTAATTATTAGTATAGGTGAAAGTATTTACAAACGTGTGGTGCATAAAAATGAATTCAATAAACATATACAAAATAAACATGAATCAACAATGTTTACCTAACACCGTCAATTATAATATGTTGCTGCCACATTTTGTCGTGTCATGTTTTCTGTTTACAAAAATATATTATGTTTGTTTTTAGTCTTTTCTATAAATAAAAGGTGCGTAGACTGACGCTTTACAACAACGACTACTATTTGGGGCCAATTTTTATAGCTAATAAATTTAAAAAAGGGAAAATAAAAATAAAAACGTACACGCACCGATTGGCTTGGCAGTGTGTCCAAACATTTGTATTGGCTAAAATTAACATTTAGCACAAACTGAAGTTAATTTTAACCAAAAGGGATCCTCAAGTGATTTATATGACGCACATTTTTTTATTACACTACTCAACAAAACGATACATCAATTTTATATAATACGCGATTGCTGATTTTGACTGCAACTCGTTTTTTCCTATAGGAACTTAGACCGAACTTAGTCTAACTATTTTGAGCTGTGCGTGTTATATTTGTACCCAAAGTGGTGGAACCTACAGTTTAATGCCCAATCCGAACGACGGGTGAGCACTTTTTATACATGGAGGGAAATAAAATTCTAAAACTCAAGAAGAATACGGTTAGAAAGAAAAATAGTCGAATTTGACTAATATAAATAAAATACTACTAAAATTCAAGAATTTGTCATCTGGATATCAAGAAAGCAAATTACTTAGTTGTCAAAAAAGTGAACAAACTTTATTCAACTGGATTTTCAGAAGTTAATTTATTGATTATTAAAAACCAAAAAGAATACGCAAAATTGTTGCTGTATTCATCGCACAAAGAACACGTGTTCACGTATTGTTGTTGTTTTCATCGATATTTCTCTGTCTGTATGCTTTGTTTTGCGAGGTCGCCATCTGCTTGTTAGTCTGCCTGTCTGTCTGTTGAAAGTAACTAAGCCAAATTTTTCTAGATATTCAGACATTAAGTTCTTAGATATCAAAAAAGTAACTAAGTACAATTTGTCTGTATTGCAAATTTTTTTCTTCTTAGGTATCAAAAAACGGCATGATATACAATGTTTGCATGTGTGTTTTTTTCACGAATAGAACAACAAAGCATAGCCAGACAAGCAAGCGTCTGTGTATGTATGAATGTTAATGATATAAATAGTAAAAACGACTTTTCCTATGAATATTGGTACGATTTCAGTTCCTAAACATAAATTTGGGTTCAATTTTGCATAAATACCAATCATTCCATTGTTATCTAAATACACTATACAATGCTTATGGGTAACGTGCGGAGGGTTTATACATAACCAACAGAAGAGGCAACAGAAGAGGCAACAGAAGAGGCAACAGAAGAGGAGAAAGTGTATAAGGTAAGTAAACGGTTTCAGAATAATATACAGAGATTAAATTAAATAATAAAAATAAAATAAACAATTCAACTACATTAAGTATTCAAAGAAGTCATTTACTATACAAAAATGTATATAACTAATAAAGTTCTAAATAAACAATAAATTAACTCGACTATATTTTTTTTTATTTTATGTTAGCTTCGAAATAATTGCTTTTAGTTACTTTCAACTTTACTTTACTGTCTGTCGAGACACACGAACAAACAGATGGGGCTGACAGACGGACAAAGTAAAACAAAACATAATAGCGACAAAGCAAGATCGAAAAAACAACAACTATACGAACACGTGTTTATTAAATTTTGGGACGAAAACAACAACAACATTTTTGATACCTAAGACAGTAATAACTGAATCCAAGACTTATTCTATTTAGTTACTTTTTTGATACCCAAGAAATTAATAACTGAATCCAAGAACAATTCTACTTAATTACTTTTTTGACAACTAAGAAAATCCATATCTTGATTCCTTCTGGATTTTAGAACTTTTTTCCCTCCGTGTAGGCAATATTTACTCTCGAAGGTTTGTCATTTACTGCCGAGAGGTATAGCGATATAGAAACATTTTTCTATGAAAAGATGTTGTTAGCCCCAGTCCAGACTTAAAACCAGGGACCTTTCGGTTCACAGTCCAACGCACTAACCTTGAGCTACCGCACGAAGGTTAGTGCGTTATATCGGAATTTTAAGCAATTTTCAAAAAAAATAACATTTTCTTAACTGTACATACTTTTCTGGTTTATCATTAGATCCTAATAAAAATAATAAAAAATAAATAAAAAATAAATTTGTTATTTTACAAGTTTAGATCCAATTATTTTAAAAACGTATTAGAATATTAGGATTCATTTGTTTAAGGTATTATAAGTTTAAGGTATTCTGTAAATCCACTACTTAAACATTTTCTCAAAAACGTTACGTAATAGGAAAAAAAATACTGAATTGCAGTCAAAATTGGGAAATATTGTGTTGGTTAGTGTTATAGTTTATAAAGCCGCTCTTATATTTATGACACTGAAAATAAAAACTATAGTGAAACGCCTTGAACTGAAAACATAAAACACATGATTTTTCATTGAACTTTAAGAAAATAACAAAAATACCACATGCTTTCAAAGTAGAAATCAATGAATCTAACTTAATTTTTAAGGTCGTTGTCGCATCGCCCGGTTTGTGTCCATTTCTATTGTTGGCGCGTAGGTTGACAAAGTGGTTTTTGCAATAATGCAAAAATAAAAAATAAAACTATACAATTTCAAATAAATTTGCACGAGACTTATTTCGCATGCACTAAATCACCACATCGTAAAACGCTAATTTTGAAATAGAATATATAGAATGAAGTATATCGTTGACGATACTGCAAAACCGCGTGATAATTACGACTAACTCGGGTTTTTAATTATATGTTGATCGGATAAATTAGATAAATGCCATTATAAGTTATGACATACTTAATTATGTATAAAGTAAGTGCAGAATTGAGACTCAAAACAGTTGTGTTTCTTCTTTAAAATTAATTTTGTAAGAGGTATTCGAAAATGTAGATAGGCGATTTTGCATTATCAACGACGATATATTAGGTAATTTGGTACGTAGTAGATAATAATAAAAAAAATAAATTACCTCGAATCAAAAAAAAATCATAAATTAGTAATTATTTCCATTATCGAAATGTTATAATAAATAATTATAAATATTGGCTTTGTATTGCAAAAACTTTACACAAAATACTAATATTTAAAAAATTGATGTACTTTTGAAACTCATATTGTCACCGACTTCGAGGATACATAAAGTTTAACCAATTTGTGATTAGCATGTATATTTAAGATAATTATTAAAAATAAAGAAATATCTTTTACTATATTAATATTCTCGGTGGATAAATTAGGGCTTTTAAACGAACATCATTTTTCTTTTAGAATAGGTGCATTCATGTTTTTAATGCTTTTGTGACAAACATTCGACAAAATGATGCGACAGGCGACAGGTCATTGTCTGCATGAATACAAATACAAAACACAACGAATCCAACAATAAAGGAACTACAAAACATCCTATACAACGCATATCTACTTAAATAAATGATGTGATGGCGCCTACAGCAATCGGACAACAGAAGAATACGTCATTTATATTGAAGGCATGTCAACTGGATAGACATCAACTAATTGCAAACCGAAATGGACTAATGCATTTTAAATAGTGTTGGCACAATGTTATTGCAATGCAGTAATTTAGCAAGAAAAAATAACCACATAAGTGGTAATCAGACCAGTGGTCCAAATGTTTGTTGGGTTTAGGGCCGGTTTTACAGTCCTAGTTTAAACCTAGTTTAACCTTTGTTTACTTAAATGTCTTATAAATTTAAATGACATTTAACTTTGATAGCTGTTTTACAGTGAAATTTTAAAATGAACTGATTCAAGTCGGATAAATATGGCATCACTGGCAAATGTCAACAAATTATCGATTATTTCTCTCATTTGGAACAGCTGATAATTTTATGCAAACATTTGGTAAATCAATACATTGAAAATAGATTTTAGATTAATAAAATAAATGAAATATACAAAATATCGAGCAACTTCAGTACATATGAGGATAGAAGAGTGATTTATACAATGCTGAAATACAAGAAAACAAAAAGAACACAAACATGCCGACAGACAATGCGGGAACTAGAAACAGAAAGCGTGAACGGACAGTTCAAAAAGAGTACAACTCTCATTCTTGTGGATAGTATCTGTCAAAAACATTAAGATTTTAAGCGTAGTTTAAACGGCCAACGTACGACGTTTAAACTGATTTTAAACGACGATTTAAAGTCACTGTAAAACTGAACTACGTTTAATCCACAAATCTAGTTAAACTACCACTGTAAAACTGGCCCTTAATGTTTTAAAATGATCTGAATTTGGTACATCGTTTCTATGATACTGCTCGGTTGCATTTTTGTATTGATTATAATTTTATACAATTGTTGAAATTGAATGTTTGCCATTATGAAACAAAAAACCAATTGGGAAGGTTAGATCACATGGGAAATTTTAAAGTAGGTGTTATTATGATAGTTAGGATTATCAAAATTATAGTCGGTCTAAGCCGACTATAAATACCCTACACATATGTGTGGTTACCATTCAAAGTGGTATATAGGTCACCAGGGTATACGAATCCTGAAAATAACTACAAACTTTCCATCCCTGAAGATTTTTCTTTCATTTGATACCCATATTTACAAATGGGTAGGTATACCGAATTTCAATTTTTTTTTTTTTGGAACCACAAGTCGTTTCGTGGGAAAACATTATTTTCATGTATTTGAGCATAATGTCATATATTTGAAAAAAAAAAGTTTACCTAAGCACGTATGCAGTAAAATTGATTTGTAGATGTAAATTTTATATGAGGTATTTGAACTCAGGAGGTCATGCTGATCAAGAATATATATACTTTTCCATCGATCGACTATTTGATCGACTATTTTAATATGAGACAGTTTTAAACGGATATCAATTTTTTGGATTAACTAAATTAATTGATGCGTCGGTAACTCAGAGGTTAGTGCGTTGTACTGCGAGCCGAAAGGTCTCATGTACAATATAACATATTTTCATAGAAAACATTTTACCTATATCATGCTACCTCTCGCAGATAATGGCAAACCTCCGAGAGTAAACACTGCCCATGAAAAGCTCGCACACATTCAAACTGTAGGTCCCACCATTTGAGTACAACTATAACACAATCAATGATGAGAGAGCACGGTATAAGTTCTACAGGACTGTAGGGCCAAACCATTATTATAATTTTAATGGTTTATATTATTATTTTTATTGTTTATATACCTCGTTATCAGTAAGACAACTCGTAACAGTTACAAAATATTTGTAATCGTGTAGAAGAAAGGTTTTTACATTTTTCTCATAAATTTGCAAGGCAAGAAATAACAATCCTTTCGTATAATTCTTTTTATTTTTTTATATTTTTGTAAGGTCTTATTTGATTTTATTTCATAGGAAGTAAAAATTTTTAAAAATTCTCATAGAACTTGTGAATGCCAAATTTATTCATCCGAAAATTAGAAAAACATATTTGTTAACTGACGCATGAGAATATTTCTCACGAACTCACGATTTGGATTTCTGGGGCCCTATTCTGGTTTGATGAGAAATATAAAATGAGAATGAAAATGAGATAAAAACTGTTTTCATATTCAGTTAATAATATAAAAAATAGTTTTTGTCTCATTTTATATTTCTCATCAAACCAGAATAGGGCCCCTGGTATCAAATAAAATTTGATGTGCTATTTATTATTTTTTTTAACATTTTTGTTCTTCCAAATATAATCCATCAGAATTTTAGTTTAGTTTTTAAATTATATATGACAGCTGATTTATTTATATACAATGGAAAGAATAACTACAATTATTTGCCATTTGTATTGCTTACACATCAGGAGTGCCTCGTATTGGTAGTGATGATGTATTAACGAGTAAATTTCACTCCGCACGCCATGCACGCCAAGTCATTTATCAGCTCAATAAGCACATGAACATTTTCAACGCCTCAATCCAATCAAGCAGTAAGAAACATTCTACGAAAACGATCTGCCAATCTATCTTTATAAATACAATACTACATGTACTTTGTACTAAGTATCTGTGCGTACACAGTGAATAAAGTGCACTTTATATTTTTGAAGTGCACGCTTTTAATTTAAACTTTTTGGAAATTTGTAAATTTACACATTTAATTTTAAATATTTTCATTTAAACAGTTTACACTCATGTCGCTAGTACATTGTTTATAGTGATGGCAGAAAACAAAAACGTGTCGTGAACCATTTCTTATTCTGATCAAAAAATATAAAATGCTCAAATTTTATCAGAAAATCATCATATAATACAGGCTGCTTCAAGATTATATTTTAAAGAAATGAAAGTCGATATTATATTTAAATAAAATACAATTTAATTATTCCCAAATTCGCAGTCAAATTGATTTCATGAATTAATTTGACTATAAATTTGATGGAATAAGTTTGCATTATTTAATTAAAAATATTATCAATATTATGAACGATGTTCATCAATATTAATTATCAATTGATAAACGCATTCGTAATATTGAAGTACACTGTACATCAAAATCTTTCAATGTGTTAGTAAATCTCGATTGATTAATGCAATTCGTAATATTAGCTGCGTCCCCGTGGTTTTTGATGCAGATCCGTAGATCATGTTTATATATAAAACAAACAATTAGAACCAGGTTCGTTTTTGGATCAATTACTGATCTGATACTCTGATCTGAACCTCCCCACCCTCAGAATATTATTCATATATCAGAAATTTACGTCTTATATCCCCATAAATAAAAAAATGTACATAAAAGTATGAACAACTAAAAAAAAAATTGAAAAATATAATTGGGCGGACCACGCCTATATTTAAAATTTTGAAATGCTAATATTTCATAGATTTGATTTTAATAATTTACGGATCAAATTTCCACTATGAAAACCCGGGAAATAATGAAAAAAAAGTGGGCGGATCACGCCCATTTTTGGACCACATATTTATAGGTGAATTCTAACAATACCTTTTAAATTTTATAACTATACCTTGAATACTTTTCGAGTTATTAGTTCCGAAAGAGTTATATAAAAGTGACTTGTATGGGAGGTGTCCGTTGATCGATTTGGCTCATTTTCAAACTTAGTTCCTACTTTTGGCTAAAATATATTGAGACGAAATTTCATCGCATTCTGATTAGTATTTCTCAAGTTATTCTATATTCGGACAGCAAGACGGACAGACAGACAGACAGACAGACAGACAGACAGACAGACGGACATGGCTAAACGGACTCGGGTAGTGATGCTGATCCAGAATATATATACTTTTTCCATACCGGGCACGCCTCCTAAGGGACGTTACAATATATGCACAAAGTTAATATACCCTGTACCTCATAGGTGTAGGGTATAAAAACAATAATTTACAAGTTTTTAAATTCTCTCGACTTTCATATATGCACTTGTTTTTAAGGTTAAAATGTATTGAATATGATATTTTTCGCAGTGCATGTGTTTTGTATATATTTCAGTGTTTATTATTCCAAAATAAAATAAACAAAAGCAAATTTAATGCTCCGCTTCCTACGTTTCTGCAACTGCTTTTTGCAGCCAGCTATCAACGCTGTCAGGCACTTGGGCAAATGATAGTCTTTGGGAAAAAATACAAATTTAATAAAAATAGTGTTTTCCCACATGTAAACAAATATGCTATATATTTAAACCAGTAAATAAGGTTATGGTCACCTACAATTGGGATATTTTAAATCAAAATGTATTTATTATTTAAAACAAAAAACCGAATAATATCCAAAAACCGTAAAAAAATGACACATCACATCAGATGTACCCAATTTCGATTTTTTTATAGCACCATAAGTCGGTCACAAGAAAAACATTTTTATATCATTGTTGTAGACATAAAACTCACTAAACACATTTTGAAAAATGTGGTAAATAAGTAATTTTCAAATATCATATTTTTGCAATTTTTTTTTGATTGATGAAGTCAAAATTTTTCTAAAATGATGAGAACAGAATAATTTCTCCAATTGCATTTTAACATTTAAAATTTTTTAACATTCTTATGTTTTGTAATATTAATTACGAAAATCTAGTTGGTTAGTTTTACTTCTACAATGGGAATTAAAGGGAATGGTTTAAAATGAAAAGTTCACAAAAGTAGTCTGAAGTCGACCGATCAATACAAGTCGATTTTCAATACTAGACAGGTATACGTAATGTAAGTGCGAAGTTTCATTAATTTAGATCTTACCCAACCAGAAAAACGATGCCCAAAACCTAACATTATGCTAAATATGAAAAGTTAACCATATCCGAAAGTTGTCGTAAAAGTAATCAAAAAGGTTTCGGAAAGACTTACGTATGTCAGCCTCTTTGTTGACTTTTAGCGTTCGAAAAGATAACTAAAAAGTTATGTTTAAGTCAACTATTAAAAGGAATCATCAGAAAGTTGTCCTCTAGACAGCTGATAGATAGCTTACACATGTAAAATATGACTACAAATTAATATCATATATTAGGTCGTCATTTTCCAAAAATTGATGGAAATAATCAAATGACGAACTAAAACATATCAAATAAATACAAAAATAGACAATAATAATGAAAAACCAAATGCTATGTTTTAAATTTAAATGTATTTTTATTTGAACTTATTTTAGCTGCACTGTTTGTTACTGCCACTGTTACGTTCTGAGACACCTCCTCACACGGTAGAATGACGCCCGCCGTAAGTAACTGCCCAAGAACATTTTCAATTTCATAGACCCGATTTTGTAGCGATTCATAAACGCAATTTACTCGTCGCGGTTAATATTTTTACTATCAATTGGACATTGATACACGGAGCACAAAAAACGCTAACAGCAAACGGTATGACGCAGCAAAAAAAAACTACGAATGCCAACTTTGAAGTATGACGTTCAGAGGTGCCTCTATGTGGGTTTTATCCCGATTTGTTTACTTTAAAAAGTTACCTTTATGATATATCTATACGATGCTTAATAGATAACTTTTGTAAGTTTAAGTCACCTGAAAAACGATAGTCGCAAAGATAACATTTCGTATTTTGTTCTAGTTGGATATTTCAACAAACAGACTGACAGACTTTTTGTAAGTTTGAAAATAAATTCAATAACTAAGAATGTTTCCAATTTATATCTGCATTACAACATTTATATTCAATTCGACATTAAATATAAGCATATCATCGGTGATATGGCAAAACCGCTCAACTACATGTAAAAATTATGACTAATATTGGCTTTAAGTCTTGTTTTAATTGATATTTATAAATTACTATATACTTGAGACTCTGATCAATTGATTTTGTAAGCAGTATTTGAAAATGTATATAAACGGTATTGCAGTATCACCGAAGATATTTTTTATTAAATTCTCCGCTTACTTACGACTGTAATTTTAGCTGACTTGTTTAAGGAAAAATGCAAATTTTTGTATTATGCAAATTAAAACAGTATTTATTCAGAGATGCAATAAAGTATGATAAAATGAAGTACATGTTTATTATACACATAAAATCATAAATTTGCAATAAAACAATTAAAACAAATAATAAAGTTTATAATAAACAAATTATTTATGGAAATATTAAATTATTTTGGTTCCAAATAATTTTAGCGAATTTTACATTATATATTTGATATTTTATTTATTTTTGTGCTGTGTATTATGTGATGTGTATTCGCATTTAATTGAAATCATTTTTTTATAATTTTTCAGAAATTCAATAATTTGGTAAACCATCAAAAATGCTTTGCAGGACTGAAAATGATATATCGTTTTTTTTAAGCAGATAATACCAGGAAATATTGTTGTTATAAAAACAACAAATGCTGTTTCTGGTTTCAACATATGCCACAAATTAAAATTATTTTTAGAATTTTTATTTACGAAATATGGCTGCCTTGCTGCTTGTATGCTTTATCATTCAAGTTCAAAGGGTAAAGTTTTAAAAGATTAAAAATTGTTAATTTATTCATTTATTTCAAAAGTGAAATTTACAAAACATCAAAACTTTATTTTACTTAATTTCACTTTTCCCGACAAAAAGCTTAAAGGTTCTTTTGAAATAAAATACAAAACACAGGCGTGGGTGTCAAGGTTCTGCAAGTAGTAAAAATCCATTGAATGCGTCTGCATTGAGTCGGTGGTACTGCTTTCAATATGGTAAATGTCTGCTCGTCAGAATGCATGATTATTTTATAATGTTTATCTTTGTGGTTGTACACATAAAAACCAGTTACTAGATATGTATATTGACATAAAGTAGGTACGACAACAGCATCCAGTTGAATGAGCTGAATGGGTTGTAACAGAGCCTAAGGGTAATACATGGTATTTATTTCGAACAAAAAAACATTTTGCATGTTGAAAGAGAATGACATTGTAGTATATTGGTCAAGACTTTAAAGATAGTCAGTCGAAAGCTATTCATGATAATTTTGTCTGTAGTTTTTTTTTTAATTTAAATTGAAATATATAATCGTCAATTTTGTTAAATATCATTAGAAATTGGATTTTAACCCTTAAATGCCGACTGGTTCCGCCTGGAACCAACTCAAAAAATCAAAACTTTGTTTAACGTTTTCAATTTAATCTTCCCGCTTCGACTTTTAAAATGTTTATTGATCCGAGCGCCACCGTTTGCACCGATTCCCGTTTGAAAAAAACTTCATTAGCTGGCTGTATGTCAAGTAAGGGAAACCAACCTAAAGCATATTAACTTTTGTAAAATTGCGTACTTTCAAAAAAATATTATAGTGGTGAATTTGTCGAAATCGATGCTGAAAAAAATATTGTCTTGATCGATGCAGTATCTAGAAGCTATCGTGAGTATTTAATAAATTAATTTTTTTTTAGTGGATTTTTTCGAATTTTTGACTGTTTCTTTGCGAAACCATCAGGCACCGGGAGTTCAAAATTGAGCATATGTGAAATTCTATAGAAACGTTATTTTATGTTTTTTTTTTTAAGCTTGTTTACAAACAACAGAATTCCTGATTTTCGACCAGAATAAGTGCTTGGAAATTAATGGTGTGGATACGACATTAACAATGGCTGGAGTGAATCCATAAAATAAGAACTGTGTCACAAATATTCATACTTTTAAACTTTTTTACCTTTTCCCTAGTGGAAATTTGCCCAATGCGCCATCGGGAAATGATCGGGGTTTCGTCAGGTAACCCCTATTAGATCAAATATGATCATTGCCTTGTCATGCCCTTATCATGTTCACCATAGCAGGGTTTACATTATCTAAACAGCGAATGGTCCCGATCAAAACTACATTAGTTGTTCCTCATAAAGAAAGTTTCATCGGGCAATGATCAGGTTACAATGAGGTATGATATTTTATTTCATCGGGTATTTGTAGTGCTTTCGTATGCTCATGTTTTAACAAGGCAATCGTCAGATAAATAATGATATGGGGAATTACCCGATCAGAACATGACCATTGCATGATCAGGACACTGCGTTACAAGGACATCGTGGGCCTCGTCATATCCCGATCATCTCAAATAATGACATGATCAGTTCATGAGCCCTACCAAAATGTCTACTAGGGTTTCACGATTTTTCATAATAAAATTTCTTGACTTTTGCTTTAAAAATTCTTAAGTATAAAATGCACTTTTTCAATTTTGTAGTCCGGGTGCCCAGTGGTTCCGCAAGGAACCACTGGGCACCCGGAACCACGAAAATTGACGTGATCCTCCCACTTTACCTTTTTTTTCATTTAATGCTCATTTACACATTTTGGTCAATACACCTTTTGTTTAATAAGATTTTAAAATTTCATCTACAGAACTATTTACACCTTAACATATTTATTTATTACTATAAAAGCCGCTTTTTTTTTACGAAAAACGTTGCCGAATTGACCTAAAAACAGGCACCATATAGTGTTAAAAAAAACCCTTACCATGCAGAAGAGGTCCAAATTGTACATGACGTTTGACACGCAAAATGAAAATTAGTTTTGGGGTTGGACGTACCATCGAACGGTAAAAGGGTCGGACAAAGAAAGAAAGTGATGTTTACATGAAATTATACACAGTAAAAAAATCTACTTATACTGTCTTATAACAATAACACTAGACAACAAATGGAGACCTTCTTTAATTATCCACGATCTTAGTATGATTTTCAGATGGAATTCAAGATTCTAATCACGACCTCACGATACTCAGTTTTTTCAGACTGCCTCAAGTTTTTTAGTTATTACGTAGTACAAATATAAGATAATTTTCGTGTTTTTCTACATATTTTATCCTTTAACATTTTAGAGATTTGAGTTATCGACCCAATTTCTTTTATATTCCTCTGAGAATACTTCAGATAATAATTTGAAATGAACTTAATGAAATTCGGATAAATCTAACCGAAGTTATAACCAATCAAACACAAAAATATTGATTTTAAGGTGTACCTATTATTTATTGCATAACATATTAAGTTTTCATAATTCAATAAAAGTATATATTATATGTGAAACTAAATCCATAATTCTATGATTCCTCTTACTATTGCATAACATATTAAGTTTTCATAATTCAATAAAAGTATATATTATATGTGAAACTTGCTCCATAATTCTATGATTCCTCTTACTTTTTTTTTGCAAATCACTCTTTATGTCTTCAGATTAAATACAAATTCACGCTTACGATTTTTGATTTAAATTTTCTTTTGTGGTGCTCCTTTTAATCAATATAATTTTTTTGTCCATCAATTATTCATAGAAATTTCAACAAAACCTTAAACCAGTAGAATTCAGCTTTGCATAAATGTATTACTTTCCATGGGATTGCCTCTGTATCCTACAATAGTCAAATGAAGAACACCTATTAAATGCTTGATGCATTATTTCATTGCTTTTTTATTTAAACTTTTATTTAAACTTACTAATGTTAATTCAAATTGAATTATATTCAAAATAAGAGTATATTTGCTTTTTACTAGTTTTAGTTATTATTAATATATAAATATTTACAAACATTCACTAATCGTTATAATTAGTATAGTCTTAGCAAAACCACACAATTGCTCAGAATATTTAAATGAATTCCGTATTTACATTTACTACTGACCAAAGTTGTCAGTTTTGCAGGGAAAAATATAGCTAATGGGATTTTCCGTCCTTGCGGAAATGATACACGAGGGCAATTTCTCACATGAAGAAAATGCAGCGGTGGAAATTTTGTGATCATTGGTGGCAATTTGTGAGCATTATTCTCTATGGGATATTGTGAGAATTACATGCGGAAAAAATGTATTTCGTGTAAAAATTTCATCTGGCAACTGTGCTACTGACTGAACAAAAATAATAATAATACAAGTGGTTTCTTTGTGCTATACAAAAGGCGCTACAAAAATTCGAATTTGCCCGGGAATTAGGTTCAGGTCATACTCTTACGTCATATATTTTTATTTTATTATATTTCTAAACTTTTTCTCTGTGTAACACTTTGAACTAATTTTTTGTGCAGCAGTTTCCAAGAACAATACTGCAAAAAAAAGCACTATAAATAAATATAGCACACAGGATATAAAGTATCAAGAGTAAAAGTAGTGTAAAACAGAAAAAGTAGTTAACAATGTACAACTACATATAGGGGGAAAAAACAATTGTTTAAAATAGAAATGAGAATAAAAATAACTATTAGAAGACATACAAAACAAAATACGACTTACTGCACTCTGGCATTTATCTTGACATTTAAGGCACAAATTTGATGTGCATTATTTTTATTTCTCATGTTTTGCATAGCTCAAATTCGAAACACATTTTCAGTATACTTTCGGTTTCATTTAATGCTATGACTCGAGATTTAAAAGCCATCGACCGACCGACCACCACCAAAAGCGGAAATACGAGCGCTGGTTAACGTGTTGGATGACGCTCTAACTACGGCCAACTACGACTAGTTAGGCTGTACTACTATGACGTATACAAGTAAGGGGTAGGGTAATAGCATCAAAACGAATGCTTCTATAGCGCAGTGAAACAATGGTGAAACCAAATCCCCTATAGAACAAATTATAAAGCAATTTAGCTGCAAGCGCGTATCATGAATTTTAACAAGTCATGCAATAGGTTAAAGAACTTTGTATTGTTTTTGTTGCTGTTGGATTTTACCGCTTTTTTTATTTTTTTGTTTTTGCCTATAGCTTATGTTATGGTAGGTAAACCGTCTTTTAATGTATAAAGTTTTAATTAAAAACCAATGCAACTTGAAAAAATGCAGTGTTTATCAACGTGTATTGAGAAATTATTGCGATAGCTCTAAGGTTATATTGGAAAATTGCATGTCAGTTGTTGTAAAATAAGTTGCAATGAATTCTAAAATAATGTTAGACCTTATATTGTGCATGCGGGCAAAATTTATCACGAATTTCAAATTTGAATGCAGCGTTTTTGGTTGAAAACGTGTGATTTGTAGTAAATATGAATGCTGATAAATAAGTTTTATTTTTATATAAATATTGATATTTTTATTTTGTAAGCACTAAAGCTAAAAAAACAAAACCTAAAGGTTCCCATACACGATAAAACATTGTCGTACTACATGTTGTATGAAATATTGTATCGTTTATGCCGATGTCGTACGACCAAAAGTCATCTATGCATGCTGGTTGAATAAATTCAAATATTTTTGATTTCAAGCCATACAACCATCAAACATGCTTAAAATTTTTTGAATATTTGGATTTTTCTTTTAAATTGAACTTTATCGATTTTATTTAGGTACAAATTCGTATCTTATGTTATAAAAATTTCTTTAAAGAAATTTTTCAATCAATATTCATTTATTTATTGATGTTGTATAATATGTTGGGCAACAGTTCGATAAGTTTATGGCGAATGAAATCTACGTCGCATTACAGGTCGTACTACAATGTTCTATCGTGTATTTGAACCATAAAGTACATAAAAAACTGAAGTTCAAGCACAAAGTATATTTCGCTTCTTTGGTAACAGTGTCACTTAATGTTACGCGCATAGTGTCAATATGAATTTGAATTGACATCCCATTTGCGTTTTAAAGCAAATAATGTTAATTTTGCCCCGATCACTTGATCAGTACCAACCCAATAGACGAAATGTTTATGTTTAAGCCCTAGCGAATATTTTTTTGATTTTTCTTGTTTTCTATAATATTTTTTGACTATTCTCCAAGCTTTAATAATAAAGTCGAAATCATGAATTATAAAGACTTAAGTATAACTATATAAAATAGTTCATATAAACTGTAGTAACTATATTTAAAAGTATAAAATCAAGTGTCTAAATCAAGTAATTCTAATGTGTAAATATATGTGTATATCAAAAATTATGAAATTAACTTGATACTTGCTTCATAATAAACAGCGAATTGGGTTAAAAATTTGTGTTCTTCAAGCTCACTAGCATTGAATATTATACCCTTATTAAAAACTTGAGAACAACATGTAAAATAATTATTTCAAACCTATACTTTCTACACTCAGAAAAAAATTACCTCAAATCCTATTAAAATTGGTCAATAGATTTAATAGTATACAAAAAATAAATCTTTTCATATAAACTCAATAACAATTTCATGGTATTTTCTAGTATTTAATGGTATTTTCCGATAAAAATAATAATTAATCCTATTGACTATTTTTAATAGTAAAAAAACTATTATTCATATAGTATTTTTTTCTGGGTGTACACTTGTAATGACTAGACATTGACTAGAGATTGGTTTGAAGTGAAGGCATAATTTTTATTTCGTTTTTTATGCGAAGGCGTTGCTCTCAGACTTCAAACAGAAAAATACGTTTCAATGTTTTTCATTCGAGTTTGAATATTGTAAAAAATCGCAATTATAGTCGCCATATCATTACTAACTACAAAATTCATCAAATATTGCGTCTCAATTATTAAAAACGAAATTCTGCAAACGGTGTACGAAAACCCGCAACATCATGTGCCTTTTTATGAAAATGGAACCACGGAGACCCGGAAAACAGAGCTAATAATAATGACCAATATTTAATACTTCTGCGATTTAACATGAATGTTCCTTTTCACTTCCATTTTATATTTCCAATTCCATTTTATATTGTCTTTATACAGAAAATGCAGTATACGAATATGTTGAGAAAATAAGTGTAATTTTATTGTGTATTTTAATATGAATATCAAGTGTCTATTAAGCTATTTTTGAACTATGATATAAGTGTGATTATTAACTATATATAGGCTAAAATTCAATCCATTAACAAGTGTATAGATCAGCTTGAAATATTAGTGTATTTCAAATAGAATTCAAAGTTTCCTTCAACTTCGATATGCGTGCATATTTTAAGTTAGTTCTACATTGCAATATGATTTGAAAAATAAGATAGATAGTAAAAAACGTTTTGATGGAGAATGCTATATTTTACAACTTTTTAAATTACGTTTCTCCGTGCCATTTTAATTCAATGGCAAATGTTTATTGGGAATACTTTGAAAGTATCTTTTTATACCGTACACTAAAAGTGAAAGAAGTTTCTTACGAAATCTATTAAGAAATTCGATAATTGATATTGTAATCGTGTCATAATAGCAACTATTTATTGATTGTCTACACAAATGAAGTCACAGATCGATCTTAGATGAGCTAATAGGATATGTTTCGACTAAGGTAGGGACGTCGATATAAATTCTTGATGAGCATCGGCACCTCCTGAGTCGTGGTGAAAATAAACATTATCACTTATGTTTACTATATTTAAAGTCGCCTTGACAATTGTAAATTTTACGAAATTTATTACTTCTTTATTACTTCAACTTAAACTCAAATCTTAAGACAATTTCGAGATTGCGGCGCTCACACTATATAAAATTCCAAATAAAAACTTTAATTCAAAACCATCCATATGTGAGCAGTTGTCAGACAACAACGAACTTTCTAATGAACCCAAGGGAGTGTTCTCTTCTTTTAGTTATTTCAACTTTATTAATTCTGCATGTTTAGCTGCAGTGACTTTCATGAATTCTACAAAAATGTACACCAGACATGCGGCAATTTATGAATTTATTAAATGGTATTTTGATATTCAGACACTCGAGTTGCATGCTAATGAAGAACCATCACCCCAAGAGACTGACGAGTCAACAGAAGTCGGTAAACAAAGCAACAACTAAAACAAAAACGCAATATTAAATGTTTATAATTTCATTGGAACACAAAAAAACACGACATAAACAATTAAACAAGAGAGTTAAGTGACTAATGAAGAAAAGAAGCAAAACTAAATGGTGAAAAACCATCTGGCGGACACAATGCAAACACAAACAAACTCCACAACCACACAACAATCCTTGAATTGGAGCCCACGTTCAATGTCCTGCGCAGGAAAAGCATAAATAAATAAAACCATTTTACCAGTTTAAAATGGTATGGAGACCAACAAGCGAGACAGTTTAATATAACCAAATACAGTCTCAACGTAGGAACCAACGTTTCTGGAGTTTCAAACTAAAGTTGAATGGCTGGTTCTTTACTTTTATGGCTGCGAATTAATGTTGACTGCTTGTAATATTCAAGAATTTGTGACTAATCGGGTGTGTTTTACATTTATTCCTAGACTAATGTTACTGAAATGATTCATTGAACTTTATTCTTTATTTGGATACATTTTATAGTATTCTCTTTGGTAACGTTTCGTTTAATAGTTAGAATTTATGAATTTATATCAGGAAATCCGAAACCGATTAGTTTTTTTCCTTACTGCATTTTTCATTAAAAATAAAAATCAAATTAACTATGGAAATCGGCATACCATAATAATACTTAACACTGTAACCGAGATCGAACCCATTTTTTCTTTTTTTGATATTCAATAGTAAAAGGACTATTTAATATTGTATTAAATATTGAATGAAAACATTTCGAAATATCAGTTGAATTTCATAAAACTTTTGTATACAAACCGTAGTATTAAAATCAACAGACTCCCCCAAACAACAGCATATAAGACTTCATTCAATGTAGACGTATTATATATGGACAGAAGCTTGAGAAAATTATGAGGTCGTTGTCATCGAAATGAAAAATAAGGACAATGACGCCACATATAAAATGGCTACAAAAAAAGGGAAAATGGCTACTAACTGCACAACTGAAATGAAAGAATTGGCAAAAATGTGACTATTGAAATAAAAATATTAAAGTGGTGGCGCATACAAAACGAATATAAATAAGAGAAGAGAAAATCACACAAATGGATTTCTGTATGGTATAGGTATCAGTTTTAAAGCCTAAGCATGAATTATAAAATAGTTAAAGAAAAACTGGAATTTAAATATAGGGGTGATTTTACTTTTCGAAATATTTTATTTTCGAATCGATATCAATATATAGCTTTCGTTCGAATTTCGATCGAATTATTTTGCAATGTATTTTAAATTTGATGTCTCGATACATTAAATTAATTTTTACATTAAGTAAAAACACATGAATGATTTATATTTATATGAAAATGAAAGCTATATTGAAAAATCTGATTCAAAATATATTGAATGGAAAATTTCGTACAAAATTTATGGAAATTCAATTAAAAGCATACTGACCGTAACTAGTAGACCTATAGATACGGTGACTATTATTTCAATAAGCGTAATATTTGTATGTATAATACTCCGGCCCTGTATTATTTTCTCGACTCCAAACAATTTTTTTTTTTTTGGATTTTATCCACTTAATCCCTTCGGATTCGACATTGAATTGTAGGTCTCACCAATTTAAGTACAAATATAACACGCACAGCTCAAATGGCGAGAGAGCTCGGCCGAAGTTCTATAATTGTAGGAAGGAATAACTTTAAAAACCGATAAATCCTCTTGAAATTATGTTATTTATAAAAACTCAAAAAAAAAAAACATTAAAATCTAAAAAAAATTCAATGCAATCAAAAATATAAAAATTCCGGTGGAGTGGATTTATAAAAAAAATCCGTATTTTTTCCAGCCCTGATTTATTAAGTTTATTTAACAGAAACGTACATATACAGTAAAAAAAGAGGATGGCGGCAGTCAAGCAAAAAAAAAAAAAGTTCACCCTAGTTATTCCCATTATTCCACAAAAATCCAAAAGATGAAAAACCATGATCTATCTCCACCTACCCCTATTTTAAATCGGAAATTATTGCAAGGCGTCAGCCTACAAATGACCAAACTTGAAATCCAAATTGGGATTATTGTGGGTAGTGGGGACACCAAAGGGATTCTCTTTAAGTATGGCTGTATCCGCCAATTCATGGCAAACATGAAATTTTTGAACATTTTTGACAATTTTTCATATTTAAGTGTGGAGGTGGTGATTGTGGTAGAATGGTTTGTTGCTAATGTTTAACTTATACCCTATCGTGTGCTTGTGTTGTGTTTAAAACTGATTTCGGATTATCATTAAAATTAGTAGTGTAAAAATAAAGAAAACATTAAATAAATGATAAAAAATTCAATTTGTGAAAAAAGGGATAACAAAAACCAATTAAACAAATGAAGGACAAAAGATTAAAAATAAATTTCGAAGCACAAGGGGTTAAAAATAAGGACTGTCCTCCCAAAGAAGGACGAATACTGCATATTTGATTATCTGAAAACACGAATCTATTGAAAACAAAACGAAAACATTGAATGACATTTATAAAAAGATAGGGTTGTTCTTGCGGGGTTTTTTCTTTTTTTTTACACCAATTTTAACAAATTTAACCAAAAAAAACTATTCGAAAACATGCCATATATTGTAATTTTCTTGATTTATGTTCTATCGATTATTTGCGACAATTACCATTGATTAAAAGCTTTAACAACCACAAGTCTACAAGAATATTTTTATTAAAGCTTTATTAAAATACTCAATTTTACTTTTTGCCCTTGTGTTATTGATTTTTTCTACATATTTCATATGCCACCCACTTATAAATATCTTGTTCATGTTATTGTTGTTTCCCGGTGGCATTTGCATTTGATTAAGCAATCCTGCTGCTACTGATGCCGTTGCGGTGGTTGTTCTTAAAATGCTGATGCGTTAGTGATGCTAACGTCGTCTCGACATGTTGTGATGTGGCGCTTGTGATGATTGCATTTTCATTGGTTGTGAAGTTATTCTCTAAGGGCAACACAAGAATGCCGCCATCACGGCGTCAATGCGTGTCACCAAATTACAGTTCATGAATGTCATTTTGGACATTTGAATATTTTCATATATAGAAGGCAATGCAAAGCTTGTAAAAAGGATTTTTGGTTTCTTTTTAAAGATTACATTTTTAATATTTCCGAAATGGGTGTCATATTGTAAGTACTACAAATTTTTATGATTTATATTAGTTGCTTTTTCGGTATTCCGGGGTTCAAGGCAATAATGCCGACATACGATAATTTTTTTTTTGTATTATTTTAATATATTACGTCATTTTTGTTATTTTGTATTATTGATATAAGCAAATCCAGAAAACTTTTAAGTTTAGTAGTTGAAAAAATTTTTAAGAATTAAGAACGTATCTATGTCCTTTTATAATATAAATCCTATTTCTGGCTTCACTTTTAAGGAAAGCCGCCAAAGTAAGGGGTAACTTTTTTGTGGTGATTAATAAAATATATATTGAATAGGTAGTGTGAGAAAATTGTGAATTTTTGAAATTTTACCTGCAAATTTCTATATTTTGAAACGAAAGGCTATTTAACAAAAGTGACGTCATTTTAAATATATATTTTTTTAAGTCAAGTAGCATGAAATTTAAATTTTTGTGACGAAATTTTAAGGTCAAATTTTCGTTTAGAAATACTGAAAGTGGACATAAAACTTAACTTAAATTTTAAAGTTCTTCTGTAATGTTGATACTAGAAGCACATTCAAGTGACATACCTTAAACTCATTGCTATTGCATTATATTGTCATATCAACAATAACGTAAATACCACTCCGCACACTTTCAATATGAAGTGCAACATTTTTTTTGTGAGTTTTCATTGCACATGCCATGGAATAGCTTTTGATGTAATTTAAATTATGATGGGAAATTATTAGATTAAACAAAGTTTAATCCTATCCAAATAAAATTTTATCTGAGGAAATTATGTTTTTTTTTGAACAATTAAGCCTAAAATTCACATTTAAAGTGCTCCTGTATTTTAAAACGTTTTTATTAGGTTGTTTTCTAGTCTGTCTGTTCGGTACAAATTTTGAAATTGGTTTTAAACTACCTTCGCGATGAGCTACAGACTTGAGATTTTAAATATTGCCTCCAATTGGATAACAATGCCATATTATCGTTTTCTTGCCAACCGGTTAATCGTGGTTCTATCGCCATGGTTCCATACTAAAGACACTGTGAAACTTAAAAATTTTAGGCCTTTCGAATCAGAAGAAAATCTAATTGACACAAACGTGGGGCGAAATATAATATAATCTATTGGATCCTTAAAGTTCACATTAAAAACGTTTTATATTAAAAGCGAGAGTCAATTGAAAACTTTCAATGCGTTTTCTGCAAATTTGCTTTTTTTGAGTTATGACCCTCTTGTAGTAAATGAGCGATATTTTAGAACCATTTTTTCTAACAACTCATAGCCTACTTTTACGATTACCCTTCTGATTTGATTTTTCCATTTTTGTGCGGTATGAGATTATCGTGGGATCAGGGGATGTGATGACTGTATCCTATTATTCGTGGAGAGTTTGTTTTGGGTTGATTATTGTTTTAATTTTTCAACTTTGAAATATAAATGTAAAGACATGTTCGACCCTTCTTAGTTTTTTTTAGTTTTGTTGTTTCTTTAAACCAAAGATAAATTAAATATTTGCTTTTAAAGTAGTCATCAAATTGCCAGTTATAGAAGTTTTCATGTATTTCACAGAATGTTTTTTTACAAGCTTTTATTTAGATATTGGATATGATTTCAATATCCAATTGGCACTGCAATATATGATTGTTAAATTAATTAAATGATTTAATTAATGCTTTGGACACCCCTTAAAGATTGGAAAAATCCTGAACATTGTAGTTTTTTTTAACGGCAAAATTAAATTAAAATTTCAACAAGTGATTATTTGTTCAAACATATTTAATTCAAATGTATATAATGATTTTTAATATTTTTTTCTCTCTAAAACTAGTTAATTCAGATAAACCAGGTCTTTTCCAATAGAAAGGTAACAAAAGTTGCATTAAAATCGATTTTGAAAAATATGTATTTAGTAACATTTAGTTCTACAACGACGATAAATGAACAAATATTTAAAATAAATGTTATTAGTTCTTTACATTTTTACTACAAAACAAATTGCAAGAAAAAGTACTAAAAATTAAACTTTTACAAATTACTGAAGATGAATATGAAACTATAAAATAATAATTAAAATTTTGTGCAACAACAAATCCACATACATGACTAATAATAAAAAATATAAGAGAGAAAACTAAACAAACAATATGGACGAGGCCAAACTTAATAACAACGTAACGTATAAAAGACTGGTTTTTGGACGGTGAAAAAAATTCACAAAAGGCGAAGCAGCGATAACAGCAAAACTGCCCTCCAATTCCAAATCGAGGGTAACGGCAACGTCAAAGATGCCACTTTATTTAAATGTTTGCATAATTCAAAAAGTTAGTTTTGACATAATTAAAACAAAAAAAATGCTAGTAATTTTGTAATTAAATAAATAGCTTAATATTTAATATTTATTTTTTTTTAAATGTTAGCTAAACCTTAATAAATTAAAGGTGGCCACGCTGCAATGTGTTTGGTTGGGAGGGGGACGACTTCAGTCGAATCAAAGACTATAAGACGTGCGACTTCGCAAAAAACATATTCAACATAGCAAAATCCTGTTTTTTATGATATTTTTTGGTACACGGATTGTGTACATGAGCTCTGCCGCATCTCTGCTTGCATTGTTGTTGTTTCACCGTGTAAAATTTTCAACAACACAAAACAGCTGTTTGTTAATTCAGATGCTGAAAATTTTGTGAAATTTGCCAAAATTTACACATTTTTTGCAACCGAACTACTCAAATGCAGAAGTTTTGAGTTACACGTAATGAGTCTAAAAATTTGCACTATTTTTTTAAAACTATGCCTAAAATTCATAGTCTAAGGGAAAAGTGAAAAAATAATTAACATTTTCTGAAAAAATTGTAAAATTTACGAGAAAAAAATAGCAATTTGGTGAATAAAACCAGTGTGTCCCCCTTTTCATTAGTTTAGGGAAAAAGGGACAAAACTTTTGCAAATATTACAATATTAAAATAAATTTATTATATATTATGTTTATCTTAATATTTATATTATAAATCGTTTTTATAATGAAATTATGTGTATGGAACAATATTGCGCTTAAATATAATGAGGACGTTAAATAAAATAAACTAAAATTGTGAATTTACTTACGGCCGGTTGAATACAGTTATCAGTTAAAAACAATCTGACAAATAATTTTTTTTTTAAATAGATTAACTAATCGATTTCCATCTCTAACTCATGGTTAAAAGTTGTATGCATCCGTGCATTAAGCAATTAACAGTCCGATAATCCCTTTACGTAGAGATATTTTAAAATTTTGTCCTAGTTGACAATTTCGTACGCTTGTTCAGCCAAATATAGCTCTTCATCATGTCTGACAACGATATCATCCATAATTCGTATCAAAATCGGTTGAAAATTGTACCCACACTATCAATTTTTGAATAAAACTAAATATATATAAACTAAAACGTTGTTTACGTTTGTTTTGAGTATTTTTATGCTGTCAGAAAATTAATTTGTTATTAAATTTCTGTTTGGCGCAAACATCAAAAGCAGTGGTGAATATGTTGAATATAAAGGGGGAAAAATGTCTAAAATGAGAAAATCTGTGGCATTATTGTCCAAGTTGAATAAAAGTTGTCTAAGTTGAATAAAAAGTTGTCCAAATTGCGACTGCAACGCACACTAACAAAACGATTTTTACATCTACATTGACGGAGTTTCATGTCTTGTGGTCTATGAGTCGAATCGGCCAAGTTTAAAGTCAATAACTGAGTGGAATAGATTCGAAATAGCTAAGCTGCATTTTATGGAAACACAATAGAAATTAGCAAATAACTAAAAAATTAAATAATTTTATTTTTGTTTAAAATCAATAAATTTGTTCAATTTTTGGAAAATTTACCTGTGAATTTATCTGCTGGTAATTTTTCTGATGAATATCCAATTGGAAATTGTTATACGCTCAAACCAATTTACACTATATCTAATTGCATTAGCTCCTTGTATAACTCTAGTTGTTAATTAACTGCAATTTGCTTTTTAATTGTTGTCTAAATTTCACTTGAAATAAACTGCATTTTTTTACACACACAAAGAAACACATGTTGTTTCGGTAATCGGAAGAATCAAAAGTAAAAACACGAAAACGCATCCAATCGACACGACGGTTGCTCAGGTTCTTGTCATTCAAAATCCGCTGCTACACTAACAGCTGACGTTGGTGGTGGTATTTGGTATTTGCGATTTGTGGGGAGTTTTACGCAGTGGTGCCCATAAAAGCCACCTTTTGGGATTAATTCCAAAATTGAGATTTCTAGTTCTTAACGAGAATTGGGATTTCCCATGGGATTTTAACTTTAATTGGGATTTTTTTTCCAAACGGACAAATTTATACCTTAAGTGAATATTCATATACATTTCTGGTTTTTAAATGTAATTATATCCATGGTTGAAATATATACAGGTTAGTTCATCTAGACAGATAGTTGGCATACAGAACCTTGAGAATGTCAAGAAAAAAAAATTGAAAAAAAAAACAATTAATTGTCATTCTAATTTTTATTTAAAGATTATGATTTTGGATTTATTTTTCACAATTTTATTAAAATTTCACTGCACAAATTAACTATTTTACATTATATATGCACGATGGTTCATTTTGAAATCTTGGAGATCGTAAAACTTTTTTAAATGTTGAGATTTGTTGATGTTGAAATTTGAGTTTTTGTTAATTTTCTAAACTTGTAAACAAAGCATACATTTTTTTAAAATTTTTCGTAAAGAAATGTTGAACCTTTCAAACAGTTTTCAAAAAAAAGTAAATGGCGCCTGAATTTTGAAAGATGACTTAACCTGTATATACTTCAACCATGACTATATCTATTATTTTTATTGACAAAATTGTGCACATGTAGCTTTTAACTACCACAGTTTAAATATAAACGAATAATTATTAATAATACGAACTTATCAATGTGTTTTTCGTTATTATTAATTGGAAGTTACGACGTATATGTTCGCATATTGTGGCTAACAACAAAATTAATTAACACAGAAATCTCATATAATTAAAAAACGACCATATAAATTCCATGAAAATTAAAAACGACTTGGAAACACCACAACTTTATTTTTTTTTACTTGCGTTCGATATGTTTAAATCCCAAATTTTACAATTGGTGTGTTCTTAAATTGTAATTGCATACAAAAAAAGTAAAAAAGTACACAGTCATTAAAAAAATCACATGGGAATTAGCTTTCCCACAACAGTTAATAATTACAAACGTATTATGTTCCATATATGTTGCATATACACCCAGAAAAAAATACTGTATAAATAATAGTTTTTAACAATTAAAAATAGTCAATAGGATAAATTATTATTTTAATCGGAAAATACCATTAAATACTAGAAAATACCATGACATTGCCATTGAGTTTATATGATAATATTTATTTTTTGTATACTATTAAATCAATAATTGTCCTATTGACCAATTTTAATGGGATTTGAAGGAATTTTTTCCTGGGTGTATATAATGAAGATCCTAATAGGAACATGTTTATTAATAATATAGCTAATTAACTTTAAAATGGTATAAATGTATATTATTATATACAATATATTTATTATATCCACTACATACGTCCATGGAACGTTGGGTTGTGAAAAAAGGACAGTCGGAATAGTATAATTTAAGAAATAAAAAAAAACACTTTTTCAAAAAAATTCAAAAATTGCTTTTTTTAGGTGTGCGTTAAAACTAGAGAGGGTAGAATATAAGCTTTAACTCAAAAACTTGAATCGTTTGTTAAATTAGAGTTGTAGTTTGCGGAAACATCTGTTGGAAAAGACATATTATTATGCCTTAACATATTTTTGACATTATGTGCAGTTTTATTACATGACAAACATTTACGCTTATGGCACTGCGTAGGATCTTTATTATTTTTATTTTTAATCCACACAAGTTCCACATTTAAAATTACAATTATTTATAATTAATTAATTTTTATGTGGATTCATTTTAATTATTTTAATTACTTAAATATCAGTGATAAAGCGTGGCGCGAGTGCAAAATATAAGTTTTTCAATAAAATGTTCTGACATAATTCGACCATATCGTTTCTGATGACATAAACATAAAATTTGTCTGTCATAAACATTAACATGAGATATTGGCTGCATTCAGCGAGCTCAGCATTTGTGCAGTTGTTGAGCAATTTGCGGTTGAATGGCATGATACCATCGACTTGTTTAGTGAGCGTTAGCCATTTTTTCCAGCATAAAATTTTTGCGCTACATTTGCGCTGCCTTTGTTATCGATGACATTTTAACTCAAATATTTATAAACAAAAATGGAATTTAGATTGGAAAATATGTTTTAATCAATTAAAGAGTTGTATGTAATTTTAATAAAATATTAATAATAAATTAATTTGTAAATTGACAGCTGTAATAGCGGTGCATTCAGTACATGTGAGCGATTAGGTACTGAGCAGTTTCGCAACTGCTGAGGTCGCTGAATGCATCCATTGATATTGGAGACGCACGCGTGTTAGAAAGAAAAAGAACTGTTCGGACGCATGAATGCAAGCATATCTTATGGAACTCCCGCATTATTATGTATTTTCTGCTTAAACGAATACAGAATTCGAAAAATTCGAAATGCACCTTCGAAAATTCGAACTGGAAGAAGAAAAAAAATTGCGGCATTTTCGCACAATCACACGACGACAGTGCAAAGAAGCATTTTACCGCATACATCGTCGACAGTAGAAGTTTTTTGGGACAGTGAATTGATTTTAATTTTGTGTAATACTTGCAATTTAATCTGTTTTAAAACAATTTATTTCGATAATACAAATAAGGTGTGATTTTCAAATAAAAGGTAAGTGAAAGACACAATGGATTCAATTTTAAATAAAAAATAATTTTCAAGAAATGCAATGATTACCGAAACCACGCTATTAAAGAAAAATAATGGTTGTGCATTTGTTTTTTCTTTCTTTTGAAAACAAGATACATGATATTTGTGCTAATATATATATTAACGAAGGTGAATGAACTAATTTGAGGCAGTTCGTATATTTTGTTTTTGCGCATTTTTATTCAATAATTTGTGTTTTTTCCGCGCTTTTTGTGAGCATCCATCTATCGTTATTCTCAACCATCCATATTTGTTTTTGCAATCATTTGCAAAGTCAGATCTGTTGCTGCGACAGCGGCGCGGATATTCTGTAAACGTTGCCGTTTGCTGCTGCGTTGCCAAATGACGCTGCCGGCATCACAGGGTGTTTCTCAAATTTGACAGTGTTAAACATTTGTAAAAATTAAAATTGTTCGATTTATTTTAAGCAGAGAGTATATTTTTGATATGGAGTTTGCATATAGGTTGGTTTGCTGCCACCTTTGTCAAATAAACATTGGTTATGTGGAAATTGAAACGAAAATGTTGTCAATAGACCCATTTTCAAAAGCTAAATTCCGATCTTTCCTGCCGTATTTTTTTGGAAAGTTTTTGTTGCAAATTAACCGCGTACAGATCCAGTTTTGTCAACTGTTTTCCTCTGTTAACTTCAATCTGTAAAATTCCACTTCCACATAAGAAATGTTTTCGGCAGCTATGCCAGAATACATTTAAAAATCTCTATTAATAATATATATTCTCTCTCGGTCTCAACGTTAAAATTATCTATAGTTCATATTTACAATGCATCAAGCCCTATTTACAATGCATCAAAACTTATTGACGCGTCTGAACCATCTCAAAAATGGAAACCGAAATGGATTTGAATTATGAAACTACTTTAATTAAATAAAAATTAAAAAAAATGCAGTAACACTTTGCTTAATCAGTTTATCAAATTATTGATAAAACATGGATTTTTGTAAACATCAGTACAACAATTTTAAAGAGTGATTCTTTAATTATTATTTTTAAAGTCTATTATTTAAATTATTTTAGAAGTAGTCGATGACTGCATTTTAAGGAATACCTCAATCAAAATATTTTATCAAGGATACCGAAATTCTCGCTATATTAAAAAAAATATGGTATTATTATTTTATGTTTAGAATTTCTAATCAAATATTTAAATTCCATATAACTCAAATATTAATGACACATAATACCAGCAATAAGGATATCAAATTTCATAAAATTTTGCTAAGCGTTATATTTATCCATTCTACACGGTCTTGTTGAATGATTAAAAAAGTCAATGTGTGCCACTATTACTTTTCTAATCTATAATGCCTCTATTGTTAACTTTTTAAATACCTACTGGCACATTATAAAATAAAAGTAATGGTGTCTGTATAATTAATCAATGTTTCTGTAATTTTTTAACCACTTTTACTGGAGTTTTTGAAACCGTAAATATATTTCCTAACTAATGACAAAAGCACTTTTTATAGTTTATTGCGTTTCAATTAAATTTTAACCTTTTACTCGAGTTTTTGAAACCGTAAATATATTGCGTAACAAATTACAAACCCACTTTTTATAGTTTATTGCGTTTCAATTAAATTTTAAACTTGCCAATTTGGGAACCAAAACTGGAAAAACTCACTGAAAAATAAGTTTTAATGATAAACTACAAAGCAATATATGTAAATATTACTCAGAATAACAAAAAATATTTCCTAAATTACTTAAAACATAAAAATGATATGTCTCATGTTTTTTTTTTAATATATTTTAGACTTTGACTTCTTATTATTTTAAATTATCTATCTGCTTCTTCTGTATACTTCATTAAGAAGTCTTAAGCTAATATTTTAGATAAGTCGGAGGAAATTTGGGTTGATCTGACCGAAATTATGACCAGTCAAACGCAAAAAATATACAACACATCGATTGTAAAAATCGACAAATAGAATCATATTAAACATTGTAATCGTCACTTAAAGGGTTTCTTTAACAGGGACGGTACAAAAGTAGAGCGACAGGGACAGCAAACGACGCCATATGGCAAACCTTACATTTCTCTTCAGTAAGGTTTGCCATTTCATGATGGAAAGATATACGAATTTGAATTTCGGTAGTAAATTTTAATAATTTCGACTCGTTGTTGGCTCGTATATATTTCCAACATGAAATGGCAAACCTTACTGAAGAGAAATGTCAAAAGAGCGGAAAGAAATATGGCGTCGTTTGCCGTCCCTGTCGCTCTTCTTTTGTAGCGTCCCTGTTGAAAAACCCTTGAAAAAAAACTTTTGTAACGCTCTTATTAAAAACCCTTTAGTTGTGGGACGAATTGGAAAAACAGGCGTGGTACCTCATATACAATCTCACAATTATCCACTATTTGCATTTGCAAAAACTTCGCACGGATCCAGCTAGGTTTATATATACTGTCGAAATAGATGATTTTGAAACTTAATATCGAAAAAATTGCATTGAGCTTTTCGATACCCACAAACCCTTCAATTGTTCTGCATTCTAAGCAACATATTTTTGAAACAAACGCCAAATAATTATTGATCAGCAATACAGATTACCCTTCTTTTTTTATTGAAATTCATAAATTTCGCACTATTAAAAATGAATCTTAAACCGTTTTATTTTGTGAATAGTTTTTATTTATGTTTGATTAATGTTTAATTTGATAATAATAAATATATTTGTATGTATGCAATAATAATTAATAAGGCAAAGCGTTTACATAAAAATACATTTTGTTTTGTTTTCTTTTATAATAATTTATACAATAAATATATTTGTTGTTCTTCTGCAACTGTATTAAATCAAAAGAAACCCTGTTGATTTCTGCAATATTTGTTTTTTTTTTTATAATTGTTTTATTAATAAAATAAGCAATATAAGCATTGGCGCGTGGTTGAATTTTAAAAATAATTCGTTGCATTAACCAGAAAATAGGTATTGTTATTTTAAAGATAAGGGTTTTTAAATATGTAGATATTAATTAATTATATGTATAATGTATATGCCGTATTATATATATATATATGTATATTATATGTACTTGTATAGCGCATTAGGATGAGCTTGGTATTTATTTTACTTAGTTTTTATGTTTTTTTTTTTTTTTTTTTTGCAAAAAAATTATACTTTATTTCGCAAAACTTTTAGCTTTGCAAAATAGTTTAAAGTTCGACGCTGGCAAAACAAAAAGGGAAAAAACTATCACAAGCTTGTAAAGTAGTGCTACTCAGTTGTATAAAGAGTTAGGTGTAAAGGTCGTAAATTCAATTTACTTAATTTTCTTATAAGGACATAAAAAATCGATATAATAAGGCAAGCATTTTAGATTAGAAATATTTTAATTTTTGGTTTTAATTAATGCATTTAAATTTAATTTTTTTATGTTTCAACTGTTTGAAATTATGTTTTAATGAAAATTTCTTTTAATTAATGTACAAAAAAATGCGTGGGCGTGTGTTAAAGGACTTACGTCAATTGTAAATTTAACATAAAACATGCTCTCAGCTATTTGATTAGGTATTTGATTTTTTTTTGTTTGATGCTTAAATATCTGAATAATTTTTATTTTAATTCTAGCAGAATAAGATATAAGCTTTAACGTAAAAATAATATATGTAGCTCACTACATTTTCAGCTGTAAATTGAAGCACATATATGTTTTAAGTACTTATGTTGTAGTATGAGTGCATAATTATTTTAAGTTTGTTTGCGGTAAATAAGTAAATCATTTAAGTTCAAATTAACAAAAAGAAATTTCAAGTCGACAATCGAAATATTTAGTTCACTTATAGATAGATTTAACAAAAATGCTAAATATACAATTTATTGAATGAGATTTAGTACATAATTGATATATTTAAGTAACTCTTATTTAGGTCCATGTTTTTCTTTGGTTTTTCCATGATTTTAAGAATTTTTCTCAGTACATCAATCCACATAAATTGCATTCATTTTTCAAGTATTTGTTTTACTTTGATTTGAGCATAATGTTGTTATATACTACATAATGATTAAATTGTGAATTATTTTACATGTATATTTATCCTTGTATAGGGGAAACCAGGGTCAAGTCGGCCCCAGGGAAAGTCGATTTTTGCTTTAAAACGCGAATAGGAGTCTGATCAACTGTGTATTGGATACTGTAGATGTAAGATTGGATGTTTCGTGGATACTAAATCGTCGTTGTAAAAGGAAGAGTTACCGACAACATTTTCAAAATACCAATTATTCATTTACAAAAACCTTTATATATTTGTTAATTTCTGTTCGATTTGTACCAAATGATAACAAAATGTGAATCTATCAATTGGTATTTCAACTTTAAAAATACATTTTTACTTTTTGTAATAATAACCAACAAACTCAAAATTTAAGATTTTCATAAAAATGTATTTGGTGACTTTAAGTTCTACAACGATGAAATAATGTGGATATTTTCCAGCATATGGAACATATTTAGCTACTGAATCAATCTATCCAAATATATTATTATTTTCAAACTAGATCTTTGCTATGGTGTTCAAAATAAGCATTATCAAAAAGTGTCGACTTAGCCCCAGTCTTTAGTATTTTAGGGTTTATACAAAAATTGTAGAATATAAATTTCTAATACACAAGTTCAATAAAAAAAATGCTGATTAATTTATGTCGGTACTTAAATTTAGGTACATCATTCGAATCTCTTAAATGTCAATGCGAACATTTTAGTAGTTCAGTACACGAATTTTAGTAATATCATTTAAGTACATACATTTTAGTACATATATTTTAGTACACACATTTTAGAAAAGGAATTTTAGTACAATCTTATTAGTACATATATTTTAGTACATATATTTTAGTACATATATTTTAGTACATACATTTTAGTACATTAATTTGAGTACATTGATTTTAGTACATGTATTTTAGTACATACATTTTAGTACACACATTCTAGAACAGACATTAAATATATTTATTTTAGATAAATACAAAGTATTTTAATATATATAATAGCTTTTATTACATTTAATTTAATTGAAATTTAATACATGTTATCTAGTACTTCAATTATAAACAAAAATATTTATTTGTTCTAGTAGTATGTATAAGTATTTAATTTTAGTACACAATCAATATGTACAAACATTGCAAGTAATGAGCATCTTTTTTCTTGTTAGTACTAAAATTTAGTATTTAATTTAAAGCTAAATTATATCAAACTGTTTTATTATTCATTTAACAAAAAAAAAAAAAAAAACTTAAATTTGATGCGCTTTTTAAGCAAATCATTAAAAATAGCTTCAAAATTGTTTTTTTTTTTTGTTTTTCTTATGTTATTTATAACATTATCGCCTCGCTCATTGCCGCCTCACCCAGCGCCTCCTCCGCCATGGCGTCTAGCTATATCATCAGCGCGGAGAACGGGTTGTACCGCATAATCTTCGACAGCAATATCCAAAGCACCGATGTGATGGCGCACAGCACAACACCGCCCCAGCCCAAATCCAAACTCCACGACGTGAGAAAAATGCGTGCGCCCAGCAGTGGTTTCGCCATGATGGCAACGCCGCCTGGACGTGCCACAATGCCATCAACGGTGCCGTCATAATCACTGTCCAGCATCGGTCGTCCTTGCTGACGCTTGAAGTGTATGATCATGAGTGTGAAGAGCGCGAAGAGTGCTGTATTATTAGATAGAATTTAAATAGAATAAAAAAAAGAAATTTCCTCTTGACCCCCCACTTACCTGCCAACAGGTACATGACGCCTGTTATGAGAATTGCGCTTATTTGCCGTTGACAAACGCCGAATGCGCCCACCAGCGCCGCACTGCCCAGTATGATGAGGCACACCAACGAGCAGGAAATTGACAAATTTTGCATTCCTATAAAAAGAAACCAAGTGAAAAATATCTCTTTTAACTAATTTTTGTGTTTGCGCGCAGTGCAATTAAAAGTTGTGTCATTATTAGATTTTTTTTGATGTAACATCAGCACAAAATGCTACAAATTACAGTAAAATTTTTATAATTAAGTGAAAATAATTGGAAAAGTTTTTAGGAAAGCATTAAGTGTTTTGGGTTTTTTTATTTTATATTTTTTTGTAAAACAAGTGTTATATAAAGCATAAAAGTAAAGCGCAGCGCAGCATGCTTTTAAAGCGTAACTAAGACTTGAAAATATAAAGCTTGAAGTATTTAAAAATTGAAACCATTTCTTGTTCTAATTCTCATAACTTGTGTGTGCGCCCTATTTCTATTTAACAACTACAACTACAGCAAGTTAATAAAATTGTTCTTCTTTCCGCTTATTTATTGCAGACGTCCTTCCAAACACACACACGGACGCACGCACGCGCACGCACGCACGCAACCACAAAACTAAAACATTCGCAATTAAGTAAAACGCAAAAAAATACATTTAAAAACTTAAAAACTTGGAAAGAAAAATCTTAAAAGTCATGCCAAGAGTAGTTGAGAGTCCCAAAAAACGTGGCAACGCCGTGGTCGCCAAGGACGAAGAAGTTGAGGTGGCTGCCAAACGCGGACGTGGACGACCAAAGCACGGTGATGGTGAGGGGACTGTTAAGACGGTGTCTGCCAAAGACAAAGCATCCAATCCAATGACAAAAATTGTCGATGGCAAGCTCATGAAGCGCGCACCGGGAAAACGCAAAGTAGCGACCGGCAAACGCGGCCGACCACGCAAGGAATATACATGGATTGAGAGCGAGGAGCTGCCGGAGGAGGTGGAGGATAAGAAGCCAGGCAAAAAGTAGACGTCAACATGCCGCAACAGCAGCATCTTTTTATTGTTACTACTTACATTAATTTGTGCTTTGATTCACAAAACAAAAATGTATCAACACTAAGTGTACACTCATTCATGAAAGAATCTGTGTTTTTATATTGTTTATTGTTTAATACAAATAAAATAATTTAATTAATATAAACTAAATAATATTTTCATATATTATATATTTACCGTAAGGGACGGGCATATTTTATTATTTGTTGCATTTTCAAATTTTGAAAATACGAAATAGTTAAAAGTCAAAATGTTACTCATAAAAAAATGGTTGTAGTGCTTTTAATATCATTTTTACTATAATTACAAAATAGATCCAAATATGTTTTGGTTCAAATTAGGTACTGCCCGATTGCTCATATTCACGATTAATTTATTGTTCAGTTAAACGATATTTTTCACTTAATCTAATGGCGATAAATAATAATTTCAATCAGTGAATATACAAATGTATATTTTTTTTTTTCGAATGCTTAAGTTTTTAATAAAATGTATTTTAAATTGAAATTAACAATTTAATTTTAATAATTTTTATAACATTTTATAAATATCAGTCGGTATTTAATCGATGAGATCAAATTTGGCATATATTAATGAGAACATGTTAATCTTTCGTATGGTATTTCAACTTTTGAGATCAAGTAAACCTTTTCAAGTTGGGAGTTCATAAAAGATAATTTTGATTTCAAAAATCGTAAGTTGTATTTTAGAAATGTATAAATTGCATTTTAGAAGGAAATCAGAAACCGTAAATTGAATTTCATAATAGTAAAATGTATTTCAGAAATCGTCACTTGTATTTCAGAGTTGTAAAATAAAGTTTAGAATATTAATTTAATATTCAGAATTTGTAAATTGTATTTCAGATCAGGGGGGTTACTATGTATCGCGATTCGAAAGTCAATGCGATACGAAAGTCAATTTAAATCGAACAAAGCGTTACGAATGAAAATTCATACAATCTAACGGAATTGAAAAGGTAGGCGTGTTGTCACTTTGTGAATTTGAATACGAAAATTTCAAATTTAAATGCGAAAGTCACACTGCCCATGTACCATTTATTAGAATGCGAGTAATACCACTTTCGAATCGCATTACAGAGCAACCCCCCCAGTAAAATGTATTTCAGAATAGTGAGTTGAAATTCAGAAATCTTAAATTGTATTTCAGAATAGCATCACATATATTTCATATATATATATAAATAGTATTTTAGAAAACGTAAAATATAGTTCAACTAGCAGTAGTTAAACAACACTTTGGAAAATGATATTTGTTGAGTTTTACATCTAAGTGCTTTCTGGTGTTTAAAGCGTATGAAAATCCTTGTTAAAATGTATGGAAATACTAAATATGATATTTGTGGCACCATTTTTTTCTTTATCTGATGCTTGTCATTTTTTGTCATTTTTGTTTTTTTTTACATTGCCTCACAGAAACTGTTCAAAATATAAATTGTCATTAACCATGTCAAACGCAACATGATTGGCCTTTTTTTAAACCTTGCCATTGACAACTAACACAAAATGAAATAGTGAAAACGACACATAAATTATTAAATTGTTAAAATTATTCGATAAATCGATTCTTATTTTGATTAATCGAAAATGATATCGAAAATTAATCGAAAATGATATATCATTCATGTTACTAAGATTTGCCTGTACATCTTAGTAACATGAATGATATATAGAGTCAGGCCCTTTTGTTATATCGAAAACATATTTTATATTAAATTTATTAAGTTTTTGTATGATACATTGAGGGCGAGTTCTCCAGTGCTAGTTTAAACTCGGTTTAAATAATCTACTCTTTAAATTAAAGGACGTTCAATTTTGTTAACAGTTTTTCAGTGAATGTTTTGAAAGAACACAGATAAGACCGTTCATATGGCTTCACAGGCTAATGAGAAATAATTGTCTTGATTTTTACTTCTGATAAATAAATTTAAAATGAAAATCATAAAAATAAATTAAATATAATAAAAAATTTTAGCAAAAGATCGAGCAACTTTGTTTTCGTGATAATTTTTTTTGAATGCATAGTGTGCAATAATATAAAAATAAAGAATAATTTTTGAAAACAATGAAGGAATATTTATATCAGAGAGAAATATTATGTCGAAAACATTGAAAGTTTAAACGAAGTTTACCCTTCAACATCGGTCGTTTAAACTATTTTTAAACTGATGTTTAAACGGGCCCCACCAGTCCAGAGGTAGCGCGCTGGACTTGCATTCTGAAGGTCTCGGGTTCGAATCCCGGCTTGGGCATGGGCGCTCGTGGTGATATTAACCACAAAATTGTAGGGAATAGATTTCACAGTACAATGGATATAGTCTGTCTGAGTGCTGTGGATCTTAGTAGATATTCAAAAAAAAAAAGGTATTTCAACGGTTCTCAGGTCACAATGGATCGATCATGCCAATTTTCTTGTTGACACAACCTACGTATACAAGTAATCTAAATTAGGAGTTTCATTGATATATCTCTTGTAGTTTTTCTGTAATTGTGATTTCAACAGTCAGACAGACAGACGGCATCGACCCAGGAGCTCATAATGATCAAGTATTTATATACTTTTCCATATCGGATATGCTTATTTCGGGGTGTTACAAACGGCATACCAAACTGTAGGGTATAAAAATGTTTACATATTTTCTATATTTCATCCATTGAAGATTTTGGAATTTCTTATTTCTTCGAAATAACACTAAGGACTAAATTATTTTTTTTACAATCAAACAACATTTTTATATTTGTCATAGACAATTTTACTGTAATTTTGATAAAATACAACCTATTTTAATCGTAGATATCAGTTCTGTAACCATTTTTAGTTACAATGTACTTACAAGCTATATTTAAAATTTATCTCATGTGTCCAATTTGCTAGTTTTACAAAATGTATATTTGCTTGCATACATCCAATGTACGAGTGGTGTCTTGATTGCGTGGGATATTGAGCAATTTGAGTGACATCGACGCAGTGGACTGCCATTGCCCACGTTTGACACTTGAACTGAACAGTAGGCATTATGGGGAAACAGTCAATTGCTGTCAAATGTTAAAGGTCACATGAAACCTACTATATGTGTAGAGCTACCTGCCAGTCTATCTGTCTATCTATTTAATACATTTCCTTGAAGAGCTCTTAAGATAAAATCTTCCAAATCCTTTGAGTATTTAGTACCTACAGTTAGAAAAATGTCGGATATTTACATTAACATTTAAATTATTTTCACAAGGCCACATGTTGTTTATTGATTATTTTTCGAGTGTCCTGCAGTTTAAGTTCGTTTTATATATAATATTGCATGACACTTGAACAGCTTTAAATACACAATAATTTACTGCAAAATAATCATGAGTTTTAGGGATTTCTGCTGCTGCACTGAGTTTTAGTGATTTCGAAATAAAATAAATAAAACAAATTTACAACATTTTAGTGATTATAAAAAACTGATAATATATTCAAATTTTATTAAAAGCAAATTTTGTATGTTAAAATTATTAAGAAAAGATTTTGGATGAACAAAATTGAATTTTGAATTGAAATTCTACTATTAGCTCATAATAAATAATAATGATAGTAATAAAGTTTAGCGCTTCATAACGTAAAGCGAAACGAAACTCGTTACGTTAAAAAACATCAACAAAATCCAGTGACAGAATTTTTTTTCATTAATAAAAGAGTCGATGACGAAATGAACAAGTAATAAATTCTGTCACTGGAATTCCTGACGAATTTTTCTTTCATTTCGTTTTATGTTATATGAGGGGGTAAATGTTAAATTAATCAAATAATTTGAATTTATAAAACTTTGTCATGATGAGCTTAAAAAAATAAGTTTGATGAAAATATTTATAAACATAAATAAAAAACAAAATTTGATATAATTATAATTAAAATTATATCGTCGTTGGATAAGTATAAACATTAAGCTTGAGATGTTCCAATTAATTGCTACCAATATGCGATGAGAAATTGTTCAACATGACACTGAATTATAGTTGTGGTTCCGTGAACAAAATCGCTACCGTACCGCTTCGGATTGGGGATATCTATAAAAAGATTTTTAAAAATCAAAAATAAAAATTTTGGAAATGTAGTTCTCATTAATACTAAGAGATGGCAGTCTAGCTTAATTTGTTCATTCATAATTACGACCACATATTCGTTTGTAACCTATCAGTAAAGTATATTCCTGTCTGTCCATAAATCAGCAAATGTGAAAGTTGACAGTAGTAGGTAGTAGGCGTTGTCACAGAACATGTTCACTGTCACACAACTTTATAAAAGTGTGTCTCACATAATAGAACGTAATGGCGTACTTTTGTGTGTGACTAAAAAAACACATATGAGGCTTCTGTCCAAAATGCAATTTTCGATTTGTTCAGTTAGGCAAAAATTTAGTTTACAGGTTCGAAACTAACGGTCGTATAACGTAAAACGAAAAGAGTGACTGTCAGACGAATCGTTGAAGCTAAGCTGTTCAAAAACACTTTGAAAAATATTCATATTAAATTTTAAATACGTGTTTGGAATTATCTTAAAATCAATTGGATTAGTCTTTAAAAATTCAGTAACTTTGGATTAGTGGAACCCTACCATAATTGATATGCATTATTAAGAAATTGTAAATCTTTGTAAAACAAATAAGTCTAAGGGTGTGTTCGAGTTAGACTAAACTACCGAAAAGACTGATTAATCATAAACACGATTAATCGTACCTTTTGAATAACCAAAAATACGATTAATCGGTTAATCAGATTTTTGATTAATCAAAATAACGATTAACCAATAATCAGAAATCTGAATAATTGCATTCGATTAATTGTTTTTTTTTTAAATAACGGTAATTTCTCAAATAAAAAATATTTTGATTAATTGAAAGTTATAATTAACCGATTAATCTTTCGGTTAATTGAAAAATACGATTAATCGAATAATTACAACTTTTTATTCCCTACACTAAGAGTGAAAGGGTATATTCAGTTTGGTACGCCGTTTGTAAAACCCAGGTCAGCATGATCTCCTGATCAGCATGATCTCAGCATGATCTCCTGAGTCGATTTAGCGATGTCCGTCTGCCTGTCCGTCTGTCTGTCCCTCTATCTGTCTGTTGAAATCACGATTACAGAAATGTAGTAGAGCTAAAGCAATGAAACTTTAGATTTCGATTACTTATATATATAAGCTGTCTGAACAAAAAAATTGGAATCTATTTGGCGGTCTATTGTGAACTGAGAACCGACCACTTATGTTCAAATACCTCATATAAAATGTATATCTACAGATCAATTTTACTGTATACGTGCTTAGGTAAACTTTTTTTGGTAAAATATATAATGACTCATGCTCAAATACATGAAAATAATGTTTTCCGGCGAAACGACTTGTCGTTCAACAAAAAAAAATCGAAATTCGGTACACCTACCCATTTGTAAATATGGGTATCAAATGAATGGAAATTCTTCAGCGATTGAAAGTTTGTAGTTATTTTCAGAATTCGTATACCCTGGTGACTTATATACCACTTTGAATGTAACCACACATATGTGTAAGGTATTTATAGTCGGCTTAGACCGACTATAATTTTGATAATCCTAACTATCAATTTCCCATGTGATCTAACCTTCGCAACTGGTTCTTTTTTAGGTTAGCTTGAGAAAGCTTTGTTGCCTAGAAGTTCTTGGAGACATGACAGACTGGGACTACTTACTATACGCTGTCTACAATGCCAACTATTTTCAGTTGTGTTTTCGTTGCACTTCTGCTATTGATTGGTTTATGTGCATGCAATATGCACACGTCAATTTCACGAAATAACACCTATGCCAGACATGTAGTAAACACAGATAGCAATCAGGACTTTGATGAGTTGACAGATTCATTACAAAGCTGTTTTTTTTATTAAAGTTTATGCTTCGTTTAATAATATAATTTAATGTTTTAATATATTATTCAGGGAATAATATTTGATTAATCAAAATTGTGATTAATTGATAAATGAGCAAAATAAAATTTGAAATTAATAAACTTTTGCGTCGTAAAGTATTTTAAACTCCTTTACAACATAGTTCCTATAAATTGTTTTTATTAAAAAATAAAAATGTACTCAATTCAAGTTGACAAAATTTGCATATGTTGTATACAATTGTTATATATTTTATACATTGAAGTATCGCATTCATGGAATATTTTTCTTCTAAACACAAGAAAAAGATTATCTCCGCGATACAATGTAATCACGTTAAGTCGTATACTTAATTAATTTAGCGTATTCATAGTTCGTCGTATTTTAGTATGGTATTCGTACCATGTAGTATATATACAAAACAATAACACAGAAACGTCAATTTGTTGTTGCATCCCTTATAAAAGTGAAATTCCACAGGTGTTGTATTTAAGAGTAGCCCTGAGACATGTTTTTTAGTGTCGTATTTTGTGAAAGAAAGAAAAATTGTAAAATTGTATACTAAAAGTGTATTTAAAATAAAAATGCCAAATTTATAAGAATCAGCTGCATTTATTTGACGAAATATTCGAACAAGCAGAAAATGGGTGCTCACGGTTTAGTTGCCGTACTGTCGTATTCATACAATGTCGTATCAATACCATGAAACTGTGAATACGCTAATTGATTTATATTTTTGACAATTTTGTTTTAACTTTTTTAAAATCAACAACATCAATTCTCCTATTAACCATGTAACGTCGACCATTAAATAGTAGCCTCACATGCGATATGCTTGCAAATCCTTCATGTCGACCGACTCTGATTTGGCATGTCCTTGATGAAGTATTTATTTGTTATAATCTCACTTTGAATAAAAAATTTCTGTTGGTAAGAGATTTGCATGCAATATGCATTAATTAAAAATGACATAAAGCATTAAAATTCAGTGCTTAATTAACATGAACACATTTAAAGCAGTTTTAAATTTGGTTTGCACATTTTGACATAAAATAAAAGCTTTCAACAAAAAAGTGCTGAAATATATAAGTACTTTGGGCATGCATTAAATAACGTTGTATTGTTTAGAATAAGTTTTTAAAGCGGTACAACCTACGTGTATTTTTTTTTGTAATTTTTAACCTTTTGGGTGACTTGTGGTAACAGCAAAATAAACTTTTTGTTTGTTTAAGCGTTGTGTAATTGAAACTCTTAAAAACTACGTTTAATTTTGTTCCTTTCATAAATAAAACTCAACTTTTTAATAAAATGTGGTTAAATAAAAAAATGTTGCTTGTGTAGTTTTGACTTACACTTTTTTTTCTGAAAATCAATGTGGTAGTTATTGAATTTTTCATAAAAAAAATAAATTCTGACTAAATTTATTAATGTATGTCCCAAAAAAAATTGGTATAGTTTTGAATTTTATTTGCATTCTAAAATCTACATCCTAAATTGTATCTCAAAAATATATTCAAATTTCTCTGCTGTAAACAAAATGAGTGCTATTGGTTAGTTCTTAAATATACCTATTTCGCAATTTTCTTTGGAAATGAGAATGGTCTTAAATCAGTCCTCGTATGTCAGGTCATGAAATTGATGATCTCCCTTGAATGTATTAATGTTAATTTCACATAAACCTCCAGCACGTCATGCATAAGGCTATCAACTGTATTGCTTTTTGAAGAACACTTCTCCTTTTTCTTATACTGACTTCCTAAAAATTACCCACAATAAAATTTGTCATTATTATTATTATTATTAAGAAAACAAATTTGTTCGTATTTACTTATCTCAGATTCTCTGTTAATCTTCCGAAAGACAGTTAAGTAGAGAATTGTAATATAATTAATTCTTCTGACTATAAAGTCAGATGGTATGTTGTATTTGCTTTTATGTGCATATAATGTGTTCATCTTTTTTCCAAATAAAGAGTTTGTTGGCTTTGTCATGCATGCCACATCATTTACTGTGTCAGGCATGTCTTTGATGACTGTTTATGACTTTTTATCAAGAATACTTATTTGATAATTTAGTGATAACATAAAAATCCTTAACGAAATCTTTGCATACACGATCATCAATAAGCAAATTATAATAAATATCTACGATACAACAGACGCTCCTCTCGTCAAAGAAGACAATTGCAACCAGGATGTGTTATTAGATAATTCTTTCATATTTATGTACATAATCGTATTATTTAAATACTACTATGTTGGTTCCAAACAGCAACGTCGTAAAAACCAATTTATTTATATCAATTAAACCCCCAACGTTAATTATTTCAGACTAATACAATCCATACAAAATGTCTGCCGATGAACAACCCACAGCAGTCACTGCCACCGCCGCGTCTGACACAAAGACCAATGCCAACAATCCTGATGTCGAACGCTCCCAGAAAATACTCAAGGCCAAGGAGCTGTACAGCGTTGGCTCGCGCAATTTTCTCGTTCGCAGCTACGCCGAATCGGCCGATGAGTTAAGCCAGGTTTGTGCACTTTACGAGGATCTTTACGGCGAACTGTCCGATGAGCTTGGCATGCCGTACTTGCTCTATGCCAAGTCATTGATTGCGTTGGCGCTCGACGAAAACAAAGTCATCGATGTGCCAGATGAGGAAGATGACGATGACGACGAAGAGGGAGTTGTCGAGGAAGAAGGCGGCGATGACGACGACGACGATGAAGTCGCTGACACAGCTGCTGTTGATGGTGTTGACGCTATTGTGCGTCGCGACGCTGATGAAGCGGCAATTGATGATGCCGCAGCTGCAGCTGAAGCAGAAGCAGCTGCCAAGTCAACAAATGGCAAGTCTGCCGCAACGCCAACTAAACTGGAGACCATTAAAGAGGTTGAGGTTGACAAAAAAATGGACGACAATGAAGTTGATTCGACGGAGAATGTGATCGAAAAACAAGCAGAGCCATCCTCGAGTGAGAAGAAAGAAAAGCCGGAGGAAGGCAGCACGAACGCTGAAAAGTCTGACGAAGCTATGGTCACAAGCACAGCGGAGGATGCAGTCGATGCTGTTGCGGATAAACCGAAAAGTGTTGGTGGTGTCGCAAACGGCAGTGTCACTGTAGCAGACGCTGCAGATGATATCGATGTCGATGCCGACAAACCCAGCACTTCGAATGGTGCTGCCAATGCCGAAGAGGAGGACGATGAAAATGAGGCTGTAGGTGGTTTTCATAATTTATTTGTTTGCTTCTGAGTTTTTGTTTCAATTTGATTTAATATTTTTGTTTACATTATTGCAGGCCTCTAGTTTGCAGTTGGCCTGGGAAATCCTTGAGCTGGCTGCCAAAATATTCTCGCGTCAGGGTTTAAGCGGGCTGCCTAATTTGGCAGAGGTTCAAACCGAGTTGGCCAACATTGAGTTCGAAAATAACATATTGGATGCAGCACGTGATGATTATGGTAATTGTGCTATTTTGTTATTATTATTAATAAAAAAAACTGCATATTTTAAATAAAACACGTTTTTTTCTTGCAGAAAAAGCCTTGAAAATATACGCTGAACTGCCAAACAACTATCGTCGCGCCATGGCCGAGATTCATTATAAAATCGGATTGATTCATTTGATGCAGCAACAAAACAAGGAAGGCGCCGCTGCCTTAAAGGAAGCTTGTACTCTCATTGATGATGAAATCAACGTGATCAAGGCAAAGCCAGAGTCCAGCGATAAGGACAAGAACAATATACAGGACATGGAGGAGACTAAGCAAGAGATTTGGGCTAAAATAGCCGAAATCGAGGAGATGCAGGCACAACAAGTGGCCGATGTACGCGCTGCGCTGAAAAAGGTCATAAATCCTGTTGGCGCTGATGGTGCAGGTCCTTCTTCGTCGTCATCCTCAGCTACTGCAGCTGCTGCTTCTTCATCCGCCGCCGGTAATGCAACCAGTTCAACCGCAGCAACTTCATCATCGGCAGCTATAACATCATCGTCCACAACATCGTCCTCCTCATCGAAACCTACAGATATTTCGCATCTGATCAAGCGCAAGAAGCCCGAGGAGCCCAGCTCAGAGGCTGAGGCAGCTGCCGCTTCGCCCGCCAAGCGTGCGGCTGTATAGAGCGCAACACGATTGCTTATGCATTGCATTCCAAGCATTATCCTTACCCAGTAGTCGACTCAACATTCACACACACACACATCATAATGTATACACGATATTCAAATTAATTATATTATTTATTCGTTTTTATATTTTTTTGTTAATAAACGCCTAACAGTTCTTTAACAAATCAACGCAAACAAATCTCTCAACGCCTACGCCTTTCTGCACTTAATATAAAATAAAATTGTACGATTTTTAATTTAACATTTTATCCCCAAATTAACTGTCTGTCTACCGCCTACTCAATTATAAGTCGGTTTGAATACCAACTGCCTGTCTGCCTACTAAAGCTCTCGCTTTTTACTTGCTATGTTTAAGTATTTCAAGTATTTTACGCTTGCTCAATGCTGTACTTTTTGTTTGCGTTTTATTGAATTTTATTTTTTTTATGCTTTGATGCATTTTCTTCTTCTTTTTTTTCAAACTAACATTAAATTCAACTTAATCTCTAAATGCTGGTTTTATACTTAAAGTTATAATCAATACTATTATATACCATATATAAAATAAATAGCCTAAGATAATATATAAATATAAAGTATAAATAAACTTATGTTTTTGCTACAAAACACCTCGTTTTTTCTCTTTAAAAATACTGTATAAATAAAAGACAAATACCCAAAAAATTGGACTGGTTTATGTTACAGAACCTCTGGATGTGCCTCTCTTGGAAGCACTACGATGCAAAGTAGCTAGTTTTATTGAAGTCTCTTAATTATTTAAGACCCTAAGTAGCAACAATTTTTGAAAATAAATACATTCATAATTGTCTGATAACACTAGACAACAAATTATTTGTTAATCCACGATCTAAATATGCGCCGAGAAAATAAAACTTTAAAATCACTTTAAACTCTGATGCAAAACACTTTATAATTAAAAGTGTGCATTAGACTGACAATGGAAAATCATGATTTCGAATCGAGAAGAGGTCACCCCTTAGAAATAGAGAATTTTCAGCGAAATCCGAATATGGGAAATGGACCCCGGGAAATGGAATCGCAAGGGATGTTAAAAACATATTTAAAATACATTTTAGATGGGAATCGAACTTTTGAGTTTAAAGTGTTTCAGGCTAGGCATGACTGATGAACATCTAAAACGAAGGATGCCGTTTAAAAAATCACTGCTTCTGTATTTTTTATCCGATTCTTTTCAATTATAGTTTCTTGAAAAGCTAATAACAGATGACATACCCACCTTTTTAGTTTATTGCGTTGGAGAGATATCATTTCAATTCAATTTTGAAATTGTTGAGTCCATTTCCCATATTCGGATTTCGCTGAAAATTCTCCACATCGATTTTCTCATTCAATAAAGCAATTCTAGGCGGTGACCATCAAAATCAAACTCGATGATTTTTTTTTCATACAAAGTCATTGTCAGTCTAGTGTGCATGTATGAAAGTCTGTAGTATTTGAAAACTGTAAATTTCAAAGTGTTTACTTTAAATTTTATATTTTAATGTGACACTTTATGTTTTAAAATTGAACTTTTACTTCTAAAGTGTCACTTTTAATTTTTTGTAAGAGTACAAAAAATTCTCACACATCGTATTGCCATTGCCTGCGTTACCTTTCTCTTTCTCATTATTGATCTTTGTTGTTAATCTTAACCATTCCAACATCACTTTTATTCGTAGAGATTATCAAATTGTGCTTATGAACTATGATAAATTTCAAATTAAAGTGTTGCACTTTAAATTCGTCAAATATTTAAATTGATAACGTGAACTTTAAAATTTAAAGTGAACTTTAAAATTTAAAGTTCACTTTAAAATTTAAAGTGCATTTTTTTACTTGGTGTGATTTTCCGATAGACTTAATGATTCTAATGACGTCCTCATACTCAGTTTTTTTTAGATTTAGAAGTTTTTGAGTTATTACATAATACAAATAAATGGAAATTCTCGTGTGTTTCTATATAATTTTATTTTCAACTTTTTACAGATTTAAGTTTTCGATCTAATTTCTTTTGTATTCCATTGAGAATACTTTAGCTTATATTTTGAAATAAACCACATAAAACGCAGAAATATTAATTTTAAGGTTAACCTATTACACTGCCCGAAAAAATTTAAATAGTGACATGGTGCAGTAAAAGTTACAGCAAATATTGGATACATGTGTAGCGCTGATTCCGAAAATGGCATTAGTTTTTGAGATATAGCCCATTTTTTAATTTCGCACTATTTTGGTCTTCTTTTATTTTAAAAATTCAAATAAAAAAAAATTATGAAATTATATTTTCGATATTAGGAGCAGAAAACCTCGCGCCACAAAATAAACATTTGCTTTTATGCGTGGAAAAATTTGTTTGTGACATATAAGCAAAAGAAGTTAAAAATTTTTCAAAAACATAAAAATTATATGAATGAAAAACGTTATTACATAATGGAAAAAAAATGCTAAAAATGATTTTTATGCCAAGTTATGTAGCGCCATGTATCCTTTTAAAACACCTATTTAAGAAAATATATTACGACTTTTAGTTAAAAAATTATAAATACTAGATTAAATAAAGATTTTGTAAATATTGCATATTTAAATTTATCAAGTAAAAAATTGTTGTCTTTATTTAATATAGTATTTATTACTTTTTAACCAAATGTCATCATTTATTTTCTTAAATAGGGTTTTAAAGAGGCTACTTGGCGCCACATGAAGTTAATAAAAATAATTTTTAACTTTTTTCTTCACTAAGTAATAACGTATTTTATTTCCAAAATGTTCAACTTTTTTAACAAATTTGAACTTCTGTTGCTTATATCTCGCAAACAACTTTTTTGACGCATGAACTCAAATTTTTGTATTGTAACGCGATATTTTCTGCATCTAATATCATAAAAATAATTTCATTATTTACTTTACACACATGAGAAAATCTTATATATTCGGGCATGTTCCGGCTTTCGATAGAATTTGTAAACAAACGGTTTTAAATTCGATGTCACAATACAAAAAATGTGTGTTTTCAAACGAATTCAAATCGTTGAAGTCAAAGCAAACGGATTGAATTCATTGAAAAAACAAATTTTTGTTCTGAAACATCGAATTCAAAACGGTTTGTTTACATATTTTATTTGAAATTCGATTGGAATTCGATCGAAAATCGGAACATGGCCGATTATTATACATTTCTGCATCAATTCGAATTTAAAATGCAGGTACATATCAAGTTTTTGGTCGAAAAGTTGAAAAAAGGATAAATGTACTTCATAGTTGAGATATCGCTGAGTATGGATCTGGATCAATTCGAATTTGAAATGCAGGTACACCCAGAAAAAAATACTATATAAATAATAATTTTTTACTATTAAAAATAGTCAATAGGATAAATTATTATTTTAATCGGAAAATACCATTAAATACTAGGAAATACCATGACATTGCCATTGAGTTTACATGAAAATATTTATTTATGGTATAATATTAAATCAATAATTGTCCTATTGACCAATTTTAATGGGATTTGAGGCAATTTTTTTCTGGGTGTACATATCAAGTTTTTGGTCGAAAATTGGAAAAAAACATAAATGTACTTCATAGTTGAGACATCGCTGAGTATGCACATGAAAATGGTTGTCCGATATCAATTCGTTTATAACGTTTATTAGCATTTAATCAATTTTAACTGATATTTAAAATATCTCATAGTAGCATTTCAAATGAATTGCTATTGGAAAACCGTTTTCATATTCATACTCAAAGTGATGTCAGCTACAAATTGATCTAAAAAAAACTGAGTACACTTAAATTCTTAGAATACTTAGAATACTTCTTATACTGCCGGACTGTGTTATATTGGAAACTAGATCCATAATTCCACTTTGTTGCAAACCACTCTTCAAGTCTTCATATTAAATACAACGTATACACTTTTTTATTTAAATTTTCTATTGTGATATTCCTTTTAATAAATACTTTTTTTGTTCTTCAATTATTCATAGAAATTTCAACAAAAGCTTAAACCCGTAGAACACAGTTTTGCAGAAATATATTATTTTCAATGCGCTTGGCTCCGTATTCTACAATAGAGTCAAATAAAGATCACCTATTAAATGTTCACTTTTGAAGTTAATTAAAATATTTTCCTGCTAATGTTAATATGAAACAAAAAAAAAAAAATGTCATAATCTCATTCGACAATTACACTTTCTTTTTTTGTTATTATTATGATCATTTTAATGGTCATTTTGTAAAGTAAATATACTATTGGCTGCAAATTTGGAATATAGTTTTCAGATTTCATTTTGGTATTTTTGGTAGTACTTATTTCGACGATCCCGTAATGATGGGATACCGGGATTAGAAACCCTAATACAATGCCATGATGCAAAATTTTCAGATCAATAACTTTAATTTCACTTAATGTGTTTTAATAATATTTTTCTTGTACCTATCTAAATTTTTAATTACTTCATTAACACTAAACTCTACACATTTTTATTAATTTGTGCTATTCCAATTGGCACACAAACACATTACGGCTACTTTATGTTAACTACTACTATTTATAGTTGTCTTAACTACTACTACGCGCATTCTCGCATGATATTAGTACGAAAGTATTAGAAAAAAGTAATAGTAGAAATTAGTAGTAATAATAGTAGTTCTGTAGTAGTGATTTGTATATAAACAGAAAACTAAATAATAAAAAAAAAATCAAAACAATACCACTTTAACACCCAAGTTGTACCATACGTACGCAAATGTGGCTGCAATGGTGTCTGGGACTCACTATGTTGCCAGTCGTTGCGTTGCTCCTCGCCACGTGCGTTTTCCATTGAACCGGCCAAGTAGTTGACGCATGGTGGTGCCGCACGTGGAAATTTCGGGTCACGTCGCAATTCTTGCAAATCCTGTGGTGGAAGGTCGATGCAGAGCGTCCAAATGCCACCGTGCATGGGCACCAGAAACACAGAGTCACGTCGGAAACGATAATCAGCTGGTGAAAGAAAAATTAAAAGAAATGCTTTAGATTTATATAGAATGCGGAATGGACTACAACGAAAAAGTGTTAATTTATATTGAGTTCATACTAGAGATGGGCGCGTGCCGTGTTTTTTTCGTGTCACGCACGGAAATCTGAGTTCGTGCGTACAAAGTTGTGCGTGCTAGTTGCTGGCGTGCCTCTGATTTCAAAATCAGATTTTATTTAGTTTCTACTCGAATTTAAAAACACCTTTCCACCATCGGAAAATTCATATTTTGTGGTATGTTAACCTTGTCATAAAAATCTGTTGTTTGAGTTTTACTTATGGATTTTAGATAATCAATCAGTACCAAACTTTTTTTTATATTATTTAATTTATTATTTTTCACGTTCCGTCCGCTTTTTCATATATTTCTGTGTTTATTTTGCGAATCAAAACCTATGTTATCGCTGCCTTGGTCATGTGGACCGAATGGATGAAATTGCTCCAGTTAAGAAAGCTTGTAAAATGAGACTTGATGGTGGACAGGGTAGGAGAGAGCGATTGGCTCGGCTTGTTATCAGCAGCCTAGCCACGGTTGTAAGGGTTTTTGAAATAGGTTATTTGTTCAATTGTACAAGTCCATGGCGGAAAGAAATAAGACAAATCGCACGATGTAACCCACAATAAAGTTAAAAAGAAAGATGTTTTCTGCAAAATAGATAAATGAGATATAATTTGTATTTCATAACTTATTTTGTTTTTGACAATTTTGACAATTTTGACACGTTCCACTACGAACAAATTTTTGAATTGTGTTTCTCTGCATCCATTTCAACTAGCTACCGAACTAGAAATATGGTTACTAATATGAATACTACATATTTATGCTACTAGTTTAGATTTCACTGCAGGGTACGTACTGAAAAATGTTATAATTTATATTTTGAATCATCCGTCAACCCAAAAAATTAAACTGGCACAAAAATTTTGTTTCGATTTTCGATGATTTAAAAAAAATATACCTTCTTTCAACGGTTCTTTTAAATTTAAGTACTCTCAGATCCATATATCGACTATTTTCCACAAATTACTGACACCTAAACCAATAACGGTTGCGATTTCAGAGTCATTTTTTTCACTCGATTCGGTTACGGTTTTATTTACACCGGTCATGGTTTCGATTTTAGTATTAAAGTTACTTTTTGTTCATATTTTCAATATCTTGAACAAATTACCGAATTACCAAAGCCCCAAAAATTTGAATAATAATATTAATAAAAAATTTAAAATATGTCATTATACAAGTTTTTGGGATTAAAATGTAATTTTATCTATCTGTTTTTCATACATTTTTTAAAACCGTTTTAAGCCCGACATTAAACCGAAACCGTTAATATCGATTTTGGATATTGGTTTATTTCGGTTTAAAAAATGAAAAGGTTATAAACGGATATCGGTTTCTGTTACTTTTTAAAACTTGTTATTTGCCAGAGCATCGTTTTTACATCTAACTTTCATACTCAGAGCAGTCCCTTGAAACTAGAACATGAAACTTTTTCAGACAGAACAGGGGTCCTTTCCTCGTGGGTTGAGAAATATAAAATGAGAATGAAAATGAAAATGAGATATAAACTATTTTTATATTCTGTTAAATAGTTTATGTCTCATTTTCATGTTTCATTTTTTCCAAGTGTTGAAACTACACATTCAATTTTTATTATACAAGTAGCAGAATTATTGATTTGAGAATTGAAATGAAAATGAAACCACTTGTTTACCAATATTTGATTTTTTCTTTCCGAGAACCAATTCGCAAAGTGTGACACACATAAGAATATTGAATGAAAGAATATTGTGAGACAAGTTGGCAATGCTGCCAAAATCAAAGTATTCTCTTGAGTACATATTCCTGTGTAAAGCATTAGGTACTAAATTAATTTTGGCATTTTATGTGCTCAACGCGTAACGGGGTCAAGTTGCACTGGGTACGACGAGCCAAATGTCGACGAGATGTGTAATGGGAGGGTTGTTGGCTTCAAGAGTATTGATACTCTTCAAGCAAAAATTGCTTGAACTAACTACATCTATCTATGAAAGTATGTACGGATTATCCTAAAATTTGGAATATACAGAATGTTGGTTCATCGATGTCAATAATTCATGGGGTCATTCTAAGCCACCAAAAAAATATAAAATAAACGAGTTGGGAAAGTTAGGTCACATGGGTAAGTTCGGTCACATGGGACGGACTTTTATAGTCGGTCTTTCATAGATTTGATTTTATAATTTACGGCCAAAATTTCCAGTTGAAAACCCGGGAAACAATGTAAAAAAATGTAGGCGGATCACGCCCATTTTTGGACGACATATTTTCAGGTTAATTCTAACAATAGATTTTAAATTTTATAACTATATCTTGAATACTTTCTGAATTATTAGTTCCTAAAGAGTTATATAAAAGAGATTTGTATGGGAGGTGGGCGTGATCCGATTTGGCTCATTTACAAACCTACTTTTGGCTAAAACATATTGAATAGGAAATTGCATCGCATTCTGATCAGTATTTCTCAAGTTGTGACAGACAGACATAGTAAAACGGACTCAGGTAGTGAGCTGATCAAGAATATATACTTTTTCATACCGGGCACGCCTCCTAAGGAGCATTACAATATATGCACAAAGTTAATATACACTGTACTTCATAGGTGTATGGTATAAAAATGTCATATTTTTGCTTACATACATAAAATACTTACATAACATAGTCATTAAAATTGGTAACAAAGTATAATCTGTTGATAAATGAATATCAAATTTTTACTCGTGCTTTCGACAATTAAATGACCTTTCCAATGGTGTATCACATCTTTGAACCGTATGATTTCTTTCTTTTTTTAAAAGTTACGTAAAGTTAAAATTTACAAAAATAAGAATACAAATTTTTATGTTGTCATTGATTTTCTCAAAATTTCGTTATACCCATTTAATACCCAAAAGGTATGGGAAAGTACATATATTCTTGATCAGCATGACCTCCTAGTCGATTTAGCGATGTATGTCTGTTGAAATCACGATTACAGAAAAATTAGAAGAGCTAGATCAATGACAATTCTAATTTAGATTACTAATATATCTACGCTGTAGCAACAAGAAAATGGGCAGGATCAGGCCATTGTGGCCAGCGAACCGACCACTTATGTTCAAATACCTCATAAAATTTTATATATATTTCCTTTATGCGTTTTCTCGGGAACTGAAGTGTGGTTCTCAAAATAAATGAAAATCTTTCAGCAATTTCATGTTTGTTGATATCAAATGAATGGAAATCTTTCAGCAATTTCATGTTTGTTGATATATTCAGGTTTTGTAAACCCTGGTGACCTATGCACCTTTTTAAGTGGTCACCGCACACATTATCACATGTTTGTAGGTTTTTATACCCTACACTAAGAGTGAAAGGGTATATTCAGTTTGGTACGCCGTTTGTAACACCCAGAAGGAAGCATCTCCGGTATGGAAAAGTATATATATTCTTGATCAGCATGACCTCCTGAGTCGATTTAGCGATGTCCGTCTGTCTGTCCGTCTGTCTGTCTGTCTGTTGAAATCCCTACTTCTTTTAAAATTGAAGAGCTAGATAAATGAAACTTATAACTTAGATTACTAATATACCTACGCTGTATGTGCGAAAATCGGAAATGTGCGAGATCGGTCCATTGTGACCTATGATCCGACCACTTATGTTCAAATACCTCATATAAAATGTACATATAAAGATCAATTTTTATATATACGTGCTTAGGTAAACTTTTTTGGACAAATATATATTGATATCATGCTCAAATACATTATAATAATGTTTTCCGGCAAAAAGACTTGTGGTTCACAAAAAAAAAATCGAAATTCGGTACACCTACCCATTTGTAAATATGGGTATCAAATGAATGGTAATTCTTGAATGTTTGTAGTTATTTTCAGGATTCGTATACCCTGGTGACCTATATATCACTTTGAATGGTAACCACACATATGTGTAGGGTATTTATAGTCGGCTTAGACCGACTATAATTTTGATAATCCTAACTATCATAATTACACCTACTTTAAAATTTCCCATGTGATCTAACCTTCCTAACTGGTTTTATTTTCAACCACCAAATAACAACATCGACTGTTTAATTATTTCTGAACTATATGTTATTTTTGTAATAGTCGATCTGCGAGATATCCGAAATTACATTACAAGTATCCAAGTTTAATTATATACTGGGTTGTCGCAGATATCGTTGGTAAGTATAAGGGGGTATTGTTTCTTAATTTCCAAATAGGTATCTTGTTGGATACGTTGAAGGTACGTACAAAATAAAAGTGTCACTGATAATAATAATAGTTTGGCACTACAGTTCTATAAGAACTTAGACCGAGCTCTCTCACCATTTTGAGCTGTGCGTGTCATATTTGTACTCAAAGTGATGGGACCTACAGTTTATTGCCGAATCCGAACGGCGGGTGAGAGCTTTTCATAGGCAATGGTTTTACTCTCGGAGGTTTGCCATTTACTGTCGAGAGGTAGCGCGGTATAGAAAAATGTTTCTATGAAAAGATGTTGTTAGCCCCAGTCCAGGCTTGAACCGGGGACCTTTCGGCTCGCAGTCCAACGCACTAACCACTGAGCTACCGCGGCTACTGATAGTTCAACTTTTTACCATTTTCAATTTAAATTTGAAGCGATGTCTTGCGAGAAGTTATAGTACACAGGTCTTATTTTAAAAATGTTTAATTGGCAACAATTTAAAAATGAACTGAATTCGGTACATTCAAAATTTAATTATTGAAAGCGGATAAAAAAATAGGGTCGCATTTAAAATAATGATAAATCTATAAATTTTCAATGAAAAATATTTTGTAATTATGAAATTCTGATGGCTAATACATAAACAGATCTTCGTTTTTAAACTCGTACCGTATAATAAACTGTTCATTCCAATTTTTATATCATACACTCCCTGGGATATAGGGTACATTAAGTTTGATATTTAAATTCTGATAACTTGAATATTTTAAACCAATGGCGCATATTCTTAAACAATTTAAAGTGAACTTTAAAATTAAAATCAGTTTTTTAACATGTTTTAATTTAACATTTTATTCTTTTTTTCCAAAAATAATTCTTCATTCAAGAAGAATTTAATCTGATCCATTTGGCAACCTACATCGACCCCGCCCATATGTCTTAACTTCCCCTACTTAATATTTTTTTTCAAAAGTACCTCAAAAACTTTTGTTTTTCCTATTACTCACCTCTTCGATCCGGTTTCAACACCGCCACTTTCTGGTCGAGCAGCCAATCCAGATGCAGACCCGACCTATTCGTATAACGATCCAAGCTGTTGCGATCCCACGCCACATGCTCCCAGTGATCGGTCATAATGGCGGCGCACAGCATCGCCGTCGCACTTGTCGTCATCAGAAGCGTCACAAATAGAAACAGCACCGGCGGCGGTCCAATGCAGCAGCTCGAACAGCATGCGGCACCGCCGCTGCCACTGCCGCCGCTACCGAGTCCATCCATGCCAGAGTTCAGTGACGTCGGACTGTCCTGCAATTGTGTCGCTAACTTCGAGGAACAGCTGCTGTTACGCAGCAAAATGCTGTTGCTTCGTCTCAGACTCTCGACAGCAGCAGCCGCTGCAGCTGTGGTTGCCGCCGCTGCACTCGCACTCTCAAAATGTAATGAGCTGCCGACCACCGCCGAAGGATGCTCATAAATGCTGTTGTGCCGACTGGGCGCAAAATAATAGCACGTGGTCTGAATACCCGTGGACGCTGAGGCGATACCACCGTTGCCGCCGCCACTAGCACCGCTGCACTCTAAGCCGTAGTCTGAGCTGCCGCATGCAACGCTGTCGCCGTGAACGACGTCGTTGCTTTCGTCAGTGCCGCCGGCGATGTAGTCATTGGCCGTGAGATCTTCGTTGCTGGACGAGTAGATGATGGACTGCGCAAATTGGTTCGAGTAGCAGTTTTGGTTGAACCCTGGTGCAGGTGGCGGTAACTGTTGTTGCTGGTGGAGGTGATGATGATTATGGTGGTGGTGATGGTGTTGTTGGTTTATGGCTGCGGCGGCACCTGTGGGCGGCTGCCGGTTGCTCACGTAGAGTGCTTCGTAGTCGTAGTGATGCGGATTACGATAAATGACCGGCCAGGAGCGCGTAGTCTTTGAGTTGTGGCTATAGGTGGTGGGCACGCGTTGTTGCTGCTGTTGTTGTTGTTGTTGTGACGCCGGCTGATAGCCGTTGCTGCTGCAGAGTTGCACAATGGGTGAGGTTGCAGCCTCGACGGCGGCGGCCGCAACAGCGCAGGAGTCGGAGGTGTTGTTGTCGTTGCGCGTCGTCGTGCGGCGCTCTTTAGGCGTAGGTGAGGGCGTTGGCGTTGGTGATCGTGTGGAGTCGGCAACCAGCGGCGTCAATTCGTTGGCTTCGTCGGCTGAAGCGCAGCAGTCGGCAGATGTTGCTACTGCTGCTGTTGTTACTTTTTCTACGGCGGCGGTTGTTGTGTTGGCGGGTTTATTTAGCGTTTGTGTTGGCGGCTGCAGCTGCAGCTGTTGACTATGTGCGGCGTCTTCAATGGTTGCAATTGTCGTTGATGTTGTTGTTGCTGTTGATGCTGGTGCTGTAGTTGCTGCGGGTGAGGCCGATGTCAGCTTCAGCGGCGGAAATTGTTTCGTTTTACGCGTCGTTGCATTCGTTGCTATGACGATGGTTGTGGTTGGAACCGCTGTCAGTTCATTGAAATCCTCCTCCTCCACCAATGTGGCGGCGGCTGGATAAATGTTGTTGGCTTGTTTGTGGCGCGACAGCAAATTGTTGCTGCTATTGTTGTTATTATTCAAATTGTTGTTGCTGCTAAAATGTTGCTTGAGCGCTGGCGATTGTTGCTGCTGTTGTGACTGTTGTTTTTGTTGTTGCTGCAATAGATCTTTGTAATGCGCCGCATCGGACTGCGGCGACGTAATGCTCACTTCCGGCACACAGCGAGCGGTCACCTTGTAGCGGCCTGCGCTGCTACCGCCGCCAATGCCGACGCCGCCGCCACCGATGCCGAGCCCCTTTGTTCTTACGAGTCATAAGTCTGTGTCGCGTTTCTTCAACTTGTTGTTGCTCATGTGTTTGTTGTGGCCAGTGGCGGTGCCTATTTTTGTAGACGTGCTGTTGTTGGGGATGTTGTTGGTGGTGGTGCTGTTGGTGCTTTTAGTTGTGGTTGTTGTAATGTTTGCTGTTGTTATTGTGGTTGTTGTTACTGTACTAGGTGTGCTGTCGTTTTTTGTTGTTGTTGTTGTTGCAGTAATTATTGTGTTTGGTTGCTGATGAATTTTATTAAATTTGAAAATGTTGCTGGTTTTCGTTTTCGGTGTTGTAAAGCAAAATTAAAATGTGTGTGTTTTTTTTAATTATTTAGCGGTTTTATTTTTGGTTGTTAGTTAATTGGAACTGGCAACACTTTGTGCTTCGGTGCAGTGTTGCCAGTTGCTTGCTGCAAGTGTGTTGCGTTTGAAACGGCAGTGTTGCCAATTATTGGTATTATACAGTGGCTACTATACGCTTTGACTGTCTTTATATATTTTTTTAATTCTAAAAGAGAGAGAGAAAAAGAAAAATAAAACGCACGAAGAAAATGATGAGAAGAGTAGTAGAATAGAAGCAGAAGAATAATAAATTATATAATGAATACAGAAAAAAAATAAAAATGTAAAAACCTTTAGTAAAACATATATAATAAGCATACAAAACATGCAATACTAAGTGTAGAGATTTTTCTATTATAATTGGCTTTTTAAAGACAGTGAAAACCAGAGATTAGAAATAATAATAATCTTTATTTTCATTTGGTCTGTCACAGAGAGAAATTATTTTTCAAAAAATATAAATCTCTTTCTGAGAGATTTATATTTAAATTTAGCACAAATTGGTTGAGATATATTTTTTATTTTGGAAAATAAAGGCCTTTGGTTGGGATATATATTTATTAAGATTTTGGACACCAACCATTTTTTTTTAATATATCCATATAAAATACATCCACTACACAATAATTTTTGGAATAGTCTGTAGAAAATAAATTTTGTGTAAAATATAATAATTCTCGGATGGCAAAATGCCCGCAAAATGCTTTCGGCTCGTAGTCTAACGCACTAACCAATCGGTTCACCGATGCTACCAAAAAAATAACATATTGGATCAAACATAATATGATAGAATATGAAGCATTACAGGTTCTAGAGTAGGATAGAATGTGTAAGATTAGCAACTGGGGCTTATACCATTGACAGACATCTGGTATTCATATAGCATTTGAAATACCACATTTTATATATTTTATAATATTTTTGTAGTATTACTTGATTTCATTGTGGTATTTGGCTGGTACAAATACCATGAAACTACGAAACTAATCGCAGATAAAACTGAAAGCTCTCTGTCAAATTGGAAGTTTATTACCAAATACGTCATAATCAGCTGTACATATACAAAACAATCAACAAATAAAATTAAATTAATTCGCGACTTGAATAAAAGACGAAAATATTTAGGATATTGCGAGTCAACAAAATAATGGATGTTGTGAGAAAAGTGTTGAAAATTACACAGAGCAGTTAAAAATGTATCGATTTATAAAAATCTGTTCGACAATTGGAGAAGGCAGATGTAAATACATATGATTTACAACGCAAACAATACTATGTTATGTCACCTATCTGTCACCTATCTATCAGTCACCTATCTGGTAATTCGAATACTATGGTATTGTTATTATCAGAGCTGCAAAGGTTGGATTACGATTGCTTTTGATTACGATTACTAAAAAATCGTAATCATTAAATTTGATTACGATTACTAAAAAATCGTAATCACTAAATTTGATTACGATTAGAAATAATCAAAAAGTAATTTGATTCCTACACTGAGAGAAAAACGTAGTAAACTATCGGCTAGTTTTCGTAGTCCGTAGAAAATTCTAAAGAAGTGACTACATTTTATTTTAATAACTATAGTTATGGTATACCATAGTAAATAAATAACATAACAATTTCAAAATATTGAAATAAAAAAATTTCAAAATTGTTCAATTCAATTTATAAATCAACGTTGAAGAGTTGCGAATTTTTAAAATGCGTTAAAAACGCGATGTGTCAACAGATTGAGATGGAGAAACAGCATTGATACATCACATATATAATCAATGATGACAACGGCGATGTTGTCGGAGATCCAGTGTCTTTGGAGTACATAACGCGGCATGTTTTGATTTGATACCGTTTTGGAATTATTTTTAACGTCTGTTTTCCACATCAACATAAACCCACCGAAGCAGAAATTTACAGAGAATACCGATCGTTGCTCCTTTGGTATATTCTGCCTCATTAGCGGCTTTGATTTGGATGACACGCTACACCTGACACCGGACAAGACAGTACTCGAATACCTTAAAAAGCAATACTCGAAAATCGCAGCCGCGTGAGCAATACTAATAATAATTTGGCACTACAGTCCAGTATAGAACTTCGGCCGAGCTCTCTCACCATTTTGAGATGTGCGTGTTATATTTGTACTCAAAGTGGTGGGAAATACAGTTTATTGCCGAATCCGAACGGCGGGTGAGAGCTTTACATAGGCAATGGTTTTACTCTCGTAGGTTTGCCATTTACTGCCGAGAGGTAGCGCGGTATAGAAAAATGTTTCCATGAAAAGATGTTGTTAGCCCCAGTCCAGGCTTGAACCGGGACCTTTCGGCTCGCAGTCCAACGCACTAACCACTGAGCTACCGCGGCTACGTGAGCAATACTACAAAGATTTATATGCCACAAATCGTCCTCTTAAACCATTCTCATAATAAAAATCGAATTTAAATAGAAAAAAAAACATAACGTATTTAAATTTGACTTTTATTTTAAAAAAAAATATTGAGTTAACTACGACGAAGTAAAAGGTTTTTAATAACTATGTCGAAGTTGAAGTAACTATGTCGAAGTGAAAATTGCAAACCTATTTAGAACTGACTATGTATTTACTACACCACGTTGTCGGAGAATTTTCGTTCACGCCGTAGTCAAAAACTTAGTTATGAGTAACTACGTTTTGCTCTTGGTGTAGTACTTTTTATAACCTACACCTATGAGGTACAGGGTATATATTGTAACGCGCCTTAGAGTTGCCTACTTGTCCATATTTTCACATCTTAACCCTTAAAGGTTGCTGAATCTTGTCGTGTAATCGGTTTCTCTGTGAAAAATCACGTTCGTGAATTATCGTGAAAACCGCTCAAACGTGACTCATTTATCAAAATTATGACATATCACCTTGAAAAACGGATCAAAAAAGGAACTTCCAGAGTTGCCTACTTGTCGATATTTTCACATCTTAACCCTTAAAGGTTGCTGAATCTTGTCGTGTAATCGGTTTCTCTGTGAAAAAACCACAAAATTATTTTATCTCGTACCAATAAATAATTATGGCGAAAAAGAAAAGATTCGCCCTTTTGGCATGACAAGATTTTCAATTTTTTTAATTTCTTCGTTTTTTTGCTATAACTTTTTATTCTTTGCAAGATAAAATAGTATTTTAAAGGTATTAATTGTCTGTTTTTAAAGCACCTATCGATTGGCACCATTATTTAAATTTGCCAAACAAATTTTCCTTCAAATAACAAATGGCAAATTAATGTTTGACAAAATATTTTTAAATAATGATGCCAATAGATAGATGCTTTAAAAACAAACAATTAATTCCTTTACATCACTATTTTATTTTGAGCTAATAAAAAGTTATAGCATAAGATATAGCCTCACAAAATTCGTATTTATAATTCAGTAAGTTGTCCAAATCCAAAGATATTTTATATACGTTATAATAATTCACGAATAAACCAAAATAACAGAAAAAATTGAAAAAACTAAATTTTTCTAATTTTTAAAGCACTTCAAACTTTAAAATTTGATTTCCCAACATTTTTAAAAATGCACATTCTCCCTTTTTGCATGACAGTGACGAAATTATTTTAAATCAAGTTAAATTTCATGTATTAGTAGTTCGATCATTAAATAAAATATATTAATAATAAATTAACTCATATGGAATACAGGTCGTATGAGTGTTATTAGTAAAATATTGAAATGAATTTTAAAATTTTAAACGAAAATTGGGACCACATTAATTTTATTTTAAACGTACTACAATAAAATATAGAATTTTCTAAAGTGCATGTTTATTTTTTAATAAATATGTTTAATTATATCAAAAATGTTGTAATTTTGTTCGTGGCGATACTATCCCATAGATTTGGTCAACAAAACCACGCATTACAGAGAGAATTTGCTCTTTAACCGCACGATACATTTGTGGAACAATATCCCAGCTTTTGTTTGTCCCGACACTTTTAATATTTGGAAAATCAAAATCCACCATCAAATATCCACCATTTTTCTCCTCCATACTCCATCTTTTCTTATCTCTTTAACCTATAATCCTTCTTAGGATCTACACTTTGCACTTTGCTATCAAAATACCCTTTTATAATATTTATATTAATTCAATAAAAATTTCTAATATCTTTCAGAATTTTAAGAATAGGTCTTATTAAGTATATCAGATTTAAAGGGCAAGGATTATAACCATTGATCAAATGTTGTTTTTTTTTTTTTTACTTTAAAAAGAGCCCATTTCAGGAGATATTTAAATAAGAACAAGTAAACAATTGTGATTTTTGGCCCATTTTATGAAATTTTGAACTGGACGTAATAGTCGGAAAAAAAAAAAAAATTTCGATATCTCAAAATCTTTTATCAGTTACCCAAATTTCATTGAAATCGAAAAGGTAAAATCTTAAATATGTCTTTTTTTGATCGATTTGGTGTGGAATGGCTCGTATAGCTCCAAATTCCAAAAATTACAAATTTATTTTGTTGCAAAAAGTTGAAAAATATGACAATTTATTTTAAATTAATGAGATCTTAGAAATCGAACAAGCAAGCAAAATTATACGCCCTAGTGAAAAATTATTTCTGTAGGCTTGCTTATTCGTTTATTTATTTCTTTATTTTATTATTTATTTTTTTTGTTTCGCTTTATATCGAAAATGTATCATTGTTATTAGGGCTGTGCGATTAATCGATTAATCGAATTGTTTGAATAATTATTTTCTGAATAATTATATAATCAAGATTTTCGAACATTCGAACATTTAATAACCAATTAATCAGTATGCAGATTGTTCATAATGATGATTAATTGACTAATCAGCATCTTGATTGATCAGAATATTTGATTAATTAACTTCTGCGTCGCGATAAATTTTAAAATACTATGATTCTTGAACATTTAAAATACTCCCTTTTATTTTTAAGTTATTTTCAAAATAAAATGTTCACTTTATTTCACATTTCAAAATGTTGTTGAATACAATTTTTCATTTTCAATTAATCGAAATTCTGATTAATCAGGTTTCTTAATATTTATGGCTGTGCGATTAATCGATTTTTCAACTTTTTTGATTAATCAATGTATGATTTATTAATACAGATTTTCGATTAATAAGAACAATGATTAAACAATTAATCACGAATCTGATTAATCAAAATTGTAATTAATGGATAATCAGCATTTTGATTAATCTGAATATCTGAATTATTAACTTCTGCTTCTCGAAATATTTAAAAATAATTTACCTGATGATTCTTGAACATTCAAACCACTTTCTTTCATTATTAAATTATTTTAAAATACATTTTAACTTTATTTAAGTTGACAAAAGCGTACTGATTAATAAGTGTGTCTGATTAATTGATTAATCAATTAATAAGGATTCTGAATAATCAAGATTTTGATTAATTAATTAATCGCACATCTCTATTAATAATCATTGATAAATCCGACAGACTTAATTATTATAACGAAATTTTGTCGTCAAATGGTTTAAAGTAAAGAAAAGTGATTAAGTAAATATAAAAAATATATTAAAGCCTCGTATATCCATGTCGGTTTTATTAATGTTTATTCAAAATAGTAAAAAATCAGTATAAAGGTATTGCGATAAAACTAATTAGGATTAAAAAAAATTGTTATTAAGACCGATTTATTTTTAACTACAAAAAAATATTGTATCATTTTATGAAAACTCACATATACTTTTGTTGATATTTCTAAATATGCATGAAATGAATTTCCTAGAAATGCTCATTATATTTTATAATTTCAAATAAACAACGCAATACTTGGAAATGTTTGCGGCGAGCTTTTGAAACTTTTACTTTGTGAACAACCACTAACCAAACGGTACATAAAACAAAAAAACTGAATTGTCAGAATAAATTTATTACCGGTAAAAATTAAAATTTAAAAAAATAATGTGTAAGCGGATTGTAACAGTTTAGCATATTAAGCAGAATAGTGTGACATAGTTGTAATGATGCTAAACACATGTCACGGTGAAAGCAAAACACAAACAAACTCAAAGTCAATTGTTTTTTCTTTGTAACTGTTGTAACTAAGTTTCTAAAAAATCAAGTTAATCCTACATCTCATTTTTAAATGATATACCATATACTATAGTGTCTCAAAGCGAAACAAAATTTAAAACGTGGGAAAAAATTAAAATAAAGAAGAAATAAAATTAATTTGGTTGTGTAATCATCGGAATAATAGATTGTAATGCATATGATAGCTTTCGAGCTCTATTATTTTTAATTTAACTCGGTTTTCAAAATTTATATGTTATATGTATATTTTTTTTATGTGTTATCTCGGTTTTTATCGTATTTTCACTCCTCGTCCTGAATATCCTTATACCCAATAACAAAATAAAATTATATATCCGGGATCCATGTATCCTTATTTGTAAGGCAAAGAAGTTTCATTTCAAAATTATAAAAAAATATGTCAGGCAGGATTTGGGTTAAAGGTTGTGCTTTAAAAACTTATTGAAAACAAACTTAATATACCATGTACCTCATAGGTGTAGGGTATAAAAACTTCTGGTACTTGTATTGCATTTCATTCTTGCACTTTATAATAATAGTTTGGCGCTACAGTCCTGTATAGAACTTCGGCCGAGCTCTCTCACCAATTTTAGCTGTGCGTGTTATATTTGTACTCAAAGTGGTGGGACCTACAGTTTATTGCCGAATCCGAACGGCGGGTGAGAGCTTTCCATAGGCAATGTTTTACTCTCGTAGGTTTGCCATTTACTGCCAAGAGATAGCGCGGTATAGAAAAATGTTTCTATGAAAATATGTTGTTAGCCCCAGTCCAGGCTTGAACCGGGGACCTTTCGGCTCGCAGTCCAACGCACTAACCAATGAGCTACCGCGGCTATCCTTGCACTTTAATATGTGTAATATGCGTATTTTTTTATATTTTATATTTTTATTTATAATAAAGATATATAAAAAACTTGTTAAAAATTTAAAACTTGAATAACCACAACCTAACTGCTAACAGCGACAAATATTAGCAAAGCATCAATTTCATTTTTATTTTAATTCGATAATTGAATTCAATTTTATATCCAAATATGATTCTCATATTACAAGGGAAGGGGGACAATAATGTCATTTATGCGCAACGTTAACAACATGGATTGGCGACAATTTTCAGCCAGCTACAATGTTTAAATTAAGACTACACTAATAGAGAGTGTTTGTGCTATATATTCTGATATATTTCCACCCACATTGAATGAATGTAGGTTGAAAATATAAACTCAGTCATATGAAAACAAAATGTATTTCATTAACCTCGTTTGCTTTATCGAATTTGAATGTGCTGCATATGAAGTGCAAATCGTTTGAATGTTGAATACATGTTGAATAATGTATTAAATACATTGGAGCATTTTCTTTTAATCATTGCAAAAGTTTATTGTGGTAAGAAATGAATTTTATCGGATCCCAAAAAATTGTCACGCCTTTTAAATAAAAAAAAGATCATGTAGCCCACTTCAAACCACACAAAAATTTAAAAAATTAAGAGGATTTTTTTTAGTATATTTGAAAAAATTTCCACCTCTAGCATAAACAGAAAAAGATTTTTTTTGCCATAAAATTGGAAGAATGAATATGTTAGTTGTACTAACCAATTTCATTTGGTTGAATTTATCATATATGTCCGCGATTTTGGCGGACATAACCCCCAATTCGAATTTGGGGGTTTTGTCCGTGGGGGTTATGTCCGGGCACCTAAAAAAACACTATATCTTTAGACTAACATTTTATAAAACTTTTACAAAATAGAATATGTCAAAAAAATTACTAAGGAATGTTATGTTACAATTAGGGACATTTTTATAGTTGAGGTAGGGAGGTTTGTAAGAATTATGAAAAAAAAATTCAGCCTCAGTTGATAATATTATATCGTCACTATCATGCCAAAGGGGCGAATGTGCAATTTTTGACATTTGCGTTTTTTTACATTTTTGAATGTAGTTTATCCTCAAGTATGCTGTGCCAAAATCGCGTGTCATTTTATTGGATATTTCTAGCCGCAAAAGACAAAACCAAAAGGGCGAATTTGAAAAATTGAAAATCTTGTCATTCCAAAAAGGCGAATCTTATCGTTTTTTCGCCATAACTTTTTATTGGAATAAGATAAAATAGTGGTGTAAAAGCATTTATTGTTTTTATTCAAAGCACCTATCGTTCTGTATTATTAATTAAAAATATTTTGCCAAACATTAATTTGCCATTTGTTATTTGCAGGAAAAAATGTTTTGCAAAATATTTTTAAATAATGATGCAGTTCAATAGGTACTTTAAAAACAAACAATTAATACCTCTTCACCACTATTTTATCTTGTACCATTAAAGGTTATGGCAAAAAAACGAAAAGTTTCGCCCTTTTGGCATGACAAGATTTTAAATTTTTTCAATTTCTTAGTTTTTTTGCTTTAATTTTTTATTGCTGCAAGATAAAAGACATTAATTGTTTGTTTTTAAAGCACCTATCGAACTGCATCATTACTTTACTTTATTTTGCCAAATATTTTTTTTCCTGCAAATAACAAATGGCAAATTAATGTTTGACAAAATATTTTTAATTAATTATGCTAATAGATAGGTGCTTTTAAAACAAACAATTAATGCCGCTACATTACTATTTTATCTTGCGCTAATAAAAAGTTACAGCATAAAAATCAAAAATATTTGCGTTTTGACTTCAAACTTTAAAATTTGATTTCCCAACATTGATCAAGAATATATCGCTAGTTTACTACAAGAGGGTAATAACTAACAACAAAACGCGAATTTTTAGTTAATAATGGAGAATTATTCGTTATATTATTAAATAAATGAGCCATATTATATTTAAAAATTCTTCTGTAGATTTCATTGTTTATGAGGTAGATGTACACAAGCGGACGGATCGCCTTTAGTCAATGTTTACTCACGTAGGTTTGCCATTGACTGGCGAGAGGTAGCGTCGCATAGATAAATGTTTGCCATGAAAAAGATGTTAATAGTCGCTGGGGATCGAACCGGTAGCCTTTCGGCTCGTAGTCGAACGCAACAGCGACTTTTTCGCTCGTAGTCCAACGCACTAAGCAGACGAGCTACCGACGCTACAACGAACGGTGCTAGGGGGTGTTTAACGGAGGTTTTCTATTGTCTGCGGTATAGCAAAACATTGGTCTAGAGGTGTAGCAAATCAGCGACCTTTCGGATCGATGTCCAACGAGGTGGAAGCTTTTTCTTAGGCAATTTTACGCTTGTATGTTTGCCATTGAATGCCGGAAGGTAACGTCGTATAAAAAAAATGTTTTTCTATGAAAGTTGTTGACGGTTATCGAACCCACTTCCACTTGTCCTATTCTTTCCATTTTTGGAACATGATAAGATACTATCAATATCTAACCAAATACAAAAATTCACATATTTTTCTAACGAAATACAAAAGTTACAGTTAAATCTGTGGCAAAATTTACATTTTTCGAAAATAATTAAATTTAATATATGAAATATGCCACTTCCTGAATTCCAATTCCACCCATTTTTGGAGTCTTATATGGTGCAGCCATAAACTAATTTAATCCATAATTTTAACTGTTTATCTCTTCAAAGAAAAAAATTACAGATAAATAAGTGTTAAAAACACCTTTTTCAATTTTCATATAAGAAAAGTGTCACACCCCTTTTTCATATTTTCTCCATTTAGCATAGAAAGATGTGTATAACTAATAACTATATGAATTAAAAATTTCATTCATTCAAAATTTCGTTCATTTATCTCTTAAACTTCAAAAGTTATAGGCTAATAAGTGCGAACATTTTTGTATGACATACATATGTAATAGTGCCACGCCCTTTTCCGATTCAACCCATTTTTATACTATCGCAAGATACAAACATAGAGTAAATAAATTAAAAGTTTCAACAATTTATCTCTTAAAATACATAAGTTATAGGCATATATAATATTATGAACTTTCGTTAGTAAAAAGTGCCACTCCCCGTTTTTCAACTCTGCCCATTTTTTTTTACTCTGCCCATTTTAATTGTATCCAAAATGTTGTCCATTTATCTCTTATATAAGAAAAGTTACAGATTTATGAGACGCAAAAGTGCCTGCTGACCTAATGAGCACCAACGCGAACGTATTCCTATCAGAAATTCACTCGGTGTTGCTTTTGTTTTAATCAAAGAAGGATTGACTTAACAAATAGAAAATGGAGCTATAAATGAAGGCGCTATTAAAAGTCTCAGTTCAGCAAATTATTTCAGAGAATTCAATTTAAGTCAGATTTTAATTTTTGTGCACGAAATTCAATTTCCTGCGAAATTCATGATTGTGCTGTTTCAATAATTTTTCTCAATTCAAAATTGCTTCTTTAGATGAACTTAAATAAATTGCTTAGAGTTAAACAATTAAAAAATGTTCGCTTGATGTTCATACAATGTCGAATGAAAACAGCTGCATTTACAAATTTTTTTTTATAATTTCGGATCTAATGTTAAATTAGAAAATGATTAATGGTTATATATTTTCGGTTCCAACAAAATATATTCCAAAAATATATTTCGGTTCCAACAAAAAAAAAATATATGGGTTCCGATTTCTTGTTCGATTCCACAATTTTTTTTAAATAAAGGTTCCGATTTCGGTTGCAAAAATCGAAACGTTTCGTTCTTTGATTTTGACTAAAACCCTTTGGTATATCGGTTCTGGTTACAAGATTTTTAAAATGGCGATTCCTGTTCCACACATTTTTTTTAATAACGGTTCCGATTCCGGTTCCAAAAATCGAAACGGTTCCGGTTCTTTGCAGTTATTTGCAATCACTGATAACAACTGATTGTTGGGTATTAATTTCAATAATCTATCTTTAAACAACACCCCAAATTTTTTTACTGACCACAATTTCTCATAGAACTTAACTTTCCCTAATGGAGTTTTAATAGTTTCGCCACTCATAATGTTTTTTTCATTTTGTCAACAACATGAAAATCTGTTTCTGTCACTAATAGCCTCAATAAAACAGACCTAAAGCATTTGTCAGAGCTTGAGCTTAATCCTGCGCAATATTTGCAAATTGCCAATTGAGTGACTGGCATTAGGCGTAGATAATGCGAAAATGTCTAAAATGTCTAAAATGTCTAAAATTCCTCTGATATCTCTATAGCAAACCCTCCCCCCCATGTATTAGGGGGACTTACCTTTTGTTAGTATGGAAATTGCAGTGTGGAAATTGGAAACACATGCATGAACATGTTCCATAATAAAATTTAATGAGGCTTTGAATGCGAACATTTAGCATAATGTAATGTGCGCTTTAAACGTTGCACACATAATATTGTTAGCATTTTCATGTAACGTATTTCATTTTATTTCCATATCTACATATGATATGCAAATTAATTTGTAGCTGCATAAATTAAACACAGTTTAACGAATTAAATCTTTTCAATTAATATGTCACAAAGTATATTGTTTAAAAATGTGCATTAACTTAATTGGATTTAACATATTTTATTTACTTATTTATTTATTTATTTATTTATTTATATTATTTTCATAATTTAAAACATTTTCCTGTCAATAGCTAAAAAGGCTGATTTTTTTTTAATGTGCTTTTAAATTGCGCACCACCACGTATACGTAACATTTCATCAAATTTCAAATTTATCGAATTTCCCCAAAAACCAATTATAACGATGTCAAATACAGTGAATTTATCAGATTGACTTTTACATTATTAAAATGATTTGTTTATTGAAATAATGGGGAATGGCTTTTATTTTTAATTTAAACATAGCATCTTTTTAATTAAAAAAAAAACTCCGTATTTGTTCGTTTAATTTAACGTATTTTTCATAGAAATTTGTATAATTTTTACTATGAATAGCATTGTTAAGCAATTTATTTCCTATTAATTGCTGCACCACATGACGTATACGCAACATTTTGTTCAAACATTAAGGCTTCGAGCTTATTTTATTTTACCTTTATTATAAAGGGTTTTTCAACAGGGACGCTACAAAAGTAGAGCAACAGGGACGACAAACGACGGCATATTTCTTGCCGCTCTTTTGACATTTCTCTTCAGTGAGGATTGCCATTTCATGATGGAAAGATATACGAGCCAACAACGAGTCGAAATTATTAAAACTTACGACCGAAATTCGAATTCGTATATCTTTGGCTCGTATAACTTTCCATCATGAAATGGCAAACCTTGAAAAACCCTTTAGATATCAAATATAAAATAAATAATCCATCCCGAAATTTAAATTTATATGAGCAACACAATTGGATACAGTATTTAATTATGTGGGCCAATATTTTTAAAATAATTTCCAATATACTTTTTGTTTTAGTATTTCCTGTTTCCCTCCACTTTTATATAGTCACAATGCTAGTTGTGACCGCAGTCGATTTTTAATTTTTAGCGTTTCATAAAATGTTTCATTATTTTCAGCATATATGAAGAAGAATCTCATATTAGAGAAAATTTTTGAAACTATTGTCTCTGGATATTTTAGAAATATTTAGTGATTTACAAAAAAATAAAAATAACTCAGTTGAAAATAAAAAACTATGAAATGTCATATATTGAATTTTCAATCATTTTAATTACTATAATATGTATCAATTTATTTTAACAATTTTAATAAATCATTATTTTCATTGTTTTATGCATATTTTAAATTACAATACATTTGCAGAAAAAATCGTATAAAAAATTAGTTATAAAGTTACATTACTATACAGCACAAGTAGGAATTAACGACCGGCACAAGACTGACACAGGCTTGTGCCAATGCTTCTCAAGCGTGTGTCAACAGTTTTATCTAGTCTCGTCCAAGACTGTGTCAAGACTGGAATAATAACTATGTTACAAGCCTGTAGTTGATGTTTTTACCAAGGCTTGTCTCATTGGCTGTGACCAAGGCTTGATATCCAGGCTTGTATCAAGGCTTGTACCAAGGATTGTACTAAGGCTTGTCTCATTGGCTGTGACCAAGGCTTGTACTAAGGCTTGTTCCTCAGATTTGAAACAAGCCTATGCCCCAGACTTACTAGATAATACCTGAGTTCAAACAAACATATATGTCGCATAAGTGTGGCATATCCTAACGGAATTTGGACAGAGGTGGATGATACCACTAATGGTATGAAAGCGAAAATATAGATATTTTAATATTTACCGCATTCTTTCGAATTTTGAACAATAAAAAAAGGTATGCTTTTTTTTGATAATTTTCAACCCCAAAAGTTAAAGGTTCACTGAATTATGTAATGTATATGTATAACAAAAAAACAGCGGGTTATTCTTTAGCCTCTTTTCTATTAATTTATGTGCTACACGTCGTATAAGCAACCTTCAATTTAATTTCAAATTAACATAACCCAGGCTCTATCCCAACAACTCCAATTAAGCCGCTGTCAAATTATAGTGTTTAAAAATGTAACTTTAATATTTTGGTAGTACATATCATGTCATGATTGTGTTCACAATGGTCTATGCGCCTGAAAGCAGGCTATGACCGTTGGTAAAAATACAATAAATTACTTTTCAGCACAATAAGGCTGGGAAAGCACAGCTTGTGTTTTGCAGCAAGTAGAAATGCTTCAGTACATACTGTGTACTGCATAAATATATTGCATACGTTTTTGATAACAGAGCTGTTGCTTCGGTTCTATAAAAAGAAAAATAAAGAAAACCAGGACAATAATAAATTAATTCTAAATCATGTGGTGTCATGTTGTGTCGCTGTCGGCAACCAGCAATTGTTTGATGGATTAATAAATACGGACGACATCATTTTGACATTATTAAAAACTATAGATCAAAAATATTAAATACAAAAATTAAATATATGATTATTAATAATGATAATAAAAATAGAGACCAAATGTAATATTTTTACTCTATTAAAAGCAAAGTAAAAATATAAATAAAATGTTGTTACCCGAAAATTAAAGCCTTGATGGAGATGCCTTTGTGATTCCCAGTATGTCATGTCACAGAGAACTTCGATGCCTTGAAGCTTGTGTTTTCAGAGAAATGTATGTTGAAATATGCGTACGAATGTTGCATAACAGTCTTCGTTTTGGTCCATATGATCAAATCCAGAAAACTATTAACTCCAAACACCCCAGTATGCCATGTTACGGAGATCTTCGATGCCTCGAAGCTTTTTTGAATTAACTTTGAATTTTTTTTCAGTCTTCGTTTTGGTTCATATAAGCCTAACTAGAAAACTGTTAACTCCAAATACTCCATTATGTCATGTTATGGAGACATTCGATGCCTCGAAGCTTTGTTGAATTAACGTCGATAAAAAAAAAGTTCCTTCTAGTAGTTTTATCGCTTCTAATATTAAAAATTTCTCGTACATGAAAGTCTACAGACAATATTCGATATTTATATATTTATCACATCGATATCGCAATATTTTTCAAAGGAATTTTGAATTTGTATTATTTTTCTCTACGATATCGATTCGATTTCGAAAAATTTTTCACACCGATAAAACTCCCTTATTCCGCATTTATATCTACACGGATAGAAAAGATTTGTTTGAATATGTTTGAATGTAATTAAAAAATAATACGAAATCACCATACGTGTATTACGAATAAAGTGTAATAAAATTATTGTTCAGATTGTAATAGCATATTACTATTTATTTTACTATTACTATTTATTTTACATATTTATATTTAGGTCGTTCTAAATCATATAATATTTTAAACATATTTATGTTTCGGTTCAAATATTTATTTTGTTTGGGTGTAGTAATTATTATGTTTCTATTAAAACATATACCATTTTAAGGGGCTACATCAAAATGTTTCCGTGATTATAGTTTTGCTCATATAAGTATGCAACATTCTAGGGAAATTTAATACTTTTCATTATACCCTACACTAAGAGTGAAAGGGTATATTCAGTTTGGTACGCCGTTTGTAACACCCAGAAGGAAGCATCTCCGGTATGGAAAAGTATATATATTCTTGATCAGCATGACCTCCTGAGTCGATTTAGCGATGTCCGTCTGTCCGTCTGTCTGTCCGTCTGTCTGTCCGTCTGTCTGTCTGTCTGTCTGTCTGTCTGTTGAAATCCCTACTACTTTTAAAATTGAAGAGCTAGATAAATGAAACTTATAACTTAGATTACTAATATACCTACGCTGTATGTGCGAAAAAATTGGCGAGATCGGTCCATTGTGACCTATGATCCGACCACTTATGTTCAAATACCTCATATAAAATGTACATATAACGATCAATTTTTATGTATACGTGCTTAGGTAAACTTTTTTGGTCAAATATATATTGATATCATGCTCAAATACATTATAATAATATTTTCCGGCAAAAAGACTTGTGGTTCACAAAAAAAAAAAATCGAAATTCGGTACACCTACCCATTTGTAAATATGGGTATCAAATGAATGGAAATTCTTCAGCGATTGAATGTTTGTAGTTATTTTCAGGATTCGTATTCCCTGGTGACCTATATATCACTTTGAATGGTAACCACACATATGTGTAGGGTATTTATAGTCGGCTTAGACCGACTATAATTTTGATAATCCTAACTATCATAATTACACCTACTTTAAAATTTCCCATGTGATCTAACCTTCCCAACTGGTTTTAATTTAAAGTTCTCTACTTTAAAATCAAGAAAGTTTTAAATTAAATGTGTATACTTTAAACATTAAAGCACACTTTTATTTTCGGTATATGTACTCACCTCAGCATCTTCAAACTAATCACTCTCTGCACAATATTCAATTAAGAATTCATTATTTAACGTACAATGTAAAAAAAGGTTACACAGTACTTTGGTTGTATTGTGAACACAAAAAGGCCAACACAATGAACATCAAAGTATTGTTTAAGTGCCCCTTTAAGAACATTTCCTCCGCCTCCACTAAAATCGACAACAATGTAACTGAACCGCATCGAACACCGAAGACTGACATAAAATATTTTATCTTTGATCGAAACTTTGCGTCAACATTTATTATAAAGAAAACGACAATAACAATGTCAAAGAATATAATGTCAACCATAGTTGCAACCACAACAACATCAACAATAATGAGACCAGTTGAGTATCTTGCGTTTAACCTGACCTCAAATGAAAAGAAAAGGGTTGGGTATTTTGTCCGGCGAACGCAATCGAGTCGCCATTGTTTAAGGCACACAAACGCCAATTTGTCTCGGTAAAACTTGGCGCTGATTTTATTGAATACAATGCAGACACGCAACACAAAAAGTTCGAATATGAAAAATATAAAAAAAAACTATACAAGAGAATATTTTAAATAGAATTTAAAAATAATTAAATAAAGCGAGTTCTTCAAAATGACCCATTTTAAAATTGAATTCGGATAATTTAAAAAATTTTTTTTTTTGTTATTTTTTAAATAAAATGTTTACAACACTTTTTTTGAAATTATTTTCTAAAAAAAAAATATTAGTTCAACAATATTCATCATATTAAATATTATGGGTGTGTGCGAGTTCGACTAAATTGCTGACTAAACAAAATTGTACGGGGTTTGAATCGACCGCCATTAATTAACCGGTAATTGTTAAAGTACCTAATAAATCGATTATCATATGCAAGAGCTGTAAAAGTAAGGACTACTTTTGTAATGACTACTAAACGATTACGATTTTTTGGTAGTCGTAATCCAATAATTTTGATTACGATTCTTTGGTAGTCGTAATCAAAAATAATGATTACGGTTACAACTAATCAAAAAGTAATTTGATTCCAGTACATTTTTTGATTATTTTCACTACTACTTTAAAAGAATCAAAAACTAGTAATCGACTACTCTTTTTTTGATTATTTTCACAAAATCTTAGATTATTACCTGATTATTTGAAAATAATCAAATAATCTACTATTTTTTTTGATTACTTCAATTTTTTGATTATTTTTTGTTTATTTCAATTTTCTATTATTTTCATATAATTAAAAAAAAAGTAATCCGACTACCTATTTTGATTACTTCAATATTTTGATTATTTCAATTTCTTCTTGATTATTTTCAAAATTAAAAAAAAAGTAATTCGACTACTTTTTTTGATTACTTCCATTTTTTGATTATTTCAATTTTTGATTGTTTTTTGATTATTTAAATTTTTGATTATTTTCAAATAATCAAAAAAAAGTAATCCGACTACTTTTTTTTTTTGATTACTTAAATTTTTTGATTATTTTTTGAATATTTCTATAATTGAAAAGTAATCAAAAAAGTTAAATAATCTAAAAATAATCAAAAAAAATTGAAATAATCAAAAAAAGTAGTTGGATTTTACTTTTTTTTACACAAATAAGTCGAACTCGCATACACCCTAAATTCATAAATATTATCTGAACAATTTCATCAAAATGACGATTCAAATTCATTGTACCAATCATTTTTCGATTGTATCCTTTTTTTTAGTAAAGGGTTTTTCAATAAGAGCGCTACAAAAGTTTAAATAAAAAAAAACTGTTTTGGATATCAATGAATTTCTTTGTAAAAGTACGTTCGATGCCATTATGTATGAAACTCGATTTTTTTTTGCATGGCCACCACGGGCACGCTTGCAGAAGTCCAGACGCTGAACCCAATTTTCGACGGTTTTCAAGCATAAATCGCCCGATACTACTGCAATTTTATGTTCGATATTCGTACGAAGTTCATCAATCGTCGCTGGCTTGTTGGCATAGACCATAAACTTGACGTAGCCCCACAGGAAATAGTCTAACGGCGTCAAATCGCACGCCCAAGGCGGCCAATCGACTGGACCATTTCGTGAGATAACACATTCTCCAAACTTGGTTTCCAATAAATTGATTGTGGCATTCGCTGTGTGGCTTGTGGCGCCGTCCTGTTGGAACCACATGTCCTCCAAGTCCATATCATCCAATTGGGGCCAAAAATATTCGGTTATCATTGAACGGTAGCGATTCCCATTCACAGTAACGTGCCGGTCTTGATCATCACGGAAGAAGTACGGCCCATAAACTGCACCAAACCGTAATTTTTTCGAGATGCAATAATGACTCATGCAGTACGTGTGGATTGCTGTCTGACCAATAACGCATATTTTGTTTATTGACGAAGCCATTCAGCCAGAAATGAGCCTCATCACTGTAGATGATTTTTCGATGAAAATCCGAATCATTTTCAAGGTGTTGCGCAGCCCAATTCACGAACATACGACGCTTCTGGTGGTCAAGCGGCTTCAGTTCTTGCGTCAATTTGATTTTGTAAGGATGTAGGCCAAGATCTTTTCGCAAAATTCGCCACAAGGACGTCACAGAGATGCCCAACGCTTGAGAACGACGTGTGAGAGACACATTTGGGCTTTCTTCAACTGAAGCCTCAGCGGTAGCAATATTCTCGACACTACGGGCACTTCTTTGTCTCACTGGCACGGTAACATTTTGTACTGTGCCTGTGGATTCAAATTTTTCCACTATACGCTCAATTGTTGATCTGCTAGGACGATTATGACGACCATAAATTGGACGTAGCGCTCTTAACGTTGAGGCCACTGACTCCGAATTTCGGTAGTAAATTTTTATAATTTCGACTCGTTGTTGGCTCATACATCATGAAGTGGCAAACTTTACTGAAGAGAAATGTCAAAAGAGCGGCAAGAAATATGGCGTTGTTTGCTGTCCCTGTTGCTCTACTTTTGTAGCGTCCCTGTTAAAAAACCCTTTACTATACATATTTTTGTTTGTATTCAGTTATTAAATTGTAGCGATATTGTGCAAGTCCTTGCAATAGAACGACACAAAATATTGATGTTTAGAACGTGATGTTTAGATAGTGAATTCTAGAACGACACAGAACGTGCGCGTATCATAGATATTTTTGATGTATTTCGTAATTTGGCCACATGTAACAAATTGAAATCAACTTATGAACTAAAATTTTTTTGGTATTTATTAATTCCAGTATTCTTAACCATAACACCTGGCCTACACTCATTATGGTGCACTAAAAGTTGCAGCAAATATAGCAGCAATTGTGGCGCTGATTTCGAAAATGGCATCAGTTGTGTCAAATTGGCTTTAGTTTTTGAGATATTTATATCCCATCTTTCAATTTCTCATTATTTTGGTATTATTTTATTTTTAAAATTCCAACAAAAGAATATAATGAAATTATCTTTTCGATATTAGGCGCAGAACATATTGCACTACAATACAAAAATATACTTTTATGCGTGAAAAAAAATGTTTGCGAGATATAAGCCAAATAAATTCAAATTTGATAAAAAAATTGAATTTTTTGGTAATAAAATGCGTCATTACTTATTATAATAATAGTTTGGCGCTACAGTCCTGTACAGAACTTCGGCCGAGCTCTCTCGCCATTTTGAGCTGTGCGTGTTATATTTGTACTCAAAGTGGTGGGACCTACAGTTTATTGCCGAATCCGAACAGCGGGTGAGAGCTTTTCATAGGCAATGGTTTTACTCTCGTAGGTTTGCCATTTACTGACGAGAGGTAGCGCGGTATATAAAAATGTTTCTATGAAAAGATGTTGTTAGCCCAAGTCCAGGCTTGAACCGGGGACCTTTCGGCTCGCAGTCCAACGCACTAACCACTGAGCTACCGCGGCTACCAATATTGTATAAAGTTATATTATTTTGGAATGATTCAGCTTTCTTATCACATTTTTAAAATTATTAAAAGAGGTTTGTACGAAATTTTTAAAATAAAAAAGTAAGTACATATTTTAAATTCTAAAACTACATCTTTGGTTAAAGTTTTAACAATCGAGCTCATTGTGCCACATCCAATTTTTTTAATATCAAATTTAATTGTTATTTATATAATGGCTTAATAATTTTATAACTTATGTTACTTAGGATCTGAGCGAGTAAAGACTAATTGACTAAATTGTCGCTAATATTGATAAAGCAGTGTGATTTTTGTATGCTTACTACGTACTGTTTTATCGATATTAGCCAATTAGCTAAATATTAGTCTTTATTCGCACAGGCTCTAAATTTATTTTTGTATACACCTAAAAAAAAATCTCATTAGAATTGGTTTTAAAGAATTATGTTGTGTTCGAAAACTTAAATTTAGTTAATTTCGTTTATTTTTTTAAAATCTTTTCATGTAACCTTAGATGTCCAAAAATCGTTTATTTCAGTAAACATAAAAAATACTTTTGCTTTGTTTTTATGTGAATCAGTAATCAGAATTTGATATATTATAGCGTAAGGTTTGCAAAATGTATTTTTATAATATTATTTTTAGAAAGACAAAAAAGTAGAATTTTTTAAAGCCCTACGAACTTTTTACTGTATGCCAGCAGAGCTTATTTTCAACTTTGTAAAATGCATAACATAATATTTTTTCTATATTTTTAGTACTTGGCACTCGACACAAATCTGGTCAATAATTCAAGGTTGTGCGAGGTTGTAAATATGTTAAACATGTCTTTGGGGTTTCTTTTCTCTTTCATAAGGTTTTGGCACAGCTAATTATTGTATGTAATATACATAACAACACCTTGTAGCCTTGTTTCAGTTTGGTGTTATCTTGGTTGGCATTACTTGACACCGATTTGGGTCATAATCATTTGTTAGGTTATTTAGGGTTGCAGAGTAAAGGGAAGTAAGAGGTAGTGTGCGTTTAAAACATATGGACCAAAAAGTACAATGTCAGCACAGCCTCTTGAGATGACCCATTAAACAGAGTAATTATGTTTGTTTTTATGGGTTGTTTTATATGGTATAAAGTGCTGATAAACATGTATAGCATAGCACATTTGTGGTAGACATTAATTTATTGCTGACTTTAGATAGACCTTTTCGTATTGAGAATGTATATGGAATATATAATAGGAATACGGAAAATCAAAACAATAAAGATAAACACAGTAGCATATAACAAATTTATATCCACACTGACTTTATGAACAAATGAATCAATGCCGCAAAATTACATTAACGTATATCGCATAAAAACAGACTAAAAATTAAAATAACAAACATATCATAATTGTGGAAGTTAAAAACATACTTTTAATAATTGTTTTATAAAATATGGCATAGGATGTTGTGTACGTAGAACGTAAATACGATGTGTGTGAACATGCCAGCCAGAACACTCATTGCAGCGATAATCACTGCACTGAGTTTTGACACTTCAAGGGCTCTCCATACGCTTAACTCAAAACGCACAACCTACCCGTCTCCGCGACATAAGCTGTATTTAAAGTTTAAATTAAACATAAACCCTATGCTTAATGAGTGACTAACGTTTACTTATGATACACACAGAAAAATCCACTTTTGCAATGAGGTTGGAAGAATGAAAAAGTTAGTTGTATCAACTAACTTTATTCAATTAAATAGAATGGTTTACAAATTTGCTGGCGAAACTGCCATATAAGCCTATGCACTTGAAATATTAGTCTATATACACTCCTAAAGGTTCTAAATCTGTACTAAATTGTTCTAAAACAGTTAGAAATTGGTTGCAGTACAAACTACAACTCTTTTTATTTTGACAATAACAACCGAATAAGCGTTTGAGAGAAACGAATAAGTTGGTTGAGCAAAGAGTTGGTTGGCGCAATATATCTCATTCTGTGTGTAGGATTTAGCTAATAACTCACTCACGGGCATTTTTTGGTTCTACTCAAACTCATTTGAGTAAATTAAAATTTAATCATGCGTGATTAAATCTTTTGATTAAAGTTTTTTACATTGAAACACAAATGGGCTAGAATTGAATTTATAGTATAGCAAAACTCTACGATACTGCAAAATCGCTCAATTACATGTGAAAATAACGACTAATTTTGTTTTTTTTTTAATCCGTTCTTAAGTGATATGTTGATCAGATATAAATTAGATAATTGCCATTATGAGTTAAGACATACTTAATTTTGGATTATGTAAGTGCTGAATTAGGTCTTAAAACCAATTCTTTTCACCTCTAAAATTCACTTTGTAAACGGTATTCGAAATTGTACACCCAGAAAAAAATACTATATAAATAATAGTTTTTTACTATTAAAAATAGTCAATAGGATAAATTAATATTTTAATCGGAAAACACCATTAAATACTAGAAAATACCATGACATTGCGTTTAAATGAAAAGATTTATTTTTTGTATACACGGATAGAAAAGATTTGTTTGAATATGTTTGAATGTAATTGAAAAATAATACGAAATCACCATACATGTATTACGAATGAAGTGTAATAAAATTATTGTTCAGATTGTAATAGCATATTACTATGTGTAAACATTTTATATATTCCCAGCAGAATCTGTCAAACTTATCATAAATATTTTACAATACAAACATAAAATTTTAATTGCATTTGAATATACTATTTCTTGGCAGTTTACTGGGTTATAACTATGTTTCAAAACAAACAGAAAATGCTATTCAAATCTAATTATAATGTATGTTCGCAACGCTCGTCTGCATTCGATTAGTTATCGACAGACGAAGTTGGCAACATTGCGCAACATTTTCTACCTACGCCATCTTTTGCCATCGTTTGAACATATTGATGTTTAAAAACAAACAAAAAGAAATTGGATTTAAATAAATGTATTTATTCTTGAGTTGAGCAGTATTTTCTATCTACGTCTCTTTTGTCATCGTTTGAAGTATGTATTGGTCCTTTTAAACATACTGATGTTTGAAAAGAAACAAAAAAATGAAATTAGATGTAAATACAAGTATTCTTGCAATATCCTTCTTGTATACGAAGTTGACACTCGGTGACCGCCATTTTCTGTATACGTGTCTTATGATGTTTGTTGATAAAACGTATTCGTATCGGTAATACGATGTCATTTGTAAAATTAAAAAATATAGAAATTGTAAAACAAAAAGTACAAATAGTAACAAATAATAGCATTTAATAGTGCAGTATATAATTTAATTGTTCCTGAATGTTTCTCTAAAAATATTGTGAAATGCCGACACGGATATTTCTTCAAAAAAACCACAACGGAATTTTTACAACAGGCTCCGCGAATTCCTTACCAACGCTATGTGCTGCACTGAGACTTGTACTTGCAGTTTTAATTCAATTATTTATTTATGCATGAATGTATATGAATTCAAATATTATTAATTGTGCATGTTTAATGATTTTTAATAAAAATTAAAAAAAAAAAAAAACATTTTATTTTTATTTTATTTCCAGGATTCCTTTCCAAAAATATTTAGATATGTTTTCATGCAAACATACTACTTTTTCAACTGAAACATTTTCATTATTTCTCTGGAAACATATTTATATTCAGGTTATATCATGTTATATTTTAAACATATTTATGTTTCGGTTCAAATATTGTTTGGATGTAGTAATTATTATGTTTCTATTAGAACATATACCATTTTAAGGGGCAACATCAAAATGTTTCCGTGATATAATGTAAATCAGAGCTCATTACATCACTGTTCAAGTCTGAAGACAACCCTGTTTAAAAAAGATTTAGCAGGCAATTATATATTATGTTTACATAAAATTCCAAACATACATGTTAATGACTGCAAAATTTTGTTTGGGAGAGCCATTTTTTTTTCAGCGTGTACTATATCAATAATTGTCCTATTGACCTTTTTTAATGGGATTTGACGGAATTTATTCTGGGTGTATGTAAGCAATATTGCAGTATCACCGACGATATGTTATAATCTACTCCAGAATAATAAAATATAAATGAAGCTTGAGGAGTCAATACAGTATATTTGAATTTATATGAAATACTGAGTTTTTAAAAAACTATTTTATTCAAAGACCACACAAAATCCGCCTGTAAGTTTAAATATGCAAATATGCCGCATCAGTAAGGTTTGCCATTTCATGATGGAAAGATATACGAGCCAACAACGAGCCGAAATTCGAATTCGTATATCTTTCCATCTTGAAATGGCAAACCTTACTGAAGAGAAATGTCAAAAGAGCGGAAAGAAATATGGCGTCGTTCGCTGTCCCTGTCGCTCTACTTTTGTAGCGTCCCTGTTGAAAAACCCTTTATTTGTTTCTGGTTGGAATCGGAACCATAATTTTAAAAATCTTGGAACCCGAACCGATATTCCAAGGGGTTTTAGTCCTTGTAATAAATAATTAAAAAATAATATTTGGTACTGTTTTATTCTCCTAAATCCATAAGTAAAACAACAGATTTTTAAGAATATGCTAACATACCACGAAATTTTTATTTTCTGAAGTTTTTTTTTTAATTTGGGGTTGAAACTATAAAAAAAATCTTTAATGGTCCCGTGCTTGATTTTGGAAGCACAGACACGCACGGGCACGACAGCGCACCCGGATATTTGCATGCTCAAACTCAGATTTTCGGGCGTGACACGAAAAAATCACGGCGCGCGCCCATCTCTTATTCAATCACAATCACGAGTGATTCACATGAATCACGCTATAATCTCTGCTCACGTGCCCATCTCTAATTTGAATAGCGATAATATATCACTGCGATAAAAGTGGCTGAGAACATAATTCTAAGCTTTATTATAAAAACTAGATACCAGAATTTATTTTTAAAAAATCTATAAAAGATAACACCAAAACTGCAATTTAATTTATTATTTATAATCATATAATGTAAAAGTACGAATATTATATTAAAATTCAACATTTTACTAAATAAATTTCAATAAATCTTTCTAATGTTACAGTAAATTAATACAAAATCCTCCCAAAAACCTCGCCAGTCGAATGTCATGTAGTGTCTATTACATGCTTTCTGCAGACACAAAGAGTCCATAAAAAAAAGTTTTCACTTTAAAACATTTTAAATCCCAGCAATTAAGTCATTCAAAAATTGGCAAAATTCCCTCTGGACATATTAAACATTTGTACACTACTTCGTCTGGCATATTTTTTAACAGTAATTTTTTTTTACTGTTAAAAAATATGTCAGTTAAATGTCAGTAGCATGTAGTTACAGAGCAGGGTTTACACAACTTGATAAAATGTGAAAAATTGATAGAATAAAAATGTATATGCAACTGTTTTCATTTGTAATTCAAGTTATCAGAATATTTTTTAAGAGCTTATAATACATCGAGAACCCTTATGAAAATTAACCAATTTTAAACAGAGAGGTCGATATATTAAATTCAAAAATATTGTAGATTAAGTAGTATAAAAAACCAATTTGCGGTTGGACCTTACACTGCCTCTCCACTAGGCATATTTCATGGTAATATTTATGATTGTTTTCTGAGTTTTATGTGAACATAATTTATAATTGCCTTGTAAAAAGGGGTGTAATAAATTTGAATTACATTACGTTTGTATACGAATACGTGGAAACATTTTGATGTTTCCCTTTAAAATAATGTATGTTCAAATAGAAACATAATGACTACTACATCCAAACAAAAAAATATTTGAACCGAAACATTAATATATTCAAAATCAAACTTGTTTTGGAACGGGATGAATATACATATGTTTCCTAAGAAATATATGATTTGCTTGAGTACAAAAAACAGTAAGTTTGCATAAAAATATATAGTTTTTGAAATTAGTTGTACAATTTCAATTAAAATGTAATTACACTTCATTGCTAATACATGGTAATTTCGTATAATAACATTCAAACATATTCAAACCAATATTTCCATACGTGTAGTTCAAAAATACATTACATTCATAGTAAACAAAAAGTTGTTTGAATATAATATTTCGAATTATTTCTATTTACATTTTTTTTTGAACCAATAATATTTTTGGATATATGAAGTACCTAAGCTGACCTCTCGTATCATTTGAGCTGTGCAGATGTAGTATTTGATCTAAAATGCGGGAGTTACGTTCCATTCCGGTGACATTTAAGAAAGTACGTCTATTATAACTCCAGCTTGAGAGGTGTTTTCTCTCGAAGTTTTAGCCAATAGAGAGAGCCGTATAGAAAAATGTTTACTACTTTTTATGATGATAATGACTCGCTGTCCATCATACTATTTACTGACCCACAATATGTTAATTAAGTATGCATAATAAAAGAAAAATAAATTAGTGTAAATTATATTAAATATTAAAATTCTAAAATGTTTTTCAAACCGTATAAATTATGGTTTTTTGTTACTTCGGGTGAATTACATTGTAAACACTGAAACATAACATCAAATATTACAACATAATATATTTGTTTATTATGAAATATAGCAATTGCCAGAATTTCGTTAGGCCATGAAGCACCGTGGGCGTATTGTGTGGAAATTATTTTGCAACACCCCAAAATGGCGACAGAGTGAACAGATGAATGGCCTGGCACACCCATGAGCAGGCGTATAATTTGTGCTACTTTCGACGGAGCAGAAAAGCACAAGAAAACAGGGGCAAGTGCACTCTAATTTTATTATATTTTTTTTTAAATTTCAATTTTTTTTTTTTAAGATTATTATGAAAAATGTTTTCTATGAAAATATGTTGACAGTTACTGCTATCGAACCCTGGACCTTTTGATCCAATACAACAGCGACTTTTGGCTCGTAGTCCAACGCACTAACCAATCCAGCCACCGACGCTATTATTAGCCAGAAATTTACATTTTACATAAAATCACAATGTAGACAACAATATGTTTTCATGTAAATACAATGTTTTTTTCCAATCTACCCGAGTGGAAATTTAGTTTAGATGCGATCAGGATGTCTGATGAGGTTACCTGATCAGATTGAACCTGATTGTACTATTATCCTAACCTTATATAATTCAATGTATATTTAAATTCTTCTAAAACTACTTTTACCAAATTTGAGACCCTTCAAACATAAAGCAATTTTTTAAACATAGTTATCTCAATAATTTTTGCAATGAAAACGTTTTTAGTATAAACTAGCTGGACCCGTGCACGACTCGTGCCAAGATTTTGTAAATTCAGAGATATGGAGCGATTTTATTAATATAAAAAACATTTTTATTATTTATATGAGGGGCCCGTGCTTAGCTGTTGAAGTATTTTTATTGGTTTTATAAATGTAGTAACCAAGTAATAATTCTCCGCCATAACAACTTTTCTCAAAGACAATTCTTTCTCAATCTGCGCATCCTCTTAGAATTCTTCCCCGTAGAATTGTTCCCTGTAGAATAATTTCCCGTAGAATTTTCCCCGTAGAGTTTTTACAGTAGATGTTTTAGTGTGGTGAATTTTATTCTGGTGAGTTTTATTGTCGTGAGTTTTAGTTTGGTGAATTTTTGTGTGGTGAATTTTATTGTGGTGAGTTTTAATGTGGTGAGTTTTAGTGTGATGAATTTTAGTGTGGTGAATTTTAGTGTGGTGAGTTTTAGTGTGGTAAATTTTATTGTGGTGAGTTTTATTGTCGTGAGTTTTTGCGTGTTGAGTTTTAATGTGGGGAATTTTGGTGTGGTAAGTTTAAAGAATTTTGGGTGGTTGTTAACCTGGTGTGAAATATCTTGATATCACAATAATTACTGTTGACATACACGTAATGTAAAATGTATCTTCTATGGGAGGTGCTACGCGCAATGGTCCAATCACTCCCACATTCGGCGAAACCGTTTAGAATTGCTGATATAATGTGTTTTTAATTTTTGGGTTATATGAGAGGTGCAACGCCCAGTCCACCAATCTTACCAAGATATAGCATATAATATGCCCAGGCCCAACATACATATTGTTCCAAAAGTTTATTCAATTCGGTTCAGCCGTGTTGACGTCTATTCGAAATTTAAAAATTACGACAAAAACAACAATTTTCAAAAAAATTCGAAAAAAAAATTGTTAAAAAAAAGTTTGGTCGACAAAAACAATGCACTGGTCAAAATCACCATTTTCCAAAAAAAATATTCGCCAAAAGCAATTTCGGTAAAAAATTTTTTTTGCTTTTGGTTTTGTTTTTGTTTTTGATGTTTTTTTTTTGTTTTTCTTTTATTTTTTTGATTTTTTATTTTATGTTATTGCTTTTGTTTTGCGCTTTTGCTTTTGTGTTTTTGCTTTTACATTTTTTTTGTATTTGAGTTTTTTGTTTCCTGTTCGTAGCTGGTGAAAGTGCCGAGTTATATCGTTTTGAAAGTTTAGGTTGTATGGGAGGTGCCACGCCTCTTTGTCCAATCCCGCCCATATATCATTTCTTCCAGACCATACCGCATCTGTGGTAAAATTTTCAAGAAAATCGGATTCGCCGTTTGGACGGAGAAGCGGAACAAACGTACAAACGAACAAACAGATTTATTATATTAATAGGATGAAATATTTCAAATTTTTAAAAATATTGAGAATTTCATTTAGTTTAACATTTATTTATTAGAATAATTGATTATATTTGGAATAATTATTACACAATATGTACACTTTAGATCAGTATTTTTTCTGAAGGTTGGATAAGTTGACTTACGTGTATTTGAAATTAGGATTACCCTAGTCGACTCTGATCATTATCATTTCAGGTGGCCTTAGGTATCGTATTCTTATCAGGGATGGATGTGAAATAAGGTGAACCTAAACCAATTTCCACTCGGGTAAATATATTATGTATATTTGAATAGGCATTTTTCAACAGCGCGTACTTATTATTGAAAATATATAAATGTAGTTGGTGAGTTACTTCTAAAAATATGATATTATCTATAGAAAAGTGAGTTATATTTTATTTATTAAGTTTAGTTAGAATTTGTATTGAAAAATCTTTTAGAATTTGTATTAAAAAGTCATTTAGAATTTGTATTATAAAATCAAAACAGAATTTCAAAATGAAATTAGAAACTTTTTTTTACCCTTTACTCATACGATTATAACAACCAGAAGGAAGTGTGGCCAGTAAATGTACGTTCATATATTCTTGACTTTATAAGGCATTGTTTAGTCTTGAAGATTCGCCAGTGTCTGACGTGAGATAGCGCCGATTAGAAAAAAAAGCATTACCTATTTTCAGATTTCCCTACTGAGAAAACCTTCCATGTGATCTAACCTTACGGGTTTTTTTTGTATCGTATGTATGCCGAATAATAAATTGACATTTTTCTCATACTATGTATTAGATTTTAATCAAAACACCATCGAAATTGTAAAAAAAACTCAACGTCCTGAAATGTTCTATAACATATTAATGTTGATAAATGCAACAAAAAAAAATACATAATCGGTTGAATTTATACCAACCTCGAAATAATTCCATACCAACTAAACAAATAAATTAAATTAATGCAGAACAAGCAGAGGAACTAACAAAAGAATGTGGAAAACATCAAGTACAGCAGTTGAATTGTGCGAGGGCGCCAAACATTAACAATTCATGCGGCGAAAGGAAGAACAACCGTAAATATTGTTAAATAACAAACAACAGATACAAACGCACATTTACATGCACTGAAAATGATAGGTCCAATTATGAATTCATATATATTGTATAAAAACACAGAAAAAAAAAATCTTCAATATGATGAATTTATTCATATATATAATGAATTTTTTTCACCAATTTTCATCATATTTATATCATCGGTCATTAAATGACTGATGAATACATTCGAAAAAAATATTGTTTGCGAAAAAAAAATCCAAATAAAAAATTTACAATAAAATTAAAGTTCGAAAAAATAAATTTCGAGAAAAAAAATTTCAAACAATTTTTTTTTAATGTATTTATTTATAAATATAACTTTTTATTAATAATAAATAATATATTATAAAATAATTTACTAATTTATGCATGTCGAGCAAGCATTATATAAGAAATAATATACAAGAACTACTTGAGAACTGAGAAGTACGGCAAAAAATTAACGAAAAATAAATATTTTGATTGAAATTTTGTTTGATGAACAGCATTCTTCAGTATGATTTAAAATATGTTGTATTTTATGTTCTTGTTCATTAATCTGATGAAACGTATTCTTCACATACAGTTCATCATATTGAAGAACACTTTTTCGACAATTACCAGCGTTCATCATATTTCTGATCGCATTCATAACATTGATGTTATAAATGGCTCTTCAATACAATGAATCATGGTTTGAAGAACGGAATTCATCAATATGATGTACATTTTTTTTCTGTGCACACAAAAACATATAGTTCATGTATTTTGCGGTTAGTACGTTGGACTAAGTATTGGTCTCTGGTTCAAACCAGGGTTGGGGGAGCAAACATCTAAAAAAAAAGATGGTTTCTTAATACTGTTCTAATCTGAAAAGGTGGTTTAAAGTCATTTGACCAATCATTATTATAATTAATTTGGTCATACGTTTTTAATAAACAGAAGGAGGTGTGTCCGGTGTTTTAAACTATATACCTATTTTCTTGATAAGTGTCACCTCGCGAGTCAATTTAACGATGTCATTCTCTATATCTGTCTTTCTGTTTCTAAAGCTGGAATTACATTAGATGTAACGTGTTTAAATGTCACCGATACGTTCCGATAAATGCGTACTTCATATAAATGTTTGGTAATATTTGGATTTCTACGTTTCATACCGTTGCAATGACATTTGAGCACGTACGTCTGTTATAACTGAATCTTAAGTCTGTTTAACTACTGAAGGGTATCTCGGAGGTGTTACCTTTCGATGACTACATCTCGTTAAAGTAACCGGTTTATTTTATAAATAAAAATGACAGAACTAGCATAGTTTATAAATATTTCCGTAGAGTATGTGTACATCGATTATAAATTTCCGCATTACTGTTACTATAAAGATCTGCCTAATCCAAAATTTATCATGTGACCTTACCAATGTGACCTAACCCATGTGACCTAACAGGTTTGTATTGATTAAACGAATTTGAAAACGTTTGAAAACTTAAGAGGTTTGAATTTCTTAATGTGCAAAAATATAAACTTTTATTCATAATTTTAAAAATTTGGGTTAATAGAAAAAGCGTAAACTTATCCGAAACATAAGAGAGAATCGATACTATTATTCGTTCCGCTTTCATTCTACACTATTTTGTTCATAATTTTTTTTCCATTGTACTTTTAGGCATATACAAATATATTTGCATGTACAGAGTAATGGAAATATACAAACAAATTGTAATGCACACAAAACAATAATAATAATAAAAATAATGAAAAAAAAAGAAATATCAAAGAGATACAACCATTACTCAGGCACTTTTTGCATAAGTTGTTGAATATTCATAACAATAAACCATGTATAAGTGGTAGGTCGTAAACGAATTATTTAAGCGCTTCTATTGAAACTTGTTTTATAGTATCTAAATCATATACACCCAAAAAATATACTATATAAATAATAGTTTTTTACTATTAAAAATAGTCAATAGGATAAATTACTTTTTTATTCGGAAAATACCATTAAATACTAGAAAATACCATGACATTGCCATTGAGTTTATGTAAAAAGATTTATTTTTGTATACTATTAAATCAATAATTGTCCTATTGACCAATTTTAATGGGTTTTGAGAGAATTTTTGTCTGGGTGTATTAATTTATCATATTTATTAATTTTTCATTTTATTAATATTGTGGGGTCGACTGTAGAATACTGCACCCCAGCAGATTTTATCGCAAGTTGTTCCGAAAAGAACAACTTCTAGAACTACATTTATTTGGAATGCAAAGATAAAAAGTCGTTCCACGTTCGCTTCTAGTGAAATCATTTTAGGAATCACTTTATATTCGAGAGTTATAAAGAGTACACAAATTTTAATTTATCGGTTGAATATGGAAATATGAGAGAACATTTAACCATGTTCTGTATCTCCATCCAATTCTATAGCAAGTTATTCTAGAATAACTTCTCTATTGGTACTGACGGCACAGCAAGGAGAACAACTTCACATTTGGTTCCGATGGAAAGTCGTTCCACGTTCGCTTCTAGCGGAACGTATACGAGAAGCGAATACAGTTTTTGAGCATCTAATGAGAGCGTAGAAGCAAACGGAGATATGGTTCTTTATCCAATTCTACAAAAACTGATTCTAGAATAACTTCCCTCTTGGTACTGACGGCACAACAACGAGAACAACTTCCCATTAGGTTCCGATAAAAAAAATTCTACGTTCGCTTCTAGCGGAACGTATACGAGAAGCGAATACAGTTTTTGAGCATCTAATGCGAGCGTAGAAGTAAACGGAGATGTGTTTCTTTATCCAATTCTACAACAACTGATTCTAGAATAACTTCCCTCTTGGTACTGACGGCACAACAACGAGAACAACTTCCCATTGGGTTCCGATAAAAAGTCGTTCCACGTTCGCTTCTTTTAGAATGTAATTGAGAATATACAAAAATGTAACAAACCTCTTTGATATATTTTATATAAAAAAAATAAAGTTAGCTGCGTATTCTAAATCAACAATTCAATTAAAAACATGTGTGTCATAGGGTATAAAACATATTTAGTAAGTACTTTTTTATTTAAATTAAAAATATAATTTAACATGTTAATACTAAAGGTAGTGTCGATGGCTCAGATGGTTGGTGCGCAGGAAGTCCATATAATAGCTGGAGAATACCAACCTCAAAAATATAATAAGTTCAGGAGCATAATGTCCATGAAAATATTTAATTTGTTAATATACCTTAAAGTTTAAATATTTCTGATTATATTAGTTTTATAAAAATTAAATGAACAAGTTTATTTATTGTATTTGTATTCTATGGAAACAGTATGTGGAAGGTGTTCCAAAAGGCATTCCATGGGAACCATTTTAAGAAGTAGTTCCAAAAGTCATTCCATGGGAACCATTTTAAGAAGTAGTTCCAAAAGTCATTCCATGGGAACAATTTTAAGAAGTAGTTCCAAAAGTCATTCCATGAGAACCATTTTAAGAAGTAGTTCCAAAAGTCATTCCATGGAAACCATTTTAAGAAGTAGTTCCCAAAGTCATTCCATCGGACGTTATTCCATAACTACGTCTTTTGGAACCGGGGGAGAAGTTGTTCAACCAGTAAAGAGAGAAATTTAAAAAGAGTACTTAAAGTGGTTCCACAACACATTGCAGTAGAAGCGAATGGAGATGTACTTCTCCGTTCGCTTCTCTTAGAAAAGTACTTGCTCGTGTAGATATCGCCTGCGAAAATAACGACTTCTGGAATCATTTTTGGAGCGACTCCCTAAATACATTATAAATTGCCAAAGTGGTTGCAAAGTGCTTCTAAAATCTGCTGGGACATTATTGGTTGGATATTGAATCAGTGCTAGTTTAGGTTAACCTAACCAGTGCTAGTTTAAACTTAGTTTGAATGAAGTTTAGTTTAAAGTTTTTTTTTTTTAATAAATGGACAAATAACTTTGATAACAGTTTTCAGTGTGAATTTAGAATGAACTAAGTTGTGTGGCTAAAACGACATTGAGTTGATTTCGAGAAAAACAATAAAAAAAGATTTGCATTTGCGTTAAAATAGGAAATTTGGGATTTGGAGCAAAGTCGAAGCTGAATATCTCAGATTTGATACGAGATATCAAAAAACTGTCAACGGAATCATTTTCTGGGGTAAAGTGGAAAACGTACACAGAAAAAATGTTGTTCATAAATGGAATGAAAGCCATTAATTGTGACATCGTTCAAAATATATATGGAAAAAATCATTCTATCTATGAACTATTCTTCGAATATGCGATACTGAAAAATAAAAGACCAGTCCACAAAACGGAGCATAGAAAATACAACACAAAGTAGGTTGGTAGGCATTTGAGTATTTGTGTATGTGTGCAACTGCAGCCATGTTTAGAATTCTATAAATAGATATTTTTATTTTGCTAATGCGTCATGCTGCATGATGGGCAGTGACTATTTGCACTACACGTCGTTACGCGTCGATAGTCGATGATAGCATATACAATTCTTAGTTTTTATTATTCCTATGTCATTTCGTACAAATAGACCGAATCGTTTCATTTGCTGTTTACAACTCCAAAGAAACGTGCGCCGCAGGTACTTAATATCGCTCAACAACAAACAGCAGCAATAGGGAGCAACAGCAAGAGTAGATTAGATATAAAATAAAATGTAAGTAGTTAAAAAAATAAATACATTAAAATAATAAAAAAAAATAATATAATAATATAAAAAAAAAAAAAATATAAAGAAAAAAATAGTTTATTTTTTATTTTTCATAAATATCATGCATTTTTTCATAAATATTATGAATGCGTTCATCAATATTATGAATTTATTCATTACAGTTTTATGAACGATTCATAAATTCGATGAATTTGGTCATTGGATGAGAAAAATTCATAAAATTGATGAACAAATTCATAAATAGTATGAACTTTTTTTTCTGTGTAATTTAAGCAATGTTTGTTGTAATTTTAGTTAAAATATTGTGTTATATGATTTTTTCGCCAAAAAAAAAAACTTCACTCGTTGTCGAACTTGCACTTATTTTTCGTATTTTCTTAAGTAGTTGCTGAGATGTTAATAATTTTAAACTTTTTAATTTCTTTTTTTCATGCATTATCATGTTATTATTATTTTTTATCCTTCAAATATTATTATTATTTTTTTTTTATATTAGTTTGGCGCTACAGTCCTGTATAGAACTTCGGCCGAGCTCTCTCACCATTTTGAGCTGTGCGTGTTATATTTGTACTCAAAGTGGTGGGACCTACAGTTTATTGCCGAATCCGAACGGCGGGTGAGAGCTTTTTCATAGGCAATGGTTTTACTCTCGTAGGTTTGCCATTTACTGACGAGAGGTAGCGCGGTATAGAAAATGTTTCTATGAAAAGATGTTGTTAGCCCCAGTCCAGTCTTGAACCGGGGACCTTTCGGCTCGCAGTCCAACGCACTAACCACTGAGCTACCGCGGCTACATTTTCGAAATTGAGGTGTTTCACTCAAAAATCAATATAAAAACTTATAAATGATATCTGTTAATGCCAACAGTTAGATCATAACCAGTCTATAGAATAGACACTTTAAAACAAATGACCTTTTCAAAACGTATAATAATAGTTTGGCGCTACAGTCCTGTATAGAACTTCGGCCGAGCTCTCTCACCATTTTTAGCTGTGCGTGTTATATTTGTACTCAAAGTGGTGGGACCTACAGTTTATTGCCGAATCCGAACGGCGGGTGAGAGCTTTTCATAGGCAATGGTTTTACTCTCGTAGGTTTGCCATTTACTGCCGAGAGGTAGCGCGGTATAGAAAAATGTTGTTAGCCCAAGTCCAGGCTTGAACCGGGGACCTTTCGGCTCGCAGTCCAACGCACTAACCACTGAGCTACCGCGGCTACATTTTACTAATACAATACATAAAATACCAATATTATGAAAATTAAAATCAATAAAAACAAAATTGTGCTTTTGAGTTTATGGTGTTTTGTTGTTAATCCGATTTACCGCTACACAAATTAATGAAAAAATAATGAAAAAAAAAACAATTTTTCACCAAATACCGTTGTTTTGTAAATTTTTATTTTGGGAACTCAAAATTTTATTAAATGCAATTTAAACATGCCTTGTACTTAAGATCTTCTGTATAAAATAAAATATATTTTTCTGTTTCTTTTTATACTTTTTTAAAAACCGTTTCAAACCGGTATAAAATCGAAACCGTTTATTTCGTTTTCGGATATCGGTTTATTTCTAATTTTCGCATAACGGTTTCGATTTTAAAAATTAAATGGTTTTAAACGGATATCGGTTTCGGTTACGATTTCAATCCTTGGTTTGGACTAAGCTTTGTAGAACCATATCATTTTCAAATTTATCATTAGATCCGAAATGCCAAAAACACATAAAAACATAGTGTAAAATAAATAGACTTTTATTAGTTCAAGTTTTTTCTCCCAAAAAAGAGTTTTTTTATTCCGAAAATGAGAGGTGTTTCAAGAAAAGATTTGGCAACACTGGTCATAAAAGAAATTATCATTATAATTTTATATAAAGAATTATTAAATAAACGAGTTGGGAAAGTTATGTCACATGGGTAAGTTCGGTCACATGGGGCGGATTTTTATAGTCGGTCGGGCCCGACTATGGAATACTCTACACCTTTGGTGGGGATATTAATTTGGGATATTTAATTGCATACCTTAGTTTTAAAGTTTTTAATTATGCTGAACCTCCCCACCCTCAGAATATTATTCATAAATCAGAAATTTACGTCTTTTATCTCCATAAATTAAAAAATTTATATAAAAGTATAAACAACTAAAAAAAAAAATTGAAAAATATAATTGGGCGGACCACGCCTATATTAAAAATTTTGAAAGGCTAATATTTCATAGATTTGATTTTAATAATTTACTGATCAAATGTCCACTATGAAAACCCGGGAAATAATGAAAAAAAAAGTGGGCGGATCACGTCCATTTTTGGACCACATAATTATAGGTGAATTATAACAATACCTTTTAAATTTTATAACTTTACCTTGAATACTTTTCGAATTATTAGTTCCGAAAGAGTTATATAAAAGTGACTTGTATGGGAGGTGGGCGTGTCCGTTGACCAATTTGGCTCATTTTCAAACTTAGTTCCTACTTTTGGCTAAAATATATTGAGTCGAAATTTTATCGCATTCTGATCAGTATTTCTCAAGTTATTCTGTATTCGGACAGTAAGACAGCAAGACGGACAGACATAGTGATGCTGATCAAGAATATATATACTTTTCCATACCGGACACGCCTCCTAAGGGGCGTTACAATATATGCACAAAGTTAATATACCCTGTACCTCATAGGTGTAGGGTATAATAACAAGGATTATTTGCTAACTTTTATCTGAACACAAGTTCCACAAAGCAGCCAAAGGTGATGCATTAAACTGATTCATATTTAATTTCATAGTTAGAAAAATGTAGAACAAAAACATTGTGGAGAAATAATCTGTATTAACATAATTACAAAATACTATTACAAAGAAATATAATAAGGTGTTAAATATTTTGCTGCTGTTTTAAATGAATAAAATTTTAATAAAATATATCTTTGAAAATAATTTTTTATTAACTTAACAAGTTATTTATGCTATAATTAACCAATATTATTAAATAACAAATATTAAAACCATGTATTCAACTCAATTGTATTAGAAAGTGAAAGTTTAAGCTAGCTGTATATCTATTTTGAACTTAACGAGCGCATCCCCAGTAAAAATTTTACCTATTAGGGTAGACATGACACCACAATCATGTTTTGACGGCATCATTAAATGATTGAAATTATTATTGCTGCAATCATGTTCCATATTGTACCATGATTGAAGCAATCATGTTTCTTTTAGATCTCTCTCTCTCTCTCTGTTTGTGTACTCTCTGTTTTTTTCTCATTTAGCTTTGGAGTATCTTTTACTCATTTTCGGTTCTGCATTGAAATAGAACATTGGCGTTGATCGTTCTAGAAATAATTGGAAGGAATAGCGCAACTGTGCCTTTTGCATTTATTTTGCGTGTTCGTTGTTATTCGCAACATTTTTGCGAATCTTATTTATGTAAAAATGAGCACTGTATTTTTAAATAAATAATACCGACGACACGCTGACCTTTCTTGACGGAATCTAGTGTAGCACTGAATCTGCAAAAATTACTCTCTGCACATTTGAGAACTTTTTCTACAATTTTAATCATAGTATGGTTATATCAATCAATCATTGAGTCAACATGATTTCTGGAACCATTGCATGGTTGTGACAATCAATACTATTATTCTGGCAATCATTCATATTTAAATAACATTTTTGCTACCATCATTAGCTATTCGAATCATTGAATTGAATCATTATATGATTCTAGAAATAATTAAATGAATGAATTACAAAAAAAAATTGGGAATGATGGTTGCAATCATTTATGATCTTAGCAATCATTGTTTTATTACAACAATCATACTACAATCATGTTTTTTCTCTGGATAATGATAGGTGTATATTTTTTATTTTTATATATAATCAGTACACAACAAGTATAAAATGTTCAGAGTATAAAAAGTAATAAAGCAGTTTAAATTAAATTTATGTTTTCAATGTGTATAAATGAATGGCTACAACAACATGCATATTTTTAAATTATAAAAAGTCGTTGTAGATGTAAAAGTCACCAAATACATTTTCAAAATGCCAATAGACAAATCTGTCTATATCTGTCAATTTCTAATCCATGATCCAATTGATGTACCAAATGATACGAAAATGTGAATCTATTTATTTTAATTTAAACTTTAAAAATGTATCAATCGGCCAGGTTCCGACTTTCGATCGAATTCCAATCGAAAATATGTAAACAAACGGTTTTGAATTCGATGTCTCAGAACAAAAATTTGTTTTTTCAATTAATTCAATCCGTTTGCTTAAACTTCAACGATTTGAATTCGTTTGAAAAACACATTTTTGTATTGTGACATCGAATTCAAAACCGTTTGTTTACAAATTTAATACGAAATTCGATCGAAAGCCAGAACATAGCCGAATTACTTTTTATAATAATAGGCAACATATTCGAAATTTTAAATGTTCATAAAAATGTATTTGGTGACTTTAAGTTTTACAACGACGATAATATGATTAATTATTTTTTGTTTTTTTTTTTTTTAACGCAATACAAGGAATTTAAAACTACTTCTAACATTTGCATAAACAAAACATAACAAACACATGTTAGCAACAAACAAACAACATTTTATTTGTAAAGCTAAAAATGTATGAAATTTTTCAAAAAGATTCAAGACAAAACAGGCTACACGTAGTACGCATAACTTCACAAACCAGTTGAGAATTATAACAATGAACACAACGACAGACAATGAAACAACGTAAGTACGATGCGTATGAGTATAATACGTACTTTTATTAAATACGTAATATGTCTATGCACCAACTGGATTAAGCACTTTTAAATTGTAGCTGTGTACTTAAAGTACTTGAAAACTACTGCACTAAAAATACTGATTCAGTAATTATTGTAATATTCTTATTGAGTTAGAGGTTTTTTTTACAAAAATTTAGCAATTGTCTTGACTTAAAATAGCAGCAACAACAATGACGCACAGTTTTATCCTTTACAAAGGATTAAATCACACACACACACTCACAGATGTACACGAATTAACCTCGTTTTATACGCTTCACTGCGTATTGTTTGCGGTTGTTAAAAAAAATATGACTCAGTTGCGAAGAAACGTAGTATGTAGTATTAGTTGTCGTTCTAGTACCAAATGCGTTGCGTGCAACGAACTTTATTAGTGTTGTTGTGAATTCAAAGGACACAAAATTTTATACACTTTTTATTATTATATTTTTTTCGTAAATATGTTTTTTTTAGAATAATTGTCGTTGCAGACTCTACGGTTTAGTCTAGCACGATGTGTTTACTTCAACGACGACTCGACGCGACGTCAACTCCAACGAAGACGACTTCAAGGACGTATTACGCACTCAGACACGAAATGGTGTCACTGCTTTAATTTTCACAACTCTTAAATTTTGTATGTTTTTCTTTAATTTTTTTTAATTTTTTTTTTTTTACTTTTTAAAGTTTAAATTTTGAAATTCCGTTTTAATATTCTGTCTACATTTAGGCCAACATTGACAGCACTTGTATTCCGTTGGTTACACAACGCGGTGACGACACCAACAACACCAAACACTCACAGCACAAAAACAACAAATTTATAATTGCCACTTAAATAAATTTGCTTTAAGCTGTTTTTTTTGTTGATGTTTTTATTTTTTTTGTTGCCAATGGTTTTTCTGTTGGTTGTTGTTTTCTTTTCATCCAATAAAATGCTTCAAAGAAATATTAATTTTTCAAGAATGTTTTGCTTATTTTGTTTTTTGATTCACTCGAGCGTTTCGCGGAACTATTTTGAGTTTTGCTTCTATTGCGAGCGCTGGCTGAGGACGGACTGTGTGCGAATTGCACGACAGGATATTTGGTCACAAACGAAATGCTTTTGCTGCAACTCAACACATTATATGAAACTGTGGTGAGTTTAGCTTTTTAAAGAGCACAGCAAAAGAGTAACATTTTATGCTCTTTGCACATATTTCATTCAATTTGATCAATATATTATTGTTTGCTCATCATTAGAAGAACGAGAAATTATCGGTATTTTGCCCGGTGATATATAATATTGCCATATACACACAGGAAACTGATTTGTTGCAGCAACTAACTAAATTGCCCTACCGAATCATTCGGTAGCGGCAACAATTGATAAAGTAGTTACAAAAAACTCCTATTTAGCTGTGGAAATCTCCTAGTCTGTGAACATGAGCTTGTGACAACATTCAAATTGGTGATCATGTGGTTGTGCCAGCCCCTAAAACGGCGAACATGTGGTTGCGGTAACCTCCAAATGGTAAATATGAGGTTGCGACAACCTCCAAATTATATGAATCTACAATGAAAATTTAGTTTAACAAAGTTTTTATGTATGTATATAAAATTTATATATTGAAAGTATTCTATGTGTTCTAATGCGTAAATATGTTGCGCACATTTCAAAAAATATTTCTACTAATTATTGCTCCCTGAAAATAAAAACACTATGAAAAGATACATGATGAAAAATACACTATGAAAAGATACGTGATCATTTATAATATTTCGTCATAACCAGAAAAATAAAAAAGTTATTTCCATTCGCACACAAATTGGCAACCGAACTGCTGATAGACATGAGGTTGCCGTTTGTCATTTATTTTCTTAATACAGTACCGTACTCAGTTACCGTAACATATGCACGAACATAAATTTAGATAGAATGAAATATACACTCATGACAACCGAACATGCAGTTGCACGGACTAACATTTGGGATATAGTAAAATAAGGTACGTTCATGTTAATGACATGAGATTATAACACATGTATTTCGGTTGCAACAATCAAACATTGCACTACGGATATGATACCGCATTAGCGTCTCATAAATACTTTAGGTGAAAGTCATCGGAAATGAATGAAATAAACGGTTTTAGAAAGATAAATTATTGAATTTTCATAATCAAAAACATTTTTTGCATTATTTTTATTTTAAATATACAAAATTTTAACTGTTTATCTCTTAAAAGAAAAAAGTTAAAGATAAATGAGGGTTAAAAACACCTTTTTCAATTTTCATATAAGAAAAGTGCCACTCCCCTTTTTCATATTTTCTCCATTTTTCACAGAAAGATGTGTATAACTAATAACTATATAAATCCAACATTTCATTCATTTATCTTTGTTAACAATGCCAGGGTTATACATTCAACTTTTACATATGAAACTGTCACTACCCCTTTTCCAATTCCGTCCATTTTATAAAGAAATAATGTACCATTATAAACTAACTAAGTTCGATACTCATTATTTGTATTATATACATATATAATACTGCCACGCCCTTTACGATTCCACTCATTTTTATACTATCGCAAGTTACAAACATAGAGTAAATAAATCCAAAGTTTCATCAATTTATCTGTTAAAATTAATAAGTTATAGGCATATATAATATCATTGAACTTTCGTTAGTAAAACGTGCCAATCTCCCTTTTCCAACTTTGCCCATTTTTTCGCAACAAATACAAGATACATCTATTAACTAACTGTATACAAAATGTTGTCCATGTATCTCTTGTACAACAAAAGTTACAGATTTATGAGACGCAAAAGTGCCTTCTGACCCACTGTGCATTGGTTCAATTAACCTCATGCCAAAAGATGATTTTTTTGTGTGTACTTACCATATTAAAAATATATTTATGTTTATTATTCGTATAGTTCAAAAATATTTTTGTTTTTAAATTTATTATTATATTTTTTAACTAAAAATACATTTAAAAAAATATACATGTATCTCTCGTATAACGTAAAAGGAAACAAAACAAATTCCAGAAAAAAGCGTAAGAAATTACAACGAATTTCCCCAGAATTGGTGTATATTTGTTTTATGAAATAAGACCCTGTATTTTCTTAAAGTTCACCAAAAAAATAATATAACCGTGTTACCCAATTTTTCTGGATCAATTCGTTAAAGGGGTGTATTTGCTTTTGAAATGCATATCAAATTTTTGGTCGAACATTTGAAAAAAGTTGAAAGCATTAAATAAAATTGAATTGATTTTTAAAATATCTAATAGTAACATTTCAAAAGGGTATAAAACCTTTAATTGATTTGATTTTGTAAAAACGCTTTTAAATCCATACTCAAAGTAATTTCAGCTATAAAATGAAGGGTGTAAACGAAATTATTTATACATTTTCTTTTAAACTTAAAATGTTAACGCGGTAAAAAAAATATATCACAAATGAAGAACAATACTCAATAGTTTTTAAAAATCGTTAAAGAATTATATTTCTGAATGAGTTAGGACGAATTTCCGTATTTTAGTCTTCCAGCCCACCATCAGCCGTAGGACACCATTTCTTCTAACATTTTTGATAAAACTATCGCTTATTTTATTTAAGTTTAGCAATATTTCAATATTTTTCGAAGAATAGATTTTATATAAGTCAAAAATTTTAAATCTGGACCTAGCTCAGGCAGTTTGGAGGGTTACATCCTTTTGAACAAATTATATAATATTGTTCTATACCGGTTTCAGCAGTCCCTCGTTCGTTTATTTGGATCTTTAATCCATTTCTTTGATTTTATTCGGAACTTTAAATTATTTTAGTTCAAATCTCATCTTTACTTTTAGAAAATATGAAATATATTATATTTTTTGACATATCTCTTATTGATTGTTGGGCTTAGATCCAACACTTTACTTTCGCCGCAAATTTACGATTCACAAATCCTGATTTTCGACCTGATTTATGAAAATATGATATTCCCTTTCATTTCAAATTTAAAGATAATAAAGTTTAAAATTAAAGTCTACTTTTTTGACAATTTTCATAAATAATAAAAAGTCAAAAAGCAAATTTTAATTTTAAAGTCGTATTTCGACATTGCTTTCAGATATATCCTTTTAAAATAAACTTTGTTTAAAAATGTTGGCAATTTTATTACATTTTAAATGAGATTTCAGTGTTTTATTTTGCTTCACTATTGCTTAAGTTATGTTCAATAGATTAATTTATTGATTATTTATACATATTTTTTCAAAATTAAATCATCAAATCTTTTAACCACACCATCTGGGAAGCTAAAATTTTACCAATATCTTAATTTTATGTTGTTTCACCATACTTCCAAATTTCATCAAATTCTGAAATAGTGCTGCTAAAATTTTAATTTGCTTGTTTTCATATTTCAAAAACACCCTTATTTATTAAAAAAATGTTTTTTTACCAAAAAAAAAAATAGAAATATCCCTGCAAACATTTGGAAGATAGGTTAATTGGAAGAAACATTTACGATATCATAATTGTACCATCTTGATGGTTTTTGGATGATATTTCTTATTTATATCGCGTTGAAGACAAAAGGAAGATGTACAAATTTTGTAAAATTTCAGTTATATCATATTTATATCTCTTAAATGATATTTTGGTGATTGTTACGGCCATCTTCGTTTTGAGTACACCCAGAAAAAAATTCTATATAAATAATAGTTTTTTACTATTAAAAATAGTCAATAGGATAAATTATTATTTTAATCGGAAAATACCATTAAATACTAGAAAATACCATGACTTTGCCATTGAGTTTATATGAGAAGATTTATTTTTTGTATACTATTAAATCAATATTCGGAATTCGGAATTAAACTGGTACCTAAATTTGAGTACAATTATAACACGCAAACCTCATAAAGCTCGGCTTAATTTCTTCATGACTGTAGCTTTTACGTTCTTCTGTATAATATGTGGGATCCCCCATTTATTATCTTAGTGATTAAATTGCTTGACAGCTGTGGAACAAATTTGCGATATCATATTTTAATTTTCTTCAAAAATTTTATGATGTATCGTACGTTCGATAATTCTTCGATATCATATTTTTATGATCTGAATGATATTTATACGATATCATATATTTATGATCTCAACGATAATTTTACGATATCATATTTATCTCTATCGCGCGAGTATTTGGCGTTATATTCGTCTAAGAAACAAATGCGCGATATCATATATTTTACGATTTGAAGTATCGCGCTCGAGGCCTCATTTTCTCCCGAAGGATGTATCTTCCGAAGTAAAGAAAATGATTGTCTCTGCGATACCATTTATCATCAAGGTAATAGGATGCCGCATATCATCGGCGATACAAAATGTGTGCAGGGATATATTAACAAATAAATTGGTATATAAAATTTGTATTTTGAAGTTGAATAAATAAATTTTCACAAAACAATGGAAAAATGTTCGCCTGCGGCGCTTTTCTATTCGAATTACTTACCAATATTATAAAAATATTTTTATGCAATGTAAGTACAAATTTCAAATGAAATCGATTGGTTTTATTTAATATTTTCTCAAATTATATAAATTTCGAATATTTTTCAAAGCCTTTTTCAATTTATTGCTAGTTATTATATGTTTAATTGTCAAAAAAGTTACACGTATTTTTATTAATGGAATACTGTTTTTAATACGATTAAACCAATATGTTCGGACCCTAACAAGGCTTTGGAAAATCGCCCAACCAGGACCTAATAACCCTTCAAATGTTCTTGAAGCAAACTCCGTTATAATAAGATAGTACACCCGATATCTTACCTAGTTTAGGCCTCGTTAGATACCGATATTCTGAAATAATGTCATATGTTCGTGAGTATGGCAAACAGAAATCTATCTCCCCTACCCTCTTTATTATGAAGTTAGATAACCCCCCGCCCCTCTCGAGCGCACGGGCCTGGTTGCAGCAAGACTATAATAAACATTCTGTTTTCTCAGTGCATGCTCCACTGTTAAAAAAGATTGTTGTTAATTTAAGTTCAATAACTACATTTTATTGAGTTTAAAAACTAAATTTAAATATTTTCATAACACTTTATTAATGAAGAGTTGTAGGTATGGCATTTATATCAGAACACTGCTCAAAAGCGAAGAGATTTACTATTTTATAATTTGCAGATTTTCACCACATGAAGAGAGACACAGTGCACTGCGCATGCTCTAACATTTTCGCAGCTGATTTCCACTTCAGTTTTTGCCAGATACCACAGCACATGGTGAACATTTTTCAAAATAAAAAGATATTCAAGTCGGTCAACCAACAACTAAAAATACTTGTAAAGTGGCTAAACAGAAGCACATTTTTTTAATTTTAGTTTTGTATTTTTGAACATTGAAATCAAAGTGCGCTGTTAAAAATCTCAACTGAAAAATAATGCATATGTGCAACCAAAAACCACAATAAAAAAAATGCAGTGCAACTAAAACGAAGACCAGACAAAGTGGACCGCAAGAAACAACAATGTCTTTGGAGCGCTTAAGGCCGAAAGAGGCAAAAAAGCACATCGATGAGTGTCGAGTACGCCAACACTACATTGTGGGAATGCGTGTGTTAGTGAGAAGCACAAGAAATGAATGGACGAAAGAGACGTGTTGGATGTGTTGGCTGCTATGTTTGCCGCCATTGTTGCAGCTGTTAGTGAGTCATTCGTGAGTGCGTGTAGGTGTGAGTGCGAGGAGTGCCTGTGGCGACACAAAGGCAAATGGGCGAATTGTGTTAATGGCGGAAGTTTGTTTGCGTGTGTGCGTTTGAACATGTTTGCAAATTAAACTGTTGAGGTAGCGAATAGAAGAAGAACAAAAAAAAAAGACACGCGCACACCTAGAGGCTCGTATGGCCCTTGGTGAGGCACCTGTTGGTGTCAATAGGCTGATTGCTCCTCTATCTTCTCATTTACGACAACGTTAGTGATTGCGTAAAGTTGTAGGCATTTGCGTTATATTTTATATTTATTTTTATTTTATTTCTTTTAATTTATTGAATGGTTTTTTTGAAGACCATGAATTGGCGCCAATGCAGAACGATTTTATGAGTGTGTGTGAGATGGGCGCGTGCCTGTTTTTGATGGCACGGACACGCACGGGCACGCCGATAGGTGACACGCACGAACACGAGCCCGACGAATAAATTTACAGGCACGCACGCGAAGCACGACAAAGCACGGGGTTTAAAAAGGTACGAAGAAACACGGAAAAACACGGGAAAACACGACAATACACGAAAAAAGCACGGAAAACAGGCGAAACGTGAAAAATAATACCGGAACCGTTTAGATTTTTGGAACCAGAATCGTTATTAAAATGTGTGGAACCGGAGCTGGAATTCAGGTTGGAATCAGAACCGCTATTTTGAAAATCTCGGAACCAGAAACGGAACAAATATTAAAAGTCCCTGTCGGGGAATGCAAAGAACCGGAATTGGAACCGTTATTAAAAAATGTATGGAACCGGAAATGAAACCCATTTAAATCTTAATGGGCGCGGGTCTGATTTTCGAGGCACGGACACGCACGGGCACGAGAGCAACTATCACGCATGGAGATTTGCACGCACGAACTCAGATTTTCGGGCGTGACAAGAAAAAAGCACGGCACGCGCCCATCTCTAACTCAAACCCTTTGGTATATCGGTTCCGATACAAGATTTTAAAAATAGCGGTTGCGATTCCGGTTCCACACATTTTAAATTACGGTTCCAAAAATCGAAACATTTCCGGTGCTTTGCGACCACGACATTGGTTAAAAAAGACGGTTTCAAAGATATCGATACAAAAAAACTAAGGGTTATCGGTACCACACATTTTTTAATAACGGAATCCGGATCCCAAAAATTAAAACGGTTCCGATTACGGTTCTTTGTGGTCCCCGACAGGAACTAAAATATCGGTTCCGGTTCCAAGATTTTTAAAATAGCGTTTCCTTCCGTTTCCAACCAGAAAATTATAAGGGTTTCGATTTTGGTTCCAAAAATCGAAACAGTTCCTGTACCTGATTCTGATTCCGATCCTTTGTGTTCACTAGGTTTGAGTAAATTCGTATATGAGTTGAAATCACATGACTTACAATAGTTTGATACAAATAACTTTGGTACTTCAAAGATTAGAAATCGAAAAAAAACAATTGTTTGAAATTAGGTTTCTTTTACTTATCGATTTTGGTTTTAAACGAGAGATAAAACTTAAATCGATGGACTTCTTGAACATATTTTATCGTGTCAAGAAGATTTTTCGGGGAATGGTTATCAGCGGACACAACACGGGTTAAAACAATAATCTTAATATCGCATTTGTTATAGATTTGTTATTTATACAAAAACTAAAAAAAAATGATATTGATATTAAAATATTTTTCAAAAACTAATCTATACATAATATAAAAAAAAACGAAATTCGGTAGATATGACGCACTCGTTGTTCGTATTACTCTAGATAATTTAAACACTATTTTAGGTATAACCACTATATTGAAACATTCAAAATTTTTAAACCATTATGTATTTATTTTAATATTTGCACGTATGTATATAAGTTTTCTGTGTGGTTCTAAGAAGCCAAAATCGTTTGAATCCACGGCAAATACGTTGCCACATTGACATACACACCGGGAACTCCCGAGGAGCCACAACCAATGCCCCAGGCGACCATGCCTACCACATACCAGATCCCGTTGTTCTGACATACCAACGGAGAGCCACCATCGCCCTATGTGTGAGATAAAACGTTATTAATTGAAAACCAATTAAAGATACTCGATTAAAAAGTCACTTACCGTACACGCATCCTTGCCCGGCTCACCACCAGCACAAATAAAACTCGAGTCGCTGAGAACAAATGTGGCGCCTAGGCGCGTATTACGCAGTGCCGCCTGACAATTGGCATTCGGTACAAGCGGCACGTCGACCTCGCGCTGTATCGCCTGATAGGCGCCCGTCGGCCCAAAATCATTTTTACCCCAGCCGGCTACGTAGCAACGCTGGCCGACAAAGGCCGTCGCTGGCAGACAAATGGTGCCGATTGTAGAGCGTGAACTTAGCGAGACGGGCGTCGCCAATTTCAAGATGGCCACATCATTTTGCAGGTTGTCCTTGTTAAAGTTCGGATGTATGTAGACGTTGGCTATCATGATATCCTGAGCGGGAATGGGTTCGGTGGTGCTGGCAGCATCCCACTCGCCCAGTCGAACTTTGAATGACGTGGGGCTGCGGTGCAAGAATATTAGAACATTTTTTGATTAGCTAAAAATAGATCGGTCTTACGCAATATTGTAGATTTTGTGAGCTGCCGTCAAAATATGTTGCGCCGTTATTAGCGCACCGGAGCCCAGATAAACCTCGTTGGTTCCGAGCAGCGCCGCTTGCCAGGGATACTCGCCGAAATCTGCTTGACCAGCACCGGCTGCCGCGCTGCCGGGCGGGGGCGGATAACGACGTCCACACTGATAAGAGCCGGTCTGACAACACACTGTGAGTCCATAGCTACAGGTGAAAGGTGCAGCCGTTGATGACACAGTGGGCTAAAAAGTATTTTCGTTGTAAATACATATGTTAAATAAGTTATATTGTATAACCTACATTGTTAACGATGCGTATATCGATTTGTCCGCTGCCATCGCTGGGTGGCGTTGGTAAAGGATTTGGGCACGATCCGGCGGGTACACAAATGCAATAGCTTCCGGTTGCAATTTGTGTCACCGTACCGCTAATGAGTTGCCGCGTTAGACCTGCTGAGAAGAGTTTTTAGAATTGTTTTAATTATATTTCTAAAATAATGTGTTTAACAGTGTAGTTCAAGTAATGTTGGTAAAACGTGATACACTTAATGCCATATAATTAGTAGTTTTGTACTATTAACATTTTTGAATAGCATAAATTATTATTTTAATCGATAAATACCATTAAATACTACTAACCACCAAAAAATATCCATTGAGTTCATAAGATAGATTGTCCTATAGATTAAATTTATTGGGATTTTAGGTTTTTTTTCAGAGAGTATCATATTAAAGAGACTAAAGATTGCAGCTATTACGTAACATGATTATTTTTTTTTTTCATGAACACGATTATATTGTTAAGAAAATTCAATATACCGAAACCTATCTATGAGTTCGTATCGCTGGATTGTGTAAAAATAAAAAACAAACACACCAATATTTGGTTTTAACTACACACAAAAAAATATTAGCTTAGCGTTCAGTTGTTTCATCGAATATTCATTTGCATCTACCAAATGTAGTCAGCCTCAACTGAAATTCATTTATGGTAAACAATAGTATGAAGCGTAACCAACTATTAGTTGAAGCAACTGCAACATTGATTGGGGAAACAAACTTTTTATCAATTTTCAACATTTTTATTTCCATTGCTACGGCAACTACATTCAAAATGAGACATAACCAATATTTAGTTGACTTAACAGATAGTTAGTTATAATAGATTGTAGCAACCAATATTTATTTGATCCAACTGCGAAATCAGTTGTCTTGTATAAAAGCAATGTCAAAGCAGGACAACATCAATCGCACACGTTTCAGAATTTTCACTCTTTTTTTTGTGTGTTACGGACTGCGCGTGCCACGTGTAAAACAAAATTTGGAATGGTTTTAAGACTTGTTCGTGTTTACTGTTCAGTTTTTTCATGCTCAAATACACTTTCTGCAACAAGAGACATACTATTCTTCAGAGTACTTGCTATTGTGTTTCTATGTGTTGTATTTACATATGCAGCCCTAGCGCTCCAACGTGCTGTAAACATGAAGTCAGCAGCACAACAAGTCATCGGCCATTTCCGATCTCGGGAACGTGTGCTGTGCCTCAGATGCGGCTCCCTTATATACACACAAAAGAAAAATTGTGGAATTTTACGATCAGGAAAAAGTTTCCTCGCTTTATAGTAGCATTTTTAAACAAGCGTTTAAAATTGAATCTCTAATGTTTAAATTTAAACTTTAAGAATCAACAATATGTGAACATTAAAAAGTGGAAAATTACTCTGTTCTGGTGTGAAACTTAAACATAAAATGTGTAAAATTAAGCATTTCTAAAATTAAATATGTGTAAAATTAAACATAAAATGTTTAATCTGAACGGGGGTTGCGTTTCCGAAATGTTTAAGTATAATTTTGATCTGATAAAATCAATGCACTTATTTTTGAATCAACTTTTCTTTATTATTTAAATTATTTTTATAATCAAAATCAGAAGATTAGAAAAGTAAATGCATCGATGTCCGCAGTATTTCATGCACACAACGCTAAAATGATACTCGTCCATTTCGTTCACAACCTAAAAATAAAAAGAAATGTTGTTAAAATAATTTATGAATACAAAATTCATTTAAAAATGTTTATAAAACCATTGTCTTCTGGTTTATAGTTGAGTGATGTCCCCTGTTTATAGATGTCTTTACAGCAAGCAAGTTTAATTAGAATAAATAAGCATGACTTGGCGTCATTTTCACTACAGACTAAGTTTCAACAAGATGTGCTTAAAATTAAACAAAGCTTGTGTAATAATAAAATTTACAAAGCGTGTCTAATTTTAAACATTCGGCATATCAAAATTAAACATTTTGTGCTTAATATCACACAACAAAGGTTTAAAAATGCAAATAAAAAGTACACGTAAATAGTTGTAACATTAAACAATAATTGTCTAAATCTTTTTTTTTACACACTTATGTATATACGCATATGTGCACAAAATTCGCAAATTTACACAAAAAAATACACACTTTTACGTAGTAATTTTAAACTCAGTTTTTACAGTGTACTGTATGCATCAGTTCGACACGTTTCGACCAGCTTCGACATGTTTCGAGAACCTTCTACTCGTTTCGTGAATGACGCATGCTATTGGCATCTCATTCGCACTCATGTGTTTCAATGTGCTGATCTTCCATCTCTTTCTACCACATTGCTTAGTATGCTGAATTGTCTTGCGTCTCATTTATTATTGTTGATTGCTTGCCTCTTTTCGTAACAATATCAATCGCGCACATAACATCGCTACATGTCCAAAATAAATATAGTTGTAGTAATTTATTTACATATTTAGGATATGTATGATTAAAAACATAATGTAGTTATGTTATTACAAATGTATTAAAATTTGGTTTAGTATGGTAGTAAAATTATACAGCTATTTTAAATACACAAACAATTGAATTAGTTTAAACAAACCCATTTGGTTTTGGGCGTAAATTAAGTATGTACACTGAGAAAAAAATTTATTACTTTTTCACCCGTAATCTTTTTTTTATTTAAATTAACTACTTTTTATTCAAAATTAATTTAAAACGCAAATAAACGCACGTAATGAAATTCAAAATAAGTACTTTTTATTACACAAAAAATCTTTTTTTAATACTATTACTAATGTGAAACATGTATACAGTTTATTACTTAAGTAATAAAAAGTAATAAGGAATATTTTTTAATACATTTTTTTTCGGTATACTATCAATTATATTATTGCTTTTGCAATGATTTATCATTAATCATATTCTAAATCATGAAATTCTAATATATATCATGACTGAGTGGAAAGATCCCCGCGGGAAAAATGTGTTAATTGCTCTAAAACAACCTATCACGTGATCGTTACTATTGGTACCGACTAAGGACAAGATCATGAAAATCAGTTCTGTAATAGCTCTAAAGTTACCGGTCACAGTAATAGCTCTAACGGTCACAGAACACGACTTGGACGACCAGTCCTGTGATATGTCTAAAGATCTGCAGGAGGTGTTAATTGACCCCTAGGACAACGCCATGTTAAATTTGCCGGTTGGTTTCATATAAAAGTGCTAGGCCTATCTCCAAAGAACCAGTCATGTATCTAGTATTATTTTTTTTTTTTTACAAATTAACCAACGCTCAGGGGATGCCACCTATTCATGCAATGCACAGTGTTGAACGTAAGAAGGGATGATAGGTTAAGTGGAGGGGGAAAGATGGAGTAGTGTCGGTGAATGTTTATTTTGAACTTGCGGATATCAAAAATGTCGGGAAAAACGTACGCAGGGAGATTGTTCCACAAACGTGTCGTGCGACTGAAGAACGTATTCTCTCTATAATGCGTGGTTCTGTGGAGAGTCGAGTGGACTAGGAAGGGTTGGGCTTGGTTTGTTGCCCGAGTAGAACGAGAAAACTCTCGACCTGGTGGAATCAAGACATGGATTTCACTCGAACACTTATCGTTGTAATACCTATAAAACATGCTTACACACCCAACGGTCCTTCGGTGCTCAAGAGAACCAATAGAAGATGAGATATTTGCATCCCCTATTAAATATATCGCACGTTGTTGAATTCGGTCCAGGAATTCATTTTATTGAATTCATTGAATTCCATTTTAGGCCGTATATAGGTAGTGTAGACAGTGCGTAGGTCAGCAAGAGTGAAGTATGTTTTACACCGTTTTAAAAAACCGAGGAACTTGGCCGCTTCTTTCGACACATTAAATATGTGATCATTCCAACGGAGATCACATTGAATTGATATGCCCAGAACGTCAAGAGCAGCCGACTGTGCAATATCCACAATACCCATATAGAGGGGAGGAAGGGGTGAATCCATTCTTTTGTGAGATAACAGACAACATTGAGTCTTGCTTGCATTAAAATCTACTCTATTCTTGCATTAAAATCTACTCTATTTGCAACACCCCACTCGGAGATAGATTTAAGGTCATTATTGAGCGTGTCATTCATAGTGCGTCTTTTACTCTCAATATCCAAAGAGTTACTGTCATCTGCAAAGGAATGAATTGGGTTCTGGGTCAATGGGCAGATATGCCATCAGGCCCAGAGGCTTTGTTAATGTTGAGGTTTGCCAAAACCTTTTTAACTGCCCGAGTTCGAAAATGAATTTCCGGCATTGTAGAAGAAACAAAATCGATACTATATAAATAATAGTTTTTTACTATTAAAAATAGTCAATAGTATAAATTATTATTTTAATCGGAAAATACCATTAAAAACTAGAAAATACTGTTACATTGCCATTGAGTTTATATAAAAAGATTTATTTTTTGTATACTATTAAATCAATAATTGTACTATTGACCAATTTTAAAGGGGTTTTAGGAAATTTTTTTCTGGGTGTATAATCGTTAAGATATTATTTGATATCATTTCTGTTTATTAGCGATTTTGTTGATGCTAAAAAAAAAAAAATTTCAAACAATTCTAATTTTAACAAACAATTTTAATTTATACAAATAAATTTTTTACTAAAAATTTAACATTTTAAATTTATACACATTCTCGTAGCGATATCGAGCGTCGAATGTATGGTAGGTAGATATCAAAGTGTTCCGACGGAGTTTTCTCGATACGAGAAATTTTTCGAAATCGGAACGTTTCTGAACAAACCAATAATCAAAGTTTAAAATAGCTTCTTGATAGCGCAATGTTTTTGAATCTCGATATTTGATGCGATATCGATTCAGAATCTTTTTTTCGCGTTTCGAATAAACTTCATTATCTCGTTACGATATCTGCATACCTCTTAAAATGTAGTATAATATAGATACGAAATCATAATCGAGATCGTTGAATTTCTCGACATCTCAAAACAGTCTCGAAACGATCTCGAATCAAATGGCAGACTGGGCATTCACTGAAACTTTAAAAATTTACTCAAAATACAGTAAAAAATCAAGTTTCAATTTATGTTTTAAAAAAATTAAAAAATAAAATCAAAATTTCGAATATCGAATATCGTACCATTTGCGGCTGCTGTGGGAGAACTTTCCGCTCCGCCACCATCAGCTGAGGACGCACCAAATGTAAACCAATGTTTTGCAAATACATCACGTAATGTGCTCATCGATAAACCCACACAGATCGGCATGAAATTCGCTGCCAATAATATAAACGAAACACAACACAATGTGTGAGAAATATTTGCACTCAAAATCATTTGCATAGCGTCAATTTGGTATCCAGTCAATAATCCAAAGAATACAAAAGTAAATCTATCCGTATCCTATATTTGTAATAGTATTCTTTTTAGATTGTCCAATTCACCATTAAACAGTTTGTTACGAAATCTAAAACACGTTTGGGGCCGGCCCACGTACAACTCGATACTGCTCAATGTGATTTGAAAATGTAAATTTTTATACTGAAATGTTGCTGAAATTGTGGGCCAGATTAAATTGGTTCTAAAAACCAACCATGATGGTGTTTCAAATGACAGCAATAAAGCACTTTGTTGAGAGATAATTCATTCAATCGACGGCTAGGGTTTTCCATACGTTTTAACTCACATATAAAAACCCTTTTTTAATTTAATAGACAGCATTTTGCTTTTTGTCGCTGACAATCATAATGAAATTGAGCAGCATTGTGTGGACGCATTGGCCTAAGACACTAGGGAACGGAATTATTTTATAATATAAAAAATACATTTTAATTGTACCCTATTCTCGCTCGACTTTATTTTATTGCCAAGTTATTAAACTCTGAAAATAATTCGTATAAAAATTACATTTTAATTTTTTTGTTTGTCGACTATTTTCCAGAATAGGATTTCCATGTTATTTAACTCTAAGAATAATTAGAGTTAAAAAAATGTATTTTTTATAAATACATTTTCATTTTTTTGTTTGTCGTCTAAAGTCCAGAATAGGATCCTTAATTTTAAATTTAAATTTTGTAACCAATCTTTCATATGATAATTTAACAACTTTTTACGTACGACTTATTTTAATATTTATATTTGTATAACACTACGGGTGAATTTTACTTTATATCGGCAATACTGAACTTTTTTTCTGTAAAATATACTATTTTGTAATTAAGTTTACAATATATTAAAAAGTAACATATTAAAATGTGCTACTCAGTGTAATTACAAAAGTTTTGCATGCAAGTGTGCGCGTCAGAATAGTTAGTGTAAGTGTATAACCACAACAATAATAAAACCATAATTTGATTTTAACCACTTAATAGTCCTCTAAGCTCCATTGTTCTGTTTTATATATTTGTTATTATTGAGGTAGTGACATTCAAAAAGTTGTTCATGCAAATATTTTAATTTTAATTTGACATCAATTTGTTAGAAAGTGTTAAAATCAGTCTGTACATATTTCATCCTAACCATTAAACGAAATAATGGCGAATTTAATGATAGTTTTAATGACAGTTTTTTCATAACTATTTTTAAATTGAAATTTATATACCACCAATTTAAATATCGTCGTTGTAGAACGAAAAGTCACCAAATTTAAGTTTTTATGAAAAACTTAAATTTCGAATTTGTTGATTAATATTATAAAAATTAATATTAAAAAAAGATGCATTTTTAAAGTTCAAATATTAATTGATAGATTTACAATTTCTTATCATGTTGTAAACAAATTGAGATCATCGATTAAAAATTAAAAGTTATATAGATATTTTTGTAAAAGAATATTTGTCATTTTAAAATGCCAAACTTTTCGTTCTACAACGACGAAATATCCATTAACGATATAAAATGTTTTGGTTTGTAATTTATTCGACAAATTTATAAAAAATTGAATTCTCATAATGATAAGTTAATTTTAATTGACGATGCACCAACATGCTGTTGGTGGTATTATATAGTAATATATGCTAGATTTGGCGAATAAAATAATTCATTCAAAAATATAAAGAAATTGCCACTAGACTTGACTTGAAATGAACGCGGGACAATTATTTCCAAATGAAGTAAACATACTCACATTATGACAGTATTGGGACAGTATATTAATACACACAGAAAACAGATTTGTTGCGGCAACCAACTAAATTGCCCTACCGAATTATTCGGTTGCGGAAATTGGCTGATTAAGAGGTTGTACCAACATCCTAGTCAGCACGAATGAGATTGTGATAACCTCCTAGTCAGCAAGCATGAGGTTGTGTCAACCCCTTATTCAGCAAGCATGAGGTTGTTTAAACCTCCAAGTCAGCAAGCATGTCGAAACCTTCAATTGAAATTTTATTTTGAGAATATTTTTTATATATATATGGGCCATTCCACACCAAATCGACCAGCGGTTGGAACTCACCTTCTTAGATTTCAATGAGATATTTAAATATGAACAACAGCACAAAAGTGAAAAAAAATTGTTTAGTGCATGTCTCGATACCCTTTATCAGTTGCCTAAAGTTCATTAAGATCGAAAAGGTAAAATCTCAAATTTGACTTTTTTTGGTCGATTTGGTGTGGAATGGCCCATATATAGAAATCTTATTTATGTAAAGTTTTCTGTATGTATTTTTGATGCGTAAATATGTCACGCACACAATTTCAAAAAATGTATCTATTAATTCCTGTTCCCTGAAAAATAAAAACTGTATGAAGACACATTTAATATTTTATTTCATCATAATTAAACCAAAATAAAAAAAACTATTTATAATGCCATATGTGGTCGCATATTTTTATTATATTTCACTAGCTAAACAGCAATTTGTATTGAATTCATTCATTATTTTATTTATTTCTGTATGTATTCATAATTTTTGACAAGAAACTGGCAACCGAACTGCAGGTAGACATGAGGTTACCGTTTGTTATGTATTTGGTTGATACAATAACGTACTCAGTTTACCGTAACAAATGCAGAAACGTCAAATTTTGGCAGAATGTAAAATGCAATCATGAGGTTACGACAACCAAACGTGCGGTTGCGCGGACTAACATTTCGGTAAGAGTAAAAAATGGAACGTTAATTTTAATGACATGAGGTTACAACAAATGTATTTCGGTTGCAACACTGAAAAGTTGGTTCAATTAACCTTATGCCAAAAGAGGATTTTTCTGTGTGTACACGTTGTAAAAAGGGGTCTCCTATACATAATTTTGCAGGCATTACATGTATGTTTCGAAATATACAAAAATAATTTATAATTTCGCGAAATCATTTATAAACATGGTTGTAATGATCCTTGAACAGCGTTGTAATTAATAAGCATGATGATTTACATTTAATATTTAAATATTGCATCTTTAAATGGTTGTAACGAACCTTTCCAGCCTATGCCGAGGTGTCACTCGTCGCGTCCAGGGTTCGTTGCAAAAATTTATATTCGCAGGTCAAAAACAACACTTTATGTTTTATTTTTCAAGTAATTCATTTATTTTAGTATTAATTAAATTTATATCTTAACAATGCTCTGTTTTAATAAAATACCGAGTGCGCGAAGTTATACCCCTTTTACGAGTTCGTGCGACGTGAAATCTGGTGAACCTATATTCCTTCGGTGATCGGGGTCAAACGTCGTCGTTGACGGCACCGCTTCTGCTATTGGACGTAGTTCCGATTCTGCTGCTACTACTGCGGCCATGGACTGAACGATTCCGCGTCTACTCTGTCGTGGCCCGGTCGAACGTAGTTCTCACCTCAATGGCCCTGTGATGCTTCTAACTATGCGACAGCGATCGGACGTAGTCCTGACAGCGGCGCAACTACTCTGTCTGACTTCACTAATACCTATGCTGCTTCTCTGCGACAGCGATCCTGCCGTAGTTCGTCGGATGTAGTCCTGACTTCATCAGCACTATGCTTCTGCGACAGCGATCGGACGTAGTCCAGACAGCGGCACAGCTACTTTCCTACTAAAATTTAAATACTCAAAATATTACTTACATTGAGTTGTCTCCACCGCTGATATTTAATTTAAATTGTTCTGATCGTAGACCAAGAACTCTGCAGAGCTGGTGAACCGTCTTGGTCGTAGACCTAAAACGAACTGACCGAGTGCTGTTCCTGTCGTTTGCTTGTAATCTCGCTGTCATTTTCGAACATTGAACAGCTGGTTCAAACATCCACTGTTCGAAATGGCAGTGTTGCATTTTGCACCTACTACTTTTAGCACCTACCACTTTACTGTAAAATGTAGTAGATTGATGGGTTGTGCCACCTCAAGTTAATTAATTAATAATCTTAGTACTGACTGGCATAAAATATTATTTAGCATTATTTAAATTAAATGAAATATTTAATTAATTTGAAAAACAATTTTGCATAGTACCTTCAATAATATCAAAAAATAGAATAATTTATTTTAACTTATGATAATTAGCAGCAGAGCTGCGATGTATGGCGAAAATAATTGTCGCCGATTTTCGTCGTTACATGGTGTATGATTAAATAAATAGATACATAATAATACATAATAAATATTGAACCGGAACATTAATATATTCAAAATAACACTTGTTTTGGAACAACCTGAATATAAATATGTTTCCAGAGAAACATATCAGTTGTTTCAGTCCAAATAGTAGTATGTTATTTTATGAAATTCCAATTTCATATTCAGTTTATTTTGAAATATCGCTATGTTTAAAAGACTTACCGGATGTTTTGAAACATAATTTTAATCAAGTAAACTTCTGAGCATTATTTTATTTAAATGCAATTAAAATGTTATGTTTGTTTTGAAACATAATTTATAGTAAAATTGATAGATTCTGCTGGACAATAAAATAATAATAATATTTGCACATCATAATATGATATTACTACTCAATCACTTCAATTATAATACATGTAATTAAGTTAATTTCGTAATTTTTAGCCGTGTTAAAACACCGTAATATAGTATTTGGCATGCATGAAAAGTTGTAAATAAACTATTTTTCTATTATGTATTGTAAACACAAACAACAATTAAAATTCAGGTGGTTAATCTAAGCGAGAAAAATATTTAAAATAAATTTATAAATTTTTAACCATAAAAATAGTTACATCTAATCATAAGAATTGTACCATATAAATTTAATCACAAAAATGAAATGACTAAACTCTAAAATGGTAAAGTTCTATTCTCAACCACCAAAATAGCAAAGTGTGTGTGGCCTGCAGGCGGAGAGATCTGGATAATCCTGATCCAGTTTCGCCAACTGAGAGAGCTCGAACGAAGTTCTATACAGGACTGTAGCGCCAAACTATTATTATTATTAAATAAACAATTAATAAATAGTTTCAATAAAAATGCCAATAAGAACAATTTAATGCTCTTAACGACTGTTCGTGTTTTCGCAATCATTATCACCATTCTCAGATTTTTTATTTATATAATTTCTACAATTCATACAGTACTTAAGTACGACCCAGAGCACTTGAAGTTTATTAGAAAAAATGGAAACATCACAGGCTGGGAGTATTTGGCGAGCGTCTGCGAGTCTTATTATCGCTGCGAATAACTCCGAGAATAAGACAAACGATTACAATGTAAGAGTTTTTGTATTTTCCAATAATTCCCACTAAATATTTATTGTTATTTTTTTATTTTCTAGTTGTTGTTGCTGAAACGTTCCCAAAGAACTTCAAAAGTCCCGAATCAAGCGGTGTTTCCAGGCGGAGTTTTGGACAAAGCTGACGAATCTGTGGATTGGATAAAATACTTTCATGAATTCGGCGTAACATATGCCTATTTGAAGATACTATTGGTGAACGAAGATAACAGACCAAAGATACTGACAGCGCAGTGCAATGGGTATTACGACGAGTTCTTTAAAAGGGACAATATATGGGCCAGGTAAATGCAGACTGCACATTATATTTTAATACTAATTTGAAATCTTTTTTTAAGGGATATCTCACTGCGATTGACCGCACTTCGTGAAACGTTCGAAGAAGTTGGTATATTGTTGTGTCGTACCAGTCAACAGTTAAAAAAGGCTAATGCGGGATTCGGTTACTACTTGGATGATTTTGATAAGGCATACTGGCAGCAAGCTGTTCACAACGACTCTAAACAATTTCTCGAACTATGTAAGAAACTGCAGGTGGTGCCCGATCTATGGAGTCTGCGGGAGTGGTCGGTCTGGGCTACTCCGGCTTCGGTTCGCAAATGCTACGAAACGGTATTTTATATTGTCTGTCTCAATAGAAAACCAGCGGTGATGGCTGAACAGGGCGAAGTAGAGGAATTAATGGTTATACAATATTATTTACTTAAATTATCAATAGTTATAAATTTGTATTTTTTTTAATAGTGGAATAGTCCGAAAGAGATTTATGAAAAATCACAAAATGACAAAGTCTACTTATTGACTCCGCAGTTTTATGAAATTTTGCGTTTATTGGGAGTTCAAACCATGAATGAGTTGAAAACGTTTTCACATGCACGTGAAATATGTGGCACTACGCTATATTTGCCTGTGGCCTACCAGTGCAACGATGGTCTTGTTTTTGTTTTGCCAGGTAGGTACCTACATTAAAAAAATTTGTAGGTAATTGATATTTTGATAGTTAGTTTTTGTTTAAAAATTATATAAAAAAAATTCTCTAAAAAAAAACAAAAATTTCCGAGTTTAGTTTCAATTATCTTAAATTATCATTCATTAATAAATTAAAATTAGTCTTTGTTGTAATTTTTAACCTCCGATACTAATAAATTATTTAAATTATTTATTTTTATTACATTGTTTATTAATGTAAAATAGTATTTCATACGTAATAAAAAGTATTTAAATTAAGTTAAAATAGGAGGAATTTAATTTAAAAGAAGAAAAGACTACGAATGAAAAAAGTGTCTGAAAGTATTTAAATTTATTATTATTTCCCTCGTTATAGGTGACGATTTTTACGTAATGGAGCCACGCTCAGCAAACATCTTTTTTAATTTGGATTTGAGTATGACAGCATTTCGTAAGATAGCTAAAAAAGTTCATCGTTGTGAAAAGGTTGGAACGCCAAATATTAAGGTTTACCTCAACTTTGAGCCGCTTGATGGCCACTTGGTGCCTGGAAACTTATCGAATAATAGCTCAAAATTGTAATATTGTTGATGATGAAATAATTTTAGACTTAACCTAGATTTTCATCTTCATCTGAATGAAACATCATTTAGAAAAAAGGTCAATCAATTATTAATTATTAAGATATAATTTTAATAAATCAATATTTATATTCTTTAACTAGCTGGACCCGTGCACGACTCGTGCTAAGATTTTTTTTATTATTAATTTAAAAAACATTTTTATTATTTACTAGCTGCACCCGTGCACGACTCGTGCCAAGATTTTTTTTATTATTAATTTAAAAAACATTTTTATTATTTATATGAGGGGCACGTGCTTAGATGTTGAAGTTTTTTTATTGGTTTTATAAATGTAGTAACCAAATAATAATTCTCCGCCATAAAAACTTTTTCAATGACAATTCTTTCTCAGACTGCGCTTCCCCTTAGAATTCTTCCCCGTAGAACATTTCACCGTAGAATTTTTCCCCGTAGAGTTTTTCACAGTAGATGTTTTAGTGTGGTGAGTTTTAGTGTGGTGAATTTTATTGTGGTAAATTTTGTTGTGGTGAGTTTTAGTGTGGTGAGTTTTAGTGTGATGAATTTTAGTGTGGTGAGTTTTAGTGTGGTGAGTTTTTGTGAGTTTTAGCGTGGTGAGTTTTAATGTGGGAAATTTTGATGTGGTGAGTTTAAAGAATTTTGGGTGGTTGTTAACCTGGTGTGAAATATCTTGATATCACTATAATAACTAATGGCATACACGTAATGTAAAATGTATCTTCTATGGGGGGTGCCACGCTCAATGGCCCAATCACTCCCACATTCGGCGAAACCATTTCGAATGGTTAAAAATAACGCTGACCAAAATTTAGTTAAATTTGCTATCCCAATTGCTGATATATTGTGTTTTAAATTTTTGGGTTATATGGAAAGTGCCACGCTCAGTCCACCAATCTTACCGAGATATGGCATATATTGTGCCCAGGCCCAACATACATATTGTTCCAAAATTTTATTCAATTTGGTTCAGCCGTTTTGACGTCTAATTTGGACGACAATAATAAAGCAGTGGTCGAAATCACCATTTTACAAAAAAAAAATTCGACAAAAACAACAATGTTCGAAAATTTTCGAAAATAAATGTTGTAAAATTTTTTTTTGGAGGACAAAAAGAACGTATGGTCGAAATCACCATTTGAAAAAAAAAATAATCGACAAAAACACCAATGTTCAAAAAATTTCGAAAAAAAAAATTGTTAAACAAACTTTTGGACGACAAAAACAATGCAATGGTCACCATTTTCAAAAAAAAAAAATATTCGCCAAAAACAATGTTGAACAAAAATTATTTTTGCATTTGTTTTTGATTTTTTTTTGTTGTTGTTTTTCCTTAAATTTTCAGTCCCTTTAAATTTCAAGAACATCGGATCAGCCGTTTAGACGGAGAAGTAGAACAAACAAACAAAATGACAAACCAACAAAGAGATTTATTATATTAATAGGAAGGATAGGATGTTTTATAGTAATAAAAAAGCCCTAAATATTAACATACTTACAAATTACTTAGGTCGCTGTTGGCAGCAAATGAGATTGCTAATATGATGAATGTGTACGCTAATACAATTAATAATTTAGTCGGCGCAGTTTTAGCAATAATTTGATTGTGTTGATGTACCTTTTTGGCTATATTTACGATTTTTTTTTCTGTGTACGCTTAAAACTTCAATATCTTAAAGGCAAATTAATGAATTGACTTTATTTTTTTTTTTTTTTTGCTCAAATAGTATTTAGATAGGACTAAACAATTGCAAAAAATTAGAGAATGCTATACGGTAGATCAAAAGATATAAATTAAATAGTGGCCGTTCCGGAAGGGACAAAAACGGAAGTGCATGTCGAGGTTCATATGGAAATGTCAAAAAGTCAGCAAATTTTATGTACAAATTATTTTTTAAATTATTAAAAAAAAAGCTGAAATCATGTGCTTTCTTTTTATACCCTACACTAAGAGTGAAAGGGTATATTCAGTTTGGTACGCCGTTTGTAACGCCCTGAAAAAAGCATCTCCGGTATGGAAAAGTATATATATTCTTGAATAGCATGACCTCCTGAGTCGATTTAGCGATGTCCGTCTGTCCGTCTGTCTGTCTGTCCATCTGTCCTTCTGTCTGTTTGTTGAAATCACGATTACAGAAAAAGTTTAAGAGCTAGAGCAATGAAACTTTAGATTTAGATTACTTATATATTTAAGCTGTCTGAACAAGAAAATTGGCCTATTGTGACCTGAGAACCGCTTATGTTCAAATACCTCATGGAAAATTTACATCAACAAATCAATTTTACTGCATACGTGCTTAGGTAAACTTTTTTGGTCAAATATATATTGACATTATGCTCAAATACATGAAAATAATGTTTTCCCACGAAACGACTTGTGGTTCCAAAAAAAAAAAACCAAATTCGGTACACCTACCCATTTATAAATATGGGTATCAAATGAAAGAAAATTCTTCATGGATGGAAAGTTTGTAGTTATTTTCAGGATTCGTATACCCTGGTGAATGAAAGAAAATTCTTCATGGATGGAAAGTTTGTAGTTATTTTCAGGATTCGTATACCCTGGTGTCTCATTTTTTCCAATGTTTACTTTAAGTGACACTAGGCAAGTTTTTTGAAGTTTAATGAAATACGAAAAGGAAATGAAATAAACAAAAAATAGCAATTCAAATTATTTCAAGATAAATAAATTAAATTTGTCATTGTTCTTTTTGCATATTGTTGGCTTGTGTTGTGTTTTATTGTTAGTGATTTGTGATGAGTTGTTTAATGCATGGATGCAATAACACGAAGTATTCGTGTGCAAATTCAAATATTTCATTTTTTGCGCTGCCCAAAATTCCACAATTCGAAAACCCTATATTCCAAATAAAGGAATAACAAACAAATAAAAAGGGACATGCAACGCCCTTTTTCATGAATGGCGTGATGCAGTCATAGAACCATCGGTCATGACCATCGGTATCCCGGTGACCTCAAAAAAATCCTCCAGTTTACTAAGAACGCGACCATATTGGTTTGGTCGTGGCAGTACTGAAGGTCTTATTTTTTACACGGCTGCATTCATGTAAAAGTGCGTGGCAATTTTTTTTTTATTTCGCGGCACGCGTCATATCGGCATTTCACGACGACGTTTCATTATCGGCACGCGCCACATCTATATGGTCGGCTTTTCCAAATGCGATCGAGCTTTGCGAAAAGTAGAAATGCACAATGCAGTTTGCTCTTGGGTATGCATTTTTCAACGACGAACATACACACATCATTTAAAATGAAATTTGTCCACAATAAGAACATCAAATAAAATAAAAAAAGCAAAATATTTACACAAGTATTTGACACAAATATACAAAATTTTCAAAACAAAGAAATGAAGAAAAGTCAAAAAAACTTGCCTAGTGTCCGAATTTCGATTTTTTTTTTTTGTGAACCACAAGTCTTTTCGCCGGAAAACATTATTATCATGTATTTGAGCATGATATCAATATATATTTGACAAAAAAAGTTTAACTAAGCACGTATACATAAAAATTGATCTTTATATGAACATTTTATATGAGGTATTTGAACATAAGTGGTCGGATCATAGGTAACAATGGACCGATCTCGCCAATTTGTTCGCACATACAGCGTAGGTATATTAGTAATCTAAGTTATAAGTTTCATTTATCTAGCTCTTCAATTTTAAAATTAGTAGGGATTTCAACAGACAGACGGACAGACGGACAGACAGACGGACAGACAGACGGACATCGCTAAATCGACTCAGAAGGTCATGCTGATCAAGAATATATATACTTTTCCATACCGGAGATGCTTCCTTCTGGGTGTTACAAGCGGCGTACCAAACTGAATATACCCTTTCACTATTAGTGTAGGGTATAATAAATTTAAGTTAAATGCGTATCGGAAAATACACAGTAGGTGTTAATTGTATAATTATCGCAGCAAATTGTTGCAGTTCAAATTAGTTTTTTATGCATCAGCACCAATTGAGATCGTTATAATTAATTGGAACCATACAGCATGAGTGATTTTTTTGTTCGTATTTGTTTCATATTTATGGAGGAATTAACACTCTAATGAACACGACCATCGATTTGAAAAAAGTGCTGTATTATATGTAAAATAACGTCAAAATCATGAAAACGATGTTAGTTTTGAACAAAAAACCAGTTGGGAAGGTAAGATCACATGCGAAATTTTAAAGTAGGAACATTATATACACTAAGAAAACAGAATGTTTATGAGCAAAATTTTAAATAATTTGTAAACATCACATATTTTGTATTATTTGTGAGATGTTTCTTACAATCATCACGAAAAATGTCATATTTGTGGTAGATTCACTGCAACTACTAGAGAATTAAGTAGCATTGCTGCAAATATTCACATATTCCACAGATATTAATGCTTTTGTAGCAAAACTATTAATATTGTCTAAATATCACAAAAAGTGTCAAATATTTGACTTGAATAATTTGCAACTGCAATGATTTTTAAAGCTCTAATACTTTTCAACTATCTTTCGTTTTCTTAGTGTAGTAGGTGTTATTATGATAGTAAGGATTATCAAAATTATAGTCATTATAGTCGGTCTAAGCCGACTATAAATACCCTACACATATATGTGGTTGCCATTCAAAGTGGTATATAGGTCACCAGGGTATACGAGTCCTGAAAATTACTATAAACTTTCGATCACTGAAGAATTTCCATCATTTGATACCCATATTTACAAATGGGTAGGTGTACCGAATTTCGATTTTTTTTTTTGGGGAACCACAAGTCGTTTCGCGGGAAAACATTAGTTTCATGTATTTGAGAATGAAGTCAATGTATATTTGACCAAAAAAGTTCACTTATGCCCGTATAAAGTAAAATTAATCTGTATATATAAATTTTATATGAGTTATTTGAATATAAATGGTCAGATCACCGGTCACAATTAACCGATCTCGCCAATTTTCACACATACAGCGTAGGTATATAAGTACTCTAAATTATAAGTTTCATTTCTCTAACTCTTTAATTTTTTAAGGAGTAGGGATTACTACAGACAGACAGACGGACATCGCGACTCAGGAGGTCATACTGATCATACCGGAGATGCTTCCTTCTGGATGTTACAAACTGCATACCAAATTGAATATACTCTTTCACTCTTAGTGTAGGGCATAAATATATATACATTATTACACATAAAGTTAGTTTAAAAACAAAATTAAGTTTGAATTTTATCAAAAAATATGTAAATCTTTGAAATTTAGGAAAAGACTTGTCATCTAAATTGTTCCTATAAAAATGTATAGTCATTATTTTATCTAAATTACAAATTTTCATTTTCTTTTATTATATTAGCCGCTATTCGAAAGTTATAAATACAAGAGTATTTTTAAATGAAGTGTTTGAGTTATCTAAAGCTATAAAGATGGACGTGGGCATTGGAAAGTTTACGACCGGCACAAAACTGCCTCAGGCCTGTATTAACATTGATATTAAGACTGTGTCAAGACTAGAATGATAACTATGTTACAAGCCTATAGATCAGCTTGGTACCAAGGCGTGTGTTCCATGTTGGACGCACTTCATGAAGCTTTGGGATATTGGGCATAATCTGTTTAAAGTTTAAACAGTTAAATTTAAGAGTAAGGCTGTGCGATTAATCAACTTGTTTGATTAATCAATTTCTGAATAATTGATTAAGCAAGATTTTTGATTAATGAGGACATTGATTAATAAATTAATCAGGATTCTGAATTATCAAACTTGTGATTAATTTATTAATTAACTTTGCATCGAAAAAAGTTTTTAAAAATAAATTTTCATTCTATTTAAGATGAGAAAAGTTTCAAGTGTTGTTGAATAAAATTGTTTAATTTTTAATTAATCAAAATTCTTCTTAATCAGATTAATCGGCGTTCTGATTAAATAGGGTTTCTGATTAATCAGGATTCTGATTAATCAAGATTTTTATTCAAAGCCCTACTTTACATATATTAATTACATATAAAACATAACTTTTTTGGGATTTTATATTTTCTTGAGTAAACGGGCAGTTTTCATTAAAATTTACTATCTAGAAACTGAATATTTTAACTAGTGAATTTCTAGCTAGTTTTGTATGCTAGAAACTAGTATGGTAACCAGTAAAATTGGCTGGTTACTGGTTGGCATTCAGTAAAATTTATGAGCGAGTAGACGCACAATAGACGATACTAACATTTACAAATTTTTGAAACAATTTTAAAGGAATTTGAACATGATACAAAACCACACAAAAGCTGAACAAAAACACTCAATTTGCTAACTTTTCGCTTCCTTTTTTTTTGGCACCTACATTTCGGGACTCGGGTTGTCAAGAATACATATACTTTTCCATATCGGCCTCGCTTCCTAAGGGGCGTTACAATATCTGCACAAACTTAATATACCCTGTCATAGGTGTAGGGTATAATTAATTGTTGCTATTAATGTTTAAAATAATGATTTAATAAAAAAGTTCTTAACAAGATTAATATGAAACATCTCAAATAAATATTCATCACATATTTTCATACAAAAAAAAAAAGAATTTTAATTTCATTTGCGTTGATAAATGACATCTATAGTTTATCATGATTAATTTCTTTAAACCAACTACTATTAAAATTCCACAACATATTTAGATTGTTTTTCAGCGCGATTCATCGCAATAAAAATTGTATTGCACACGAATTAGTTTTTAGTGGGTTTTTTGGGGGTCAAAAACCAAAAACTTAAACTAAATAATATAGAATATATATCAAAGAATATACGTCAAGTAATAAAAAAAGTGTGTGAAAAAAAAACTCAGTCATGAATTTTTAAAATATCGAGGGAAATCCCTAATCCGTCAGCAACTAAAAAATCCCTCAATATGATTTTTTTCCACGAAGTTGGCAACAAAAAGTGCAGCTGTTCGTTTGTCATATACAAAAAAAACAAAAATGCTGCTCCATTTGTAGCTAAATTCGCGCGTTTGCAGTGTTTAGAATTCTAGTGCAAGAAGTGAAACTGAAAAATATTTAAGATTCAATAGAAAACATGTCCTCCTCACAGGAAAATCTTTCGCAGAATTGGAAGCGTCCCGATGAGGTAGTAGCTCAACAAAATAATAATTCGCACGAGAACGTCTACTAAATAACTTTTCTTCCAGCTGCTGAAACTGCACAGGTTGAAACAGAAAAAGAAGCAGCTGGCGGCACGCTTCAACAACAATAATAACAACAATAACAATCGCGATGATATCAAGGAGACGGACAAAGCCAAACTTCTGGAGGCTGTCATCGCTCAGAAACGTAAAAATCCGTTTGCCAAGTAAGTGGCTCCACCTCACATGTTCTCTGTCATGTTTTCCACGTTTCCACCTTTAACAATATTCACAGATCAACAGATAATTCAAAGAAACTGAAAACTGATGTAGCCTGCTACCAGCTAAACGAAGAAAATTCGCTGCTCAGTCTGATCAGCGAGCCTGCAGCTGCGCCCACACAAGAAACCTTTGTGCGCGAGACACCCACACGTCCACCACCCGCGAAATATGTGCTGCAGCCCTTCGATGCAAAAAGCTTTTCGAAACTGTTGCAGCAAGGTGCCGCCTCTATTGGCGCCGACGATGATGACGATGATGCCGCGCTGGAGCAGCAAAAATTCAGCAAACATTTGCCCATGGACTGGAGTCTCAAGACACGTGTGCGCTTCTTCTGTCGCAGCGAACTGCCCGCCACCACGCTTAAGACCAGTCAAATGGCCAGTGGGCTAACGAGCTGCGTGCGCTGCATCGATGTACAGAACTCTTGCAGCGGCCTTGATATTTCGCCGGCGACACGCTTCAATCAGGCCACCTACTTCTGGCAACATCCGCATCTGCCGTGGCTGACGCTGTTTCCGCGCAACTCTAAGGAGAACAGCGGCCTCACAGTAGGCGAACGCGAGCGCAAGGCCTTAGTCGAAGACTGGGACTACAGTTTCCGCGGACTCTTTCAGCTGTTGCGTGCGCGTCAGTGTCCTTATTTCTATTTGTGCGCCAACACTTTTACGGTGTTGTTTCGTGCGGCGGGTACTGGCGGACGCGTAGAAACGCATGCGCTTATGTCGCCCACTACTCGTGGCATGCGTAGTGCGTTACGTCAGGAGGGCATTGAATTCACAATGCCATTGAAAAAGGATGCGGGGCTTAATAAGTCCGCAGATGGAAGCTTTACAGAGGAGAGCAACAGCGCAGGAGCGCCGGAGGCAGTAGTCACTCTTGTGAATGGTGACAATGAAGGTATGTTTTATTTTATTACATTTTTTATCAATGCGCATCCAAGATTTATCGATTCAATTTATTTTTGGTCAACAATTGTTGGTGGTTTGTTTATCAATACTTGCAATATTTATTAATATTTTTTTAAATTAGATGATTTGATTTAAATTACTGATATAATATCTGATAAAAATGGTATTTTGTTGATCTTATGGGTTGACATAGAGTGAGTCAAGTGCACCTCCCTACACGCACGTTTCAAGTTGCTTAAGTATCATAACTTCAGTTTTCCCACGTCAACAATCATATTTTAATTATAACCAAGAAAATAATCATATAATTATTTTAGCCACGACACGAATCACATAGTTATTTTTTCCACGAAACGAGGTATAATTTTATTAACAAGTTTAACTATGATAAAAACATATTTATCGTTTCGCCAAGAAAATAAAAGCATATATTTTTCAAGAAAGCTATCCCAGTAGATTGTTTTGTAAACAAGACAAATTAGTTGTTGGACAAATTAGTTTCTTTGGGATTTGCAAAGAATTCACCTGTGACATTGGACATTTGTCGCATTGGGTTTTGGCCAAACAAAAAATGTTATTCAATTGTTGAAGTTCGAGTGATTATGTTACAGAGTTTAAGTTGATCTTGGTTTAAGAAGAAAATATAATTTCAAAATGCATTTTTTTAAAACAAAAACTGATATTAACTAAAACTGTGCAGGCACAACCAATTCAAATGCCAATGGTGACCCAGCCGAAGGCGACGAGGATGATGATGATGAAGAAGAGGACTGGCTACAGAGTCTGGGCGTGGACGAAAAGGAAATACGCAAAATACAGACCGCGCACACGCGTCAAATAAAGGCCCGAGAGATGGCCGATGATTTCAGCGACAATTCGCTGGTGTTGATCGAGGGTGTCGAGTGCCAAGGTTTCTTCAGTTTTCTGCTGAATGCGAAGAGCACCATTTCAAGTGTTGGGCGACTAGCGGGAGTGCCGCCAACATTGCTGGCACCTGTCGCATTTCCCAAGGCAACTATGCAGCACCTCGCGACGCGCTCAAATAAAGTGCGTATGGATGGCATTGACTATTGCAGCATCGAAGTTAAGGGCATTGTGATGCCTACATTTCTGCCGTACATTTGTCAATTGCTGGGCGAGACCAAGGATACTTTTAGCGCCACTCTGGCATCCAGCACAAATACGTTGGCCTTTAGCAAAGCGACACAAAAGCTGATGGAAGATCCAAAGCAATCGAACGCGGATGACGATGAAACTGCTGGCCAGGTATTCGGACAGGAGAATCTCTCCGACTGTGGGCTACAGGCCGGTGTTATTGAGAGCATGTGTCGCAAGGGTCAGAATTCAGTTAATCTGTTGGAACGAGTTTGCTTCGACAAGGAATGTGGATACGCATGGAGTTAGGAGTCTTACCTTAACGCGAACTATGGCATTTGTGGCGTTTGTTACATATCAAGTGTCTGTTTTATGTCGTCCAAAAACAGTTAAATTAAAACAGTACTTTTTTTTACTTAATTCTAGTTCCTAAATAATTGTATAGTACAATAAATGTTTATTTTTTTAAAACAACAAAAGCGATGTTTTTATTTTTGATTTCTTTTGATTTAAATCTAAACTTATTGACTATATTACGTTAGTGATCGACAATAATCAGCTCATCGATGCTCCAATCCTCGTACGAATGATCCGGCAGAAAGCGACGTATAATGATTGGAATCTTCTTTTGCTTCAGCTCCTTCATTGCAATTTGCAGCGGATCTGTTTCGCCCTCTAGTTCTACCATGATTGGCGCGCACATCGCTATTTGAAGCGCACGCGTGCCCAGTACACGCGCTCGTTCATACTTGGTCATATACTTGGTTGTGATGCGCTTGGATTTGGGCACGCTTAAACCACCACCTCCCGATGCAATGATTTCAATGTTGTCGACATCCTCCTCCTGATTGATGTCGTCAATGTTATCATCCTCGTCTACTTCATCGAATTCATCACCGCCAACACTGAAATTTTGTGAAATTTAACGCTTTGAACTATAGAAAGTGCATGTAAAAAGAGGTTAGGCCAACAGCGCCTCCAATTTTCGCATTTCTTTTTTTTTAACAAATCTTTACTTACTCGTCGTTCTCGAAATCTCCCTCATCCATTGTATTTTTAAATTAATTAAATAACCTGAGCGTTTTTATATAAACTAAAAAAAATTATCGCGCAAATGACTGGCCAAACAATCCAGAACGCGTTTTTTTATTGTGTCTATGCATTACCATCGATATCGATACCAGGTGGACTTTTGACGTTTTGATATCGATACCAGGTGGACTTTTGATGTTTTCAAATCGATACCAAGTACCATAGTTGCCATTTCCGTGGAAAATTTCGCATTTGCATCTGCTGTGGGAAAAGTAATTCTCATGGAAATTTTTAATGGCTGTAGAATTTTTTATGTAATTACAATTTAAGAACACACCAAATGTAATTTTTGCGATTTAAACATATCTAACGCACCAACTGTTAAATTAAAAAATAAAGTTGTGGTTTTCTACGTGTTTTTTAATTTCCAAAGGATTTATATGGTAATTTCTAATTATTTGAAAATGTTTGCCTTAATTTTACTTGCTGCGATATTTTTGTCGTAATTTTTAATACCTGTGGGAATTTTTGTGGTAATTTTTATTGCTGTGGGAATTAAACCAACGAAAATTACCACCTTGGAATTCTTAATAAGTCGTACAAGGTATTTTATTTTTCGTGGGAATTTCAAGAGAAAGTAAGACGACAATATGTATAATTTGGAATGCAACGAGACTGCAGTGATGCCAATATAATGAAAATGTTAAAAGTTTCGCCAAATTCTCACAAATTACCGCAGAGGATATTTACCACAATTTCCCAAAAATTTCTAAAAAATTCTACAATCAACACAAAATAGCAATTTACCACAAAATACTACAATTACCAAAAAATACAACATAGTTCCTCCAAATACTACCACAAAAGAATTAATATTACATAAAATGTATATTAAATTTAAAGAAATAAGTGTAAATACCAATAAACATAATAAATAAAACGATTAACGTTTATATTTTGATATAGCATATCGCACACAGACAGTTTGGTAATTTTTTTCCTACGTGTGCTAAAAATCTGTAGTGTGGTAATTTTTTTTCCACACGACTATATGTGAAAATTTATGGGTGTGGTAATTGGAAAAATTATCAAAAGCATTTATTGAATACCAATAGATTCTTTGACATGTTCACGGCACGGCGTCTTATTCGTTATCATCCATTATACAATGCCCCATGGATGAAGTATATACAGGTTAGTTCATCTAGACAGATAGTTGGCATACAAAATATTGAGAATGTCAAGAAAAAATATTGAAAATAAAACAATTAATTGTCATTTTAAAATTTATTTAAAGGTTATGTTTTTCGCACTTAATTTTCGCTATTTCATTAAAATTTCAGTGCACAAATTAACTTTTTGACACTCTAAATACACGATAGTTCATTTTGAAGTCATGAGATCTTCAAACTTTTTTGAATGTTGAGATTTGTTGATTTTACAATTTTGAGTTTTTGTTAATTTTGTGAATTTGTAAATGCTTATTGATGTTCTGTTTTAAATTTTTCATAAACAAATGTTGAGACATTCAAACAGTTTTCAAAAAAAAGTAAATGGCGCCTGAATTTTGAAAGATAACTTAACCTGTATATACTTCAACCATGCAATGCCCATATTCTTATACGTTATATTGTTTAACTTGTTTGTCAATATTACAAAAACAGTTTTATGTACGTTGTTTGATGTATGACGAACAATACTTTTTTTCTGTGTAGTGTATATCGTCGTTGTAGATCGAAAGTCACCAAACACATTTTCAAAATGACAAATATTCATTTATTCTGTCAATTTTTAATCGACGATCTCAATTTTTTTACCAGATGATAAGAAAATGTAAATCTATCTATTAATATTTCAACTTTAAAAATGCATCAATTACCCAGTCGGCACCTACACACATTTTTTATGATTATCGTAAATTACGATCATTTGACAATTCAAAATATTCATAAATTTCGATCATTTTGCACATAAAAAACGATGATAAATGTCAATAAAAAAAAACAATCATATTTTGCTCGTAAATAACGATGGCTCGTATTTTTCGAGTGTTTAAATCGAAAAACAAGATTGTCAAAATTTATTATTGTTTTTCTAATGAAAAGTTCATTTTTACTAAAATGCATAATATGTTCAATATTTTTAACAAGATAAAATAAATTGTTTTGCTGAAAACTTTAAATCATTTGCTGTAATTAAGAAGTATGTAAATGCATTTTGGAGATTAATATACAATTTAAATGCGTTTACTTCATTTTTTTGTATCGTTAAACAAGTAGGAAAAAGCTCGTAAAAGAGTTAAAAATGATTATCATTTACGAATAAAATTGAATCGTAAAAAAATTTTAAAACGAGTTCGTTTACGAACAAAAATAGATCGTTTATAACGAGTATATAATCGTATTTTACGATCATAAACAATCGAAAATTTATCATATATAGGTGTTTTTTTGTTCGTTTATGATACCTCGTTACGAGGGACAAATTAAGAACGAAACTGTATGCGTTTTCGAATCATTTACGGTTCTCGTATACGATTATTTTATTCATTATTTACGAATATTTGCTATCATTTACGATATCGTTTATGACCGGCTGGGTTACGATGTCGTTTATAATAGTTTGGCCGGCTGGGTACTTTTTATAATATTATCAACAAACTTGAAATTTAAGATTTTCAAAAAAATGTATTTGGTGACTTTTCGTTCTACAACGACGATATATAAAATTATTTCGTTAATCAATGTCCTACCTATTGAGTATTTATAAGACTGCTTTAAAATATGTAGTAAAACGAATCTTGGTGAAACAACAACTAATATTTGAATCAAAAATAAACTCAACAAGAAATATGACCATGATGTTGTTAATGGTATAAAATTATTATTTAGGGTGTATGATATATTCTTTATGAACAAATATCACGCGTTGTAATCTCTTAAGGTTATTGGACAGCAAATTTTCAGTCGCATTTTTTCGGGCGTTCGCCGCAATTCTGTTTAGGGCATTGGCGGCGAACTGAATTTACTACTTTTTTCAACCGCCGACTTTTTCATGCCGCGTATTTTCGGGCGTCCATCGCAATTCTATTCGGACTGTTTAAACTATGTTTAAAGCTGGTAATCATCATTAATTTAATCATATGCATAAATGAATTCTATCTAGCTCAGTGTCATACTAGCATCATTTTAAAAAATCAACAATGTCATACGTATTTAATAAATATTTAAATGAATCATTTCAAATATGTATAATTTAAACGTAAATGAAATATATAAAAACTGCTAAATAATAAAAACTTCTAAAAAGAATCTGAAAAATTAAATAATGTTCCTCAAAGTTACAGCAATATCGTGAAAATTTTATTTGATTAACTTCATAGTCTCATTAAAACCAATGCATAAACCATTTCTCACTGTTTTCGGGTTCTCTCCAACGCTCTGTATACCAAACGCTCTCAATGTTGAATATTGTTCCATAAGATTGTTTGCTAAGTTGTTCCAGTAGATACAATAAAACAGCTGTGCCCATTTGATTTTACATACGTTATACGTTGATGCACTCACCAACTATTTACTCAGTTCCATTTGTACATCGTAGCAGTGGCGACGTGTTGCTAACTTTTGATTTAACGGCGGTGCTCTTGTGAATATCTTTTTTTTCTGTTTTGCGGTTTGTGCAAAATTTATACAAAAGTTTCGCATTTTTCTATCGAAATATTAAAAAAAAGGGATAATTTTATATTATATTACGCGTAAAATATTTTTGAAATTAAGCAAACTTGTACGCGAATTCTTTCTGTTATCGACTTTTCTTCAAGTTGCACCAAATACATAACAATTACAAGTGTAAGATACAGATACAAAGATACAAACATATGTATAAACGGATATATTGAAGGTATACTAGACAGTGAAGTGAATATTCGCAAACAAGCCAAAATAAAATACCAGAAACTACTAAGAATATATTTAAGTCTTTCTATATCTAGATAAATGCTTTAAAATAAAATGAAATCCATAAACACTGATATGTATTTTAATGTAGAAATAAATTATTACAATAACAAAATGCTCAAACATTCCAATGGTTTTAACACAGCAAATTTAATATCGACCGTATGCAATCATAACAAAAACTTAAACGTTTCTATATACGATAAGTACCGGCAAATTGAAGTTCTTAATTTTTTAAAATAATACAAATACACATGTGTAAAAATACATAGAAAGTATATGGAATGAGTTGGGGTTAATGCCATATCAAATAAGTAAACTGGCGTGCATAAACGCAATGTTTACATCTATCTACGAATTATTTATGTTGGTTCTCTAAAAAAATAAAACGAGAAATAGTAATAATAATAATAGAAATAGTAATAGCCACATGGTAAATTTTGAAGTAGGGATATTTTTATACTTAGGTGGACCTTACGACCGTCTATCGGACATGTCCGTTGAAATAAAGCCGCGCCAGTCGCTTTTGCGAGCGCTGACGCCAGTTAGAAATACCAAACATTGCCAGATTGTTCTGAACTTGGTCTTTCCAACACAGATTTGGACACCCTCTTCAACGCTGTCCACCTTCGAGTCTTGTTTCAAGAACCTTCTTGGCTGGAGCATTTTCATCTATTCGTTTGGCATGACTTGCCAGCGATGCATCTGGATCTTGATGCGCTTGACTATGTTAATGTCGTTGAATAGGTCGTACAGGACATGGTTCATTGTGATTCGATACTCATTAGCTAAGCAGATAGTGCCAAAGATTTAACGTAGAAGCTTTCTCTCGAACGCTTCCATAGCTCCCAGTACTCTTCCATGTTTCTGCATCATGTTCCCATGTTTCTGTAGGACGGGCATGATGAGTGACTTGTAGAGCGTTATTTTTATCCGGCGAGAGAGGGCTCTACCTCACAATTGCCTACTAAGCACCTGTTGGCAAGAACCTGTTGGCAAGAATTATTCTCCGTTTAATCTCCAGGCTGACGTCGTTGTTGGTGTTAGCACTGGGGGGTTACTATGTATCGCGATTCGAAAGTCAATGTGATACGAAAGTGAATTTCATTCGAAGAACAAGCAATTAAGAAGGCAAATTCATACAATATAACGGAATTGAAAAGGTAGCCGTGTTGTCACTTTGTGAATTTGAATACGAAAGTTCCAAATTTGTATGCGAAAGCCACACTACCAAAGTACCATTTATTAGAATGCGAGTAATATCACTTTCGAATCGCATTACATAGTAACCCCTCTGGATTCTAAATGGACGAACTTCTTCACAATTTCCAACTTGTACGCATTCTATCCACGACGCACGGACTCTTACTTCGTCTTGTCCTCGTTCGCCTCGTTTTTATACGTTAAACGACTTTTTTATGATTAAATTGATTTTTTATATTGATCCTAATACGAACCTAATATGAATTGATCGGATTAATAAATAATAAGAATTTCCATATTCAAAATTATAAAATATTAAAAAAGATAATGAAAAAACTTATATGAATGTAGTTTTATATTTAAGAGAATTTAATATCACGAATTATATAGCACAGAATAAAGATAAAACCTTTTACGCTTCTACATTAGAAGATTACCGAACTAGTAAACAAACTGTTAAAACCAATTTTCTTGTTCAAGGTTATCTACAAAGTCACAGTTGTTTAGCACCTTTTGACTTGTGGCGTCTACGGATAATTTACTATTAAATATAATACAATACATTTAATTTAATAAAAATGCTTTTATTTGCAAGTATATTTTTATGGTCTGAAAATTTAAAAAAATATATGTATAAAACATGCCAATTCTACAACCTGCGTGAGTATGTGTACAATATGAACCATATATATTTCGCATCTCGGAATAAAATATAGTTACTGCGAGCTGGTTTAGGAAGTGATCAACCTTAACTGAGACTGCCATGCTCAAGCACAAAGTTGTTTACCTTCGGTTAGCGCACGGTTTAAACAAATTATTATCTGTTATTAAAACAGAGACGTATTTATTCTACTCATAGTAGAGTTTAAGTGTAATAAGAATATTAATAAATACTGTTAAATGTTTGTTGTGTTTAAAGCAATGTAAATGTTATTTCAAGTAAATAAAATAAAATTCATATGTACCTAACAATAAAGTTAATACTAAGGTACTTCAAATTTAAATTACACAACAAATGGCTGATTTATTTTCTATACGACATCAGTTTACGGTATTCCGATGGACTTCAAGAATCTAATTACGAATTATTGCTATAATTAAAATTTTTATATTATTGGATTTTAGTTCTTGTGTTACGAAAAATATGTATTTTTTGTGTTGAAGACATTGGTAACATGGAAATTGTAACTTTAATACAAATACTGAAACTCTATGATCTTTCGGTCCAATTAGTGTTCCAATTCTATTATTTCTCATAATTGAGAAAATAGATATTTGTCTATCATATTTTACTTAAAATTAACTGGTTTGAAGAACGTAGGCCAAGCTCTCTTTTATTTTGTGGGACCTACAGTTTAAGTCGACTCCGTACGTAGGTGATGAGACGCATTTTGAGGGCTCTGGTATAGTCTAAGAAAGGTATTTAAATTTTTGATTTTAACCGCTGTATGTCCGTCTGACAATTTATGAATTCTCAATTTGATTAAAAAAAATATATTTTCAATTTGATGGTATACAAATAATGTAAATAAGTTATGTATTTGAAAATAATATTTATAATGTAAACAACATTTATGAATACATTTTCAATATAATAAATGTTTGAACATTTTCCAATTCATAAAATGTAATGATTTTTAGTACATCTGTACTAAGTATGTACTTAAATAAAAAACAAACAAAGGTACTTTGATATCTACAGAAAAAAGTATTTGTTATCACTGACTTGACATGATAACCGGGTAATCAATGGTATGTGCTTTGTTTATACATTTTACCTGCAGAGGTAACTACTAAGTTGGCCAAATATTAAATGAAAAATAGAGTACCTACGTTCGTTATCTCAAACTACATTTCGGTATGTTTTTTCATTGCATGTGTTTTGTCGGTTCTTACATATTCTGAACATGTTATGATGTCATTGGAATTTATGATAAATGATTTATCTTATTTTTCACATTTTGCCGGTCGATGGATCAAATTTTGCGAAATGACAAGCAGAATGTCAAAAAATGTAAACAAAAACAAAAAATGCAAATGATCTACAATAACAAAGAAAATATATAGAAATTAATTGACAATTTAAATGAATATTTTAAATAATTATTTATTACTTTAATTATAGCAATTTTCACTATGTAGGGTAGTCTCCAATTGTGTAATGCACTATGTACCAAACAAAGTGTCAACAAACACACATGGTTGAACCTCATTATTTGCAGTTGCATTAATTTATTGTTGCTAGAACAGTAATATATTATTTCTAGTCAAGAGAATGTGGGCTTTCTGATGTACATATATAATTATTTTTGCAGTAATCATATTCTGAAGAACACAAGTATAAAAATATGAATGTTGTTTAAATAATTCAATATTTCTGAGTATTCACATATTGTGGTAATATTTACGGACTTATTACACAATAGCAAATTACACTATGTGACAACGAACGAAATGGTAAACTACATTGACGAAGTGAAGTATTTAGTAAAATTTATATTGCAATTTATGTTTTATGTAGTGTCAAGGAGCGGATCATTAATCCAGTCGGAGCTCACATACAAAATTTTGAAATATTATTTTACACAACGTAATTGATTCGATGTACAAATAGATTAAACAATTAAATTTAATTATTTTAAAAGGGAAAGGTAGCCTGCGAGTAGCAGGCAAACACATTGTATAGGAATTTCTGTTTTGAAATTTTTAAAGCTTGATCAACAAGTTGTCGACAGAAAATTTTGTTTATAAAAAGTTTTTGTTTTGAAGTTTTAAATGATTGATCAACAAATTGTCGACTGAAATTTTTGTTTACAAATATTAATTTTTCCTTCAAAAATTTTCAGTATTGAACATTTTTGTCATTTGTAAACATCGGTGTTTACTTTAGTCGGTTTGCAACGCGAATTGTTTTAATTAAAACGTGAAAATGTGCCGTATTGACGTGGATTTGCGTATTGCAGAAGATTACTGCTGATATCAACATAATCATCAAAAGTGCACAGCAAATAGTTTTAACCGTCATGACGCCCGAAACAAAAACTTCTTGATGTACAAAAACAAACACATGTTGTTTTTAATACACACGTGTTTTGTTATTGCTTTCTGCAATCACTTTTTTTGGCAAAATTGCAAACACAATAACAAACAATTCGGAGTTCCTTCAGTAAACATATGCGAATCCAGCAATAGAGAATCGAAACGTTTGAGTTTTTCGCGAAAATTTAACAAACAAAATTCGTCGGTGTTATTGTACAACAAGAAGTTTTTGGTACTGTAAGATGGATGGGAACTGATGAATTATGTTATATGTTTATGCTCCCTACCTTTCCCTACCATTTTTCTTACTCCTGTTTGGCTACCATACCCTACCTATGCCTGTCAGTTCCCTACCAATTTTGTTTTCATGCTATAGCAGGGAACTAGCAGCTTTTGTCCACATTCCCACCTTTGCCTACCTCAAAGCTTCATATAAAATGTGATTTCAATGAGTACAGGAAGCTTGTTTGCCTGCGTGTTTCGAACCACTTGCCTGCTTAAAACTTGTCACTGGATGTTTAACTTATTAATAAATTTAAAAATATATAACTTTAACTTTCTTGTACTTTGTCCATTTTTTTAAATTAATTACATGAAACTTGTTTGCTTTCCGAACACTCTCGAGCGTGCCTGCCTTGCAGTACCACTATTAGAAGCTCCATTCAAGCGTTTAACGAGATTATAATATATTTTTCTAAATACTTTAAAACCAGTTTTTTTGTTTCAGCTATTGAATTGGCATTTTAAATCAGACGGAAATACAACATGCCAGCAGACTAACTCGCAGCAGCAACAGCAACAATGACACAAAGCAACGTCGAATTCGCACAGCAACAGACGCAGCACCAGCAGCAAACGACAGAGCAAATCAAATTCCAACCAGCAGCAACAGCAGATGGCGGCTGTGACATACTTTTGAACACTTTTCTCATCAAAAAGCGCAGATTTCGTGTACTTTTGCATTATGATCACATAGTGTGGGAGCGTCTGGAGGCAAAAGGCGCCGAACCGCAGGCGGAGATTAAAACAAACAAAGGTAACTGATGGACTGTCGCATGATTTATGATCTATACTAAAACCATCTTTCCAAACTTTCGCAGAGTGCGATATCGAGACGCAACATTTGTCGCATGGCGCTGTATACGGCAGTAGCAGCAACGTCGTACACATCGATGATCTGGTGCGTGTGACCAAAGCGGGCAGCACAAAAATTACTCCAAACAACAGCGCAGCACCTACGGAACAAATACTTTGCATTCATTATGCTGCTCGCTTAAACAAGTCTTCGACGGATTGTAATCGTTGGCGCGTGCGCACCATAAACTTTTTCAGCGCGGACTCAGTTATTGTGCATCAGTGGCACGCGGCATTGGAGCGTCTGCTGCAGCGACAAAAACGTGTACAGCGTCTACTTGTCTTCATCAATCCGTATGGCGGACGCAAAGCTGGTCTTCAGATATACGAACGCCACTGCAAGCCACTCTTCCAATTGGCCGGCATCGATGCGTCGTGCATCATATCGCAGCGAGCCAATCAAATACGTGACATACTCACTTGTCACGACCTCACGCCTTACGATGCGGTCTGTTGTGTGGGCGGCGATGGCACGGTGGCGGAGGTGATTAACGGACTTATCTTTCGCGCAATACACGATCGTGGCTTTGATATGCGTAAGCCGGCTTTTGTGCCGCGTCCTTCTCTGCCAGTGGGAATTATTCCGGCGGGCAGCACGGACACTGTAGCGTATAGTCTGCACGGCACCGCCGATGTCCGCACTGCCGCTATTCATGTTCTGCTGGGTCGGCGACGTGGCCTGGACATATGCAGCGTGCGCAATCGTGAGGGTATTCTACGATTCTGTGCGAGCGTATTTTCATATGGCTATTTGGGCGATGTGGCGGCGAAGAGTGATCAATATCGCTGGATGGGCACCAAGCGCTATGAATACACGGGTAAGTGGTAGAATTTGTTTTGCCAAATCTTATAGTGGTACTAACATTTATGAAGAAGTAACCTTTTTACGGACATTCTCGCAGACTTCAATTATTTTGTTTCGTTCTGATTAGTATAATGTGTATATTTTATGTTATTAATAATAATTAAATGGTATACATTGGTTTCTTGTAACATAATATTGTACAAAAAGTAATTTTTCATACTCATCAAACATAGCGTAACTAAGATACGTTTCAATGTTCCACTTTATTCGTTTACTGTATTCGTATTCAGAAAAAGGAAAACGTTTACAGAATTATATTCCGTAAATCTGTACCCTAAACGGAACCGTTAACCGTTTGTTTCGTGTTATATAATATATTTGGGGATTTAGAAACAATTTATATATGAATTTAGAACATTATTAATACTGATTTTCTGCAGGTGTTAAAACATTTCTAACAAATCGTGGTTATGATGCGGAAATACGACTGCTACTGCCAGATGACGCGGACGAACCGTCCGCTGTGGATGGTAACAATATTGCTGCCAGTACGCCTAAAACAAGTGACACCCTTTGCTATGCACATTGTCAACGCTGCAATGCGGCGGCATCCAAAGAAGCTACCGCTGTAGCTACACCAACAACATCAGCAGCATCTGATCCATCACTCCAGCAACATGCAGTGACAACAACAGATGATAATATATCAACAATGCTGAATCAAAACGATGTTAGTTTTAATGATACCTGTGATAGTGTTGAGAAGACACTTGTGATAGAGGATGAAATGAAGAATATACTACAGAATCGGGATGAGCAACAGCAGCTGGGTAGTAGGAATCAGCAACATGTTAATAATAATAACTCTGTGTCACTGAATGTTGACAATGCACAATGGCAAGTGATTAAGGGAAAATTCTTTATGATATGTGGCGCCAACATAACCTGCGCCTGTTCCCGTAGTCCAAACGGCATGTCGCGTTACAGTCATCTAGGCGATGGCCACATGGATTTAATACTTGTGCGTAAAACATCGATGCTGAATAATGTGCGTTTTGTAATCAATACCATGGGACGTAATGGTGATATTGTAAGTAGTGATTACCCATTTTTAAAATACATTTTGAAGGGTTTGTGCTATTTTTGTTGCAGCGTAACTTACCATTTGTAGAGGTCTATCGTACGCGGCAATTTTCTTTTCGCACTCTGCGCTCTAATCTGGAAGAGGAATGTAGCATTAGAGGTTCCTGTCAGCCCATTACGGGCGCAACAGATCACGATGACAGCGTATCCAGCTGGAACTGTGATGGTGAAGTAGTCAATGATTTGGATGTAATAATGAGGTGAGTTCTATCAATGATAGAAATTTAATTTTTCATACCGCATCTCATTGTTTAGCTCCCATTGTCAACTGATCGATGTGTTTATGCGTGGTCCCCATCCATACGTTAAAAACTCCGCAAGTAAGAAAAACGCCAATTTTTGCTGTTGTGGTTAATAATATAATTAGCAAACAAATTATTTTTAGTAATCATATAAAATCGACGAATATAAAATTTACAATATTTCGCACCAAAATAGTTAAAAGTTCGTTAAACGAATTTAAAGCTTTAATCCTAATTTTTTGTTTAAATTGTCTCAATTTAATAAATATATATGAATATTTTTTTATTAGGTATGTGAACCGACTTTTTGCATGGAATTTTTATGCACAACATGAATATAGGTATAGTGAATAAAATATATATTTAAATACAAAAGCACTATCTTGCACAAAATAATCTTTTTAAATGTATAACATTCCTTTTTAGTATTATTTTCTCTATATTAAATGTAATTATTTTTAATGTATAAAGTGTTACTGTTTGTACGACAAACATGCGTAAAATATATGTATTTCTTAAAATATTAATAATGTATAGTATCGTATGTAATTAAATTATTCACTTGTAATATCAATAACTACTGAACAGACATATACAACCGGTGATATTAATAAAAGCGTAATTAAATAATTTATATATAATACTGTTTTTTATTACAAACCAAGCAAGAAACTCGATTCTATGTACTATGTGAGAGGATTCTATTGAACTATTTTAGGCCATTTAAAACTGATTGAAAGTTTATTTAAATTACCAAGTTTGATACCCATATTTATAATTTCCCAGCAAACACACATTCGATAGTATTATAATATGAAATATATACTGTGCGAGAGAAATCCAATGCCATGTTAAAAGGAGAAAAAATAATAATTTCAATTTCTTTTTTCTTATGTGCTTCAACAAGAATGGACAATGGAGGTAATTTTTTTTTTATAATATATATAAATTTTAAAAATGATAAATTCTCATTTACAAAAATCTTTATAGATCATTCAATTTTTGATCGATGATAAGAAAATGTAAATCTATTAATTGATATGTTAACTTTAAAAATGTATCAATTACTTTTTCTAATAATTACCAACAAAGTTGAAATTTAAGATTTGCATAAAAATGTATATTTTGTTTTTTTCAGACTGGAAGTGGCAGCGGAACAAGTGGAAGGTAATTTTTATTTTATTTAATTTTATGATTAATTATATTTTATTTATTTTGGCACCATTGTAGGCAATTTAATTTTTTAATTTATTCAATTTGATGCATTTTTAAAGTTGAAATATCAATTAATAGATTTACATTTTCTTATCATGTGGTAAAAAATTTAGATCAGACAGATTAATAAATATTTTTTGTAAATGAATATTTGGTATTTTGAAAATGTATATGTATATATGATATATACAATAAATATAAATTAATAATTTTTGTTTCTTTTTTTTTTTCAGAAAACATGGAGACGGCAGACCAAGGGGTGGCTTGCGGCGAAAAAACTTTATCAAAACTAATTTTGTACGTGTAGTTGGGGGTAGTACACAAAATGATGATGCCACAAAAGATCAGATGATAAAAATATTTTTGGATTACTATAACAAAAAATTCATGGGTCCACCCAAACAAAAAAAAAAAAAAAATGATTGGTCTAGAAAAAAATGGGGTGGACCAAAAGAACAAGACCCACCACCACCACCTGCACCACCAACTGCACAATTAAGTGCAATGAAATATGAAAACAATAAAAGTGAAATTTTGAAATTTTTAGATTGCAAGTTTTTAGATTCGTAAACCCTAGTGACCTATAACCTATATACGTGTAGTAAAATAAACTGGTAAAAATTATAAGCTTGAAATAAAGTGAAAATAACAATAGTTGTTAAATCCATTTTTCAATAAAATTTTAATTTGCAATGGGACATTCCACACCAAATCAACCAAAATATAGGTTTTTTTTTTTGATTTTTAAAAAGGGTCCTTTTATTGTAAAAACTTTATCCCCATATCAATATCTCAAAAACCATATTTAATAACGCCATCCAATAACGCCATTTTAGAGATCAGAGTTCAAGAATTCTTAGAATTCTTGCACTTTTACTGTAGAAAAAACAATTTTTTTTTTGTCAATACAAAAAAATAAATAATTATTTAGAAAATTATTTTTTAAAATATGATGACATCAAAATACCATCTTGAAATTTGGCGTGAATATTAAATCTTGGATATTAAATCAAACAAATTTAGATTATCACTAAAAACTTAATTTAATTATCCAAAAAAACAAGTAAATCATGATACGTAACATGACAATGAATAAATACATTTTAACATTATTTTTCCATTCATTAATAATGTTTATTTATTCATACATTTTTTTATTTATTTTTTAATTTTGTATTTAATTTTTTATATTATTCAATATTTACTTTTGTTGTAATATCAAAAATAAAAGGGAAATTGAAAAATACCCTATATCTCAAAAAATAGAGCAAATTTGAAAAAACATATGAAAATTTTTATAAAAACATTCATTTCACTTATTACAATTTTTAATATGAGTTGTAGTAGAATAGTATCATATATTTTTCAAAGTGTTACAACTTTTCTACTACAACTGAAAAGTTATAGTGAACATTTAATAAAATAAAATAAAAAATGCCGAACATTAGGATGTGTGTAATGGGCTGCAACAACGAAAGTGGCCTGCATAGTTTTTCCACCGATCATAGGTATAGTGTAAATTAAGTCTGCATTCTGTAAACAGTAATAGTATTTAGTATTTTGTTAAACATTTAATAAATAATTTAAAACATACTTGTGGGAATCAGATAGACATACTCCATACTCTGGTGCTACTCCCTTGGTCGGCCATTTGAACAGACATTTCCAAAGTCTAAGAGAAAGAAACAAATTAAATACAAAATATAACTATAAATATATAAATATAAATACATAAAATAACTTTTTAATATTAAGAATCGTTTGCAGGGGTTAATTTCATTTTTGCCCGATTAATTTGATTCGTTGGATTGGAGTCATCATTTTTTGACAAAATAGATCATCGATCTAGAGTTAAATTTAAAAGTATTGCAATGTTTATGATTTTATTTATTGGTCTCTCGTACGAAGATCATTATAAGAAAAAACCGGCTGAATTGCGCTTTACCGGCAGAAGTGAAATGTTAAAAAAAAAATTGTCACGTGCTTTATTTTTGCAAAAAAAGAAATACCAAAATTAAAAAAAAAAGTCGCTCGGACCCCTGGTGACCTTGAAAAATCAAAAACCGGTACACCTACTTACAGGGTCATGTGGGTACTCAAATGTCTCACGATTACAAATATGTAATAATTTTTCAGATCAGTTTACTATAGCGCCCTCTAGATCATTTTATGTTCGTAATATTTACACATTTGTATGTTGAGATTATGTTTTGTAATACAGGAAGTACAAATATAACAATATTAAACTTTTAAAAAGTGTACATTTTTTCTTATTTTTGTTTATTTTTTGAATTTTTTCTTTTCATATGTATGAAAAAAATGAAATCAATGCAATTCTATTCTCCCGAAAAACCAAAACACTTTTTTTTAAGGCTTATATATTATATATTTGTTTTACACCGCACTTAATTTTGAAAGACAATAAACCACTTTTAATAAGAATAACTAGTTTAACAATCAAACATTTAAGTTTTTATGACTCTTAAACGTATCATATTTATATATTATATATTTATATAATATCTCTATATGCTCCACATATTTACTTCTCAATTACATGACATTCCATATATTTTGGACATTAACAGGGCTGCCATGCATAGAAATAAATTTAAAGTAAACACTGGGTGACCCGAAGGTTCTAAAATTTTGTGAACCGCAACAAAAAAATCAGTGCCTTCTTTCACATCACATCATTTCATTGATGCTGTCACTTGTACCTAAACCAATTATTTATGCATTTACAAATTTTTATATGAATTCAAATATTATAAATTCCCACATGTTTAAACATTTTTAATAAAAAAGAATACAAAAATAAATATATATTTTATTTTCAAGATTTCTTTTCAAAAATATGTAGATTGTTTTTATGCATGCATTATATATACTCTAATTTATACTTAATTAAAACCAAGGATTGAAACCTAAACGAATAACGGTTTCGATTTCGGTTTTTTCCGCGTTTCGGTTTCGGTTACGGTTTCGGTTTTAAGTTTTTGTAACGAAACGTTTTCGGTTTACCGGTTCCATGTAACGGTTTCGGTTTTGATTTCGGTTTTTGTATAAATTTTCTTTATTTCCATATTTTTCAAATAATTTTACTTTTTTTATATTGTGGTAAATTATTTTCATATTATGATACTGTGGTAAAGTGGGAAACGTAATTTAAACAATGTTTGTTTTTATTTTAGTAAAAATATTGTGTTATATGAATTATTTAATTGATTACGCCAAGAAAAAAATGTAATTTAACATTTCGTGACCACAAACCAATGTAAAGCAACATTTTGACTTCACCTGAGATATGATCTGAATTGCAAAGAAGGAGAATTTTGTACAATTTTCATCCATAAAAGCCAAAGAAATTAAATTTGAATAAATCTGTGAACTGCAATATATGTACACTAGTGATGATCATTTGCAAGAGCAAAGCAAGAAATGGTAATCTTAATCTTTTAAATTTTAAATAAATGATCGAAGACAAATATCTTAAACTGCATATTAATTATGAAAACGAATATAATTTGAACACTAATTGTATTTAAGTTACTTATTTTCCATATTTTCAATTTCTTCAACATTTTACTAACAAAAAAAATCCAATAACATACAAATTTTAATTATATTTTAACAAGACTTAACTAACAAAAAATAATTGTATAAATCAAGTGATGTTGACGAGACAATTCAAAATCTCAAGGCCATAATAAAATGAACAAATCGTCGTTGTAGAACGAAAAGTCACCAAATACATTTTCAAAATGCTAAATATTTTTTACAAATATCTTTATGTATCTGTCAATTTTTAATCGATGATCTCCATTTTTACTACATGATAAAAAATGTAAATCTATCAATTGATATTTCAACTTTAAAAATGCATCAATTACTTTTTATAATATTAATCAACAAACTCGAAAATTAAGTTTTTCATAAAAATGTATTTGGTGACTTTTCGTTATACAACAACGATATACATTATACGATATACATACATATACAATAAATATAAGGAATATTTCATATAGGCATATTTCTGTTTTCATCACAGATTAAAAAAAATCCGTATACTACACGTACCGTATGTCAAGAGAACTCAAATAATATCTTGCAGAGTAACATTTTTCTTTGCGAACACCATGCGAACACAAACTCAAACGCTACAAAGCGAATACTAACACAAAGAAGAGAATATAACAATAACGATTACGATTCGTATACACACACTTTCACAACGACAACTCTTCGTTGCTATCCTGTATCATCGCGTGGCAACAAACATACGCATGACAACAGACAGACGCATGACAACGGACAGACGCATGGCACCACACTACATGTATGTATCTAGTACAGCTCTCTAGTTGGCATCAACAACGAGTTCTCTTGTGGTTCAAAAAATTTCCCGCCAAAAATTCTATCAAAACTTGGATGCTACTTTATTCGCATTTTTGTTGTTGTTGCACTTTCAAACGAATCAGCGGATTTATGAAAAAAGCAATATATCAGCTAAATATATCACACTGTGAAAATGTTCATATATTATTTTTTATTACTTCATGATTTTACAATTAACAAAAAAACTATATATAAAAGTAAAACAAAAATAATAATGTGCATAGCACAGTACAAATGCACAATCGATGTACGAACTTGCGTAGCGAAGAAAAGAGAAAAAAAAAACATTGTATTGTCTATTTTATCTTTTTGAAGTGACTTTTGAAGCACTTTTAAAGCTATTTACCGCTTCAAAAGTGCTTCACAGGCCTTATTTTTAAGATGCTTATATTCTTTAGAATTGACAAAAACAAAAAAAAAAACAAACATCTTCATTAATGTTCACATTCATAAATATTTTGCACGCTTTCCATTGTTACTTGTTGTTCAATATTTAGTAATATCATGAATTATGTTGTATATCATTATTACCTTAAAAACATAATAAATACATTAAAATCACTTGCCCTTTTTTTTTTTGCAAAATCTCGATCTTGTTCTCGTTTTTGTACTTGCAAAAAAAATGCAAGAACAAGATGCAAGAACAAGAAATTTGTAATCATCACTAATGTAAACAAATATCTGCCTTATACTTGAAATGTTTAAACTTGCCGAATTTGCACTTCATTTTTCGTATTTCCTTAAATAGTTACTGAGATGTTAATAATTTGAAATTTTTTTACATTTTTTTGCATTACCATTGTTTTGTTTATGTCCGAAATTGAGCTGTTTTGAAACATCAGTCAAAAATCCATTAAAAGACTTATAAATGAATGAAAAGAATTTAAAAAATATTCAAATGAACTTTTCAAAACTTGTCCCACTTTACCCTAAGCTCCCCTATATATTTTACTAATAAAATAAATAAAAAACAATATTATTAAAATTTGAATCATTTTTTAACGAAAAAATTTTGCTTGGAGTTGCTGGTGTTTTGTTGTTAATTCGATTAATGAAACAAAAAACAAATTTTAGACCAAATAACGTTGTTTTGGAAATATCCTTTCTCAAAAAACAACATGTGAATTTTTGTACAACCAACAATTTTGGGAACTCAAAATTTTAATTAATGAAATTTTACTTTAGCTTTTCTATATAAAATAAAATATGTTTTTCTGTTTCTTTGTATACTTTTTTAAAAACCGTTTTAAACCGGTATAAAACCGAAACCGTTTGTATCGGTTTTGGATATCGGTTTATTTTTGATTTTCGTATAACGGTTTCGGTTACGGTTTCGGTTTTAAAAATGAAACGGTTTTAAACTGATATCGGTTTCGGTTACGGTTTCAATCCTTGATTAAAACTTATACTTCTTTTAAAATTATACTTAATTAAAAAATTTTATTTTTAATTTTTTTTGTAATTTTTTACAGACGCAAACAATGGCTTGAAGCTTTAGGTTTAAGTCAAGAAAAACGAAAGTTTATATATTTATGTAAAGAACATTTCTCTGAAAATATGAAAAATGCAAATGGTAATTATTAAATACTGCGATTCCTGACAGGAATTTACCAGGCATAGCTTCAATACCACTTCCTGAATCTCCTCAATTAAGTAGCCCATCTCCACCCTGTTTTAGTGGAAATATGCAATCTAATATTTTACCTGATTGGGGAACACCAACTATTGAAATGGATGTTCCACAAATGAGTCAGGAACAAATAATAGAATATCTTACAAATGAAAATATTCGACTAAAAGAAGAAAATATTAGATTGCAACAAGCTTCAAATGAGGAGATTTTTAATCAATTGACGCCAGAATTAATATTATGTGTTAAAAATTGCCTTCGTAGCAATATAAATGATGCTGATCATGATATTTATCTGACGCTATTTGCACTCAGTATATATTTTAGATCCAAAGAAACTGATCAATTCTTAATAAAACTATTAAATTTGCCTAATAAAGAAACTCTGTTAAGTTTTATTCAAGGTTGGCCAAATACACAAGGTATTGATAATAGCACTATAAAGGTCTTAAAGTTGCGTAGTACTTTTTTACGGCAGAGCAGAAATTCGTTTCTATCTGTTGCGACGAAATGCCTTTACAAAATGAACCTCCAGAAAATTCTGTTTTAGTTTTATATTGGTGATGCACATTGGAAGCAGCCATTGGCTTATTTGTTCACAGAGAATACAGCAAAGCCGGATGTTATTCAAGATATAGTTTTCAGTACTATTGCACAACTTCAAGAAATTGGTTTAACACCAATTAATTTTGTTTGCGACCAAGGTGCACGCTTAATGAAATTCATTGCAAACATAGGTGTAACAACTAATAAACCATATTTTATGGTTAATTCCAAAAAAATTATGGTTTTATATGATAGCCCTCATTTACTTTTGAGATCTATGATGGCTTTAAACAATTGTGTAGTACATTTCAATGGGCATAATGTAAATATGCGTGATATTCATTACTTCTATGAAGAAGATTCTAAACGGATGGAGCGTTTTGCGCCAAATTTTAATATTTCACCAGTTAATATTACTGAAAATGCTTTAAAAGTTATGAATTATTCTGTTGGTAATGCAATGATAAATCTACATAATTCAGACCCTGATAAGTATGATTCATCGTTAAGACATACCGCAGAATACATTCTCTTTTTTAGAAAATTATTTGATGTTTTCTATAGTGAAAATGAATATGACACCATATTGTGCAGAACTGTTTTTTGTGGATCTGAAGAACAAATCAATATTTTAAATAACGCAAAATTACTTTTAGACACAATTGTAATAAGAGATGAAAAGTGGGTTAAAATTAACAATATATATCCTTTTTTACGAAATTGGATTTTAAATATTAACAGTTTGCAAATACTTTGGCAAGATATGTCGCAAACTAATTTCCAATATTTAAAGACAAGGCGTCTTTGTCAAGACGAAGTGGAATATTTGTTCAAACGAATTAAAAACGATAATTATCATATAGTTACAAAGCACACTTTCTCTCATAGTTTTCAAAAATATTGGTGCATAATATATATTGACTTTGTTTTGAAAAAAGATGTCAATTAATTGATTTTTTCCAGTAGTATAATATCATTTAAAAACATATTCCATATTCTTCGTTTGTGCGTTTCTGTGCGTTTACGCCTATTCGCATTTTGATTAAATTTTGTGCGTGATTGCGCCTACAGGAGGTTTCAGAGAGCCCATGTCGTTTGTTGTTTACATATAAAAAGTATATTCTTGATTTAAATTTGTGACATTTATTCAATGATATATTTGTCATAAAAACCTAAAATTATTTAAAAGTTCAATTGAAATTGTCAATGAATTTCAATGTCTTCAAGATTTTCTATTATTTAAAACTAATAATATGAAAACGGTGTATAGGCCTATTGGGGAAACCGCACCTAAAAAATCGGTAACGCGCCATTATGCATACCTCAATAAAATGCAATAGTTTAGCGCCAAACAAAAAGAGTTTTTAATTCGTTTTATAAAAACATTAAAATAAATTATATAATTGATTTTTTTATTTTATTTTTTTTTTGGTGTAATTTTGGTTATTTATTTAATCGTCACTAATTTGGTTATTTATTTTGGTTATTTATTTAATCGTCACTAACCTCAAAATTAAAACAGTTTATGTTACGTAAAATATTTCGTGAATTTACCAGTAATTTAATCGTCAAAAGAACAGTGGCAAACATATATTCAATAGTATCTCATTGTAGTTGAGTGCGAAAGAGATAAAAATTCACACGCACACAAAAGTTTCGGTCAATTTTATCCCGACACTCTTAACAACGTTATAGAAACTTTTACTGAAACTTTCAGTTTAGCTACTAGTAATATTACTGCTCACATGACCGGTAGTGTTCTTGCTAGGCATTTAATATAATTATAATTTATCTAATTTAATATAATAATAATATATAATTTTGTTTTGTAAAATAAATTTGCTGATGGAACAACAATTAATATATAATATGGCAACCTGCGGACTGACGCTTAAAATTTAATAGAACGAAGCGGAATGGCGGAATCAAGGAACGGTGTAAAATCTTCCTGATGATGATTAGTCAGTTTGTGTTTCTGGTCGGTTCTGGTTTTTCGTTCTTCTCCGCGCACGAACATATTATCGGTATTTAAGTAACAACAACAACAGAAATACCTGCATAGAATCGTCAAGTCGTGTGGGAGAAATAACGATAGAAAACTAGTTTTGGTTGTTTATTTGTGTGAAAAAATTAAAAACAAAAAAACTGAGTTTGTTTTGAAGGAGTTTGTTTAAAGTTGAAGCCTGCATAGACTCGTCAAGTCGTGTGGAAGAAATAACAATTGAAAACTAGTTTTGGTTGGAAATCAACAAAAAAAAAATTTTTTACCGTTATAGTGGAATTTTATTTGTGTGAAAAAATTACATTTTGAAGGAGTTTGTTTAAAGTTGCAGCCTGCATAGACTCGTCAAGTCGTGTGGAAGAAATAACAATTGAAAACTAGTTTTGGTTGGAAATCAACAAAAAAAATTATTTTACCGTTATAGTGGAATTTTATTTGTGTGAAAAAATTAAAAACAAAAAAACTGAGTTTGTTTTGAACGAAGAAGAAGCAGGTGTAAGAAATAACGCACAAAATAATAACATATAAAAACTATTTAAGTTGCTTTTAGTGAACATTTTATAACACTAACGGTGGGTGCGGTATTGGTATCCAGCCTGCTGGTTGTTGCACAAACCCTTCCTGCCTAGCGCTGGCTCTGTCTTCCTCGTTGGTTGGTTCGCTTTCCCCCAATAAGCATTTGGAATTTTTACTGTGTGCTTTGTTTTTTAAATACGCTGGCGTAGTTGTGGAAAAAACAAAAGTTATCTAAAAAAAAAAAAAAAAAATACAATGGAAAAAATAAAAAAAAATGGCATCACAACTTTAATTACTCGATTGAAGAGTTTATAAAAGTCATTCATTCATACCCACAAATCTGGTGGCGTAAACATCCAGATTTTTTCAAATATAGCAATAAATTGGATATATGGATGAATTGTGGGCGCAACTTGGTCCCAATGTTTGACACTCTGTACGAAATTGACCAACATAAATTTGGTAAGTATTTAATTAATACTAAACAGCAGAGAGTATATGTATATGTTATAAATAACCGCAATTGCACCCTGCCATATTATAAAAAATAATGTTTTTTTGCAAAAAAATTATAAAGAAAAAAAAATAATAATATTAATATATTCATTACAGTTGAGATGGCAAAGAAGCGTTGGCGAAGTCTACGCGACAATGCATCGCGTAAAAAATACGCTGATAGTTATGTCAGAGATTTATTACCCTTTCTCTATTCGGAAAAGAAGGAAGACGAAGACGAGAAGCAGTATTTTTTTATTAATGAAAATGAAGACAGTGATATTAATAGCTGCGAGCAGGAAGTGGTAGAGAAACCCAAGGACAAACACGAAAACCAGTATTTTTGTACTACTGAAAATGAAGAGGAGGAGGAATACCGTACAGGCAGAGGAAGAAAACAAAGAAGAAGAAAACAACGACAAAGAAGAAGAAAACAACGACAATGACAAAGAAGTACGAAACAATAAAGAGAATCAAACAATTCCGACACCAGCCCTCCATTAAATGAAATTTTTTTTCAATATATTAGACCGTATGTAGATATGCTTGAAGATGACGAAATCTTTAATTTATATTTCAAAATAATGAAATTTTTGAAAAAATGTGGGGATGAAAAAAGAAAAAAAATAATTATCTAATTTGACAAAGCATTTAATAATCAAAATTTTGAAAAAATGTGGGGATGAAAAAACAAAAAAAATAATTATCTAATTTGAAAACAAAAAAAAAATCATGTATTCATGTGCTTCGCATATTGACAAAGCATTTAATAATGAAATTTTTGAAAAAATGTGGGAATGAAAAAACAAAAAAAATAATTATCTAATTTGTAAACAAAAAAAATGCATGTATTCATGTGCTTCGCATATTGACAAAGCATTTAAAAGCATTTGAAAAAACAAAAAAAATAATTATCTAATTTGTAAACAAAAAAAAAATCATGTATTCATGTGCTTCGCATATTGACAAAGCATTTAATAATCAAATTTTTGAAAAAAAGTGGGGATGAAAAAACAAAAAAAAACATTATCTAATTTGTAAACAAAAAAAATTCATGTATTCATGTGCTTCGCATCCCAAGAAACATTTTAACGTAGTTCCGTAAACAAACGGAATCACAATTCCGTTTGTAACGGTACGTTTACGGTATGTACAAGACGGATCCGTCGATACTTGAATGAAAACGGAAAATTTACGGCATGTAGTGACGTATACGTTTATAATCCGTTTGGAACGGAGTATACCGTTTTTGTATCGTTTGTACTCCGTTTAAAACGGAAAGCATATGCCGTTTTTAAGCCGTTTTCTTTCCGGTTTGTATTCGTTTAGAATTTTTAGTTCAGTTCGTGTCGCACAAGATGTGCAGCTATAGTGTAAGTATACATAATTGATGCAGCATTTTAACATTAATTAAATTTATATAACTTTTTAAGGCTAGCAATTGAAATGGCGATGCTTTCGGATCGCGGACGAAAAGGTGAACACGATGTGGCTTCTGTCTGCTCTGCCATTGAAGACACTACAAAATTTGGATTTATAAAAAACTTTAAAATTGTCTGCAGATGGGTGTCTTCGCCAAAAGACCGCCTACATGAAGCAGAAACTTCGTCTGTGCGACGCGGCATGAGTAATTTCCGCGAGTCTGGTCATAGGTAGAAAATAAAAGCGGGGAGCTGCTGCTCACAATCTGCAATATAGTCGATCAAATGATGCTTGGAATTCCGATTCTTCGGAATGCTGTAGCGGCGACTTGTAGCAGCTCAAATGTGTAGCTGTATTTCCTCGCGAAATACGCAGCGCATTTGAAACACAAATTTAATATCAACAAACGTAAGTCAAAATTAATATTTAAAATCATAGTGGCCAGACGGTTGTTCATTTTACATTTATTCTATGGTTGCCATTATATGGTATATTTCCCACATGTGGAATTTTTGTAAAAAGGGTAATTTTGTAATTCTAATAAAAATCCCCATTTTTCTTTTTAATTGATTTGATTTTTGGTTAATAACTATTTTTTTGGGTATGTTTTGCAGTCATTTTTGTCATATTTATTGATTATTTTTTATTTATTTACAGATATTTATATTAAGAAATTTTCACAGCAAATCATCGGACACATTCTAATAGTTCAACGCAACAGATTTGATTGTTATATGCTATATTTGTACTTAAATTTTAATTATATTTTATTAGTTTTTTTTTTAATAATTTTATGTTCATATTACTGTTTTAATTAGATATAAATGTCTAATAAAATTAAAAACTTATGTTACTGAATTTATTCCAAGTCTGTTAAGATTAGCAGTAAATTAATATATATGACAAACCGTAATTTTCAAAAATTACGGCATAAAACGTACTGTATACGGTACGTTTTTCAATTCACTCAACGGAGTCCACTCCGTTTTATAAAAAAAAATACGGACCGTATACGGTACAGAAACTTAACGTAGCCTACGGAGCTCACTACGTTTAATTTAGAAAATACGGTGCGTTAATGGTCCGTCGACACAGTATGCAAAACGGTGTCGAACATCGTTTTCGATGTGACGTTTTATCCGTTTACTGTACCGTTTACGGCGCCATAATACGGTTCGTTTACGGAATATGATTCCGTATTACTATGCCGTTAACGGTACGTATACGGTACGTTTTGTTTCTTGGGATATTGACAAAGCATTTCATTACATTTAAAATGCATATAAAAAAAAAAAAAAATAAACGTTAAAAAAAATAAACGTTAAAGAATTGTCTCGAGAAATAATTTTCCAGGAATTAATTATAGGATAAAAATTTTCGCAAACTAAAAAATAACTAATCTTTTTTTATTTAATTAGAATAGCAGGATTGTAGAGCATATGGTAAAAGTGCGATTCCAAAACCCATTAACTGACCACCCTATGGACACTTTGCCGGATGATTTGCGTTTCTCTGCGAATAATTGCCATGGAATTTCGTGAGGAGGTAAAACAGAAGTATTCACCCAAATTATAAGCTAAAGAAAAATATATTTGTTTAGCATAAACTCGAGGCAGTAATGGACGCCGTTAGCAACAAAGCTTGCATCAATATCTCAACTGTTGTTGTCATCATAATTGCAGATACATGACCGGTAAATGTCGAGTCGAATATTTTATAATATACTGAATTCTGTAATAATGGTTCTACAAACAGATTGTTGTCAACTGTTGCGGCCTATATCAAAGCTATGCATTGCGCGTCTCCAGGCACGCGGCATTGGAGCGTCTGCTGCAGCGTCAAAAACGTGTACAGCGTCTACTTGTCTTCATCAATCCGTATGGCGGACGCAAAGCTGGTCTTCAGATATACGAACGCCACTGCAAGCCACTCTTCCAATTGGCCGGCATCGATGCGTCGTGCATCATATCGCAACGAGCCAATCAAATACGTGACATACTCACTTGTCACGACCTCACGCCTTACGATGCGGTCTGTTGTGTGGGCGGCGATGGCACGGTGGCGGAGGTGATTAACGGACTTATCTTTCGCGCAATACACGATCGTGGCTTTGATATGCGTAAGCCGGCTTTTGTGCCGCGTCCTTCTCTGCCAGTGGGAATTATTCCGGCGGGCAGCACGGACACTGTAGCGTATAGTCTGCACGGCACCGCCGATGTCCGCACTGCCGCTATTCATGTTCTGCTGGGTCGGCGACGTATATCGCTGGATGGGCACCAAGCGCTATGAATACACGGGTAAGTGGTAGAATTTGTTTTGCCAAATCTTATAGTGGTACTAACATTTATGAAGAAGTAAACTTTTTACGGAAATTCTCGCAGACTTCAATTATTTTGTTTCGTTCTGATTATTATAATGTGTATATTTTATGTTATTAATAATAATTAAATGGTATACATTGGTTTCTTGTAACATAATATTGTACAAAAAATAAATTTTCATACTCATCAAACATAGCGGAGCGTTAACGTAATCGCAACTAAGATACGTTTCAATGTTCCCCTTTATTCGTTTACTGTGTCATTTTCGTATTCAGAAAAGGGAAAACGTTTACAGAATTATATTCCGTAAATCTGTACCCTAAACGGAACCGTTAACGTACCGTTTGTTTCTTGTTATATAATATATTAGGGGATTTAGAAACAATTTATATATGAATTTAGAACATTATTAATACTGATTTTCTGCAGGTGTTAAAACATTTCTAACAAATCGTGGCTATGATGCGGAAATACGACTGCTACTGCCAGATGACGCGGACGAACCGTCCGCTGTGGATGGTAACAATATTGCTGCCAGTACGCCTAAAACAAGTGACACCCTTTGCAATGCACATTGTCAACGCTGCAATGCGGCGGCATCCAAAGAAGCTACCGCTGTAGCAACGCCAACAACATCAGCAGCATCTGATCCATCACTCCAGCAACATGCAGTGACAACAGATGATAATATATCAATAATGCTGAATCAAAACGATGTTAGTTTTAATGATACCTGTGATAGTGTTGAGAAGACACTTGTGATAGAGGATGAAATGAAGAATATACTACAGAATCGGGATGAGCAACAGCAGCTGGGTAGTAGGAATCAGCAACATGTTAATAATAATAACTCTGTGTCACTGAATGTTGACAATGCACAATGGCAAGTGATTAAGGGAAAATTCTTTATGATATGTGGCGCCAACATAACCTGCGCCTGTTCCCGTAGTCCAAACGGCATGTCGCGTTACAGTCATCTAGGCGATGGCCACATGGATTTAATACTTGTGCGTAAAACATCGATGCTGAATAATGTGCGTTTTGTAATCAATACCATGGGACGTAATGGTGATATTGTAAGTAGTGATTACCCATTTTTAAAATACATTTTGAAGGGTTTGTGCTATTTTTGTTGCAGCGTAACTTACCATTTGTAGAGGTCTATCGTACGCGGCAATTTTCTTTTCGCACTCTGCGCTCTAATCTGGAAGAGGAATATAGCATTAGAGGTTCCTGTCAGCCCATTACGGGCGCAACAGATCACGATGACAGCGTATCCAGCTGGAACTGTGATGGTGAAGTAGTCAATGATTTGGATGTAATAATGAGGTGAGTTCTATCAATGATAGGAATTTAACTTTTTAATACCGCATCTCATTGTTTAGCTCCCATTGTCAACTGATCGATGTGTTTATGCGTGGTCCCCATCCATACGTTAAAAACTCCGCAAGTAAGAAAAACGTCAATTTGTGCTGTTGTGGTTAATAATATAATTAGCAAACAAATGATTTTTAGTAATCATATAAAATCGACGAATATAAAATTTACAATATTTCGCTCCAAAATAGTTAAAAGTTCGTTAAACGAATTTAAAGCTTTAATCCTGATTTTTTGTTTAAATTGTCTCAATTTAATAAATATATATGAATATTTTTTTATTAGGAATGTGAACCGACTTTTTGCATGGAATTTTTATGCACAACATGAATATAGGTATAGTGAATAAAATATATATTTAAATACAAAAGAACTATCTTGCACAAAATAATCTTTTTAAATGTATAACATTCCTTTTTAGTATTATTTTCTCTATATTAAATGTAATTATTTTTAATGTATAAAGTGTTACTGTTTGTACGACAAACATGCGTAAAATATATGTATTTCTTAAAATATTAATAATGTATAGTATCGTATGTAATTAAATTATTCACTTGTAATATCAATAACTACTGAACAGACATATACAACCGGTGATATTAATAAAAGCGTAATTAAATAATTTATATATAATACTGTTTTTTATTACAAACCAAGCAAGAAACTCGATTCTATGTACTATGTGAGAGGATTATATTGAACTATTTTAGGCCATTTAAAACTGATTGAAAGTTTATTTAAATTACCAAGTTTGATACCCATATTTATAATTTCCCAGCAAACACACATTCGATAGTATTATAATATGAAATATATACTGTGCGAGAGAAATCCAATGCCATGTTAAAAGGAGAAAAAATAATAATTTCAATTTCTTTTTTCTTATGTGCTTCAACAAGAATGGACAATGGAGGTAATTTTTTTTTTATAATATATATAAATTTTAAAAATGATAAATTCTCATTTACAAAAATCTTTATAGATCATTCAATTTTTGATCGATGATAAGAAAATGTAAATCTATTAATTGATATGTTAACTTTAAAAATGTATCAATTACTTTTTCTAATAATTACCAACAAAGTTGAAATTTAAGATTTGCATAAAAATGTATATTTTGTTTTTTTCAGACTGGAAGTGGCAGCGGAACAAGTGGAAGGTAATTTTTATTTTATTTAATTTTATGATTAATTATATTTTATTTATTTTGGCACCATTGTAGGCAATTTAATTTTTTAATTTATTCAATTTGATGCATTTTTAAAGTTGAAATATCAATTAATAGATTTACATTTTCTTATCATGTGGTAAAAAATTTAGATCAGACAGATTAATAAATATTTTTTGTAAATGAATATTTGGTATTTTGAAAATGTATATGTATATATGATATATACAATAAATATAAATTAATAATTTTTGTTTCTTTTTTTTTTTCAGAAAACATGGAGACGGCAGACCAAGGGGTGGCTTGCGGCGAAAAAACTTTATCAAAACTAATTTTGTACGTGTAGTTGGGGGTAGTACACAAAATGATGATGCCACAAAAGATCAGATGATAAAAATATTTTTGGATTACTATAACAAAAAATTCATGGGTCCACCCAAACAAAAAAAAAAAAAAAATGATTGGTCTAGAAAAAAATGGGGTGGACCAAAAGAACAAGACCCACCACCACCACCTGCACCACCAACTGCACAATTAAGTGCAATGAAATATGAAAACAATAAAAGTGAAATTTTGAAATTTTTAGATTGCAAGTTTTTAGATTCGTAAACCCTAGTGACCTATAACCTATATACGTGTAGTAAAATAAACTGGTAAAAATTATAAGCTTGAAATAAAGTGAAAATAACAATAGTTGTTAAATCCATTTTTCAATAAAATTTTAATTTGCAATGGGACATTCCACACCAAATCAACCAAAATATAGGTTTTTTTTTTTGATTTTTAAAAAGGGTCCTTTTATTGTAAAAACTTTATCCCCATATCAATATCTCAAAAACCATATTTAATAACGCCATCCAATAACGCCATTTTAGAGATCAGAGTTCAAGAATTCTTAGAATTCTTGCACTTTTACTGTAGAAAAAACAATTTTTTTTTTGTCAATACAAAAAAATAAATAATTATTTAGAAAATTATTTTTTAAAATATGATGACATCAAAATACCATCTTGAAATTTGGCGTGAATATTAAATCTTGGATATTAAATCAAACAAATTTAGATTATCACTAAAAACTTAATTTAATTATCCAAAAAAACAAGTAAATCATGATACGTAACATGACAATGAATAAATACATTTTAACATTATTTTTCCATTCATTAATAATGTTTATTTATTCATACATTTTTTTATTTATTTTTTAATTTTGTATTTAATTTTTTATATTATTCAATATTTACTTTTGTTGTAATATCAAAAATAAAAGGGAAATTGAAAAATACCCTATATCTCAAAAAATAGAGCAAATTTGAAAAAACATATGAAAATTTTTATAAAAACATTCATTTCACTTATTACAATTTTTAATATGAGTTGTAGTAGAATAGTATCATATATTTTTCAAAGTGTTACAACTTTTCTACTACAACTGAAAAGTTATAGTGAACATTTAATAAAATAAAATAAAAAATGCCGAACATTAGGATGTGTGTAATGGGCTGCAACAACGAAAGTGGCCTGCATAGTTTTCCCACCGATCATAGGTATAGTGTAAATTAAGTCTGCATTCTGTAAACAGTAATAGTATTTAGTATTTTGTTAAACATTTAATAAATAATTTAAAACATACTTGTGGGAATCAGATAGACATACTCCATACTCTGGTGCTACTCCCTTGGTCGGCCATTTGAACAGACATTTCCAAAGTCTAAGAGAAAGAAACAAATTAAATACAAAATATAACTATAAATATATAAATATAAATACATAAAATAACTTTTTAATATTAAGAATCGTTTGCAGGGGTTAATTTCATTTTTGCCCGATTAATTTGATTCGTTGGATTGGAGTCATCATTTTTTGACAAAATAGATCATCGATCTAGAGTTAAATTTAAAAGTATTGCAATGTTTATGATTTTATTTATTGGTCTCTCGTACGAAGATCATTATAAGAAAAAACCGGCTGAATTGCGCTTTACCGGCAGAAGTGAAATGTTAAAAAAAAAATTGTCACGTGCTTTATTTTTGCAAAAAAAGAAATACCAAAATTAAAAAAAAAAGTCGCTCGGACCCCTGGTGACCTTGAAAAATCAAAAACCGGTACACCTACTTACAGGGTCATGTGGGTACTCAAATGTCTCACGATTACAAATATGTAATAATTTTTCAGATCAGTTTACTATAGCGCCCTCTAGATCATTTTATGTTCGTAATATTTACACATTTGTATGTTGAGATTATGTTTTGTAATACAGGAAGTACAAATATAACAATATTAAACTTTTAAAAAGTGTACATTTTTTCTTATTTTTGTTTATTTTTTGAATTTTTTCTTTTCATATGTATGAAAAAAATGAAATCAATGCAATTCTATTCTCCCGAAAAACCAAAACACTTTTTTTTAAGGCTTATATATTATATATTTGTTTTACACCGCACTTAATTTTGAAAGACAATAAACCACTTTTAATAAGAATAACTAGTTTAACAATCAAACATTTAAGTTTTTATGACTCTTAAACGTATCATATTTATATATTATATATTTATATAATATCTCTATATGCTCCACATATTTACTTCTCAATTACATGACATTCCATATATTTTGGACATTAACAGGGCTGCCATGCATAGAAATAAATTTAAAGTAAACACTGGGTGACCCGAAGGTTCTAAAATTTTGTGAACCGCAACAAAAAAATCAGTGCCTTCTTTCACATCACATCATTTCATTGATGCTGTCACTTGTACCTAAACCAATTATTTATGCATTTACAAATTTTTATATGAATTCAAATATTATAAATTCCCACATGTTTAAACATTTTTAATAAAAAAGAATACAAAAATAAATATATATTTTATTTTCAAGATTTCTTTTCAAAAATATGTAGATTGTTTTTATGCATGCATTATATATACTCTAATTTATACTTAATTAAAACCAAGGATTGAAACCTAAACGAATAACGGTTTCGATTTCGGTTTTTTCCGCGTTTCGGTTTCGGTTACGGTTTCGGTTTTAAGTTTTTGTAACGAAACGTTTTCGGTTTACCGGTTCCATGTAACGGTTTCGGTTTTGATTTCGGTTTTTGTATAAATTTTCTTTATTTCCATATTTTTCAAATAATTTTACTTTTTTTATATTGTGGTAAATTATTTTCATATTATGATACTGTGGTAAAGTGGGAAACGTAATTTAAACAATGTTTGTTTTTATTTTAGTAAAAATATTGTGTTATATGAATTATTTAATTGATTACGCCAAGAAAAAAATGTAATTTAACATTTCGTGACCACAAACCAATGTAAAGCAACATTTTGACTTCACCTGAGATATGATCTGAATTGCAAAGAAGGAGAATTTTGTACAATTTTCATCCATAAAAGCCAAAGAAATTAAATTTGAATAAATCTGTGAACTGCAATATATGTACACTAGTGATGATCATTTGCAAGAGCAAAGCAAGAAATGGTAATCTTAATCTTTTAAATTTTAAATAAATGATCGAAGACAAATATCTTAAACTGCATATTAATTATGAAAACGAATATAATTTGAACACTAATTGTATTTAAGTTACTTATTTTCCATATTTTCAATTTCTTCAACATTTTACTAACAAAAAAAATCCAATAACATACAAATTTTAATTATATTTTAACAAGACTTAACTAACAAAAAATAATTGTATAAATCAAGTGATGTTGACGAGACAATTCAAAATCTCAAGGCCATAATAAAATGAACAAATCGTCGTTGTAGAACGAAAAGTCACCAAATACATTTTCAAAATGCTAAATATTTTTTACAAATATCTTTATGTATCTGTCAATTTTTAATCGATGATCTCCATTTTTACTACATGATAAAAAATGTAAATCTATCAATTGATATTTCAACTTTAAAAATGCATCAATTACTTTTTATAATATTAATCAACAAACTCGAAAATTAAGTTTTTCATAAAAATGTATTTGGTGACTTTTCGTTATACAACAACGATATACATTATACGATATACATACATATACAATAAATATAAGGAATATTTCATATAGGCATATTTCTGTTTTCATCACAGATTAAAAAAAATCCGTATACTACACGTACCGTATGTCAAGAGAACTCAAATAATATCTTGCAGAGTAACATTTTTCTTTGCGAACACCATGCGAACACAAACTCAAACGCTACAAAGCGAATACTAACACAAAGAAGAGAATATAACAATAACGATTACGATTCGTATACACACACTTTCACAACGACAACTCTTCGTTGCTATCCTGTATCATCGCGTGGCAACAAACATACGCATGACAACAGACAGACGCATGACAACGGACAGACGCATGGCACCACACTACATGTATGTATCTAGTACAGCTCTCTAGTTGGCATCAACAACGAGTTCTCTTGTGGTTCAAAAAATTTCCCGCCAAAAATTCTATCAAAACTTGGATGCTACTTTATTCGCATTTTTGTTGTTGTTGCACTTTCAAACGAATCAGCGGATTTATGAAAAAAGCAATATATCAGCTAAATATATCACACTGTGAAAATGTTCATATATTATTTTTTATTACTTCATGATTTTACAATTAACAAAAAAACTATATATAAAAGTAAAACAAAAATAATAATGTGCATAGCACAGTACAAATGCACAATCGATGTACGAACTTGCGTAGCGAAGAAAAGAGAAAAAAAAAACATTGTATTGTCTATTTTATCTTTTTGAAGTGACTTTTGAAGCACTTTTAAAGCTATTTACCGCTTCAAAAGTGCTTCACAGGCCTTATTTTTAAGATGCTTATATTCTTTAGAATTGACAAAAACAAAAAAAAAAACAAACATCTTCATTAATGTTCACATTCATAAATATTTTGCACGCTTTCCATTGTTACTTGTTGTTCAATATTTAGTAATATCATGAATTATGTTGTATATCATTATTACCTTAAAAACATAATAAATACATTAAAATCACTTGCCCTTTTTTTTTTTGCAAAATCTCGATCTTGTTCTCGTTTTTGTACTTGCAAAAAAAATGCAAGAACAAGATGCAAGAACAAGAAATTTGTAATCATCACTAATGTAAACAAATATCTGCCTTATACTTGAAATGTTTAAACTTGCCGAATTTGCACTTCATTTTTCGTATTTCCTTAAATAGTTACTGAGATGTTAATAATTTGAAATTTTTTTACATTTTTTTGCATTACCATTGTTTTGTTTATGTCCGAAATTGAGCTGTTTTGAAACATCAGTCAAAAATCCATTAAAAGACTTATAAATGAATGAAAAGAATTTAAAAAATATTCAAATGAACTTTTCAAAACTTGTCCCACTTTACCCTAAGCTCCCCTATATATTTTACTAATAAAATAAATAAAAAACAATATTATTAAAATTTGAATCATTTTTTAACGAAAAAATTTTGCTTGGAGTTGCTGGTGTTTTGTTGTTAATTCGATTAATGAAACAAAAAACAAATTTTAGACCAAATAACGTTGTTTTGGAAATATCCTTTCTCAAAAAACAACATGTGAATTTTTGTACAACCAACAATTTTGGGAACTCAAAATTTTAATTAATGAAATTTTACTTTAGCTTTTCTATATAAAATAAAATATGTTTTTCTGTTTCTTTGTATACTTTTTTAAAAACCGTTTTAAACCGGTATAAAACCGAAACCGTTTGTATCGGTTTTGGATATCGGTTTATTTTTGATTTTCGTATAACGGTTTCGGTTACGGTTTCGGTTTTAAAAATGAAACGGTTTTAAACTGATATCGGTTTCGGTTACGGTTTCAATCCTTGATTAAAACTTATACTTCTTTTAAAATTATACTTAATTAAAAAATTTTATTTTTAATTTTTTTTGTAATTTTTTACAGACGCAAACAATGGCTTGAAGCTTTAGGTTTAAGTCAAGAAAAACGAAAGTTTATATATTTATGTAAAGAACATTTCTCTGAAAATATGAAAAATGCAAATGGTAATTATTAAATACTGCGATTCCTGACAGGAATTTACCAGGCATAGCTTCAATACCACTTCCTGAATCTCCTCAATTAAGTAGCCCATCTCCACCCTGTTTTAGTGGAAATATGCAATCTAATATTTTACCTGATTGGGGAACACCAACTATTGAAATGGATGTTCCACAAATGAGTCAGGAACAAATAATAGAATATCTTACAAATGAAAATATTCGACTAAAAGAAGAAAATATTAGATTGCAACAAGCTTCAAATGAGGAGATTTTTAATCAATTGACGCCAGAATTAATATTATGTGTTAAAAATTGCCTTCGTAGCAATATAAATGATGCTGATCATGATATTTATCTGACGCTATTTGCACTCAGTATATATTTTAGATCCAAAGAAACTGATCAATTCTTAATAAAACTATTAAATTTGCCTAATAAAGAAACTCTGTTAAGTTTTATTCAAGGTTGGCCAAATACACAAGGTATTGATAATAGCACTATAAAGGTCTTAAAGTTGCGTAGTACTTTTTTACGGCAGAGCAGAAATTCGTTTCTATCTGTTGCGACGAAATGCCTTTACAAAATGAACCTCCAGAAAATTCTGTTTTAGTTTTATATTGGTGATGCACATTGGAAGCAGCCATTGGCTTATTTGTTCACAGAGAATACAGCAAAGCCGGATGTTATTCAAGATATAGTTTTCAGTACTATTGCACAACTTCAAGAAATTGGTTTAACACCAATTAATTTTGTTTGCGACCAAGGTGCACGCTTAATGAAATTCATTGCAAACATAGGTGTAACAACTAATAAACCATATTTTATGGTTAATTCCAAAAAAATTATGGTTTTATATGATAGCCCTCATTTACTTTTGAGATCTATGATGGCTTTAAACAATTGTGTAGTACATTTCAATGGGCATAATGTAAATATGCGTGATATTCATTACTTCTATGAAGAAGATTCTAAACGGATGGAGCGTTTTGCGCCAAATTTTAATATTTCACCAGTTAATATTACTGAAAATGCTTTAAAAGTTATGAATTATTCTGTTGGTAATGCAATGATAAATCTACATAATTCAGACCCTGATAAGTATGATTCATCGTTAAGACATACCGCAGAATACATTCTCTTTTTTAGAAAATTATTTGATGTTTTCTATAGTGAAAATGAATATGACACCATATTGTGCAGAACTGTTTTTTGTGGATCTGAAGAACAAATCAATATTTTAAATAACGCAAAATTACTTTTAGACACAATTGTAATAAGAGATGAAAAGTGGGTTAAAATTAACAATATATATCCTTTTTTACGAAATTGGATTTTAAATATTAACAGTTTGCAAATACTTTGGCAAGATATGTCGCAAACTAATTTCCAATATTTAAAGACAAGGCGTCTTTGTCAAGACGAAGTGGAATATTTGTTCAAACGAATTAAAAACGATAATTATCATATAGTTACAAAGCACACTTTCTCTCATAGTTTTCAAAAATATTGGTGCATAATATATATTGACTTTGTTTTGAAAAAAGATGTCAATTAATTGATTTTTTCCAGTAGTATAATATCATTTAAAAACATATTCCATATTCTTCGTTTGTGCGTTTCTGTGCGTTTACGCCTATTCGCATTTTGATTAAATTTTGTGCGTGATTGCGCCTACAGGAGGTTTCAGAGAGCCCATGTCGTTTGTTGTTTACATATAAAAAGTATATTCTTGATTTAAATTTGTGACATTTATTCAATGATATATTTGTCATAAAAACCTAAAATTATTTAAAAGTTCAATTGAAATTGTCAATGAATTTCAATGTCTTCAAGATTTTCTATTATTTAAAACTAATAATATGAAAACGGTGTATAGGCCTATTGGGGAAACCGCACCTAAAAAATCGGTAACGCGCCATTATGCATACCTCAATAAAATGCAATAGTTTAGCGCCAAACAAAAAGAGTTTTTAATTCGTTTTATAAAAACATTAAAATAAATTATATAATTGATTTTTTTATTTTATTTTTTTTTTGGTGTAATTTTGGTTATTTATTTAATCGTCACTAATTTGGTTATTTATTTTGGTTATTTATTTAATCGTCACTAACCTCAAAATTAAAACAGTTTATGTTACGTAAAATATTTCGTGAATTTACCAGTAATTTAATCGTCAAAAGAACAGTGGCAAACATATATTCAATAGTATCTCATTGTAGTTGAGTGCGAAAGAGATAAAAATTCACACGCACACAAAAGTTTCGGTCAATTTTATCCCGACACTCTTAACAACGTTATAGAAACTTTTACTGAAACTTTCAGTTTAGCTACTAGTAATATTACTGCTCACATGACCGGTAGTGTTCTTGCTAGGCATTTAATATAATTATAATTTATATAATTTAATATAATAATAATATATAATTTTGTTTTGTAAAATAAATTTGCTGATGGAACAACAATTAATATATAATATGGCAACCTGCGGACTGACGCTTAAAATTTAATAGAACGAAGCGGAATGGCGGAATCAAGGAACGGTGTAAAATCTTCCTGATGATGATTAGTCAGTTTGTGTTTCTGGTCGGTTCTGGTTTTTCGTTCTTCTCCGCGCACGAACATATTATCGGTATTTAAGTAACAACAACAACAGAAATACCTGCATAGAATCGTCAAGTCGTGTGGGAGAAATAACGATAGAAAACTAGTTTTGGTTGTTTATTTGTGTGAAAAAATTAAAAACAAAAAAACTGAGTTTGTTTTGAAGGAGTTTGTTTAAAGTTGAAGCCTGCATAGACTCGTCAAGTCGTGTGGAAGAAATAACAATTGAAAACTAGTTTTGGTTGGAAATCAACAAAAAAAAAATTTTTTACCGTTATAGTGGAATTTTATTTGTGTGAAAAAATTACATTTTGAAGGAGTTTGTTTAAAGTTGCAGCCTGCATAGACTCGTCAAGTCGTGTGGAAGAAATAACAATTGAAAACTAGTTTTGGTTGGAAATCAACAAAAAAAATTATTTTACCGTTATAGTGGAATTTTATTTGTGTGAAAAAATTAAAAACAAAAAAACTGAGTTTGTTTTGAACGAAGAAGAAGCAGGTGTAAGAAATAACGCACAAAATAATAACATATAAAAACTATTTAAGTTGCTTTTAGTGAACATTTTATAACACTAACGGTGGGTGCGGTATTGGTATCCAGCCTGCTGGTTGTTGCACAAACCCTTCCTGCCTAGCGCTGGCTCTGTCTTCCTCGTTGGTTGGTTCGCTTTCCCCCAATAAGCATTTGGAATTTTTACTGTGTGCTTTGTTTTTTAAATACGCTGGCGTAGTTGTGGAAAAAACAAAAGTTATCTAAAAAAAAAAAAAAAAAATACAATGGAAAAAATAAAAAAAAATGGCATCACAACTTTAATTACTCGATTGAAGAGTTTATAAAAGTCATTCATTCATACCCACAAATCTGGTGGCGTAAACATCCAGATTTTTTCAAATATAGCAATAAATTGGATATATGGATGAATTGTGGGCGCAACTTGGTCCCAATGTTTGACACTCTGTACGAAATTGACCAACATAAATTTGGTAAGTATTTAATTAATACTAAACAGCAGAGAGTATATGTATATGTTATAAATAACCGCAATTGCACCCTGCCATATTATAAAAAATAATGTTTTTTTGCAAAAAAATTATAAAGAAAAAAAAATAATAATATTAATATATTCATTACAGTTGAGATGGCAAAGAAGCGTTGGCGAAGTCTACGCGACAATGCATCGCGTAAAAAATACGCTGATAGTTATGTCAGAGATTTATTACCCTTTCTCTATTCGGAAAAGAAGGAAGACGAAGACGAGAAGCAGTATTTTTTTATTAATGAAAATGAAGACAGTGATATTAATAGCTGCGAGCAGGAAGTGGTAGAGAAACCCAAGGACAAACACGAAAACCAGTATTTTTGTACTACTGAAAATGAAGAGGAGGAGGAATACCGTACAGGCAGAGGAAGAAAACAAAGAAGAAGAAAACAACGACAAAGAAGAAGAAAACAACGACAATGACAAAGAAGTACGAAACAATAAAGAGAATCAAACAATTCCGACACCAGCCCTCCATTAAATGAAATTTTTTTTCAATATATTAGACCGTATGTAGATATGCTTGAAGATGACGAAATCTTTAATTTATATTTCAAAATAATGAAATTTTTGAAAAAATGTGGGGATGAAAAAAGAAAAAAAATAATTATCTAATTTGACAAAGCATTTAATAATCAAAATTTTGAAAAAATGTGGGGATGAAAAAACAAAAAAAATAATTATCTAATTTGAAAACAAAAAAAAAATCATGTATTCATGTGCTTCGCATATTGACAAAGCATTTAATAATGAAATTTTTGAAAAAATGTGGGAATGAAAAAACAAAAAAAATAATTATCTAATTTGTAAACAAAAAAAATGCATGTATTCATGTGCTTCGCATATTGACAAAGCATTTAAAAGCATTTGAAAAAACAAAAAAAATAATTATCTAATTTGTAAACAAAAAAAAAATCATGTATTCATGTGCTTCGCATATTGACAAAGCATTTAATAATCAAATTTTTGAAAAAAAGTGGGGATGAAAAAACAAAAAAAAACATTATCTAATTTGTAAACAAAAAAAATTCATGTATTCATGTGCTTCGCATCCCAAGAAACATTTTAACGTAGTTCCGTAAACAAACGGAATCACAATTCCGTTTGTAACGGTACGTTTACGGTATGTACAAGACGGATCCGTCGATACTTGAATGAAAACGGAAAATTTACGGCATGTAGTGACGTATACGTTTATAATCCGTTTGGAACGGAGTATACCGTTTTTGTATCGTTTGTACTCCGTTTAAAACGGAAAGCATATGCCGTTTTTAAGCCGTTTTCTTTCCGGTTTGTATTCGTTTAGAATTTTTAGTTCAGTTCGTGTCGCACAAGATGTGCAGCTATAGTGTAAGTATACATAATTGATGCAGCATTTTAACATTAATTAAATTTATATAACTTTTTAAGGCTAGCAATTGAAATGGCGATGCTTTCGGATCGCGGACGAAAAGGTGAACACGATGTGGCTTCTGTCTGCTCTGCCATTGAAGACACTACAAAATTTGGATTTATAAAAAACTTTAAAATTGTCTGCAGATGGGTGTCTTCGCCAAAAGACCGCCTACATGAAGCAGAAACTTCGTCTGTGCGACGCGGCATGAGTAATTTCCGCGAGTCTGGTCATAGGTAGAAAATAAAAGCGGGGAGCTGCTGCTCACAATCTGCAATATAGTCGATCAAATGATGCTTGGAATTCCGATTCTTCGGAATGCTGTAGCGGCGACTTGTAGCAGCTCAAATGTGTAGCTGTATTTCCTCGCGAAATACGCAGCGCATTTGAAACACAAATTTAATATCAACAAACGTAAGTCAAAATTAATATTTAAAATCATAGTGGCCAGACGGTTGTTCATTTTACATTTATTCTATGGTTGCCATTATATGGTATATTTCCCACATGTGGAATTTTTGTAAAAAGGGTAATTTTGTAATTCTAATAAAAATCCCCATTTTTCTTTTTAATTGATTTGATTTTTGGTTAATAACTATTTTTTTGGGTATGTTTTGCAGTCATTTTTGTCATATTTATTGATTATTTTTTATTTATTTACAGATATTTATATTAAGAAATTTTCACAGCAAATCATCGGACACATTCTAATAGTTCAACGCAACAGATTTGATTGTTATATGCTATATTTGTACTTAAATTTTAATTATATTTTATTAGTTTTTTTTTTAATAATTTTATGTTCATATTACTGTTTTAATTAGAAATAAATGTCTAATAAAATTAAAAACTTATGTTACTGAATTTATTCCAAGTCTGTTAAGATTAGCAGTAAATTAATATATATGACAAACCGTAATTTTCAAAAATTACGGCATAAAACGTACTGTATACGGTACGTTTTTCAATTCACTCAACGGAGTCCACTCCGTTTTATAAAAAAAAATACGGACCGTATACGGTACAGAAACTTAACGTAGCCTACGGAGCTCACTACGTTTAATTTAGAAAATACGGTGCGTTAATGGTCCGTCGACACAGTATGCAAAACGGTGTCGAACATCGTTTTCGATGTGACGTTTTATCCGTTTACTGTACCGTTTACGGCGCCATAATACGGTTCGTTTACGGAATATGATTCCGTATTACTATGCCGTTAACGGTACGTATACGGTACGTTTTGTTTCTTGGGATATTGACAAAGCATTTCATTACATTTAAAATGCATATAAAAAAAAAAAAAAATAAACGTTAAAAAAAATAAACGTTAAAGAATTGTCTCGAGAAATAATTTTCCAGGAATTAATTATAGGATAAAAATTTTCGCAAACTAAAAAATAACTAATCTTTTTTTATTTAATTAGAATAGCAGGATTGTAGAGCATATGGTAAAAGTGCGATTCCAAAACCCATTAACTGACCACCCTATGGACACTTTGCCGGATGATTTGCGTTTCTCTGCGAATAATTGCCATGGAATTTCGTGAGGAGGTAAAACAGAAGTATTCACCCAAATTATAAGCTAAAGAAAAATATATTTGTTTAGCATAAACTCGAGGCAGTAATGGACGCCGTTAGCAACAAAGCTTGCATCAATATCTCAACTGTTGTTGTCATCATAATTGCAGATACATGACCGGTAAATGTCGAGTCGAATATTTTATAATATACTGAATTCTGTAATAATGGTTCTACAAACAGATTGTTGTCAACTGTTGCGGCCTATATCAAAGCTATGCATTGCGCGTCTCCAGGCACGCGGCATTGGAGCGTCTGCTGCAGCGTCAAAAACGTGTACAGCGTCTACTTGTCTTCATCAATCCGTATGGCGGACGCAAAGCTGGTCTTCAGATATACGAACGCCACTGCAAGCCACTCTTCCAATTGGCCGGCATCGATGCGTCGTGCATCATATCGCAACGAGCCAATCAAATACGTGACATACTCACTTGTCACGACCTCACGCCTTACGATGCGGTCTGTTGTGTGGGCGGCGATGGCACGGTGGCGGAGGTGATTAACGGACTTATCTTTCGCGCAATACACGATCGTGGCTTTGATATGCGTAAGCCGGCTTTTGTGCCGCGTCCTTCTCTGCCAGTGGGAATTATTCCGGCGGGCAGCACGGACACTGTAGCGTATAGTCTGCACGGCACCGCCGATGTCCGCACTGCCGCTATTCATGTTCTGCTGGGTCGGCGACGTATATCGCTGGATGGGCACCAAGCGCTATGAATACACGGGTAAGTGGTAGAATTTGTTTTGCCAAATCTTATAGTGGTACTAACATTTATGAAGAAGTAACCTTTTTACGGAAATTCTCGCAGACTTCAATTATTTTGTTTCGTTCTGATTATTATAATGTGTATATTTTATGTTATTAATAATAATTAAATGGTATACATTGGTTTCTTGTAACATAATATTGTACAAAAAATAAATTTTCATACTCATCAAACATAGCGGAGCGTTAACGTAATCGCAACTAAGATACGTTTCAATGTTCCCCTTTATTCGTTTACTGTGTCATTTTCGTATTCAGAAAAGGGAAAACGTTTACAGAATTATATTCCGTAAATCTGTACCCTAAACGGAACCGTTAACGTACCGTTTGTTTCTTGTTATATAATATATTAGGGGATTTAGAAACAATTTATATATGAATTTAGAACATTATTAATACTGATTTTCTGCAGGTGTTAAAACATTTCTAACAAATCGTGGCTATGATGCGGAAATACGACTGCTACTGCCAGATGACGCGGACGAACCGTCCGCTGTGGATGGTAACAATATTGCTGCCAGTACGCCTAAAACAAGTGACACCCTTTGCAATGCACATTGTCAACGCTGCAATGCGGCGGCATCCAAAGAAGCTACCGCTGTAGCAACGCCAACAACATCAGCAGCATCTGATCCATCACTCCAGCAACATGCAGTGACAACAGATGATAATATATCAATAATGCTGAATCAAAACGATGTTAGTTTTAATGATACCTGTGATAGTGTTGAGAAGACACTTGTGATAGAGGATGAAATGAAGAATATACTACAGAATCGGGATGAGCAACAGCAGCTGGGTAGTAGGAATCAGCAACATGTTAATAATAATAACTCTGTGTCACTGAATGTTGACAATGCACAATGGCAAGTGATTAAGGGAAAATTCTTTATGATATGTGGCGCCAACATAACCTGCGCCTGTTCCCGTAGTCCAAACGGCATGTCGCGTTACAGTCATCTAGGCGATGGCCACATGGATTTAATACTTGTGCGTAAAACATCGATGCTGAATAATGTGCGTTTTGTAATCAATACCATGGGACGTAATGGTGATATTGTAAGTAGTGATTACCCATTTTTAAAATACATTTTGAAGGGTTTGTGCTATTTTTGTTGCAGCGTAACTTACCATTTGTAGAGGTCTATCGTACGCGGCAATTTTCTTTTCGCACTCTGCGCTCTAATCTGGAAGAGGAATATAGCATTAGAGGTTCCTGTCAGCCCATTACGGGCGCAACAGATCACGATGACAGCGTATCCAGCTGGAACTGTGATGGTGAAGTAGTCAATGATTTGGATGTAATAATGAGGTGAGTTCTATCAATGATAGGAATTTAACTTTTTAATACCGCATCTCATTGTTTAGCTCCCATTGTCAACTGATCGATGTGTTTATGCGTGGTCCCCATCCATACGTTAAAAACTCCGCAAGTAAGAAAAACGTCAATTTGTGCTGTTGTGGTTAATAATATAATTAGCAAACAAATGATTTTTAGTAATCATATAAAATCGACGAATATAAAATTTACAATATTTCGCTCCAAAATAGTTAAAAGTTCGTTAAACGAATTTAAAGCTTTAATCCTGATTTTTTGTTTAAATTGTCTCAATTTAATAAATATATATGAATATTTTTTTATTAGGAATGTGAACCGACTTTTTGCATGGAATTTTTATGCACAACATGAATATAGGTATAGTGAATAAAATATATATTTAAATACAAAAGAACTATCTTGCACAAAATAATCTTTTTAAATGTATAACATTCCTTTTTAGTATTATTTTCTCTATATTAAATGTAATTATTTTTAATGTATAAAGTAAAATAAAGACCTTGTCCAAAATTGTAGGTAATGGTTTGATTGCGAATGTATTATTTTTTACTGTTTGTACGACAAACATGCGTAAAATATATGTATTCCTTAAAATATTAATAATGTATAGTATCGTATGTAATTAAATTAATCACTTGTAATATCAATAACTACTGAACAGACATATGCAACCGGTGATATTAATAAAAGCGTAATTAAATAATATATATATATAATACTGTTTTTTATTACAAACCAAGCAAGAAACACGATTCTATGTACTATGTGAGAGTATTCTATTGAACTATTTTAGGCCATTTAAAACTGATTGAAAGTTTATTTAAATTACCAAGTTTGATACCCATATTTATAATATCCCAGCAAACACACATTCGATAGTATATGTCGTTTTGAATTCTAAACGATATCGTTAAATTTCAAGTAGACTTTGTACTTCAATAAACTTAAAAATAAAATAACTGCCTGAACATAAATAAAAGAATACAGTCGGCGACCGGAAAATGGCGAACATTTAAAACAACAACAAATTTGACGCTCGGGCGATGCACCGTCGTTGTGGAGGTCATCTGATGGAAATTTGTGAATAAATTCATATTTTATTGTGCAGAAAACCAATTATAATTGAAGAAAGAAAAAAGTAACATTAAACCATAGTAATATTTAAATAATATCAGGGACTGTAATAGTTACGAGTAATATACAAAAAAATCAAAATTAAAAATTATTTTTCGGCAAAACTATTTTTTGTTCAGTAATAACGATTATTTTTGATTTTTAAAATTTTGCTCAGAAATTAAAGTCAAATTTCAATTTTTATTTTCAAAATCAAAAATAAAAATTAATTTTTATTTTTTTTCGCTCAAGAATAACGATTATTTTTGATTTATACTTTTTTTACTCAAAAAAAAAATTAGGGTGCGGAGTGTTGTGCGTAATTTGTTGCGCAGCAAATATAATGTTCTGATGATGAAAACGATAGACTCTAATACAAATTTGGGTCATGTTAGTGAACACCTTCGATGGTCCACGTTGGATTGTGGTAAGTATTAACATTATGGGCCAGCGATAGGTAAAACTTGAAAACAAATTTCATTATGAAAACAACTCTTTGTTATTGAAAGTATCACATGGATGCATGTTTGAAGTCTATGGATGCATGCATAACACTCTAATTTTAATATACTATTAATATTAAGTTATTTTGTAAATTGGAAGTTGAGGTACCGATGCATTCAATAATAGTCCATGTATGAACTGCCGGACTTGACAACGTGGCCAATGCCTAGCCAAGCTTGGGCGGCCAAGTCTTGGTGAATTAGTCTTCGCCCAAGACTCGGCCAACCCTGAGTAGCCAAGTTCATTAGACTTTCATTGGTGATTTATCTATACGGTATTGTAGTCAGAGTTCGGCCTACGTTCTTATAGGACTGTATTGCCGAACTATTATTATATGCAAGGATATATACTCATCCAGGTGTGTCATTGTACTATATTTTTGGGTGAATCTGTTCCACAAAAGCACCCAAGTGCGTCATTAGAACTTTGTTGGGTGAATCTGTTTTGATAGTAGGTCATACTGTAGCGTCGGTGGCTCGATTGGTTTGTGCGTTGGACCATGAGCTGAAAAGTCCCCGATTCGATCCCAGCGACTGTCAACATGAATATCAAAAATACAAATTATTATTACTTCTCTACTTCTTGGCTAAATTACGAGAGTAAAACATTACTTACATATTCTTACCCCGTCTTTCGGATTTAAACTACATTAACCATGTATTAACGGAATTAACCACTTTGCGTTCAAATGTATCACACACAGCTCGGCCAAATTATTATTAGTAACGCTGACCACCATCACACGTGAACCATCGAAACTGTTCACTAACATCACCCAAATTAGTTTTAGAGTCTATCGTTTCCATCGCATGAACATTAGTTTTGCTGCACAACAAATTAAGCACAACGCCCCGCACCCTAATTTTTATTTTTGAGTAAACAAAAAAAATCAAAAAATAATCGTTACTCTTGAGCAAAAAAATAAAAATTAATTTTTAATTTTTATTTTTGATTTTTTAAAGTAAAAATTGAAATTTGATTTTTATTGCTGTAAAAATAATCGTTATTTTTTGATTTTTTGCAGTAAAAATCAAAAAATAAAAATCACAGCAAATTTCAATTCTGCATGCGAAAATAATTGATTCTGCAATAATCGTTATTTACGGTCCCTGAATAATATACATTATAAAAAATTAATAAAAAAATGTGAGAAACGCTAATCTCCAAGCTTAACTCGAAACTGAATCACTTCTCGAATTCGATGCGATATCGATATTTCATACAATAACGATATCGTGTACAATAGTGCTATTTCTTTCGAGAACGTTATCGTTCTTGCATCGTTAACGATATTCAAAAATAATGTTCGTTCAAACGATATCGTTTCGAATTCGTTCGATATCGTTTGGTTTACTGGGATATTAATAATATACACCCAAAAAAAAAATCTTGTACAATTAAAAATAATTGTCTTTAATATAACAAGACATCTTGTTAATTTACGTCCAAAGACATATCTTGTTAATACAAAAACAATAGTATTGTAAAACTTCAAAATATTTAAATTGACGTACAACAAAGTGTTGTTAATATCAAGGGGCATTCTGTTATATATAATTGAAAATGTACTTAGAATAACAAGATTATCAAGTCACTTATAAAATAATTCTCGTTGGAATAATAACGCTATTCTTTCAATTATTATATTAAATAAAAAGCATAATTTTCATTTCTAGAATTTATTGAACAAATTTGAAAACAAGGCCTTATGATGAAACTAGAGCTCTCGATTACCAAAGTGTCCGTAATACACGGGTATTAACTTTTCGAACTACCCGGGTAGTTCTTTTGTTTTTTAGTCTGGTCGTTTGTTCATATGTCTGTCCATCCGTTTGTTTAATGTCGGAAAGTGAAAGAAGACCGCCCACTTTTAACCACGCATTTCTGACCAACGCCATTAATCAAAAGGACGGATATACATATGAACGAACGGTCAGGCGAACAAAAATACTACGGGTGGTTCGAATTGTTAATACCTGGATATTACGTATTTTAACTACTCGGGTATTACACGGGCTTTCGAGGGTCAGGGAACCCGGATATACTCGTATGAAATCGAGAGCTCTAGATAAAACAGCCTCTGGAAAATTTGTACTCAAGTTGCTGATAGTTGCTGCATGTTTTTTGTGATCCTTGTTGCTGAATGGCCACATGCAAATATAAAATATATTATCATAATCTCTCGTTTATTTTTTTAATCGTTACCTGTGTTTTTCTTCAAATGTTTTGATTTATTGTTTACTTTTTATTTAATTATTTTCCATGTGACAGCGTCACATTCTTAATTTTTTTTTTAAATCTCCTTTTATTAACAAGAAGAATATCTTAGCATTATAAATTATGTTGTAACTCAACAAGACTACATGTGTTTGAATCAATAAGAATCTTGTTGCAATAACAGGAATGTTTTTATAACACAAATATTTTTTAAGAGAAATTTAACAAAGCTGATCTTGTTAATAGTACAAAAATATTTTTTTGGGTGTATAAATGATTCGGCAAATAGCATCGTATAAACGGGTCTATTTTTTCTGGGAGAATTTTATAAAAGACAAGAAATTTTCGCATGATAGAAATATTTACAGGTACGATCACTCTCACACTAGACAAATTTATTTAAGACATTTTTGAATATTTTGTTTTGATTCAAATTGAAATTTTTAAAAATTGAAATTTATTTTTTATTGAAAAAATGAAAATTATTTTTTAGATTTTGTTTTGATTATAATTATTTTTCATTTCTACAGAATTTTATATGAAATTGTTTTAATTGTCGAGTTTGTTTTGCTTTTAAAATTAAACTTCAAATAACTTGCCTGGTGTCAGCTAAAGTAAACATTGGAAAAAAATTAGAGAGTAAATATTTGTGTCATGTTTTTTCGTGTAAGAATTTCATCTGACTGCTACGGCTGTCATCCGAATAAATCGGTTTGAAAACTTCTGTACATAGTTGCCAATACCCATTTGAGATAATTTTTAACTGCTGTGGAAAAGGTAATTCCCACGGGAATTTTTAGTGGCTGTGGGATTTTTTCAATTTACGAACACATCAAATGTGCTTTGAGTGATCTTAACATATCGAACGCGCCAACTTGTTAAGTGAAAAAATAGGGTTGTGGTCTTTATAAGTGGTTTTTAATTTCCATTTGTATGGACATTTTTAATTATTTGAGAATTTTTATGGTATTTTTGTCTTAATTTTACATCCTGTGGTATTTTGTGGTAATTTTTGAAGACAGTGGGAATGAGAAAAAGGTATTTTATTTTTCGTGGGAATTTCATTGGCAACTATACCCAGCGAGAACACTACTGGTTATATGAGCAGTAATATTACAAGTATCAAAACTGAAAGTTTCAGTAAAAGTTTCTATAACATTGTTAAGAGCGTCGGGATAAAATTGACCGAAACTTTTGTGTGCGTGTGAATTTTTATCTCTTTCTCACTCATCTGAAATGAGATACAATTGAATATATGTTTATCACTGTTCTTTTGGTAATAAGTGACGATTAAATTACTTGTAAATTTACGAAATATTTTACGTAACATAAACTGTTTTAATTTTGAGGTTAGGGACGGTTAAATTAAAAGTAAACTGACCAAAATTAGACCAAATAAAACCAAAAAACTCAAAATTCTATAGTTTTCATTTTTATTGCGTTGAATATAATGCTGTTTTGCTTCCTTCCATGCATTTGTTTAAAAGTGACCCTTCCACATTGATGATATCTATAGTATAAATAGATAAATAAGCAATATATACAAATACTCTTTGCAGTATACTTTCTTTTAGTGTTTGTCAATTGTTTATAATTTAAGTAACATCTTTTTTCAACTCCTGCTGTAGCGGCTACTGTTGCAAACGTAATAAATAACCTACAAATAAAAAATGGTGGCAAACCGACGCGCAAAAAATATTAGTTTTCATTAATAGTAAAATTACGGGTCATATACCTATCATTAATCCAGCAGGGATGTATTTCGAATTATTTATGTATGAGTGAGAAAATATAATATTGTCTTTGTGTTGGAGTTTCGGTAAGGCATGTCTTGCTGGGTATGCTTCCATATGCATTTGCAGAAGAGAAAGTAGGACGACAATATGTGCTACTCATTAGCAGCATCCAGACGGTACTACAAGTTGTACAACTTGGTTGGATAGGAAAATAACAGCACTTTTTTGTTTTGCGTTCACACGGTACAACCTGCTTGACGACTTTATAATTTCGCAGTATTCAAGCAGTTCAGGTTGACCGCAATGGCTCATGCACAAAAAAATCTCGCCCAAAGGCAACATTTGATGTTTGAAATTTTTCTACCTGCGATGTGCACTCGTCAAAAGCTGTGCTCGAATGAAAAAAAAACACACTGAGTTGGATGGGTTTGCGTCCACACGATACAACCTGCTTGACAGACCAGCGAAAAAGTCAAAAATTTTGGACTTCATCCAACCTTTCGTCAAACGAGTCGTTCGTAGCATCCACACGGTACGATTTCCGTACAACCCAACCAAGTTGTAGTACCGTCTGGATGCTGCTATTAGGAATTTGGTATGCAACGAGACTGTGCAGTGATGCAAATATGATGAAAATGTTAAAAGTGAATTGTAATACCGAAATCACATAATGAATTTTATTTTTGTAACTTTTATTTGCCAATTAAAATTTGTAATAGAGAAATGAAATCACATAATTAATTTTATTTATGTAAAATTTTTTGGCAATTAAAATTTGTAATAGATAAATAAATCAATATTAAATATTTTAATAAATTAGTGAAGGAGGTTGGTATAGCGTCGGTGTGTCAGCGGTTAGTACGTTGAACAGCACACCGAAAGATCTCATGACACAGGTTCAAATCTCGGCTCGGGCTTAACGTCTTTTCATAGAAAATGAATTTATATACCGCGGCAGTCAATGGCAAACCTACGAGAGTAGAATCAATAAAAAGTAATAACATAAATTACGCTTCATAATTTTTAAGCAAATAAATTTAATTTAGTGACATTTCTTTATGGAGAATATGCAACTTAATACTAAAAATTTGTAAAAGTTATTTCTTGGTACTCATTTTACGAGACTTACGCACATACGATGTGAAATGTGTACCTCTAACATACAAACTGTCCATTATTTTTCATTACATACAGCATTTAAAAATAACGTTTAAATTAGAATTAATTCTCAAATTAAATTTATTTAACACAAATTACGCCTTTTTGATAATAAATTTGTTTGGTTATACAGGAAAATTATTTCCCACGTGGAGTATTTTTCCCACTCGAATAAGAAATTATCAAATAGCACGACAACACTGTTACGCTAAATATACTACGCTTATTCGCATTTCGTAGTTTTTTTTTAATAAAAATGAAATTATATTACAAAAGTACGAACTATGCAACACTGATGGTAATCAACGTCGTAAAAACGAGTACAGTTTTCGGTATACACGTCGTTGCTTAAAACTGATGAAAAATTTTTCAGCTTTTTTTTCATATATTTAAAACTTGAACAATCGGCCGCCATTGTTTTGGCTGCAAATCGTGAATCGCGTGTGTTCGCAGCAGACAACGTAATAAATCCAAATGCTATTGGAAAATGTGTAAAAATTGTGACAAAAAATTGCGCACAAATTGATAAATTCACAAGAGGCAAGTCTGAAAATGCGCTGCAATTAACAAAAAATTAACTATTAACGCGTGAAACGTGAAGAGTGACCATATTACAATTTTTGGGAATACTGTGGGGAAAAAAGCAGGCGGCCATTTCAAAGAAAAAAAAAAATACTTATTTTAAATTTGTTGTAATATTGAAAAAAGTGTATGTGTGTGTGCGTGGTGCATTATTTTTTTCTTACATGCTAAAATGTGCAGCAAAATTTTAAAAGAACAAATATAATTATAAAAAAATATAGCGTAATCCACGAGAGCGAGCGCCCGTTTTTTTTTGTAGCGCAGCATTTAGAAAATTAACATAGCAGACAAAGAGTTCAGAGTCTGCCAAACTTGTGAAATATTCATAACACAGCAATGACGAGAACAAATACAATAAAAAAAAAGAATTAATCGAGTAAAAAAGTAGTTGAAACGCAACGAGTGCCACTCGTTAATACCTAGTGTTGCCAGTCGTATTGGTCAAGAGGAAGTGGAGGCGCGCGCCTTTGTTACGTCTGTCGTTGGATGCGTACGGCATTATAAAGCTACTGCATTCGAAAAGATATCAGTTTTTAGTATAGTATAAACCAAATATATAAAAAAAGCGCGCGCCGTTATCACACTAGTGTTTTAATATATAACATTTTTTATTTATTTGAGGCGCGCTTATTAACTATGAATGTCTGCAGCGGGTGAGTCGTTCATTTATGTGCTGGAATTGCAGTCGCTTGTTGATGCGTCTGGCGCTAATTTCCGGTGCAACCCAATCAAGTCTATTGCAGCGGCTTCTATTAGTTGCAGCCTCGACCCCATTGTATCTTCCTTGCCTGCTTGCATTGCAATAACCTTGAGGTCGTTGTCACGCATGTCCACCGTAAACGTTGCACCACGTCAAAGGGCTTCAGAATGCAGCTAAATCATGACGCAATAGTCGTATTATTTGAGCAAAAACTGATTTTAACCTTTGTCATATTTTACAAATAAAAAAAAAAACAATTCAAAGCCTGCGTAAATTAAAATTTTATTTAAAAAAAAAAACTATTAATTTCTAATTTAACAAGTTTTTTTTTTTAAATCACTGTACCTTTCAGCATTAATTGTTACTGCCGAAAAAAATTTCAAACCCTCATCACATTGTTTACTTCTGCGTGGCAGCAGCAGTGATAAGGCACACGCAGTCGCAACGTCGATTTTATCAGCGCCTCATTACTGCAAGTATGGCCGCAACTCTACATTTGCTACATTGTAACATAGAATACAGCACGTTGCACGCCTAATTTTGCTCAAGGCACAGCGGTGAAATAACCGCCAACATCAGCCACACCAACCTCATCACCGCACCACAAATGGGCCCCAATGCCAAGGTCAAGCAGGACAAGCAGTGTGAGGTAACTTCGACGCAACAGCTACTGGCTGACTTGACCAACGACTTTGAGGAGACCATAACGGCGCAAATTTGCCTCAGCAACCAGCTATTGGATGCGAATCTGGAGAAGGTGGAAACCGCCAAAGATATTTTAATATTAAAGTCAGAATCTGCTGCCGCTGTTGTGTCAGATAAGCAGCTGCCTATGGAGTCAAATATATCAATATCAGCAACAACCGCTAGCACCACCAACACCTCCACAAACGACACCACACCAACAACAACAGACGCTGCTCAAAACAAAGCAGAATCGTTTATAAACGATGCCGTAGAGCAAGATCTTGCTGAATCTAAAAGCACTGCAGTGGCAACATCGTCTGCTGTTGTAGAAGTTGAAGAAGCACTTGTTGTAAATACTGTGCCAGACGCAACGCATGTTGATGAACCTGCTGATGTTGCGTTGCAAGTGACGCCTCCCAACAGTTCCTTGGAATTAACATCGACGCTTGCAACAGCAGCAAATGTTTTCGACAACGCCGCAGAGTCGTTGCTTTCATCGCCAGCTTCAAGTGCCCGTTCCGCCAAACACGATGCGTCCAGGCCCACTATAATCTCGGTGGAGGAGCTGCCGCCCATACGTACAGACTCAACGATGACCGCCTCAGAGGTGGAGGACAATATAGAAGGTGAATTTTTTATATTTTTAAAATTATATTTAAAAAGTATAGTACACGTTATCCAAATGTTTCTAATTTTCCTCTTTGGTTTGTATTATACTCTAGATATTTCTGTATTATTTTAAAACATTATTATTTGCTCGTTTTCTTCTCGTTCTGTACGGTACACATTTTGTAATTGATTTTAAACTAACTTCCCAATAATTTATCTTTGTCGAATATTGATAAAACGTGGTAAAACGTATTTGCTAAGTTGTGTTTATAGTTTCGTTCGAAGTTTATTCTGTATGTGAAACTTTTGTGACGTAATGAGCAAACAAATACAATGGGTTATATACAATAGTCGTATGTAATAGCACAATTTAATTTTAAAAAAATGTTTGAACAATTTTAAACGATGGTAATACATATCTTATTTAGGAATTTGAAATACAATTAAATTATTAATAAATATACAAAATATGCAGATTCAATTTGTATTATAATTTTTTATAAAATAAATAAAAAAAGAAAGAGTTGTCGAGTTATTTATTTCCATTTACAAAATGTAATTTAAAAAAGATGAATTGAAATTCAGAAATTCCATTTTCAATTCAAAAGACGTTTAGATTGAAATTCAGAAATGTCTTGAATTCCCTTTAAACTTCAAAAGACATCAATTGAAATTCACAAATTACATTGAAATTCAAAAGACATCAAATGAAATTACATTTTAAATTCAAAAGACATCAATTAAAAGTCAGAACTTTCATTTGAAATTCAAAATTTTCATTTGAATTTCAAAAGATGTTAACTGAAATTCAGAAAATCTATTTAAATTTAAAAGACATCAATTGAAATTCAGAAATTGCATTTGAAACTCAGAAATTCCATTTGAAATTCAGAAATTCCATTTAAAATTCATCAACTGATATTCAAAAGACCTATTGAAATTCAGAACTTTCAATAATTTCAATATTTGATTTACGGAAATCTCTAAAAATCATAACTTTTCTGTTCGATGATGTCAATATATGTATGAAATGATGAGAATAAGTAATGAATATCCAATTTTAAATATTTATATACAAAATTTGTAATACTAATGTATTTGAATAGTAATTAAGGTATTTGGTTAATTATAGTTTTACGATGATATCTTATAATTTATCCTATAAACATACGGATATTACTACAAATATTTACTACAATTGCAAACATCTTCTTTTAGAACGTTTAAGTCAGCTGGATGGCACTGCTGTGCAGCCATTAACCGGCGGCGACGATCCTTGCAACAGTGAACCGCAAGCGGACGCGCATATAATAAACACAATACCTGCAACACCGCCACGCACACCACCACCGCCAGTAGTACGGTCCCAACAGCCGCAAACACCAACCACGCCACTAATACAGCAGCTACAGCTGCATCAGCAACACAGTTTCACGCCACAAAGTTCCACGTCGTCTGTTACCACCATGGGTAGCACCAACATACCCAAGGACTTTCTCAAAGACTCATCCGCCGGTGAACTAGAGGACCCCGATATTGAGGAGGTACTAAAAGCACTCAAAGGACTCGACTCTTCGGCGCCTGCTGACACAATTTGCGATCTCAATGTACTGTTCAATGAGGTCTACACTACGCTTAACTGTGATGATATACGCGCAGAGAGTCAATCGAACTGCACGTCCAACTCAAATTCTGTCAACGCCGCCCACAAACCGAATCAACTGCAAGAGGCACAGGCAGAAATCGAAAAGAAGCAACAGTCGATGCAGCGCAAAATTGATTTTATGCTGCGACGTTTGCGCAAAATACAAGCGCGCTACATGAGCAAACACAGCAGCGAAGAAATCTCTGGTCTATTCGAGTGGTCGGCGCAAATTGTCAACAAGAATGTACAGCACACGCACGATACTGATGTCAACGAATACCAGCAGCTGAACTATGTCGCAGAGAAAACGCATCCCGTGACATCGTTGCAAATGTCGACGATGCTGCGCAAAATCGAAGTGGCTGCCAATGCGCAACAATTGTCGACTACAACATCCGCATACGGCAATGTCAACATGAACAGGCGCAAGACGACGGTGCCAATGTCATCGAAAAAGTTGGTGGCTGGCGCTGGTGCCGCCTCCTCCACAACGTCGGACGCTTTGGCCGCAGACCGTAACAATGTGGTGCCCAGCTATGACGTTAAGGTTACCGCAGAGATTGCGCACGTGACTGGACTGCTGCAAACGGAACTGCATGAGGTGCAACATGCCATCGACTCAGATGCAACAGAGTCCAGTTCGGGCGGTGAGTCTGCAGACGAAATGGTCACCTACAACAATGTATTGCAGCAGCCTTTGCAAATGTAAGTAGTCGTTATTTGTTATATAGAATTCAATATTTTATATAATATGCATTAATTATTTAGTGCCAAACGTGCTGCCTGGCGTTATTCGCGTGATCGTGCCGCAATTGCTGCACGTTGGTCGTGGCTTTTGTCGCAGATTTCGGATCTACAAATAAAAATCGGCAAACATCGTGAATTGCATCAGGAGAGCATACGCTCTAAAGGTCCTGCAATGCAAGGCATTCCGAACCATTCACATGCCGCCACAGCAATGTCCTTTAATGGCTACAAAGGATCAACACAGTCATGCGCCGTCGAATCCAAGGATATCAGTGCTGAGCTAGGTGGATGTTGTCGAACGCGCGGCATTTTGGCGTCTAATTTCCGAAAGCGCAAGCTGTTCCAGACAACAAACATACATACTTTCTCAAAGAAGGCTGCGCGTCCAAGGTAAGTTATATTCTATTTGGAAGTTTCTTTTTTGGGACGAAGCTCATTCCTGAAATTAAACTAAGTTTTAACTATGTTTAAATCTCTAATTGAGTTAAAAGACTACAGTAAATCTGGCTAAATATATAAAATGGTATGACAAAAATTTAATATTTCTGTATGTTTTTGGCACTCAAACAAACCGTTTTAATTTTGGATATAGGTTTGGTATTTGTTTTTTTATTTCGGTCCGGTTACAATTTCAGTTTTGAAAATAAAAAGGTTTTAAACGAATGTTGGTTTCGGTTACGTTTAACCTAATGTGAAATTTTAATGGAATATTTTCTTTTGTTTCCCTAATATATTAGTACTTTTCCGAAATATGTGCTTTTAATGGAATTTTTTAATGTGAATATCTGCTTGAACAATCAGTGAGTTAAATTAGCTACGATATGATTCTCCAAGACAAATATAAAACGAACTCTATATTCGCTTTATTTAAATTTTGAACATGTCAAAATAAAACAAAACTGAGAATTTGCGAAATGTTTACGATCTGATTGTATCGTTCCTTACGACATTTTTGTTCTTATTAAACATTTTTATTCGCTTGCTTGAGCGAAGCGGTTGCTCATGCTTAATGCATTGTTTTGAGATTTTTAAGGTTTATACATATTTATTTCAGCTTTAGGCAATCTGAACTTTAGCAATCTGAAAAAAACTGAGTATGAGGTCGTGATTAGAATCATACTAAGATCAAGGATAATTTTAGTTGTTGTGTTGTGTTATTAAACATACGTAATGCGTCGTGGATCTCAAACCGAATTCTGATTAATTTTACACAGACATGGCTTAGGGCAAGCATTCACTGTAGATTCTGAATAAACATATTTTCGATAGTTCGATGTCTTTAAATTTTTATAGTATCAGTATTGAATTATTTGTAAAAAAAAAAAATCTGTTCAATGAAACAATTTAATAAATTTTAGATTATAATTAGAAGAAATTTCTCAACTGTTAGAAAATTTTAAAATTTAGTAAGTACCAAATATTTTGTGCTGTTTTCTAATTTTTAATTCCAAACTAGGTAAACAATTTTAATGTTGTGAATGTTACAAACGCCGTACCAAACTGAAATTACTCTTTCACTCTTAGTATAGGAAAATATTATCGAAATGGATAACTCTTCGAATTCGTTTCGATATTGAAATTGAATAATTTTTCGAATTCGTTTCGATATCGAAATTAAATCAATTTTAAAATTCGTTTCAATATCGAGAATTCATACAATATCGATATCGTTAACGATGGAGCCATTTTCAACGAGAACGCTATCATTCTCGAATCGTTCACGATAGTCGAAAACGATAATAATGTTCGTTCCATCGATATCGTTTCGAATTTATTTCGATATCGTTTGGTATGCTGGGTGACGATTTACTGTAGAAATAAAGGAATCACCAGACAATACACACGGCATCAAAAGTGTGTATTGTCTGAGGAGGGCGGGTATTTCAAATGAACATTTGGTTTTAGTGTGCAATAAATATGCAAAAAAAAATTGGATACAAAAACATTCATTATTTTTAATTGTATAGCATAAAATGTGATTAACAGTATTTAAATATGTACCTACTAGGTATATCGATTACTATTTCGAAGTATCGTAATATGGAGTGAATCATACAACATTACTTTGCAACCAAACTTTCTTAAGGGGTGCTATCAATACTGCATTATTTTTCACGCAATCGTAATGAATATTGCTCACTTTATAAATATACTTTGTCCGCAGTCGAGCGGTGGTTCCATTTGTACATTATATTTTACGCGGTGGTAATGAGGGGTGGTTCAATTTGTACATTACTTTGTACGTAGTAGTAATGAGTACTTTATTTTCTACATTACTACGTACGCATTAATAATGAGTATTTTGTATCTGCCTATTGCACATATTAAAAAATGATAAGAAAGCCATTTGCTATTTTGCAATTGTACAAAAACACCTAATAAATTCATTTTATTAAACAGCATTGTACTGATCGTTGTTGAATTAGGGACCAAAAATAAGATATGCAAAATATTTTGAATTTGAACAACGGGAACACGTGCCGCAATGACATTGGAAATTGTACTAGGAGGTGCATTTGTACTTAGAGTCGAATATTCCATATGTCGAGTATTAAATTTTGTCAACTGTTTCCTAAAAAAAATATATATTTAATCGACAGTTTTCGAAATTAACGATTTTTTTTTATACAGCAATGAACACATTAGGGGATGAGACATGGGTGTTAAAAAAATAAGTGACACCCTTATAATAATTTTATAATATTGTGTCTTTACTCAAAATTACTCGCAATTATTCTAATCTTCATTTTGTTGCAGCACTATTAAATGCGGCTGCCAGTGGCCACTGCACCCATGCGCATTGTGCACCGGCCGCACGGACCCCACAGCACCACGCGATCTGCCTGACACAATGATGATGGCTGATCGTGTAGCGCTGCTAGATCCCGGTTATCATCCAGTGCTCAGTTTTCCCGAGGGTAATTTTATCATCATTAACATCAAGAATCATATAATAATGAAACACTCAAATTGCAGACATAACCAATTCCATACATTTTGAGGCCATCGCACGTCTACCCGAATGGCAGCAGCGCGTCATGCGTTGCCCGGTAAAACACATTGCGAAGAGCGTCTGGAAGGCCGAACGCGAAGCTGCTGCACATGCGGTTATGAGTAAGAAGAACGCCGACTCGTCTGTCAAACGCAAGTACGTCAAGAAAAAGGACCTCAATAAGGACTTGCAGCAGCATCATTCAAACAACGGAAATGGTACTGGAAACTTGTCTTCAACGCCACTTGTGGCCAACAGTAAATTATTGTAAACATGCATAATTCGATAATTGATATTAACATAAAACAAAAACAATTTTGCATCTTTTTTTTTCTTTCCATTGTCACAATTATCCAACAAACAAACAAACAATCAAAACAAAAACAAACAAAAAATCCTTACAACCACATCCTACTATCTACGCACTTCCTTCTCTACACAACATCATACATTTTGGTTCTTTTGCTTTTGTACGCTGCTCTTTATTAAATGGACGCAGAGCTGATGAAAAACTCGAAGCAGGCACGGTATGCCCAGGCGACGGACGACTCGACGATGATGCCGAAACAATCGCCAGCCAGAATGAACCACCACAACAGCAATCAGAGTCAGAGCAGCAACAGCAACAACAACTTGTTTCAGCAACACCAGCAGCAGTCGCTGACAATGAGCGAGTATCACCAACAAAACTACGCTCCATACAATCACAACCAAACACATTCATCATCGATCTCCAGCACAGTAAGAAATAGTAAAAACCGAAAGCTCTCATCTTCAGCTATAAATTCAACCTTTCACCAATACAATCATCATTCGTCGAATGAGAATAATCATTACGGCAGCAACAGCGAGTTCAATTATCTACACAGCGACAGCTGGGACAGTTTGGTCAATAGGAGTCGAACATCATCTCCGACGCATGGCGGCAGCGGCAGCAAGAATTCAAAATATGAAAGGTAAACAAAATAGACAAAAATATTTTATTTAAAACTTCCCTGCAGTGAAATCTAAACTAGTTGCATAAATATGTAGTATTCATATTAGTAACCATGTTTCTAGTTCGGTAGCTAGTGAAAATGGATGCAGAGAAAAACAGTTAAAAAATTTGTTCGTGGAGGAACGTGTCAAAATTGTCAAAAACAAAATAAATTATGAAATACAAATTATATTTCATTTATCTATTTTGCAGGAAACATCTTTCTTTTTTACTTTATTGTGGGTTCCATCGTGCGATTTGTTTTATTTCTTTCCAATAAGATTTTAATTTATATGACGGGATAAAAAATTGTATTAATCGGAGAACCAACTTTTACAGTTCTAGATTTTAGAGTAGTAAATATTGTCTTAAAACATATATATAAATATAAAAAATGTGATTGATCCATTTCAACATTATGTTGTAAATTGTAAATGGAACTAGTCATCCCAATAAACCAAAAGACACGTAAATGTGCAATATACGTAATAACAAACATTTTGTTTGACTTAAAAATTGATTTCTAGTGCGCGAAAATTGTTTATTTATACCGCGAATAAGAAAAAAACGGTTCCAAAAGCAACCGTAACGCAATGTTTAATTGCGACTTGAAAAAGTGTGCTGATGCGTTGTGTGGACAGAGATCGTAATGCCTGAGCAACGCATTCAAAGTAACGCAACGTTGCGATTTGCCCGTAATCGGAACTTCTTTCAAGCACTTTATATTTTTATTATTTCGGATGGAAACAATATTTTTCAATTACAATAATACCAAGGTGTATTTAACAAGGTGATGAAAGTATGAAAACTTCTCTCTTTTGTTATTATTAAAAAAATATTTTTTTTTGTCAATCGTTTTTTAATTTTCTCGTTGAGGTCGATAAATATTTAATAAAAAATAAAATTGTCAAAAGTGAATTCGCAACGTACTATTCATCCAAAATAATGCCGCAATCGTCTGGTTCTACCTGCCCTCAATCGTGAATAAAAGAAAATTATAAATTTTTCCACGTTCGCAGTGATCCCCAGAAGCGAAAGCTATGGAGCGAACCTTGTGGAATGTTATTAAAAAATTCTTCGCTAATTTGCGGAAAACATTTTAAGAATTATGACTACAATGCAATGTTTACTCTTGTAGGTTTGCCAATGATTGCCGAGCTAACCAAACGAGCCACCACGCTAGGCAACATATAAGATAGAATAATGCCTTAAAGGCACCAGCTGACCTGAATCTTAATAGTAGAGTTATACAAATGGAAACAAAGTATCAACATGGGCATGATTGACATAGTGTAGTAGTTATAAAAATCAAAGAACATTTAACATACTAATCGTCACGTAAAATGCGGGCGTGATGGGATAAAGGCGCTTTGTACCTCCCACACAAGATCACTTTTTACATATCCAATATTTACATTTATTAAATCTTTGCACCGGCGTAAATGTGCACGGGTCCAGCTAGTATATTTTAAAATGCACTTTGGTCATAGCTCTACTAGTGTGGAACCCTCACACACTTGGCCGAGAACAAGGTGCAAGGGCGCTTTGTCGACTACACCTAGTCGTTGTACACTCCACTTTTGTATTTAACTAATCTGGAATACAATTTAAATTATTCTATACAATCAAATGACATGAAACAAACAAAAAGATTATACAGAAAATTTCACTAAAAACAAAAATCGCACTGACTTTTGTGTACAGAACAATATTTCAAATTTGAAATATGTGTACAGAATTACGCTCAAATTTTTTGCCTCTCCAAATTTTCCTCACCTTCCTTAATACACCTTGATTAATACTATTTTATAAATCGTCGTTGTAGAACGAAGTCACCAAATACATTTATATGAAAAACTTAATTGTCGAGTTTGTTGATTAAAATTATAAAAAGTAATTGATGCATTTTTGAAGTTGAAATATCAACTAATAGATTTGCATTTTCTTATCATGAGGTAAAAAAAAATTGGAGATCATCGATTAAAAATTGACAGATGTATAAAGATTTTTGTAAATGAATATTTGGCATTTTAAAAATGTATGACTTTTTGTTCTACAACGACGAAATGAACTAATTTGTTGCTTATTGCAATGTATTGAAGAATATATTGGTAACCTTCCGACTTAAATCGGAATATTTCTCATTAATAGCAATTAATCAGATGTGAAAGATGACCCTTTAGATGTCCTCAATATTTAAACGAATTGATTAAAATAAGTCGACGTATTAGGTGCAGGATACTACATATATACCACACATCCGATAAAACGAAATCTCAAAGCTACCAGGAGCGCGATTCCCTAACTCCGTATTGACGAAATTCGATATCGTTAACTACAATTAACGACAAACATTGCTAGGAGGTATTCCATACACAGTTTGCTATAATATTTATCGTCAGCTGTCATCGTTAAGAATTTACCGAAAATTGTCGATACGATAACGTTGAATATTTTTTGATTGTTAGCCAGCATACTTTTCAACGATTTTAACGATTTTTATTATTACAAATTTTATCAGAATTTCTTTGTTTACATAAAATTCTTTTAAATTATGGGAATCACTTTTTTCATAACGATCGCAATCGCAAGCGACAATTGTCGGTAAATAGCGATATCGAATATTATCGTTATGGAGTTACGGAATCGCAGTATATATAGGCCTCAATTCTCAATTGTAGAAACCTGCTATTCAAGTAGATAAAAAACTAAGTTTCTCAGTAGATTTTTACTGAGTCGGTATTCCAGATAAAATACTGCTGAAAATTTATGTGGAACACATTTTCTATTGTGGAACAGTTTTTTTCAAACGAAAAAATTTGTTGTATTTAGATCAGGGTGTAGCAGTGTTGTCTCCCATTCCGTAGGCACAAGTTCAAATCCTGCTGACTTCAATTATTTTTTTTTATTTATTATTATTTTTTTTTTTTAAACAATATTTTGTAAATCTTACTCATGCATCCATTGTAAACATTGTTGCACAATGCACTACGTAAAAATATTTGCATTCACTAATTTATTACAATAATGGATTGGAAAACAGTAAATCAGGAAATTTAAGTTTCCATCGTAACTTTAATATCCTGTTAATAATAGCGCTTTTTGTAAGGTAAGGGGTTAGTAGTAAAAACATTATTATTAAATCCACTTCGTACAATTCACCGAAGATATGTAAAATATGTTCGTTGAAGGTCGAGTTGTTCTTCGCCAAAAATGAATGAGTAATTCGCACTTAAAACACAATTTGATTGTAATGTGAAGCGGGATCTTTAAGCGGATATCGATAAATGCAAATTTCTTTCATTAATATAAGAGTAATAAAGGGTTTTTCAATAAGAGCGCTACAAAAGTTTTTTCAAGGGTTTTTCAACAGGGACGCTACAAAAGTTGAGCGACAGGGACAGCAAACGACGCCATATTTCTTGCCGCTCTTTTGACATTTCTCTTCAGTAAGGTTTGCCATTTCATGATGGAAAGATATACGAATTCGATTTTTTTATTATTAAATTAAATATTTGTATATTGTACAAATAAATTATCATAATTTTTCTGAATCGAATACGTAATATGAAAAATAAGAATATACATATTTTAAACATGAAGTAATCAAAACATTTTTCTGGGTTTCTTAAGAGATATTCTTTACTATTATTATAAGAGTTTCTACTTGAGAATCTACTTTTTTGACAAATTTTGTATAGAATAAAATGCCAAAAAGCTGATTTTATTTTTAAAGTTAACTTTAAATTGTCTACGATTATACGCCTATACTTTTATTTATATAATAAAATTGTTGTCGAAATTTAGTCTCAATTAAACTTTACTTAAAAAATTTCAGATCACTCGATCGCAGAAATCGAACTTCTTATGATATCGACAATATTGTCATTCCATACAGTGTTGCTGCAGCGACACGTGTCGAGTTGTTGCCATACAAAGAGATACCAACTCCTAAGTAAGCTACCTACTAATATTTTTATCAGTTACGAATTTTCTAAATTGAATTTATTTCAAAAGATGGCGCGTTGTGGACAACGAAATTGACCCCGAGGTTAATGCGACCACGGATGCCTCATGCAACGCTGCTAATTTAAAGTCTGCTGACGACAACGACTTAACTTTGAACGATGAAGTGTGTAACAACAATAACAACACAATTGAGACTCCACCACCACTAAACTCTTTGCCCCAAGTGTCAAACGCAGAGGACGCTGCCGCTACTGCTGCTGTTGTTGATGATGACGCTGAGAAGCAGCACAAGGTGAACAATAACGTCAATCACAGTTGCTTAAATAATGTTGCAGCAACAACAGAGTCAAACACAGCAGCAGCAGCTGTCGGAGACACTGGCGAGACTGCAAATACAACAAACACAAACAAATGTAGGTTGACAACTAAAAGAACATATTCTGAGAAAGAAAACTCTGTTGATCCAATTGATACAATTAAGGATAGCGACGCGACACACACAGACACTGTTAAAACAACACCAACAACAGGCAGTATGGGTGAAGAGTCCGTTGCAAAAAAGGCTAAAACAGAGGTTGCTGAATTAAAGCAGCAGCAGCCGCAGGATGATGAGCCAAAGAAGGATGAGGTGAAATGGGAGAAACAGAAGGTGGGGGAAGCAAATGTTTTGGCTACGCAAGTAAAATTAAACAACATTCAAAAACAGCAGCCACAGCCAGTTTTGGCTGAGGGTGTGGATAGGGCAAATGGGGTGGTGACTAAGAATGTCAAAGAAATTTCTAATAATAACAACAATGAATCTATGGAGTCTGCGGATGACGATGGTGTTGAGGACATAACAGACGAGGCCATGATTTTGCGTCACGAACGTGCGCTCATTGAGGAACGACGAAAATTCCAAACATTTTTGAAGTTCCCTTGGAGCACGCGTTCGCGCGCAAATCGACGTATCGACAGTCGGGCTGAATCGAGCGGCGCAAATACGCCGGATCCAGCGTCGCCAGCGCCAAATACACCAAGTGTAGGAGGCGGTGATTTGGATGTAAGTTTCAAGTTTTCTTAAGCTATATTCATAATACGCAGTTGTGTGTTTTATACTAAATTTTACTGTATTTGAACAGTCGATACCATCGCCCGCAGCGCCGTCAACGCCACTCAATCCGCTGGATAGCATAGCTGAGAGCTGTGAGTCAACAGCGTTGAATTCTGCAGGTATGTTGTGTCTACAAAGCTGTTGACGCGGTATAGCTCAAATATAAGTATTTTTGTTTTCTTCGTTTTAAAGGTATTTTAAATAATTCAATTGCTCCACCGCCCTCAAGTATGCAGTACAGTAACAGCAGCAGCAAACAGCGGTACGAGCGGCGACGCACAACATCTGCGAAAAAGGACAGAGAGCAAGAGCGACGTAGCTCCACTCCAGATCCTAAAGAGGTAATTAAAATAATTACCAAACTAAATATTATTATAATCATATGTACATTAAATATGTACATTAAATAGACTGGTTTCGCACTTTAGCATGTCCTGCAATGTTCCATTGAAGTATTTATGTGAGATGCACCGAACGTGGTCCGTCTGGACGCAGGGCACAGTTTATGCATATTCAAAGTGGACGTAGTTCGACGATAAAAATGGCGTTGTGTCATTCCGGCATGTCAGTCAAAATGAGCTCTGTGGGGAAATAATGCAAAAAAGAATAGGAAATATTTACGCAATTTACAAATTGAATGCCCAAATAAAAAAAACGCAACATTTAATGGTTTGTGAGCAAATGTTTTCTAGGATATTTTTTAACTCTGCTGGAAATCATTACATTGTTAAAAATTCTTATCATATGCACTCGGGAAAAAAAACTATAAAAACCATAGATCAACGATATTTTACTATTAAAATTAGTCGATGCGATTTTTCCAATTATTTTAAGTCTTATTAAACACAATTATTAAACACAACTTCACAAATACGATTTTGGGACTAATATTTTCGTTAACTCATTTTAATTAATATTCCTTTTATTGTGCAAACATTTGTTCATAAACATTTTTAAACCAGTAGAATTAGACTTTGCATAAATGCATTAACTTTAAATGTGTTTGCCTCAGGAATCCACAATGAAGATCCCAATAAACATTTGCCCTTGAATTAAATTGGTTTGCAAGTTTAAAACAAGTATTATTCTCAATTTATTTTGTTGAGAATAGTGTGGAGAAACGTAATTTAATGAGTTGTAAAATATTGCATTCTCCATCAAAACGCCTTTTTACTGTCCATCCTATTAATCTAATCCCAATAAACATTTCGACAATATTTTTTGATTTTGCTTGTTTTTAATAATATTTTTCGACTATTCCCCAAGCTTTAATAATAATGTCGAAATCACAAATTATAAAGACTTGAGTATAACTACATAATTAGTTTATATAAACTATAGTAACTATATTAAAAAGTATAAAATCAAGAGTCTAAATCAAGTCAGTCTAAATGTAAATATATGTGGATATTAAACATTGTGAAATCAACTTGATATCATCTTCATAATAAATAGTAATTTGGGTTAAAAATTTGTGTTCTATAAGCTCACTAACATATGAATATTCTACACTATTTAAAAACTTGAGAACAACTTGTACAATTATTATTTCTAAACTATACTTTCTACACTTGTAATGGGCTAGAAATTGACTTGAGATTGGTTTGAAGTAAAATGTATGCTTTAATTAATTTTTTTGTCTATTTATATTCGAAGGCGATGCTTTAAGACTTCAAACTGAAAAAATATATTTATCAATGTTTGTGTAATAAGTAATATTATATAGTTTGAATGTTATAAATAGCCGCAAACTACGAAATTCTACAAAGGTTGCATCTCAATTATTAAAGCGTGTGTTCGGAGACCCGCTACATCATGTGTCTTTTATTGATTTATGAAAATCAAACCAAGAAGACACGGAAATCCGCTGAAATGCTGATCAATATTTGATACTTCTCCGATATCACATGCATGTCCCATTTCACTATTAAATTCCCTTTTATATTGTTAGATTTCAGATAAATGCAATATGCGAATATGTTGAGAATTATTATAAACATCAAGTTTCAAACTAGTGTAGTTTTATTGTGTAGATTAATATAAATATCACATATCCATTAAGCTATTTATATATTTAGGTAAATGTGTGAATATCAACTATAAATATAAGGTGAAATTCAAGCTATTAACAAGTGTATAGTTTAGTTTGAAATAATAGTATATTTTAAATTGTATAAACAGTTTCATTCAACTTCGATATGAGTGTAGATTTCAAGTTAGTTGTACATTGGAATATAATTTGAATAACAGGATGGATAGTAAAAAGACGTTATATTTTACAACTTTTTAAATAATGTTTTTTCACGCTATTCTCAACACACAAAATTGAGAAAAATACTTGATTTAAATTTGCAAATCATTTTAATTCAAGGTTTAAAGAATAATTTACAAAAAAACAAAATCAGCGGAAACATAGGATTGTAGATCCAGCCAAAGAGTATGTATTATATAAAGAAATTTCTTTAGAGTTTTCTGGCGTCGCTGCTGAAAACATTAGTTATGTGTTACTCTACCAACTCGATATTTGGAAGAAGAAGGACACATTATTTGCACAAACTCCTGGTTAAACTTAAAAATATATCAAAAATTCACTTGTTTGAATTTGACTTACGATTTGAGTAACCTATTCTGTGGCCGGCCTCAGCAGTCCAGAGGTAGCGCCATGGACTTGCATTTTGAAGGTCTCGGGTTCGAATCCCGGCTTGGGCATGGGCGCTCGTGGTGATATTAACCACAAAATTATAGGGAACAGATTTCACAGTACAATGGATATAGTCTGTCTTGAGTGCTGTGGATCTTAGTAGATATTCCAAAAAAAAAAAAAAAAAAAAAAAAAAACCTATTCTGTGGCATACATTAAAGTAATTAAAAGTTTTAGTAAGCACATCTTTTTTTGTGAGAAGGTCACAACTAAATTTTAAAACCTAATAAAATATTATAAAGCAATCCTCATGACTATTTCCCAGGACTATATGTGAAAATATAATAAATTAAACATTTCTTTTATAAACTTTTTGGTGTACTTTGAAACAATATAATAATATTTTAGCTATTAAACAATACTTAATTACACTAATGGTCTAGAAAGACAGTCATGAGGAAACTTATGAAACTTATCAGAAAAAAAAAAACATTTTTGTAAATTCTTTTTATGTTGACAACCTTTGGAAAATAATGACTTTTCTCACAGAAGTAGTATGGTTTGTAGTCTTAATTATGTGGAAGAGAAATTGTATAGATTGAAGTTAACAGAGAAAAACAGTTCACCAAATTGGAGCTGTGCACGGAAAATTGCAACAAAAAGATCAAAATCCAATATATTATAAATTTTAATTATTTTTTTGTCCAAAAAATCTTCGAATCATTTGAATTTGTATCTTGAAAAACACACTGTTGATAAAATTTGTCCACATATAACATATTACACAATAATTTCCACATAACCAATGTTTGAATTAATTTGACATAAGAGCCAGAGAAACTATATGGAAACTCTATATCGACGCCTCTTACGAAAACCCACACGTTTCAATATGCTTACGAAAGACGGCACATTAAAAAATGTTTCATTAATACAAGCATATGTTTATTTTATTCACGAAAGGAAGCATTAAATTATTTGAGTCACGAAAAGAATCTCATTCTCGTTTTCTCCACGAACAGAAGCATAACTTTATCTTTCGCACGAATAGAATCACATTTATATATTATCTACGAACAAAAGAGTATTTTTAATTTCACCACGTATAAAAGCATATATGTATTTTTGAATATACATTTTTGTGGTTAAGAAACACAAAATGTTGATGATGGAGGTGATATTATTTAATGACCAAAATGATTGATTTTTCATTGATGGCGTGGTTTACAGGTGTCAATAGACATTTTTTGACGAAACTGTTCTAATGAATAATAGATTCACATCCAGATACATCTTTGGAATTTTTTTTGATGAAACTGCTACAATGGGCATAGATAAACAGGCATAAGCGATTTGTCCAGAACCTACTTGCGTCACTGGACATTTTTTTTTTTGGAAAAATTTGTTCCTTTATTTGGCCAGAACCCAAAGGAACAAATTTTTACAAAAAAAAAACTGTTCAATGACTCATTTGGGTTCTGGCAAATACCAACATAACAAATTTTTCAAAAAAAAAAAAAATCCAATGACGCAAGTGGGTTCTGGCCAAATCCCAATGGCCTAAATTTGCTTTCGTGCACAAACAGTCTACTGGGATAACTTTCTTGAAGAAATATATATTCTTTTATTCTTGGCGAAATGAAAATGTTAAAGTGTTTCATTTCGTGGCGAAAATAGAGTTATACTTCATTTCGAGTCTATAAAACGTATATGCTTCATTTCTTGGGTATAATAAAAATGTGATTGTATTCGTGGGGAAACTAAACTTGTGCTTCTTTTCGTAGTTCCTTTTTTCGTAAGCAAATTGAAACGTGTTGGTTTTCGTAAGAGGCGTCGATTTAAAATAAGTACTCTCTGATATAGTTTGATGTATAATACAGTGATGTGTAATATACTATGAGTACTGATTCAAATTCACGATTCGCAGAAGTAAAGGAATTACAATATTTCAATGCGTTTGAGGCAAGTGATAATACTCAGTAAATTCTATCCAGTGTCTCGTTTGTGGGAATTATAGAAGACAAGTCAGCGCTAAGAAGCTTTCTAGGTATCTTTTCAATGTCTCTTGAGGTAGTAAATGCATTTTATAATATTGTTTTCTGAAACCGATGTGCTGACACAGAAAACAGAAAGGAATACTTAAAAAAAACACAATATATGGATTTCCATGGCTGTAGCACAGTTCAATCCAACAATATTTATTTATTATACATTTTAATTAAATATAAATAAAAACATATAAAATATAATTCCGTTTAAAAGAAAAAAAAATCATAATTACAGCTTATACCGCCTTATGAGCCACTTCAATTTCCCATATCCAATGATGTTTTTGAGCACATGGTCAAAATGATGCCGGCCGATCACCACGACGACGACCCAATAATTGAAAATTTCAATCTGGCTCATACAACGCGTTCCACCAAACATCAGGAGAACAGTTTAAAAACTGATTCTCTAGTTAAGCAGCGGTCCATTAGCAATGCCAGCGATAATAAGAAAACTAGTCGGTTAAGCAACAACTCGATTACACGCAGAGATGTTGGTAGTGAGCACGACTTGGAATCAGTCGGAATCACTGAGGGCGAACGGGAAGAAGAAGAACAATATGAAGACGATGTGGATGATGATGATGATGGCTATCCGAAGCATCATTTGGCGCCAGCAGAGGACGCATATGATGCGTACGAAGATGACGTCAGCTATGAGCCTCGCCGCAAGAACCACATGGAGGACGACAGTGAAATCGATTCGTCTGAGGCGGAACCATTTTCGGATGACGATCCAAATGATCCGGAGTGGAAGGGAGAAACTGTTGATAAAGACAAACTACGGAGAAAAATTTAAGTACAGCATAAAATGATGAAAACACACCACAGCGTGGTGTAGTATATATTGTTAATGATGGCATAAATCAGAGTTCAACTTAAAAAAAAGTTTTGATTTAATAATTAATTTTTACAACTCGTACATATTATTTTCGTTTGGCATATAATTTTACGCACTACTTACAATTATTTAGCATAACGAAAGCTTCCTTTATAATTTTGATTATAGTAGTTTGTAACCATTACATTAATTACATAAATTAAACGCGCATTAACAAAAATTTATCTATGAATTCATTGAAATTTTATTCAATAAACAATAAATAATCTCTCCGCAGCAGACGCCTCTGAGTACTCAGTATGAACAAATTTCTACTAGAGGCGTTTCAGGGTGTTGAGCAGCGTTAGTTTAGTTCTTTAATATAATGTTTAAAATTTTTTTTAGCAGAAGCACAAGCTTTCAACTGTATAGATGAATGATGAATGAATATATATATCTGGAAATATTAATTGTTCATGAATTTATAATTAATTACCTATTAAAAATTCTATATTTATGTTTTAACCTCAAGTTGGTAAAGTGCATAGTATAGGAAACATGAAAATACACAAAAATAATTAAAAACAAAATATATTTTTTCAAAATAATATAAAACTAAAATAAAATAAATTAAAAAATTCAATTAAAAAATAAAATGCTTATATTAGAATCAGCATTATATAATTTTGTCACTAGTGTACATTTCAAGCAATAGCTTTAGTTTATGTCCTTTGTTTATAAATTCAAATTATACAAACATTTAATTTAAATAAATGAGAAAAATAAAAAATATATAAACGCTATAATACATATGTAAATATATATATATATATATATATACCAATAAGTAGCTAAGCTAAGATAATTATTTTTTAAAATATATATTTAATTCTTTAAATTTACTTCATGTTGCACAATGTGTCAAGTTATTTGTGCATATTTTCGCTTAATTTCATCCTGTTTTTTTATTATTATTATTAATTGTATTTATAAATGTGCTACTCAGAGTAGTAGTGCACTCACAAACTCAGTTCACAATAATTGTGTTAATTAACGTTTAATCAAATATTTTCTCACTTATGCGTTTATCAAATGTTGAACAATTTAAACATGGTTTAAAGCTGTTCAATTTGTATACACGATAATTTAGACGCACTATTCTATGAGAATTCAACATACCGATAGTAATGCATCAGTACTTGTACATGCAAATAATTTTTCATTAAGTTTAAAATAGAAATAAAAATAACAAATAAATAAGAAACACTGATTTAATTATTTTTTGTATGTATGATGCATCATGGCATCGTTATATAAGTTTTAAACTAACCAAATAGAGACAATTCGACGCCTAGTCCGAAGTTCTAAACGATTGATCGGTGATGATGACAACAATTTGACCAATTTGGAAGCAAACCCCCAGATCTTGATGACGTCTTTAGGAATACCATTGTTTGGTGGATTGTCTTTTGTGAAAAACTGCCGCCCATTAGCTACAGACGAATTGGATTTTATTTGTACGGCTTCGGACTGGGAGATCCATCCTTCAAGAAGATAAGACGACTATCAGATGTTCAAAGATCTGAACCACTTTGTGTAAAGACCTAAAAGGCGAATGGTCACTTCACTAAACTTGACTTGTGATAGAATTTTCACCGAATTAACCTTGTTAACCACAGTTCTTGATGACGGCGTTGAGATAACGCGACCGTGACGAAGCTTGGAATTTTTACGGCTTCGGAATTAGTTAAATTTTGTCTGTGTCCCAATTTATGGAAAAAACCAAAGAAGAAACAAGTCGACATGTATTTGTTAACTTAAAAGATGCCTTCGACTGTTTAATATTGAAATACATCTGATACACATCTTCTTCAGTGAGAATAGGAAAATACCTCTCCAACGCTTCATATATGGTGAATTCATATTGTTCGACTTTTTGTAACTTAGTGAAGCATAGAAAAAAGTTGGACCTGTCAAAGCGGCTCATATTATTAACAAAAGTACCGAATAAAAACTTGTAACAGCTTTTTACTTCCCACTTTTGTTAAATTAAAAGTGATCAATAAATAGCATATCATCCCCTGCATTTTCTTTTCCACAAAAGTGTTGCTTTGATAAGCTGAAATATGAAAAACCATTGTGATATTTTTTATCAAAATCCGAAATGGAGTTACATGCCAAAATAACCAAAACTCTGTTAGCCGGGTTTTGAAAAAGTTTAAGGACTATCTAAACATTGGTTTAAAGGTGGTATCTTGCGGAAAGTATGGATCGGGAGACGTGTGAAGGACATTTTTTTTATTAAAATACAAATGCTTCGGGAGGAGACGCGTAACTGAAAATGTAGTTGCTCTGAATTATTTGCTCGGAAAGTGAAACGAAAACTGGCCTTACATAGTGTCTACACCTACTATAATTCAAAGACATAGCTAATGCAAAACAAAAAATCTGCTAGCCATACAAATGTCTAATCTTGGTGGTTGGGCATTGTATATCTAGCCAACAAATGTCTACGACGTCAATTGTTCAATTGTTGAAACCATTTTAAATGCGTTTAAAATTTTAAAACCAAACGTATCACAATTTTATCGGAATGCCATGAAAAACATTGACGCAGAAATAGAAAAAAAACATAGCAGGTATACTTTGTATACAATTTTCAATGTTGCATTATGAATGACAACAAATGTATTTGCAGCTTCCAACGAGAGATTTGCATAGCCGATCAGCGAGGACATTTCGCAGAAAAGTACCGAAAAAAATTCAAGTTCCAAACAAAATTATGTGTGGCAGACATTATGCAGTATAAGAAGCCAGCTGCATGTAACTTCTGGGTTGAGAAACGGATATTTATATTGCTGAATGCTTGCAAAAGAGTTAAGCAACATCTCTTGGCCTGAGTTTGACATCTTGCCACTATTGAAAAAAGCGTAGGACTGGCTACATCAGCAAAATTATCCATATTTTGCTGATGTAGTTTAACCATCAAACTGCCAAAATCTGTGGCCAGTGAAACGTTATTGGGCTCTAAATAAGGGAAAACTGAAGGAGATTGATGGGTCTATCGAAGGGCATAAAAAATTTAAAATTAAGTGGAATACAGGTTTTGAAGACAATAATGAAAGCACAATAAAATCCTTCATGGAACGAATTCCTGAAAAAGTTCAAACTTCCGTATAAACAAAGAATTATAATAATTTTGGTTTTGTAAAGAATTTACATAAACTGAAGTAAATTACAATATTTTTGGATTCACGGTTTACTTCATTTTTCATTTTATATGTTACAATTTTTCGCTGCGCACTCATATTGATACCATCGTGTGAAATACATGTGCAATCAGATTGTTTTTTCAGGCCGCTTCTTCGGTTGCTTCTTCAGGCTGGAGAATCTGGCTGCAACCTGAAGCAATCACGTCGAATGGGTTTAACGGTGAACGAGGAAATGACGGAGTATCTAGCGTCAACAAACCAGAGGTCCTGCGTCTTGGTCAGTAAACGAGTTTTGGCATCTTCGTTATTTGTAGTCATTCGAATTCAAATAATTAAGTTTCAACATAAAAACTAACAACGTCTTCAGCTTTTTACGAAACGACCTCCTGTCAAGTGGTAGGCACTTTAGTTTCAAAGCTCAGTTGGTATTTTAAAAGCCTTACCTTCTCCCGACGAATGGAAATAACGCTCTACAAGAGACTCATTATGTCCGTTCTCATTAATAATGCAGATGCATGGGCGCTGGCTTCGATCGATAAAAATGTTTGTCGCTGTTTGCGATGCTAACGATTATCGAATCTGTATGATATTGTCCAGATATTTTAAGCTTTAAAATATGTATTTATTAGGAAATTGTATACAAAAAATATAAAACAGTACAAAAACACATTTATTGCAAAGTGAAATTTCATATAATGCGACGAAAGCTGTGATTAACATAAAGATAAAATAAATGCGATAAGTTATTGCCAGCCGATATTCTTGCCTTCATTCATTGGAGCACTGGGTGTAGGCTCATAATCTGGAGGAATACTGAAGCCGAGTACCTCAAAGCTATCGCCAGGTTTAACAGCGGCAACATTTTTATCTGTATTAATGGGAGGACGCACAGGTGTCGGAGCAGGTGCTGGTGCTGGATACGGCGTATATGCAGGCACAGGTATAGGATTCGGTGTCGGAGTGGCTGGCTGAGGTGTAACGGGCGGCATTATCGGTGTGGGATAAGCAGCTGGTGCCACTGGGTAGATGTTTGTATTGCTAGGTGGTGGATTAGGTTGGGCAGCACCGTTGCCATTGGCGGCAGGAGTAGCATCGGCCAAAAATACTGGATAGCGTGGTTTAAATGTGTTGCTTTCGTATTGTTCACTACGTACATCCTCCTCAAACATTGGCGGCGCTGTAAAAAGAGATAATTTATTGATAGAAATGGCAATGCTAACGAGACATTTGTTACTTACGTAATGGTCTATATGCTGCCGGAACACCCGGTTGAGCGGTAATAGGACCCGCCTGTTCGTTGGCGCTTGCATACAATGGCACGGTGCCTATAGTCAGTGGGAACTCGATGACCAGATCGCCATATATACGCGAACATTTGGCTATGAAGCGCAGTGTGTAGCTCACTTGGATTATGTTGCACGATGGCAACGAAGTCGGCGTAGTCGATGGTATTTGCAGAAATTCGTGAAACTCTGCCTTGTTTAGCTTAACCACTTCGCCGCAGTGATTATCGGCCACCTTGACATCGGTCACTTGAGTTTTGGTCTCAGGCGACCGACTTGTATAAGTGACCTTCTTCATTAGACGCACTTTAACGTCCGAACAGTTGATGTCCGACTGATTATCAAGCACTATGTTAAAGCGTATTTTCTGACCAGGCGCATAAGCACAAAATGGCACATTGACGTGCATTATCATGGGACTTTTGTTGCCACAACACATGCTCCAGCAAAAGGTTTTTTCCTCAATTTTTGCCAAAGGTTTCTAAAAAAACAAAGTTCGTTTTCAATAAGCTGAAATTATATAGCTCTATAAACACTCACTGCATTCTCCGGATTAAGGTTCAGATCGTATGGCGATATTAGCGATAATGCCTGCTTGAATGTGTTGTTGTAACGCATTACGCGATCGATTACCAGCGAAACTTCGTGTTGTATTTGACCCCAGGCGCCATTAAATGAGGTCGGTGCATTCGGCGGTATTGTGGCTTGAAATGGAAAAACATATTTACCAGCAGGCAGCTCCATCTGTGGGCCACCATTTTGGCCGTATACGTAGTTTTCTGAGCTGTAGTACATCTCGGATGAGGAGTACGTCTCGATGGCCTTTTCGCGTACACCCTCGGCATTTTGTTTGGTAATATTTTCCGTCCATCGCACTTCGGCGTAACCACTAACGCTGATATAGATTGCTGTCAAAGGTTAATAAATTATTAAAATGCTTTCAATTTAAAATTGAGTAATTGAGCTTAAGCTATTTAATCTTTTGCATAGAATGCCGCTTCAAATTTTTAATTGAATTTAACTTGACGCAATGTACAATCATTTCGTGGGAGTTTTAAACACATTTGATGATCAATTACACAGTGACATTAAAAATATACTTGAAACGTGTCATAGAATAAATACGTAGAAGGGATCTTTTTATGAGAGAAACCCGGATTTGGATTGGTCTATACATCATTTTCTTTAAACCATTCGAATGATGTTCGATATATCATTCGGATTTTAAACTTATGATATTATCACTTTCTGCATTTTATTTTATGATAAATCATAAAATGAAAATATATCAAATATTTTACAGTTTTAAATTCAGTAATTTTTTAAAAATATTTCGATTTTGTAACAATTTCGATAGCACAGCAACATTCACGACTCGCCTAGGTAAACTAAGGTAATTTTTTAAAATGTGTTAAAAATATGGAAGAAGTATACGTCATTTTGATCAGAAATATCCAATATATGTTAATAATAAAAATACTTTGTTGTTCTTAAACCACAAGGCGATTAAAAAGGCTATACAATAATTTATAGGAGACCACTACTATTTTTTTGCACACAGGTGTAAATTGAAAATTTTTTCAAAATTCTTAAATTATACTTTTTGAATATGAATAATAACATTAGACAAATTGAGGCCTTTTTTTATTTATCAACGATCTTAGTGTGATTTTCCGATCGACTTCAAGATTGTAATCACGACCTCATACTCAGTATTTTCAGATAGCCTAAACAGATTTGAGTTTTCAATCTGATTTCTTTTGTAATCCATTCAGAATACTTCAGTTAATATTTAAAAATGAACCACATTTAATTTGGATTGATCTGACTAAAGTTATGACCAATCAAATAAAATTAATTTTAAGGTGTACCTATTATTTTTTGACTATTTTTTGTAACATGTATAGTTTTTATAATCCAAACACATTATATATTATATGTGAAAATAGATGTATAATTATATGCTTCCCCTTCCTTTGTTTTTGCAAATCACTGTTTAAGTCTTCAGATTAAATACGATTTTTAGTTTAAATTTTCATTTGTGATGCTCCTTTCAAGCTATATAATTTTGTTGTCCTTCAAACATTCATAGAAATTTCAATAGAACCTTAAACCAGTAGTATTTAGCTTTTCATAAATGTATTACTTTTAATCCGTTTTCCTCAGTATACCACAATATAGATCAACTACTAAATTTCCATACTATTAAAATAAATTAAAACATGTTCCTGCTTATGTATGTAGCTACCTAAAACCCGGTTTGGATCTTCAAAATCAGAATTTCTATGACTTCACATCATTCAAATATTTCAATTCAAAGAACCAAGACAATCTTGGCTAGTTAAAAGGATATCGAAATTCAATACGATTATAATAGAATTTCAATTGTCTTTCGATTTTTACCGATTTTTTTTACTATAGTAAAATATTTAAAAAAATACCGAGAGTTTGGTTGCAAGTTTATTTGAAACTATTTAAATATTTTCCGAATTCCAGAACAACATACTAAAATTCAATAGATTTTCAATTTCACATTTAAATTTAAATTCAAATCATTAAATACTATAGTATTATTTAGTATATATAGTATTATATAGTATACTATAGTATTATACATTAAAATATTATAATATTTTAATGTATAATTTGGAAACTCTTGAAAATATAATTCTATTAAATAAATTCGACTATACCATATAAATATTAATAAGAATCAAAAAGTATTTTAATAATAGTTTGAATATTTTTGAATCCTGGGTATAGTTATTGAATTAAGAGCAGCTTTTTTTCTCATAACCAACTCATGCTGTTCTCTTCTACCAAAGCTATGAACGAACTATTCTTAAAACTTTAATCTAGATGATATCATTCCAGAACAAAGTATTCCCGGTAATATAAAAAATATTCTGCCGGTAATTAATTTTGCATTTAACATGCATTATCAACAAAAAAAAAACTTGTTTTATAAGCCATGCTTCGTTCCAATGATTTCGCTTCATTTTTAGTTTCTATAGTAGATACCACAAATATATATGTAGTTCGTTAAACTATATAACGTGTAAAAATACAATGAATGCTTTGACGAAGCAACGGTGACGCAATAGTTTAATGGTTCTCCTGGCTTTCGATATACATATTAAAAAAATGCCATTATGCTTTATGTGCCTACATTAACAAAAATATTAAGGGAGTGCACTGTAGAGAACTATGCTAGATTATAAATCTTTTTTTGGATTCGAAAATATGAGTATATTCATTATTTAAATATTAGTTACTGAGCTTTGTTAAAATATAGTATATATGTATATATTTATTTTGATATTTATAATTAATCAAATTAAGAATATATACTTTTCCATACCGGATTTGATTTCTTTTGGGGGTTTACAAACGGCGTACCAAACTGAATATACCCTTCACTCTTAGTGTAGAGTATAATGATAATATGTGTATAAATAATATGGCTTCTTAATTAATATACCATTCAAACACTATTAATTACATTGTGTCTGTCACAGCCAACTATACCTTAAAGATTGAAGAATTTAATAGAATTTCTGAATTTTATTTGATATGTTTTGAATTTAAAATTGAATTATTTGGATTTCAAATGGAATGATTGTTCAACTCAAACTGATACTTAACAATTGAAAAACCATGTTTTATTATATTTTGTGACACCGTGTTAATGGCTTTGTTTTTGGGTAATTTTTAAATCAAAAAACAGATTTTGTATGGTCATTTTTCAACGATCTTACTTGTAAACCTTCAGTTCATGACTTTAGACTTAAAACTTTAATGACTTTATAACTTGGGATATTGAAATGGGATTGTAAAATACGCAGCAAATGGCCTCATTGACGACAGGGTCATCACTGATGAATCGAGGACATTAGAAAATTTGTCATTGATCAATATGTCTACAACAATTTCATAAATGAGATTGCATTAAAGACGTCATACACCATATGTCATATATACATATATCAATGACATTGTGAAAATCTGTCATTGATGAAATGTTATTGATGAAAATTAACATTTAAGTCACATGGCCCTAAGGTATGCAGCATTTACGTTGTGAAATGCAATGTGAAATATATACAACATACGTCTAGGGGCATCATTTACGCGTAAAAATAAATAAATCATAGGCGTTCGATGTCACCCTGCCATATAATTCATAGGCCTAATTTGAGGGACCAATTTTAATAAAACCGGGATAATAAGCAGTAGTAATGTTGATATATGATGGCCGTTAGTAAAGTACGTTATTGTATTGAAGCACCTATCTATTGTCATAATTAATTAAAAATATTTTATCAAACATTAATTTGCCATTTGTGATTTGCAGTTCGATAGGTGCTTTAAAAACAAACAATTAATACCTTTACACCACTATTTTATCTTGCACCAATAAAAAATTAAAGCAAAAAAACTAAGAAATTGGAAAAATTTTAAATCTTGTCATGCCAAAAGGGCGAATCCTTTCGTTTTTTCGCCATAACTCTTTAATGGTACAAGATAAAATAGTGGTGTAAAGGTATTAATTGTTTGCTTTTAAAGTACCTATCGAACTGCATTATTATTTAGAAATATTTTGCAAATATAATATAAATGGCAAATTAATGTTTGGCAAAATATTTTTAATTAATGATGCAGAACGATAGGTGCTTTGAATACAAACAATAAATGCATTTATACCATTATTTTATCTTATTCCAATAAAAAGTTATGGCGAAAAAACGAAAAGAGTCGCCCTTTTGGCATGACAAGATTTTCAATTTTTCAAATTCGCCCTTTTGGCTAGAAATATCCAACAAAATGACATTCAATTTTGGCACAGCATACTTGAGAATGTACTACATTCAAAATGTAAAAAAACGCAAATGTCAAAAATTGCACATTCGCCCCTTTGGCATGATAGTGACGATATGTTTTTCGATCAAATCCATCCTATCTAGAACCATTCGGCGATTATCGGCGTTATAAGTATTTTCGATAAACAATTTATATTTTTACGAAAAAAAAATGTCAAATAGTTCTTTTTGAATTGCATTAATTTTAATATTTACAACGTATGGTTTTTGGCCTTGTCGTGATGAGCTCAGCTGTGCCGGAAACCAACTGCCCGGCGTAGTAGACTCCGAATGGATTGTTGTCGAATGTTATTGTACAAGTGGTCGACATGTTATTGCTGAAGTTGTTTTTGAACTCGTATTACACAGAAATAATTATGTGTAACTGGCAGAAACTTTAATTGGAACTTCAGCCCAATACGATCAGCTTCCAAACCAGCTGCGGCGTCTGTACGTGGTTCAAGGTTGACTTTTGAATGGATAATCTGGTCTGTAAAAGAGACCCTTTCTGTTGTTCGCTAATGATGCACGAGAGTATATTATATACTAGAAAATGTATCGGCTATTTATAACAACACCCATCTTTTACATATAACTTTAGTGGACACTCTCACACACGCGATACTTTTGCGTGAAGCAGCGACTGCGACTGTCTGCCAACGACCACAAAATGATACTGAATTTTATTGAATAATTTATTGAGAGCTTTGTGTTGGGATTCGAATGTGCGATTATGTGGCAGCTTAGATCAAGCATAGACCGGAAAACTGGATTTATATGATTTTATGGCATTTATAATACGCAACTTGGTTGCTCGACATACGCAACATAGATAGTTAAAGAATGTAGCGTTTTCGGACTTAGTCTGCATTGGTGAAAGAGCGCAGGGTAATAATTCCGACACTCATATCAACATATATAAGAGATGCTATAAGTTGCATGGAGGGACACTGTTAAATCAATAATTTTGACAATGAAAACCTAACTAAGTAATTATTAGGGGTTCCAAACAGGAAAACTTTAAAATCCCGTACTCGAAAATGTATAATTTTTAAATAATTTCCATTTTAGGGGTTCCAAACAGAAAAACTTATGATACATTTATAAATGTTTGGCATGTAATAAACAATTTTTTTAGCTATCTATCTATCTACCTATCTATCTATCTATCTATCTATCTATCTATCTATCTATCTATCTATCTATCTATCTATCTATCTATCTATCTATCTATCTATCTATCTATCTATCTATATATATATCTATCTATCTATCTATCTATCTATCTATCTATCTATCTATCTATCTATCTATCTATCTATCTATCTATCTATCTATCTATTTAATAATCTATAAAATCAAAAACACAAATGAAAAAAAAAACAAGAGCAGAACTGCAAATACAATCGAAAGATGCAAAAACAAAAGCACAAATACAAATAGAAAAAAAGTCAAAACAAATGCACAAACACAAGATCAATCTCAAAAACAAAATCAATAACAATAACAGAAACAAATCAACAAAAAACGTAAAGAAATGAAAGCATAATAAAAAAATTAGTAAACCAAAAAGCAAATCCAATACGCAAAACATACAAAAGGCTAAAACATAAATAAAAATAAAAGCAAAACAAACAAAGACAAAATATAAACACACAAATAAAAAAAATATCTAAAAAACAAAATCATAAAAAATCCTAACAATAAAATATGAAACAAAAGAAAAAACACGAAAACAAAAAAAAAGAGAATAAAAACATTGGACATAAAATTTAGGAATATCCAATTAAAACCAAGATGAGGCTTATTTTGATTAATTCACAAAATATTTTTGTTACTACATCTCTTTTTCAGGATATAGTTGACAATGAAATGCTATGCTTAAAAAAATTGTTTAAAAAAGAAAAAACCAAAAACCTTTTTTTATTTTTTTATATTTAATTATATATATATTATATTTAATTTTTTATATTTAAAAAAAAATAATAATTCAGAGCAAAATTAGTTATCTCTAGAAAAACTCATCAATCAAACTTAAATAATTTGGTGTCGGAATTTTTCTAAACACACTGAAAAGTTTTCGCTAAATAAGCTTTATTAATATAGTGAATATGACTAAAAAGAACATTCACAATGATCTTTTAAAGTTTGTGAAGTTGAAAGTTGTGAAAATCTAAATTTTGTATTATAATTTTTTATTTCTAACATAAAATTTTAATTTGTATACAATTTATTAAACAAAACTAGGGCTGTGCGATTAATCAATTTTTCCAAAATTTTGATTAATCCAAATCCTGATGTAGATTAATCAATTAATCACAATTTTGATTAATCAGAATTCTGATTAAAAAGAATATAATCACATCTGGACCCCTGGAAATGCCTATATGTCATATTCAAAAAGTAGTAAGGGGTTTACTGTAAGTTTTCTTTAACTTATGAGATATTTAAATTTTTACTAAAATACATAAATAGTAAATTTTCAGCAAAATCATCATAAACATTCTGTTTTCATAGTGCACAGAAAAAAATATTGTACGTATATATAACAATTGATATTAATAGCAAACAAAATTGTATTCCAATTAAAAATATGAATGTATTTACTAATTAGTTAATTGTATTTACACATTTTTTAATTAAAATAATAATAGGAATAAATTTTATATAATTTCAATGCAACTAAATCTTAATAGTATTAACTACTTTTATTTGTTACTTTTGATTTATTCATTTTCTTAAATTGCAATACAGTTTTTCTTCTGGATTTCATTTTGTTTTTTGTTTGTGCGTCTCGTGCGTGGGCGGCGTCGTTCAGTTTCTTATAACATATTTTCTTCTACGTTGCTATTTTAAAACAGGATATTGCATTTTTAGGGTATGTTATGTTATTAAAGCATTAAATGGCTCAATTTATTTTTGCTGTCAAGAATTTGAATAAACAGCTTATGATGCTCATTTTGCTAATATCAAATTTTATGTTTAACTCAATTAATTGGCCCACCTGTAGAAGTTGTGAAAACTGACTTCGGTAAAACATTCGTAAGGTTGAAAGAATTTTACAAAGCATATCAAACAGTATAAATACTTATTTAATATTTATTTTATGTTATATATTGAATTAAATTATTTTTATTGTCATATGTTTCTATTCGACAAATATTTTATTAAATTTAACAAAATATTTAATTGATCCAATTTCTATCGAATGAAATTTTTAATTGATGTTACTAATTTATTAATTAATGATTTAAAAATTCACAATAAAAAAAATATAATATATATAACAACTTTAATATCAATATGACAAAAAAAATTAATTAAAGTTTCTCCAATTAACATATTCTCATTATTACGAATATTGAATTCAATGCTACTAAAAGTTACATCGGCTGAGTTTCAATTAAAAATGAATTGGATTGATTAACATTTTAGTTATATTTACACACTTTTTTTCTGTGTATGTGCGCATGTGAGTATTCCGAGTTCCGAGCATGTCTCTTATTATAGTTGCTAATTGTTAAAAATATCTTATTAAATTATCAAAATAGGCAAATTGCATAAAATAAACGGCATAGAAAGATTTTCTGCACTGAATGTAAAACTTATAAATGCTGATAAACATATAGATTTTGTCGTGTGGATATCGTCACCTGAGAATTTCAAACGCCATTTTCGGGTGAGTGGAGTTAGGAATTGGATATATATGAGTTATATATTCTCTTTTTAATTTCATTATCCATTTTTCGATATATCAAATCTGAGATAATAAGCATCGACTTTGTTCCAAATAGTTTTCTCGAAATCGTCTCACTGGCGTTTGAGCCAAACGATATAACGTGCTACAATCAGTGTAGTTTTCGCATATAAATAAATTGGGCAAAATAAAAAATAAAAGTTAGCATTTCATTTCAAAAATTTGTTTATTGTATAAATTTGTAAGTATTCACAAAACCATTTATATGTAATTATATTTAATTTAACTACTTTTGATATGTAAAAAATGTCAAAAAAGTTTAATTTAAACTTGTTAGAAAAGGAATTTGTTAGAAAAGGATTCCGTTTTTTTTGTTATTGCACTCCGTTATATTTGCACATTTCTTTTTTTAACACATTCCAAATTCTGGTTCTGGCACAATTTTGTTTTCATATAAAAACTAAATAAAAATGGGCATCAAATCGGGCATATCAAAAAATAGTGTAGCTGAATGGCCAAAATGCCCCCAAAATGCAACACTGCCTAGAATACCATGAAACTGTGAATACGCCAAACAAAAACCGGATATGCTTAAATACTATTGTGAATTTTCGCAATGTTCTTGTGAATCAAAAATGTCCATATGTTATTGGTTGTTTTAAATTGAAGTATTTAAATTCGCTGCAAGAGTAATTCATGTTTCATTTATTATAAATGAAGTGAGTGAACTTTACTATTAAATCTTTATGTTGTAATTTCAAATAAACAACTATAGTAACCGAATGGAAATTACTAACATTCAGTATAATTTTTATGTATATGTAACAACTGCAAATTTATTTAACAAAATATTTTCCAAAAAAGAAAACACAATTTAATATAAAAACAATAAAGTACCTATATGTTATAACAAGATGGGTATTTATAAATAAATTCAAAGTTTAAAATAACAAAAAAGTCTTACAAATGTAATCAAATAATAACTATTGCTATATCATTTCTTCATTTTATAACCCTCAGTAAATCCGTAGCTGTCGGCCTCTGTAATTCAAATATTTGATTCAAAAAGTTTTCAAAACTGTAATCTGTATGAAATACTTACTCTCATAATCAGAAGAATAGCATTCAAAAAATTCTCCCAATAATTTTCCTTCTGGCAAGTTCCAAGTAGTAGTTCCACCATATTTGGCAGGCAGAACACTTTTGTCTATATGCGCAGCCAAAGATTTCCAGTCTTTGCCATGGAAAAAGATCTATAATTGTTAAATTTATAATTTGAATTCCTTTAGACTTTGAATTATGTTGTATAGACTTTGGTAAACTTACTCTTTTGCGTAGCTTCTCTCTGATGAATGGCTTGAATATGGCAAAAAGCATATTAAATATGTACGAATTGTTCACAATATGAACAGCTTTAAGTCTTATACAAATACAGTCTTGAATATAGTCCAACAACATGGCGGCAAAAGATGGTGTAAAATGCATAATATGACCCATAGGCAATCCTTCCATGTCAATGATTACAACTGAGCCGCAAATCTGCGAGAGCGGCTCTGCCATTGATCCCAAAACGGTGAGCTGTATGCCCCTAAAGAAATCCATCAATGGCACGTTTGATGGCTTCCATTTTTCTAAAAAAAAATACAATTAGTTTTTATTGTCATTTTATTATAAAAATATTTGATAAATCATTTGATACTCACTGCCTGCCTCTAAGATTAGAATGCGACGTCCATGTTGATCTCTCTGTGGCAGCAAAGCTAATATATCTGCTTCGAAAACATTTTTCAATTTTGACGGTATGATATTCTTACACGGTTCACCGTATTTGTACTTCATGTGATAAAAATTTTTTAACTGATGAAACAGAAATAATTAATATACATATTTTTCTAGTTTAAAAGAAATTACTCAACTCTTTTCAAAGCACCATCTGGATAATAATGACATGGTCGCAAAAACATTTTCATATATTCATCATCGAGTGGCAGATTCAAGTATTTCTCTTCTGCAATGATAAAATATTTTTTGTTTTTTAATACCAAAAATATATTCAAATATTTTATTTTGCATTAAATACCTTGTATTAGCATACGTAGTTCTTGTATAGCCTTTGTTACGATTTCTGGAGTCTCTCGTAATTCTTCTTGTGCTTTTTGTAATGCCCACTCGGGTGCAGGCTCTTGTTCCATACGTATGACTGCAGTGCCCAAGTCAATGTATGGCAAGTTATTGTCATCCGTCATTATACAATCTGCTGTCATTTTCTGTTAGTGGAAAATAAAATTAAAATATATCTTTTTAAAATATATACAGAGAAAACAAATGTATTTTGAGTATTAAATTTATCTAGTTTAAATGTTTGGGAAATAAATAGTGCAACACTTTTATTACTTTTATTTAAATAATAGGATCTAATGATGGACAAGATCTCCAGATGCACCTAGAAAAAATACAATATAAATAAAAGTTTTTTACTATTACAAATAGTCTATAGTATAAATTATTATTTCCCAGCAAACATTTTGAGTCTTTTAAGACTCCTAAATGTGTCAAATTTATGAGTGTTACCCTCATATATGAGTACTTAAAAGAGTTCAAAAAGTCTCCCGACTCCTGGGTAGCGGGCCCCATTTTATGAGCCCAAAAACCCTCATATTTCTGACTCTTTTATTACACCTAAAACACTCATATATGAGTACTAAAAAGTGCTCAAAACAGCTCCCAATCCCTGGTGAGGGCACCATTTATGAGCCCAAAAACCCTCATATTTCTGACACTTTTATTACTCATTAAATACTCATATATGAGCACTTAAAAGAGCCCATAAATTGCTTCATTTTTGGAGTTTTTCTTTCTTCAGAAATATAGAATGTGTCTGAAATTAATCCAACATAGTACATGTACATGTTTATCTTAGTCCAGATATCCGTGAGAAAATGCATTCATATCAAAAAAATCCATTTAATATGTCTGTTGAACTTACACTAATATTTTATTATTTTTCATTTGATTTCAAATTCAAAACTAATATAAGTATATCAATTTTATTTAAACAGTAGGCTCCTAAAGACAGCTTAAATAAGATACTTTTATGACTCTCTTTTCTGAATAAATAAAATACTCTTAAATTGGATGATTTTATGAGTTTGATTTGATGGGGCTCCTAAAGCGCTCATGAATGGGACTCTTTTATGAGTCAAAATTTGGAGCGTTCCTAAAACATTCTAAAATATAGAACTTTTATGAGTCTATTTTCTGAGCGATCAGAAACAAATTTATTTTTGATGCTTTTGGGAGTCTAATTTATGAGGGCTCCTAAATATGAATCTTTTATGAGTAATGAGAACTTTTAAGAGTCATTTTTCTGATGGTCTACTTTATGACTCCAATTTCAGAGCGCTCCTAAATTGCTTAATGAGTTTTATCGGAAAATACCATTAAATACTAGAAAATACCATGATATTTCCATTGAGTTTTTATGAAAATATTTTTTTTTGTATGCTATTAAATCAATAATTGTCCTATTGACCAATTTTAATGGGATTTGACGACATTTTTTTCTGGGTGTGGTTATCGAGAACATAGTTGAAACTAATGATCAAATTACGTACCTTTTTTCCCATCTGGTCTACTTTAAATTAAACCAGTAAGGGAGGTTAGGTCACTTGGGAAATTTTAAAGTACCGAAATTGTGACAGACAGGCAAACAAATGCATCCCTACCAAAGGGCATCTGAAATGATCCTGATCGCGACCCTAGGGTAATCCTAATTTCAACTCCACGTAAGGCAATCCGATTCATCCTTTACAAAGAATCCGGATTCTAAGTGGACCCTGATCTAAAACTTATAAAAAAACCTGATTGTAAAACGTATTATAGTATGATAAAGATGTTATTAAAAACCTTTTCAAATTAACTTATTCTAATAAAAAACAATATTTTAATAAATAAATGTTAAACACATGTAAAAGAAATCCAAATTCAGTTGTAAAATATGAAATTTATCATTTAAACTCAAAACGTTGACCATTTGTCATTGCAAAAGTTATTGAGATGTTTCTGTTCACAATGTACATCGAATGATATAAGGTTAGGTTAGCGTCACGTTTTGAATCAGGCTCTGATGAGAACCCCTGATCATTATCATATTTGAAATCAAGCAGCCTGATCATCGCATCCTGAACTAAATTTACAATCGGGATTAAATAAGTATTAGACTCAAATGCAAAAGAAATTCAATTTCTCAGCATTTTTAAAAAATTTGAAATATCCCATTTAAACTCAAAACGTTAAATATTACACCCAGAAAACAATTCCTTCAAATCCCATTAATATTGGTCAATTGGACAATTATTGAATTAATAGTATACATAAATTAAATCTTCTCATATAAACTCAATGGCAATGTCATGGTATTTTCTAGTATTTAATGGTGTTTTCCGATTAAAATAATAATTTATCCTATTGACTATTTTTAATAGTAAAAAACTATTATTTACATAGTATTTATTTCTGGGTGTAGACAATGCAAAAGTTATTGAGACAATTTGGTTCACAAAACTATTTTTTGTTTAAAAGGGCTCCAATTTGGTAAAATCACTTTTAGACAAATTTAAATATACATAATGATATTAGATTAGGATAAGGGTAAGATCAGGAAGCCTGATCAGGATAGCAATTTGGAATAGCGTCAAGTTGTGAATCCCTGATCAGTACCTTATTTTAAATCAGGCAAACTGATCAGACAATGATGGCACCCTTAACTAAATTTACACTCGGGTAAGTCTTGGCAATTAAAAAAAAAAAAATAAAGTTTAATGTTTTTGAGTCTAGTATTAATTATTCAGTACTAAATTTTTCTATTCAAAGAAATGGCTGAAAAATGTTACGTAAAATAAAAAAAACACCAGTATGTATACAAATTCATCACCGAATTATATAGAATTGATGTATGAGATATCCATCGTGTTGTGTAGTGTAATTTTATGCATCATAATAATATTTAAATCAATAACCTTTAATGGCAATTGTTTCTTCGCAAGTGAATTGTAGAAATTAATAAAAAGTAAAGCATGTAAATGCTGGCGATCATCTTACGCTTGTTAAAAACGTTTTTCAAACTTAATATAAAATTTAAAATTACGTTTTAAAATACAAATTGTTACATTCAAAAATTCAAAAGCAATTACTTAATTTTTTTTTAATAACTAAATCTATCTATATATATAAAAATGAAATGTCCTGTGTGTGCCAGAGCATCACGAGAGAACGAACAGACGGATATGCCTAATTCCTTTTGTATTTTGTCCGTGTAAAGGCAAGAGTGGTTTAGGAAAAAAGAAAAGTCGGAAAAACCCAAAGGAAAAGCCGGAAAATCTAAAATATCTAAATTTGACCCTAGGACTATGAAATTTGGGCAGGATGTTCATCTCTTGACGTATGTGTGCACTACAAAGGGATTTTTTGAAATTCGCCTCCTAAGGTACACAAATGGGCGTGGCAAAATTGTACTTTTAATTCAAAATATCGGTGTAATTAAGATAAGCACAATCATGAAATTTGGCTCAGTGAGGTATATTGAAGTTCTTAACCTTTTTTACAAATGTGGGCGGAATTGGACAAAAGGGTGTATCCCTTTCCATATTACTAAAACTATAAAAATGTTGTAACTTCTGACTTACTAAGATTAGAGTTATATAAATCGAAACTAAGGTTTATATTACAAACTCCAATCGTCACGTATAATGTGAGCGGGATTGGATTAAAGGGCGTGGCACCTCCCATATAACCAAAACTTTAAAATTACTATAACTCCTAACATGTTAAGAGTTGAAAACAAATGTTCATATTTAAAACTCCAATTGTCACGTAGAATATGGGCGGGATTGCACAACGGGGCGTGACATCTCTCATATAACCAAAACTTTAAAATTTCTATAACTCTTTACTTACTAAGCGCAGAGTTATAAAAATCGAAACAAAAGATTATATTAAACATTGTAATAGTCGCTTAGAATGTGGACGGAATGGGACAATGGGGCGTGGCACTTCCCATATAACTAAAAATGGTAACTTCTGACTTACTAAGAGCAGAGTTGTACAAATCGAAACGAAATATCATTTTAAAATGTTTAATAGTAAAATAGAATGTGGGCGGGAAAAATAGTGACGAGGCTTGCACTAAAAAGGGAAAAAGAGGCGTAAATGTATCCAAACTTTATAAACGATATATTTTTGCAATTACAAAAACTTAGCATGGGCGCAGCTGTGCACGGGTCCAGCTAGTATATTATAAAACTGAAACTACTAACTATTTATACAATTCTTCATACAATACTTTTATCATTTAGTTAATGACTAAGCAAAAAAAAAATAAAGAGATGAATGTAATAAACATTTAGCAAAATGGTTTTTTAATTTAATGTTGAATATCATTTTCTAGAAATGAATACCAGTCACTTAAAAAACTGGTATTAATTATTTCCTGGGATAATTTTTATGGTATATTTTGTATGTTTACATTTTACAACGATAATTTTATGATTCAATTCATTTGCGTAAATATATATTATCTGGCTATATAAGGGACCTTAAACAAAAGCAGAGAGTCACAAACAAAAAGTCATATATTTTTTTTAATTGAATATGGATCTGGGTTATTTCCACCTATAAGTTCAATGCTTCAAAGCGTCAGTTTAGTAAACATACACCTTCATTAGCACAATCAATAATCAACAAAAAAAATTTTGGTTTTTAACGCGACGATTTTGAGGTATAAAGAAGCGTTGTAGAAGTCAAGGCCAAGGTTACGATGTCATAATTTGAAAGCACAGTTTGGCGGAAGCAGTAAAATGAAAAAATAATGGAAGTAATTAAGATTTTTTGCATCTCAATTATATCACATACAATTATTTTACTTATTACAAAGCATAAGTATTACAAATCACAAACTTTCGAAAATGAATGTAAAACGAGTAATAAAATCATAGTCATTAAAAGTTAATATTAAAAAAAATGTTGTTACAACAGAGTCAGAGATTATGAAGCATATAATGCAATTTATAAAATTTTGATATAACTTTTTTGAAATTTATAATAAAACTGTAATGTCGTAAGTAAAATGTAATTGAAAATTATGGCCTACGGCTTTTTATTGAAGCACGTTTACCTCTGGTTTATTAAAGCCAACATAATAATAATAATTCCATCATTGTTGTAGACATTACATTATATATCAAAGATTACTTTTCTATTTTTTGATTAATATTATAACAATCATTGGAAATATTTGCTCATCTGTTGTTCACAATTTGACCAAGACTTTAAAAGTTATTTAAACCAATTGTCAAATTTTTAAATATAATTAGTGAATCTTATTTTTACAACAAATATATATTTTTTTCACACTTTGATACCACATAATAAGAAGCCTATTACACTTCAAATAAAATAGGATTTATCTTTTATATTGTCATCAGATAATCGATTATAAAGATCTTTTTAAGTAATAAAAAATTCTTTATATAGATTTCCATATGAGTATTGCCTAATATTACCCAAAGATATTAACTGACAGTACATAAATGCGTACACAATTTACTATTACACTATTACCATTAAGTAATATTGTATTACATTGTAATATCTTGAACTGTAGCTCGTGTATAACTTACTGCAATGGTATAACGAAATGTTGTAAAATATTCAGATAAGGAGGACGTATAAATTTGTCTGCTACAATATCCAAAAGGTGATTATAACACACTCTACACTCTATGAAACGTGGACGGTAACTGATTTTCTGCACTGACTATCCAACTAAAGATAAACTCAATTGCCTAAACCTGTCTCAAAGCTGTTTAAGTACAGGTTTTGCAGAGAAGAGTTTAAAAAGCGCTTTCGCAGAAATGTAAGAGAGAAAAAGAGTAACAAAATAAATATTAAGCTCTTTGCAGTATATTTAATAAACAAAATAACAAAAAAAAAATGCACCAAACTTTGTACATTATTAATTCCACTCTATCTTTAAGATATCGCATTTGCTATCAATTGATTCAAAAAAAATATTTTGTTTTGATAGAACAAAGGTAATAAATATAATGGTGTGTTTATTTTAAATGTTTTTGTTTTTGGTTTAATTGATTTCTTGACAACATGTCAATGACTTGATAAACCAAATCAATAACGTATAAAAGTTGCATTGGAAAAAGTAATTTATTTTTAAATCTTAATAAAGACAACTTTTCGGAAAAGTAACCATGTTTCAAATGTTTCTATAAAAATGTCCATACAAAAATAAATAATTATTTTAAAGTTTTAAAAGATTTTTGTAAATACACCAGAGCTATACAGGAAAAAAATAATGTCAAAACCTTAAAATGTCGATATATTTAAAGCCATAGAAGGCCGAAACAATATTTGACCGAATCACAAAATGTCAAAAATATTTTAAAGCTAGAAAATGTCGAAAAAATTTTGAAACTATAAATACAAAAACATTTGTTTTTATAGGATCAAAAAATGTCGAAATACAAATTTCAAATCGTATATGAGCCATTCCACATTAAATTTTCCAGGATTTGCAACTCACCCTCTTTGATTTCAATTTTGGCAGCTCATAAAGGGAATCGAGATTTGCATTGACCATTTTTTTTTATATTGTTCCCGACCACTATTTCCAGAGATACCACTTTTTCCAGAGATACAGTCCAAAGTTAAAAAAAATAATGTTTGTACGGTGGTTCATATTTAAATATCTCTTGATTATAGAAACTTTGTTAAGGTTTCGTTTAAAACTAATTAAACAATCTTTTAGAAATGGTCATTAAATTTTTTTTTGTTTTTAAATCAAAATTTTTGTTGATTTATTATAAGTGTTCAAGCTATATTTCAAGATGGTATTTTGAAGGTGGCATATTTAAAAATCTCCACATGAATCCTAGAGTAGCTAAAAAACAGAATTCGTAGTGGAGATTCTGATTTTCTATACAACGGGACTCAGTATTATGAAGTCTATGTTGTTTATTTAATATCTTTCTTTTTTTTAATCTTTATCTTCGTATTTTATTATATTTACTTAAAAATATATATATTATTGTTACGCTACAGTTTTTCGACATTTTATATCATTTTTTCTTTAAAAATGATTTCACCATATTAAATTTCGACATTTATAGTTTTCGACATTCTGTTTTTCAACATTTTAATTTTCAACATTTTTTTTTACATTTTTGTTTTCGATGTTCTTGTTTTCGATATTTTTATTTTCTACATTTTAGTCATCGGTATTTTTAGTTTCGATATTTTAAATTTCGACTTATCGTACCAGACCCGAGCTATACAGTAATTACCCGCTAAACTGAAACATTTTGTGTTATGTGCTCGTCATTGCTCGTATTTTTCTCAACTATATTGTTCTCCTTATATATCATAGAAATTATTCATATACATAAACATTTTGCCATATATCTGTCTGAGCAGGCAACCTGATTTCAAATCAGGCAATGATCAGGGGGTTTTCATTAGTGCCTGATTCGAAACGTGACGCTATTTAAATTCTTCTTAAATTGCTTTTACCAAATTTGAGACCAATTAACAAAAAATAGTTTTGTTAACAAAGTTATCTCAATAGCTTTTGCAATGACAAAATGTAACCGTTTTGAGTAGGGTTGGTTGCGTCTGCCGAGTTGATGCTGTTGGCGTAGGTAACGTCGCTGCGATTTTTCTGTGTACAGATTCAGAATGATGCGCTTGCTAATTTTCAAAATTACTACTCAAGATCTTGAGTTTGATGTGGATACATATAGTGAGTGGATACATAGTGGCGCCTCTTAGGAAGAATTCATGTTTCGGGCCTACCGCTTATGCTGCAATCTTGCCCATAGTGGCGGTCATGTGATGCCGCTCTTCTTTGGCACCGCGCATGTGCATGACACTGCCGAGCGGCTCAGTCTTAGCATGGAGCTGAAGACGGCGCGATATAGTGGAAGTGTGCGAATGTTTTATTAAGACTCTTTTTTAAGTTCCTCTTGTAGGTATACAACTATCTATAACACTCCTCGGCTTTTATTCGGCATTTTCGCAAGCGCCGTTCACTTTGAGGCACCTTTTCTCGTGCACGACTTCTGCAATAACATGGGTTGTCCCGATATACAAGAACCGTGGTAGCAACATTCCGTATCGCTCATAAGCATGAGGTGATATGTGCGGGGCCTCATCGGTTTGGTGTTGCCGCAGATTTTGGACATTAGTTCAAGCTCATGCCCGAATTGTGCAATTAATGCACTGCAAGTCATTTTGAGTTTAAGAATGGAACGGTTGGTGCTCTTCAGATTTCGTCAGTTTCAAGAATTAATTAATTTAATTTGTTATCGCCGCATTGAAAAAATTATTACCATTACTGTTTTTGATCCTATAAATTATGATACTCCGTATAATTATATTTTTGCTATGTATAGTCTTACTACATTAAGGTTTTTAAATGTTTAAAATGTTAATACCAATAAAAATCAGAAAATTGTGATAAATTTATATGCCTTTATATGATTTTATGAAAAAAGCTAGGTTTACTTGAGTACAGATTTGCGTAAACTATGAGTTAAACTTGCATCGTACTTTTTGCGATAACCGCCAGGAGAACATGCGACATACTTTGCGTTGGTGACAAAGTTAAGCTCAAGTGTATACTTTTGATTAACTCATGTTTAACTTTTTGCGTTAATCTTAACTTTTTGAGATAATTCTGCAAGTACTCTGCGGATTTTCTCAATGTGTGTTGGGAATGATATATTTTTTAAATATACAATAAAACAAAACATTTTTATTGTTTATTAAAAAAAATTGTTTTTCTTTTAAATCAAATGAAAAATTAAAAACAAAACATTAATAAAATATTATTTTTTTAATAGTTTTAATACTTTGTGTTTATTCCAATGACTTATTTATATAAAAATAAAGATTTTAAGAATTATAAAAAGAAATCTAGGTATCACTGGATTAGTTCCGAATTATTATAATTTTTATTATAAAGTTTATACATACAGATTTATGAAAAATAATAGCAGCGGTTTCAACAAATAAACAAACATTTATCATCAAGTTCTATTAAAAAATTATGAAAATATAAAAGAATTTAGTAGTTTTAATTTTATCTGCACGTTATTTTTATTGGCAATCTCGGAATTTAACTTCGGATTTTACGGCTCTGATTTTCTTCGGAATCCCGAAGTTGCAGGATCCCAGTATAGGAAGCCATAATGACGATATGTGTGCTGTACCTCGTCTTTGGGAATTGAAGTATCAATTGGTTTGAACTAAAGCTATTGGTGTTTCAAATATTCTCCAGCTCTTGTTTGTGGTTTATTAAAGTTTGTTCCATTTCCAATTCTAAAACTTGAAACATTTTGATTAAACAAAGTGTTTTAATTTCATTCTATAAAGGCCAGAGGTTTATATTCAAAATCCATTTCTAAACTCGCTACTCATCGAGCCCTACTTTAAATTGCAAGATGCAAATACTATTATTACACTACGTAACTATTTCTAATCTCTTAATATTAAGTTATTTCTTATCACCTAAAACTCAAAGAACATTATTATTATTTCAAGACATATGGCAATGCAGACTTTGTCCTATGAGTCTCTAAGTATATATAGTAGTATTTGTAAATTTTAAAGTACAATATATAGAAATAAAAAAAATCCAAACAATAACAAAAGAAAGCGTCCGTACGATCATGCTATACGTATGTGGGGACTGTATAAAATAGTGATAAGAGTGTAATATATTTTTTTTTTATGTATTGAATATCGATTGCTAAACAGAAAATTACGGTCGACACTATACGATTTATTAACAATAATCAATTATTTTGTATTCTCTAAGTAAAACTGACCAAGTTCATTTTTTTTATATTCATTTGAAACATTTTTAAATACAAAAAATTAAAGCGCATCTTTAACAATCTTTTCTCATGATGATATAGATCGTCCTTCCGAATTTCACTTAAAACATAATTAATATTTAAGCCTTTCTTGTATTTGTAACATTAACATAAGATGCTGATTTTAATAAAAATGTCAAAATAATTGTTTGAACTAATTTCGAAACATATTCGAAATAACTAAATCGCCAGTCGAACGACAAAGTTATAACATATTTCCAGTTTGATACTTCCGTTTCGATAGTGTTGGTCTTGCCACAGGATTTGAAACCGTAATCGATATCGATACACCGAGAAAAAAAATGAGCTTTAAATTTTATAGTTCACGCTATAAATTTAAAAATTGGCGAATTTAAAATGCAAATTGAAATCTATAACATTGAAACTCAATGTATTTCAATTAACACAATTTATGTTAATGCCATACACTCCGATGAAACTGTTCCATTACCCAAGTAACCACTTTGTGGCAACTTAAGTGTTAGTCACACAGTTGCCATTAATGTGTTTGTTCTAAATCATGTGAAATATACTTATTTGCCACCTAATTGCCAGTCAAAAAGCCCCGAGGCGTAATTGCCACAAAATGTTGATCCTTTAAAGTTTCGGTTCACCTATTTGGAGCTTGAACTGTAATTTTAACTTTAACTGTAATTTATGTGTAGATTAAAAATAAAAATAATAAAGATCCTACGCAGTGCCATTAACGTGAACGTTTGTCCTGTAATAAAAAATAATATATATGCATGGCATAATAATAGAAGTCTTTACGAACAGAGTTTTCGACAAACTACAACTCTAATTTAACAAACGGTCAAGTTTTCGGGTTAAAGCTTATATTCTACCGCCTCTAATTTATTAAACTTGTGATTTTCTTTATTTTTTAAATTATGTTTTTGCGGATGTATATTTTTGCAACACAACTTTTCATAAACATATGTAGTGGATGTTATAAATATGTCGTGTATAATAATATACATTTATTAAATTTTAAAGTTAATTAGCTACATTATATATAAATATGTTCCTATTAGGTTATTCATCCTATACTTGCCACATAAATGGAACATAATACATTTTTAAATTTTCCACTATTTTACCACTTCATAACAACAAAGTTAGCTCCGCCCTTTATCGTATATGTTCCATTATCGGAATGTATGACATATATATCTTATATATTATTGCATTGTCCCACCCCTTTAGCCACCCCTTTGGAACTAAATTTATGTTCCATTATCAGAAAGTATGACTTATACATCACAGCATTGCGACATATTATTGCGTATGTTCCATACATGTTATTAGTCACCTCTTTAGGACTACATATTATTAGTTTCCAACACTGGTGTCAGAGGTAACTTAAAAGGTACACATATGCCACTATAGTTTGTGGCAATTGTCGAGCCGTGGTTGCTTGGATAAGTACCATTTATTATTGATTTTATAGTTTTTGTATTAATCGTACCATTGATTATTGATTTTATAGTTTATGTATTAATCATTTTTTCATATTCATTGAAAAGTTTTGAATGCATTTCATAGTAGGTATTTGAAAAAAAAATACAAAAAACTTAAAAATTGAAAATGAAATTCGAACTCAAACCATAACATGATACCGAAATCGTTTCGTAATAAAACCCAAAAACGTAATCAAAAGGTGTGAGAAACCGTTATTCGTTTCGATTTTAACCTCGATTCTTAAATATGGTCCACGATACTGTAAAAGCGCTCAACTACATGTGAACATAACGCCTAATTTTGTCTTATAATCCAGTTTTAATTGATATGTTGATCAGATAAATTAGGTAAATGTCATTATAAACTATGATATACTTAATTTTGAATAAAATAAGTGCCGAATTTAGAGTCAACACAGTTTATTTTCTTCTGTAAAATTCATTTTGTAAACGGTGTTCGAAATTGTAGATTACGTTAGGGAGAGCCATTTTTATATTCTTTATCTTTGGATACATTTTTTGTATTATTTAAATAAATTTAGCTGATCATTTTATATAGTAGTTAATTCTTATCTGGAATAAATTAAAGTTATTTTTACTGCACCGTTCTTATACTAATACTTATAGCAAAAATGTAATCGATCTAATTTATTTTTGTGATAAGATAATTTAAAAATTTGATTATTTAAAATTTTGATGCGAAAACTCAATCTAATGACTACATACATATACTATTATATTTCAATTTAAACATAAACATTTTTAAAAATTTGCAAATGTAATATAAAACTTATTTTTATAAAACTTATTTTAAACCTTAGACTATTGAGAGTAAGATAGAGTTCTAATATACAAAAAAATTAGTACTTATTTGAAAAAAAATGTGTTTTATTATCTTAGCGGCTTCTATTATAGTTCGAAAAACATTTTATTATATCGTTCCGGTTAAATAAATAACTTAAATTTGATTGCTCATATTTTATAGGTTCCAAAAGTTCAGTTTGAGTTAGTTCTAAACATACATAGGTTTTTGTTTAATTTTATATATATTACATGCAAACTGACCGCTTATCACTTATTAATCGATTTCCGAAAATAATTCCATTCGGAATACATGTTTGTGATAATAGAGATTGTCCGATGTATATGTAATTAGTTTAAGATTACCACCATCAAAGTTGCGGTACTTCAAAACTGGTATCACAAATATTTTTAAGTTGTTTACCTTTTTTTGCCGAAATTCAGTAGGGGTATTTATTTCAGTTTGTAAAAGAAGTTATAGTATTTGTATACGATTCAGATAACATTTCATATTCTGAAACATAATGAGTAGTAAATGTGACACTTGGTTGTATGGGTGTCGCGAATAACACAGCGCAGCGCCTGTGCCGTTGGCCTAACGAGCGAATCAAATTTTAAATTTAATTTCAGTTGAGTTGTGAGTTGCTCATGAGAAAGGCGTTTAAATTGTTAACATTAGAGCAAGAAAAACATTATTTTAGTGTCTTGAAAATAAACGCAATCAGAATAAAATTGGTAAGTGGAAAATATTTTTTTTTTGTTAAGTATAATCTTTGTGCACACGCAAAACAAATATTTATAGTTTTGATTATAGTACCTAATTGATTTCAATTAAATCAATTACTTAATCATATGGAGTTAAAATGTTATTAGTTTTGTCATTTTGTTTTCACTAGCATCATGGAGAACAACTCAAATCCAGCCTTTAATATCCGCGTCGGATACCTTGCGGCCGACACAGTAGAAATTGCCAAAAATGAACTGCGCGAGACGCCGGAAGTTAAGGAGGCCGCCATTGTCGAACTGAGGGCTTTGCTCAACGGATGTCCCGACATCAAGTATAAGGACGATGATGAATTTTTGGTTATTTTCCTGCGCGCCTGCCATTTCTATCCAGAAAGTGCATTTGAAAAGGCAAGTTATACAACATACAAATTAACGTTAGAATTCGACGTTATTTTTAGCCTCTGATTTGAACCCTTGACATATTTATTATGGAGATAAGACCGCCTAGTTTCAAGCACGTATTAGCATTTAATTTAGTTGTGATTGTGATTTATTTGTATTACTTTTCGGGGGCATAAGTTGAGAAACATTAAAAGCATAAAATACCAGAAACCCTGTAGTCAATGCCACAATGTTGCAAAATTCGACAATGGTTCAGGGTGACGATCAGCGTATGACCTATGTGTAACTTTATTTAGTTCAGATTGTAAAATGCTCAACCATTCTACAAATTTTCAGACTAATTAAGAGTTTTTTTTTTTGTTTGTATAATTTTTTTCTTTTGTAGACGGTGCTAAATTTTTGCACAATTTTTATTATGGTCAACAGTTGACCTATGCACAATGCTACCTATGTTCCAACAATTTAGATTATAAGTGTTATTATCTTTTGAACATTGTTCACTTTTTGATATTAAGTTGTGTTTATTAAGTGTTATAAACTTATTAATTAAAACTCATGATAACAAAATATTTTTATAATCTTTTTATAGATGAAATCGACTGCCAGTTTCCGCAAGGAATATGGAAGTCTTGTGCATGGTCTCTTGTGTGAACAGGTCAAGGAGAAGTTCGTACAGGGCGGAATTGTAAATGTCCTTAAGAATTGTGATCAGTTGGGACGTCGTGTATTGATTGTTAACTGTGGTGAAATCTGGAATCCCAGTCAGATACCATCGGACGATGTGTTCCGTATGCTCTACATGGTGCACATTGCTGCCCAACTGGAACCGGAAACACAAGTGCGTGGTGTTGTCTGCATCATGGACTTCGATGGTCTCTCCATGAAGCAGGTGAAAGCGCTCACTCCCAATTTCTCGAAACGTTTGCTGACCTTCCTGCAGGATGCTATGCCACTTCGCATGAAGGAGGTGCATTTCGTTAAGCAACCTTTCATCTTCAAGATGGTGTGGGCGCTCTTCAAGCCTTTTATTCGCGAGAAGCTGAATAAGAGAGTAAGTTTTTCTTTCAAGGACTCGTTTAAAAATCTATACAAAACCTTTTTTAATTGGTTGTTAATTTTTTTTTAGATGCATTTCCATGGCAGCGACATGAAATCTCTGCACAAATTCCTAGCACCTGAAATTTTACCCGAAAACTACAAGGGTGTGCAGCCCAAGATTGACTATGGCGGCGAGCAATGGTTCCCCGCACTTGAGAAGCATGAAGATTTTGTTAAGGAATGGTCAGAGTTTGGACCCTCGAAATGGTAGAAACATAAAACAAATATTAATTATGATCATTAATGATAAAACAAAATTATTTTTAAATTAGTAGCTATCACATTGTAAAGATAAGAATTCCAATTCACTCAAGACTAAATATAATTAAATTGTTAAATTTGTGTTGTTTTATTATTGCAAGATTTTGAAATCACATAAGCGATTGTTCATTTTTTTTAGGTATAAATGCTGATTAAACTGGTATTCGATTCTCGCAATTTTATTTAATCACAAAAAAGTATTTCTTTCTTAACACTCCTTACCACTTCTAACTCTGACTATGTGCATTTAAAATTTGTTTGCATTTAAGATACGGTAAAATCTGACTTAAATGGGTTCGCATAACTTTCTATAAATATATATAAAAGTTAAACTTTATTACAGGTAAAACAATTTAAAATTGGAAATTTAAATTGCTATACCACATGATCATTCCTAAAAAATTAAATATTACTTCCTCTTTCTGTATTTCGAAACGTAGGGTTGTTAGACGAAAGTGACGTAATTTTAAACAAATTTCAATGTTTTAAAGGTGAAGTAACAATTAAATCAAATTCGTGTGACAAAGTTTTGACGTCAAATTTTCGTTTCGACTTTCGTCTAGAAATATAGAAAGTTCGTCAGGGTAATATTTGGGCAAAACCATAAATGGTTTTCGAATCTTTTGTTTTCGTTTTTGCGAGTTTTTAAGAAAATCTAAGCGGATATTAAAGAATATACTAGCTACTTAGCAACACGAAGTTTCTCTTTCAGAATTACGCCATTTCATTGTGAATTGTCTGAAAATTTTTAGTTTTTCGACTTCGGAAGGTTTCATTGTGAATTTAATTGTGAATTTTGCGAGAGAAACAAGAAACGACCAAGATTCAGAGTTGCCGTGGGTTAATTAAAAAGAAAAATAGATGATTTTCAATAAATTATTTCTTGGTAGTATTCCGTTAGAGGTTCCTATTTACGAATGATTGTTAAGGGTGTGATTTTCTGATGATAATTAAGTGTATGCGAGTTTTTCTAAATTTGAGAACTAAACTCAATTATTATGTTTTCATTCGATAATCGGAATTCTGTAAATTCAATAGATCTGTTTGTTTGCTATCATGTTATATATTAGCAATTGAATAGTTAACAATGTATTACCCACAAAATTAAGACAAACTCGCACAAGCCATAGTTCGAAAAAATTTATATTTATATATTTTTTCGTTATACGTTTTTAGATATCTCGAATCAATTCTGAGATATTCATCGTCGACTTTTCTCCAAAACCAATTTCTAATATAAAGCATATTATTTAAATTTTTGTTTTGGCGCACGTAAAGGTGTCCATAAATTAGGTTGAAATTGGGATCTACACTGAAAAAGGCTACACATTGGTACGCGCTATCCACTTCAAAAAAATTGACGTAGCTGTATTTGTTTGTTTTCGTTTGTCGAACGCAGTGAGAGAACATTGTAAAGTCTTCAAAATAGATTTTTCATCATCAGCTTCCAGGTTGTCCAAGGCAGGATATTATTGGATATGGTGCACAACAAAATTCTAATAATGTTGATCTTTTCTAAAAAGAATTTAAAATTTATAATTTTGTATAAAGTGTATGCTGCAATTAATAGCAAATATAATAAAATCATTATTGTGTTACTATTGAAAATAATGAATGCAAATCCGCTTTATCGTTTTTCTCGAAACCTACTTAAGGTCGAATGCGACAAAAACTTTAACTTGCAAAATAATACCTTGACTTTTTTGAAAAATACAACTTGGCAACCCTAAATTCGGTAGAGAAAATCGAGGAAAATAATTGGAAAACTTGACAGTGGCGTATAGGTCACAGTGGCGAAGTGAATTTATTGGACGGCAAAGCTTTCAGAATAAACGCGAATTGATCAGTTAAAAATATGCATTAACTTTTTAAAATTATATGGAAAAATTAATCAAAAGTGAATGAAAAACTGTTCGGGCGTGTTGAAAAATGTGATGAGAATGTGGATGCTTTAGCTGGGCGCACGATGAGTTAATATAGAAAAAGTTTTATTTTTGGACAACTTTGGTCACTGCGTAGCGCTGATTGGCCTTTGTTAGCTGTAGTTGCTGCTGTTGTTGTTGCGTGCGTTTTGTGCCAGAATAAGTCGAATACAAGAAGAGAGTGCAAATAACTTAAGATTATAGTTGGGCTAAAAGTGTATTATTTTGTCTTAAACCGATAAAATTTCGCGATGGAAAGCGAACGTTTGCGCATAACGTTGGATAATCCAGAGAAAACGTATTTTGCTGGTCAAAATATCAAAGGCGAGATATGGATGAATCTGGCAAGACGCGTTAAAATACGTGGTAAGTACAATCATTAAACAAAACAGTTCACCACAACTAATTCCGTCAACTGTTTTCTTTGAATCATTGCTACTGCTGAATCATACATCCGTCAATTAATGATATTATGCGTTAATTTTGTTTGGTATATGTTATTTATTGCATTTTTGCTGCATTTGCCATCTTTGCTACTTCGCAGTTTTGCAAACAAAGAAATCATCGAACATCTTCCGCCAGTTTACTCTTTGGCTCCAGCTGCAATCGTTCATTTGTTTTTTTTTCCATATTAATATTTCCTCCAGTTTGTTGTTGTTTAGTTGCGCCTTTGCACTTTCATTCATTGCAATTTCTGTCATATTCGGTCGGTATAACAGTTGGGTTGGGCATAGCTGTCAGTTTCGTCTTTGTTTTGATTTCATTGTGATTTTTTTTCATTTATTCACAATAGCTATTCAGTTTCACCCTACAACCCATAATTACGAACTTCTAGAAAAAATAAGCTTGGATTGTTGAATTCAATTTATAAACTTGAACCAATTCATTTCGTCACTGTCATGCCAAAGGGGTGAATGTGCATTTTTAAAAATGTTGGGAAATCAAAATTTAAAGTTTGAAGTGCTTTAAAAATAAGCAAAATTTATATATTTTTTTAATTTTCTCTGTTATTTTGGTTTATTCGTCAATTATTATAACGTAAAATATCTTTAGATTTGGACAACCTACTTAATTATAAATACGGATATATCCTGATCAAAACGCAAAGATTTTTGTTTTTTTATACTATTACTTTTTATTAGCGCAAGATAAAATAGTAATGTTCAGACATTAATTGTTTGCTTTTAAATCACCTACCGATCTGCATCATTAATTATAAATATTTTGCCGAACATTAATTTGCCATTTGTTATTTGCATGAAAAAATGTTTGGCAAAATATTTTTAAATAATAATGCCAATCGATAGGTGCTTTAAAAACAAACAATTACTACCCTTACACCACTATTTTATCTTGCACCAAAAAATGTTATCAAAAAAACGAAGAAATTGGAAAAATTAAAAATTTTGTCATGCCAAAAGGGCGAATCTTTTCGTTTTTTTTTTATAACTCTTTAATGGTACAAGATAAAATAGTGATGTGAAGGCAATTATTATTTGTTTTAAAAGCACGTATCGATCTGCATCATTAATTATACATATTTTTACAAACATTTTTTCTTGCAAATAACAAATGGCATATTAATGTTTGGCAAAATATTTTTAATTAATGATGCAGATCAAAAGGTGCTATGACAACAAATAATAAATGCTTTTACTCTACTATTTTATCTTGTAATTTATTATAATTTTTGCGACAATTTTTAAAAAAGTTTTTAACAACATTTTTGCTTTCATTTTCGTAAACTTTTGACAATAGTTATAAATTCACAGCACATTGAAAATGACAAATGTGGTGAATTGATTATAAAAACTGTACACTTCACGATCACGCAGATTCAGAATCTGCTCCCTGAAGACTCAGATTTAATTTACAAACAACTTGAGAAGCATTTCCCAAAGACTTAATACAAATATGCTCAAATAAGCACATATTTGCCTCATATCTATTTCATACTTTAATATTTTATATGTGACAAAATTTTTTGATTTTAAATAAAATTTTTATTGGAATCATTTTCACAACATACAATAAATTATTAAAAAATTTTAACTTATTCGAAATGTCCAACAATTACGAACCTTCCTTCTGTTTTATTTCACATTTGTGAAACATTTTACGACTTTGTTGCATAGGTTGTTTATCAGTTGGTAATTTGGTTCTTCTCGTTACATTCAGCTACGAGGATAATTTATAATAATAACATAATTTATAGATAATGACATACTTAATACTTAATATTAACCTTACCATAAATTGAATTACTTTATTTTCACACAGCTTTTTTTATGCAATAAAATATTATGCCTACCAAATTTAAGTTCACGGTATGATATATATGCGATTTACATTTGTGTCATTGAATGTGCTCTATTTGCATTTCAAGATGCAGACTTAAATTAATTATATTTCGACTCATTTGTATAGATGAAATGTTTTTATAGATGAAATGTTTTAAACGTAATCAAGGATATTAAAATTCTGAGCATAATGAACTCATGAAATGATATCAGATATTTATCATGATAATATATTTCATGAATTCATTTTATGAAATTCATGAATGTCTATCTGGGTGTTGTTTGAATAAGGGATTGTGACCGTTAACAAAACCTTTATTAAATCGTTTATTTCTTTTCAAAACAATATGTAATATTTAAATATTAATTAAATATGTTTAATTAATATCTACTATATGTTTCATATGTAATATTTTTGTTGAAGCTGTTTTCCCAGCACTTGCTATATACGCCAAAATAGACAACGGTAGGGTTTAAATCCATTTCAATAATTAGATATAAAAATAGTAGTAAAATAAGTAAATAATGTTAATAATAATAAGAAAAGATTCTTCAAAACAAAACTAAAAATGTAACAAGAATATTAAATCTGCATCTTTATATCAAATACGCCTGAATTTTGATAGTTGACTTAGGGCCTCTTTCGAACGGATGGATGACATAAATATGACATCCCTTTCGTCTAATAATCTTTCGTGTCGAAAATAAGTAAATAATGTTAATAATAATAAGAAAAGTTTCTTCAAAACAAAAAAAAATGTACCAAGAATATTAAATCTGCATCTTTATATCAAATGCGCCTGAATTTTGATAGTTGATTTAGGGCCTCTTTCGTCTAATAATCTTTCGTGTCGAATTATATAAAGTGGGTATTAACCTCTATACACTGTAACATGCATCTTTCCCATTAATTGTGGTACTACTGTATATTTTCGATTTTATTAAAAATTTTAAATGTAATTTCACATCTGACTTATTTGGACTTCAAATTATTTTTTTAATAGTAAAATTTAATATTCAAATGTAGATAATATTAAAAAATAATACAAGTTTTCAAAAATTAATCTAATCAAAACAGATACCGTAATAAGGAATAGGAATACATAAAACGTCAATATTATACAACAAAACCGAAATTTAACTTTTTTGTTTCATTTTCAATCACTGGGTTCAAGAAAAATAATTTAACCAGACGCGGTTTAAATAATAAACAAACTTTTTGTGTTAAGTAATTAAATATCAAAATGTAACTATTTAATTTGTTGTTTTAGTGGTAAACTAACTAAACAATTTCTTTTTCAGAAATTACAATCCTAGTTTAACCTTTACAACGACAAGGTCTATTTTATTTTGTAATGTCAGATAGACATTTTACAAATTCATTAAATATTTTTTGCAATATCAAACCATAAACTTGAACAATATTAAAATAACATTATTGAGTTGTTTTACTTCTACAACGCCTTGTCGTTTGGAACCTAAAAGGATTTCTGTTTTCTATTCTTAGAGATCTGTCTTTGCTAATAAATGCCTCTTCATAAATCTATTAATTGAAACCTTATCAATTAAATGTCGAGCAACTATGCAAAGTAATTAATTTTCCTTATAAGCAAATTGATGTGCATATTTTAGCCTTTATAAATAAAACAAAATACAGATGAAAAAAGTATTATTTATTATCAATTCACTTAGTTATTTGGCCATGTAATGCAAACCGTTTGATTGTTACATTTCCGACGATAACAAATAGTATTACAAAAATAATATACAAATTGAGTATAAATCTAACGGACAGTTACAAATTGTGCTTTTAATGTTACAAAACCAAAATATATTTAATTCTTTAAAATCCAGTTTTAATTTCCTTTTGTTTTCTCTTGCAAAAATTTCTCTACTTTCGGCCATATTTCTGCTGTTGTTCTGCCTGCGAAATTTGTTACCACACCATGGTTTTTGTAGAAATTCAAAACCGGTTGCATCATATCTGCATAAACCTCCAAACGTTTCGCCACAATTTCTGGCTGATCGTCTGCACGTTGTACCAAATCTTCGCCGGTTATGTCATCCTTGCCTGGCACTTTGGGTTCATTGAAGCCCACATTGTAGACACGTCCCGATGGCAAATGTAGCCAACGTGCCTTAACACGTTCAATGATCACATCGTTAGGCACTTGTAAATTAAGCACAGCATCCACTTGCTCACATTTATCAAGACGTTGGGCCTGCGCTACAGTGCGTGGAAATCCATCCAACATCCATGATTTATTGCCTGCTTCGGTAATGCGTGCCAGTACTGACTTGATGACCAGATCGTCGGGTACCAGTTTGCCTTTATCAATATAGACTTTAGCCTTTTTCCCCAATTCAGTACCGTTTTGTATATTCATGCGCAGAATATCGCCGGGTGCAATGTGTATGAAGTTAAACTTATCAACTATGCGTTTGGAAATGGTACCCTTGCCTGAAGCAGGTGCTCCGATGATAACAGCGCGGAAGATTTTGGTTAGCATGTTGACAATGTGAAGCTGAGGAAAAAGCAAAACTATATTTAAAGAATTATCTATTGATAAGAATATACTAAAGATACTAACAATGAGTACGCTACGCTTGGGCATTGTGCAACTGAGAAATGTGAACTGCTCGAATTTGCAATTGCCATAAAATTTTTTATTACTTTACAAAATCATCAAACTTTTAAAATAACATACAACATTTTACCTCAAAATTCTTTTGGACTAATCTAAATTTAAAAAAATCTAAAATTTATTTAATAATCAATAAACCTACAAAATGTAAAAGTATTTAATAATAATAGTTTGGCGCTACAGTCCTGTACAGAACTTCGGCCGAGCTCTCTCACCATTTTGAGCTGTGCGTGTTATATTTGTACTGAAAGTGGTGGGACCTACAGTTTATTGCCGAATCCGAACGGCGGGTGAGAGCTTTTCATAGGCAATGTTTTACTCTCGTAGGTTTGCCATTTACTGACGAGAGGTAGCGCGGTATAGAAAAATGTTTCTATGAAAAGATGTTGTTAGCCCCAGTCCAGGCTTGAACCGGGGACCTTTCGACTCGCAGTCCAACGCACTAACCACTGAGCTACCGCGGCTACGCGGATAAAAGTATTTGGTTAGTTTATTTTTGAAAGAGTAATCAAAACCGATAACTGCTTGTAACAGTTTATTTTTGAAGCTACCCAAAACTATTTTTCAAAATACGCAACGTTTTTGGTTCTAAACACGAAATTAAAATTTAAAAAATAAATATTCGAATTCAATAAATTTAATATATATATATATATATATATATATATATATATATCTATTTTTAACTTTTATTAAAATTTCCCCAGACAAAATTTTTGGAAGTATCGAGGCAACTTAGAAACACTTTTTCGCCTTATTTATTTCAAACAAATAAACGTTGAGTTTGTATCACAAACTGTCTGCTTATGTCCGTTCCCAAAATTTGTCGTGAATCTGCCATTAAAATTTAACAAAACCTTACAACCTGCCATACACTTTTCAAAATAATCGATTAATCTGTGTGTTTTGCCGGAAATATTCCTAAAAATATGTTATAACTACCGAAACGGTACAACTTATAACTAAAACAAATGAGACAAAATTGAAGACATTATTTTTTTGGACTTTAATCGCTGTTTCGATGAAAAAATTGTTTCGCTATTGTATTTAAGATGTATACAAATATAACAAAGATAAACAATTATATAAATTACGATCACGGAAATTTAAACCCAAAATTTCTCAACTTCTATATAACCAAAAATGCCAATCAAATAATTGTAGCGCTTATTGACGTTAGCTAAAATAACAACACCTTTTAATACAAGGTTAATAAATGTGTAAATTGTTTTCAATTGAATCCAATTTAAAGTTTATTCAGTTATTTAAAAATTTCGCATGTTCTTCTACAACTCACTGGACACTCTTGATGTATGTAAAGACTGTGAATCGTAAATCTCCAATGTTTGTCTGCACAGCGTCGTCGTATCAAAGTTCGTTCTTGATTCTACGTTATCACAGAGAATTTTTCCGTTGATGTGATGGTTTTGTTGACTACTCTTTTTATATTTTTTGACACTACATTAGTAGGATTCCTGAGGACGTGGGGATGTTGTGTGCGGTGGCAGCAATGTTTCCATGTGTTGACTATGTGACTTTTCGCAACAAACTAGGAAGTGGTTCGTCGTTCTCAGGGGTGTGAAGTGGACTTTTGACAGTTTTCATAAAGTTGACGCTATTGTGAATAGGACTGTGTATAGTTGCCAGTTTTGAGAAAAATTTCTATTCTTGAATTATTAATTGAAGACATTTTTTCCCACAATTAACATGCTCTGCAAACATCGACTTACCGAAAGTGGCAATTAAAATTACGGACATAACATATGCAAACATGAATTTCTATTTACTATCTGTCCTAAACAAGTGTTTACAAAACATGGCTGAAAAAATTTATTTGTTTTGGAATCTTTAACTCCTTTAACACTTTATTTTGGCAAAAAAAAAGTAAACAAAAAATTAAAATCAGAAACCGATGAATTTTCTTAGTATATATGGGTACTCCCGATGTGGAGCAGGAAGTAGAACACAAAAGTTAGAATTTTGTGAGATAAATCTCAAATAGAGATGCGATGTGTGATATGCGAGCATGATTTTGAGACTCTCGGGAGATATTGTGTGATTTTTACACTCTGGTTTTCTCCATACGTCATCTTTGGGTAAATGGAGTGCAATCGAATTTACATGGTTTTTATATATAGTTTTATGGAATTTATAAAAACGGTTTCGAAACCGACTCAATTATGTATGGATCAAACCAATTCTCAAGAAGTAAGTTTATTTATAAATTGGAAAAAATGAAGAAAATTGTAAATAATAAAATTTACTAAGTTTTCTGAATATTATATATTCTTTATGAATTTTAAATCCTGGTAGAAGATGTGCGGTAGTTAAGGTTCAAATTAGAACTTCGTTAACGAATTAGCAATGATGTGCAAAGCTCTGCACAATACTTTTGTAATTTTAATATTCTAAAAAGTGGCACTGAAAATGATCAATATTTCAACTGAAAATCACCTTACTTTTATCGAGTGCTGAATTTGTATTGTGAAGGAAACTGAAATAACTGAAGAAGCGATTTTTTAATATACAATTTCTGGATTTAATTACAGAAATCGAATACAAATGCAGGACTTAAGATAGGAAAAGATAGACTCATAAACCTTAAAATATGCCTATTAATCTATAATAAAAACATAATTTATAATTTTTTTTTTTAATTTATTAAATAAATGAAAAATGAATATATACTTAATTATAATGAGAATTTCTCAATATTAATATGAAAAAAAAACTGATTTTAATTACATTTTCTTCTGAATTTTATTATTTATTTATATGTACTTATTTATATGCCTAACACTGCATAATAATCTAATGAAACACGAAATACCTACGCGGTCGGCTTCTTCAAGATGTCTTTGTCGCGTTTAATAATCTCCTCTTTGCGCTCCTTTTGAGCCTTGTTAATAATTTGATCGATTTCCTCAATGGTTGGTCCATCATCAACTTTTTCTTGATCAACCTCAACAAACTTATCGTGTTGCCAGCGACTGTTTGACGAACGATTGGGTGGCAGTTCGCCTGGCGTATAGCCTGGTCGTCGCCATACACGGTTGCCATAAGCGGAACGTGGACTCTGACGACCAGAATTGCTACGACCCCCACGTGACCTATTTGGTGAACGTGAACGATTGCGTGATCGTGAACGACGCGTAGAACGTGAACGACGTCGCGGCGGTGTGTCGCGTGGTACAAATGGTGATGGTGTGCGGCGGCGACGACGACCGCCACGACCTGTTGGCGAGCGTGAACGCGAACGATTATAACGACTATGGGTACGTGAATGAGAACGTCGTTGACGACGACGCGACCGCTCAGCGGATGATGAACGTGACGAATTAGAGCCATTGCGATGACGATAGCTACGCGACGTTTTGGAATAACTATCGTGACTGCGACTACGTCGATTGTTATGTCGTGATTTTGAACGTGAACGTGAGCGTGAATACGATTTAGTTGGACTGTTCTCGTCATTATTGTTTCCTAAGGGCGTAGCAATGCGCAACAAGCCGAATTTGTCCACTTTAACCGGACGTTTGATGGTGAAAGACAAACGTGGTGCCGCCGGCGGTTGTTCCTGTTTTCTAGCGGCTTGATGATATGCTCCGCGTGCCGCATACGCTGTGGTTTTAATGTGTGGTGGCGGTGGCGCTGACTCTGTCTCATGCTGCAAATGCATAGACGGTGCGGGCGGAGGTGAGTCACGTCGGCTGCCATTGCGACTCGACTTCAGCTGCGCAGAGGTTGATTGTTCCAAGAGATCCTGACGCTTTTTAATTTGTTCGATGGTTTTTTCATAGTTTTGTAGATTTGAAGTGAGTTTACTCTCAATATTGAAGCTGCTCATGTCGCTAAAATTAAAATTATATATAAAACCAATTCAATTTACAATCTCACAGTAGAAATACTCATTCTGTAATCATTTTTTTTTTATAGAAACAAAGATGATTATGTATAAAAAATAATTGTAAACTACAGAACTTACTGAAATTAAATAAAAATTCCGGTATAATTGAATGAAATTGAAAAATTACTCACTGATACGCATTACTAAAATTCATCCCATCCATGCTTTGCATTACTGCCGTCGTTGCTGCCCTTTCTTTGTATTCATCCTTTTTAGATTTTTTACTTTTTTTCTTTTTTATTTTTTTAGTTTTTTCTTTTTTATACTTAGAAGCTTCTTGTAGCAACTTTTGTACGCGTGACTCGGTGTCATCGTCGTCCAACTGCATGGATTTTATACAGCTTTAAATGATTCTTAAATGGAGTAGTATTATTTTTTTAACTTACCCGGAATTCATTTGGATTGCGTAGCACATTCAACGTTGTTGTTGTTGTATTGCTCTGGTTGGCCATGTAGAAGGGCTGGCTGAATTGGCTTCTGGGCTTTGACGCGACTGGCAGGGATTGTGCCATGCGCTTGCTAAGCGGTGACATCGATGCCTCCTTCTTTGTAGGATTACGCGCCAATTCTAAAAGTTTAAATTGAAGTTGTTTAACAATTTGTAGTAGCAGCTATATATTAAAAATGTCAATACGTTTACCATGCTGTAAGGAAAATGAAAAGATTATCAATTTGAAATTAAGCCTGAAACACATACCGCATACAAATTATTAAAAATTTATAATGACTTGTCATAAAAGTTCTTGATGTCAATGTAAATATAAAAAGTACCGTGTTTTAATTGTGATTTATTTTAGAATCTAAAGAATTTCTGAATAAATAAATTTTTTTTCAAAAACGCTACAAAGAGATTAAGTTAGAAATACGTAGCATTTACATAAACTCACCCATTTTATCCAAATCCGAGTCACTTTCGCTGTCGGAGGAGCTGCTATTGCTGGATGAAGAAACGTTGCTTGTGGGCTTTTGCTTAGTAGACATTAATTCGATGTCGCTGCAACCTTTTAAAACGCACACATACAGATTTAATTTTAGAAGCATTTAAAGGAAACAATTGTGTTTAATTTGTTAAATTTATGCATAATTAATACCTGTTATATTAAGTAGATTGTCAAATAGTTGACTTCCAGGTCGCTGCTGCAAAGCCTCCAGACTGAGCCGCGCCTGCTCATGATTCGGTATAATATTCAAACAGTCCTTGTAGGCCTTTGTGGCCTCCTGCATGCGATTATCCTCCTCATAGCTGCGTCCGAGTGCTACCAAAGTCTCGCCCATATACTTGCGTGCATTCACATGAAACGAGTTGAGTGTTAAAGCCTTCTCAAAGTCATCGACCGCCTTCAGAAAAGAGCCTTTATTTGCATAGAGAGCTCCGCGTGCAACCAAGCCCTCCACATTGCGTGGATCAATATTCAAGGCCTTGTTCAGACACTGAAATGCTTCAACGGGGCGACCAATTTTAAAATGCTCTATACCCTCGGCCACAGAGCTGCAAAAAAATGCAAAATATTTAGACCAGTATCAAATGCTGCACGTGCGGACTACATACCGAAAAGCCCATTTGCTCGCCTGCGTCTGTCGCAATTCCTTGGCATAATCCTGATAGGCAAACGGATGCTTCAAACTGTGCATCATGGTGAATGTGTCATTGACATCGAGTCCATTTAGCTCGTACAGTAGATCATAGTTGGGATTCATGAACTCTTTGCTCTTGTGCAGACAATCGTTGAATTTTTCCGATTTATTATTATTAGCAATTCTAAAATGAAACCACATTTACAACATTTTTTCACTCACATATACCCGAAATGTTTTAATACCACTCACCTATAGTAGTCGGGCAAATCGTCGGCACTCACCAAACCGAATTGTACGTTTTTATTTTTAATTAAATTCGTTTCCATGCTCAGATTCAAGCGATCAGCATCGCTGGAAACATCAACCACTTCGCAGCACACAAAATCGTTGGCGCAGTAATTACGCGGTTGGCCACGTTTATCGATAGCTGGTTTAACGCCAACGCGTACCATTCCCTTTGATATTTATGAAACACATATAACAGAAAATATGCAAAATTTATGTGGAAACTTTTACGAGGAACATGCATTCAATTAATCACCTTTATAGTAACATCACCCAAATAGCGGACCAAAGGCTCGGCGGTGCACAAGGGTTTTATGAGCAAGGGAGCCTGCGTAATGGACGGCTGCACTTTGGTTATAACGCCATAGATGATGTCGCCTGGTTTTAGGCTTTCGAGCAGACAGCGCAAACGTTTAAACTTTTCTTGCTGTTTATTGATGAACAACTCAAATGGTGGCATAGCAGCAACGTATGACTTGGCTGTAAATGAGTTTGTAGTAGGGGGTTTCATATTTTAAAGACAAGTTTAGGCAAAACTTAATTGTAAAATAAATAAATACTTTTACCCAACGGCATACTTAGAGGAGCCACACTTTGAAACACTGCAGACAGGCATTTACGATATTTCCATTCTATTGTAACAAATACACAAATTAAGCAATGTGCGAGGTACACAGTTTACCGAAAGAACGACAGTTTTTGTTTATTAAGTTTTTGCTTAATACAAAAACCAGTTTGTAAACACAAAAGTAATACATACTATACACATTCAGAAATACAAAGTGTTTCAGTATAGTAAAAGTCTAAAATACTTTCAATTAGTTTTTAAAACTTATTTAAAATTTTATAATATACGAGTTTATTATAAAAATCAATTTAATAAATAACTTTAACCCGCGTAATTGTGATATCAAAGCGTCGGTGGCTCGATTGATTATTGTGTGCTGGACTATTCAATCCCAGCGACTGTCAACATCTCTTATCAACAGCTTTAGTTTTGTGAACTGTCTTTCTATGTTAACTTCAATCTGTAAACGTCCACTTCCACATAAACAATGTTTTCGGCAACGACATTAGCAACCTCGGAAAAAACTTTATGTATAATTCATACTATCTGGCAAAACACAACCGGTTGAATGCGCTTTACCAATTTTCGACGAACATAAAGTCACAAAATAACAAAAAGAATTATTATTGGACATTAATGTAAAAAGGTCTTACGAAACTTTAACATAACCTTCACAATTTGTACCAATATTGCACTCGATATATATTGACAGAAAAATAACTCTTTTTTTATACAAAATTTTCAAAATAAAATTATTGACTTTTAACCTTTATAATGACGATATTTTTCAAGGACTTTTATTTTTTAATTAATAGAGAATATTTTACTATATTACAATTAGTTTGTTTTCAAGATATTGGACAGAATTTGCTCCATAGCTAAACTTCTGTTTGATTTATTTTAACGACACACTTTGTTTTATTACTGCTTGGAAACTATTTTCCAAAAATAAGAATGTTTACAGCACTATACTTTATATTTTGGTTCGTTGATTAGTGCGCTGTACAACGAGACGAAATGTCCCATAGCTCAGGTTTAAATCTGTGCTTGGAACTGCCAAAATCTAAAAATAGTTACACACCGGCAGATAATAGAAATCTTCGAAAGTATACATTACATTCGAAGCATCTCAAACCGAAACTTGATGTATGTTATTCAGAGTTTTTGGGTCATATTTATTAAAAGACATCTCAAAAAGAGAAGCTACTGCTTCGAATTGACATTCCCGTGTTTTGCTTCATTTTGTATATTGAAATACATTTCCTACCCTATATAAAATAAACGACAAGTAACAGGCGGACAACAGGCAGTCAACACAGCAGCTTTCAAGCTGGACAATATAAAAAATGGTAGGTATTTATAAAAACGTTTAACTGGCCATTTACATTAAAATTCTAAAACAAACGATTTTCTCAGAAAATGCAAGATAGCACAAAAGCAAGTATTTTTTTGTTAATATGACCCATTATTATTTATATTTTATATATTTTATTTTTTATGGTTTATATTTTATTTTAAATCGTTAGTTTTATGCATTGTATAAAAATAAAAGAAACCTTATATTAATTTTAAAAAAAAATCTTACATTTTTTCCAAAGTTCCAACAGTTCCGCTTCATTGCCCAGGCTACCGCCACTCAAATGACGATAGTACAAATCGTCTGCCTTGCGCGACAAAAACTGATGCAGCCGAAAGCGCTTGGCGCGATCCTGGAACGTAAAATGTTTCTGGCGCTCCAAGTAAATGGCATAGTTAGGTTGCGATTGTACGCCCGCCTTCTGCAGATCACCGCTACCTCGTTCGTCTTCCCATATCTTTTGCATAGGTTGGCCATGAAAGCACAACGCACGCGTTACATAGTCGACATTCATTGTATATAATATCTGAATATTATTTTTTAAATCTTCGTTTGCTTTTGTTTGTTTATTGATTTAATACACAAAATACATTATATTTGATTCTGTTGCAAAATGCTGCAGCCTGGAAAAATAAAAAATGGTGAATAGCGTAAAGGCTTCTTCAGCAGCTGCCTTTTTTTTGCTATTCCAATTAACACTTATTCCGATTATTCTACTTTTTAATTATTTAAATAAATACATCAGGTGAAATTGTATTAATTATTATAAATATTGGGCTGTTTGTTTCAGTTTTTAGCGATAATTTTACATTTAAAGTTGCGTGAAAATTTCTTTCACACCTTATGCAGAACAAATACACGAAATGCTTGACAGCAACTTTGTAGCAGTGGTGAATTATTGTGAATATGCCATAAATGTTATACACAGTGTTGCATTTTAAGAATATACAAATTTAGCACTAAAAATAAAAACGTACTTTTCAACATATTTTGTTTGTAATTTTCTAAATTAAATACGTTTATAAACGCTATACAATATATATATAATATATATATATATATATATATATATATATATATATATATATATATATATATATTTATATATATTTATATATATTTATATATATATATATATATATATATATATATATATATATATATATATATTTATATATATATATTTATATATATTTATATATATATATATATATATATATATATATATATATATATATATATATATATATATATATATATATATATATACTTTAAAAATACTTTAAAAATAAATGTTATTTGAATTATTTATTGACTAAATTAATTATTTGAATTTCGTAAAAAAATACTCTAAATGTGACTACAAATTACAACTAATCCAGGCGTGGTGGATTTTACAGATTAACTAACGGTCAGGGGTTGAAATGCACATGTTTGATCATAGGAAAGGATTATGATTAAAGAAGGTAGGAAAGTCCGTAACCAGTAGTGTGAGGTGAATGTTTGTTATGAATTTTCCAATATCAAAAATGTTGGGAATAACAACCGCAGGGAGATTGTTCCACAAAACTCTAAATTGTTTACCAAATCAGTAGATGTATAATAAAATCATTATTTTATTGGTAAACCTTAAAAATTAACTTGGTTTTAATGTTTTTAGGTTCAAAACCAACTTTGATATATGTTTACTTCAAAAGATACAGTTGTTGGTTATAAAAGTTATTGTTCATAGCCCTTCATATATTTAAAATCTTTCAACTGTATACATTCTTAAATGCCTTAAAACCTTCTCAATTATTTCTCATTATAGCCATTAAAATTCAACTGACCGGAAAGGGGAAATGCAAATGGATGGAAATCATGCGCAAGGAATCGATGAACGAAAGCGCACGCAGCCTCTTCTACTCCAGCAAAGAGATCTACGTGCATGACGACCACCCACTGAACTTCTTCGAGCCACGCGGCGTCGAACTAGGCGTCGGCGAGCACAATTTCGAGTTTGTCGTGCCACTGGCCACCAATCTTCCATCCAGTTTCAAAGGCAACTACGGCTCCATCAAATACAAGCTACGCATTGTCATCCAGAAGCCGTGGATGTTCGCTGAAAAGCACATCATACCGCTTAATATTGTCAAGCACATAGTGGTACCACCCAGTCAACGCATGAATCCTACAACACTTACAAAGCAAATCACAAAGACCATCAGTCTGTTCGGCAATCGACCGATTACACTGGTGGCCGTACTTCCCGAGGACTTTGCGTTGCGCAGCGAACAGATGAAGCTCTTCGTCACGGTGGCCAACAACAGCAACATGAACGTGGAAAAGCTGAAGTTTAGCATACTACAGCTGGTCACCTACTACAGTCATGTGCCTCTGCGTATCAACAAGACTGAGTGTTTTGTGATCTTTCAGAAAGAAACGGGCAGCGTGGCCAAGAAAAGTGAACGCACGTTTGCCCACGAGCTGCCAATACCCGCATGCCAACCAACGGACGACGAACTGAGCGGCGTTATAAACATCAGCTACGAGATGCGTGTCGAGGCGGTACTGCGTGGTTTCTTTAAGAATCTGCTGCTCGAGTTGCCATTTAAGGTCTACACGAGCGATGCTGATGTGGTAATGTCTCAGTGCGCACCACCACCGCCACAGCCGCCGCCAAGCTATGCTGCCGATAACAGTGGTGGCAACCCATTCGAAAGCACCTATCCGCCGCTGGATACATCACTGAGTTCCATTGGCTCGCCATCGCATTCCTCGCAGTACAGCGAGTCCAGTTCTATCGATTCAACCACCTCGGATTCTTCCGCAGCTACGCTAAGTCCGGCCGTAGGTGCAGGCCTCTCCTATGCCTCTGGCACTTCTTCGCAATTCAACAGCCCATCGGCACGCAGCAGCATGCGCAGCAGCACAGGCGTTCCCTATATGTCGTATACGAGCAGTCCGATGATGGTGAACTCGTATCCGCCGCCGCACAATCCACCGTATCCATTGACTGACTCGCCACAGTACGCGCTGATGCCACAGCCGTCGCCGCCGGCAATGATGTCTGCATCAAGTTGTCTGCCATCGACCTCATACTTGAGTCGCATCTCTTTTCTGCAACCACCGGGTGCCAGTGATTTGCGTGCGTAATATTTTAGTTATTTAAAATGAGTTTTTTTATTTCTTATTAATTTTGGGATTTCTGTTACAGCACCAACATATGATGAGCTCTTTGGCGATGCGAGCGCACCACCGGACACCCCCAAATAAAGAATAATCGCCGGCAGAAACGATGCGACAGCAACATTATAAAATTTTGAAAAATATGAAAAAGTCAGATTTCTAACTGCTTAAATGTTACACACAAATTGCTTAATTGTCGGCACAAACTTAAAATTTAAGCACAAATGAAAAACACAAAATTGATGCGCTTAGAAAATATTAAAAGCAACTTTATCAGTTGTAAAACAATTTTGATTATTTTTTGCAATGCACGCAAATTATTTAAATGTTTAGCTAAAAGCAAAAAAAACACTCAAGAAATGCTTAGCATATAGTTAAGCAACAACTAAACTCGAATTATGTACCTCTGCTTATAAATGATAAACACTTTTTTTTACAATTAATTAATATTATTATTTAAATATTAAAAACAGGCAATAAAAAGCAATGCAAACAATTAGAATATGCGCAAAAATAGTAACGAATTTATAAATCGTCGTTGTAGAAGTAAAACTAATACAATTTTTAAGTTTTTATATTAATATCAACGTTGTAGAAGTAAAACGCACCAAATACATTTTTTATCAAATTCTAAAATCTATTGATAGATAAACATTTGTTCAGTATTTGGTACAAATATTTATTTCATTGATCAGAAATTGACAGATATTATAAAATGTTTTTAGTTAACATTCGAACACAAACTAATATGTATAATGCTTGTTTTGTTTTTACAAAATACTTTTTTTTTGCTAGTTTTACTTCTACAAATTTATTAATGTTAATAAATGTACTCAACACCATTTTTTTTATGGGCTAACCCATACAAAATGTCAAAATAAAGTGTGGTAGATTTCAATGTTGTTAAGCCTAAATCACACGATTGAATAAACAATCAACTTTTGAATAAATTTTCAAATAATTTTAATATCAATCGTGTAATTGACCAATTTTTGTAAGGGAAATTAGACAATCACACGATTGATATATAAATTGTTTTAAAAATTGATTCAAAAGTTGATTGTTTATTCAATCATGTGATTCAGGCTTTAATTTCAAAATTAAATTCAAACTTTTAGTCGCTTTAAGACTTTTTCGAATAAAAAATTATAGTATTTTGCAAAAGTATTTTTTCAAAAAACTTTTATTCCAAATATTCACTTCATTTTTAATGCTAATTTAAATATAAAAGAAATGTCAATTATTCAAATAATTTTTTTATAGTTTAAAATAGCGATTAAAAATGCTGCATTATAGTGATAGATGCTCGACTCTTTGAAATGTGTTCTTTTATCATAAGTTTTCTCTACTTTTTTTGTAATCAAAATAAAGGGTTTTTCAATAAGAGCGCTACAAAAGTTTTTTCAAGAGTTTTTCAACAGGGACGCTACAAAAGTAGAGCTACAGGGACAGCAAACGACGCCATATTTCTTGCCGCTCTTTTCAAATTTCTCTTCAGTAAGGTTTGCCATTTCATGATGGAAAGATATACGTGCCAACAACGAGTCGAAATTATTAAAAATTACTACCGAAATTCGAATTCGTATATCTTTCCATCATGAAATGGCAAACCTTACTGAAGAGAAATGCCAAAGGACCGGCAAGAAATATGGCGTCGTTTGCTGTCCCTGTCGCTCTACTTTTGTAGCGTCCCTGTTAAAAAACCCTTTATAATGTTGAATATCTTTATAATGTTGAAAAAAAAATCGAATTTAATTTTAAAGTTGACTGTAAATTCTTCATGATTATGCACCAATATATTGATATTTAAAGAACAGTTTTTCATATTTAAATTTTGGATAAAATTTAATAAATTTCATTTAATTTGCCAAAAATTACGCTTGCAATGTTCTTCAACAACGTGACGTTATGCGAAAAAAATCTGAGTAATCTACACACCGAAATTATAATGAAATGATGTAAAAGATGTTCATAGGAAACATTTGTCGTGTTTTGTATGCAGTGTAGTTTGAAATGAATTTCGAAGCTTTGAAAACATTATATTATATTTTGCAAACAGTTTTATAAATGTATGCTAGTTTTTGAAACATACATTTAATTGCAGTTAAATCAAATGTTTTTGTTTTGTTAATCTTGATTAAGTACTATTTTACAAATTTTATAACATTAGTCTTTACTTACTTTATATAAAATATAAAATACTAACACCAACTTGTGTTCACGCCCGAATATGTGGCGTGCTTCCGGTTTTATAATTATATTTAAATTATTTATAAATGAATAAATTGCTAGTTTAAGAGATTATTGTATTACGTCCATTTTTGAAATAACTCATTTATTGTTTAGTTTTGTTCATGTTCCTTTTGTCATCTATAATTTATTAAACAATTAAAAAGCACTAGCACTACGTTTATTTTAAAAGTAAAAAATACATTTTTTCTTCATTTTTTGAATTAGTTAATATTAAGTTTCTATTGTGATTTTTTTTTCTTTTCTGCAATGTTATTTTTTATTATTTTATTAATATATTCAATATTTAACTTATTTGAAACTATTGTATATTTTTGCATATATATAATTATGTATCATTGGATTATAGCAGTTTTTCTATTATGTATTTTTTTTGTCATTTATACTGGAATTTTAAATTTTTCAAACTGAAATAAATTGAAGGTTTGTCTTATTGAGCTAAATTGTATACATTTATTTTAATTATTTAATGATTTATTTATTTCTCTATTATATTTGATATATTTTTATAGATCAATTGTTTTTATATGGCTGATGTTTATATGAAAATCGCACAAAATTCCTTATCTGCAAAATGGATTGCAATAATTTTTTTTTGTTCACATATTAAATTATTTTACAATCATTAGTTTATAATTCTAAGAGTTCAGACCTTTATAACTCGTTATTGAAAATTGTTATATTATTTAATCATTTTTTTTTGTATCAAGATGGGAAATATCATTTTGCAAATGTTTTTACACAACAATTTAAATAATACATTTATTATATTGTGTTAATATGCAATATTTAAATAATAAAAAAATATGTACATATAAAATTATTCAACATTAAGTTGTTTTTATTAAATATATGGGCAAAAACAGATTTTTTTTAAACATTTGTTTACAAAAAAAATGTATTTTTTTTACAGAACATTAATTTTGTCTTATACCATACTAGTAGGGACCAGTTCTTCGCTGTGGAAAAATAATTCTCCGCAAAAACAACTTTTCCTCGGACTGTTCTTCCCCGTAGATTTCTTCCCCCTGAAATTCTTCCCCATAAAATGATTTCCCGTAGAATTCTAACCGGTAGAGTACTTCCTTGTTGATTTTTTCCCAGTAGTAGTTTTAGTGAGTTTTTGTGTGATGAATTTTAGTGTGGTGAGATTTAGTGTGGTGAGTTTTAGTATGGTGAGTTTTAGTGTGGTGAGTTTTAGTATGGTGAGTTTTAGTATGATGAGTTTCGGTGTTGTGAGTTTAAAGAATTTGGGTTGAAATATATTTTGATTTCACTCTAATAACTATCGACATACACAATCTTGAAAATTCTCCTTCTACGGGAGGTAACACGCCCATTTGTCCAATCCCGCCCACATTCGGCGAGACTATTTATAGCAACACTTTTCTACTCTTTAAAATATTTCGTCAAATAAATGCAGCTGATTCTTGTAAAAACTGAAACGAATTTAATGAATTTTGCAGTAAATAATCTACTTTAAAATCACTATAAAATGCGCCTACTTTACCCCTCTACGACGCTCCGTTTAGAAGATATGAACGATTTAAGAAAATCTTGAATCATAAGCCGATTTCTCTAAGACCTGTAAACCAAATTTAATGAATTTTGCAGTAAATAAGGATTTAAGAATATCTTGAATCAAGAAATTTAATTTTCAAAAATCGATCTTAAAATTCTCAAAAATTGCGCAGACTTTGATGCCTCTACGACGCTCCGTTTAGAAGATATGAAGGATTTAAGAAAATCTTGAATTATAAGCCGATTTCTCTAAGACCTGTAAACCGAATTTTATAAATTTTGCAGTAAATAATCTACTTTAAAATCACTATAAAATGCGCCTACTTTGACCCCTCTACGACGCTCCGTTTAGAAGATATGAAGGATTTAAGAAATTTAATTTTCAAAAATCGATCTTAAAATTCTCAAAAATTGCGCAGACTTTGATGCCTCTACGACGTTCCGTTTAGAAGATATGAAGGATTTAAGAAAATCTTGAATTATAAGCCGATTTCTCTAAGACCTGTAAACCGAATTTTATAAATTTTGCAGTAAATAATCTACTTTAAAATCACTATAAAATGCGCCTACTTTGACCCCTCTACGACGCTCCGTTTAGAAGATATGAAGGATTTAAGAAATTTAATTTTCAAAAATCGATCTTAAAATTCTCAAAAATTGCGCAGACTTTGATGCCTCTACGACGCTCCGTTTAGAAAATATGAAGGATTTAAGAAAATCTTGAATTATAAGCCGATTTCTCTAAGACCTGTAAACCGAATTTTATAAATTTTGCAGTAAATAATCTACTTTAAAATCACTATAAAATGCGCCTACTTTGACCCCTCTACGACGCTCCGTTTAGAAGATATGAAGGATTTAAGAAAATCTTGAATCATAAGCCGATTTCTCTAAGACCTGTAAACAGAATTCAATGAATTTTGCAGTAAATAATCTACTTTAAAATCAATATAAAATGCGCCTACTTTGACCCCTCTACGACGCTCCGTTTAGAAGATATGAAGGATTTAAGAAAATCTTGAATCATAAGCCGATTTCTCTAAGACCTGTAAACCGAATTCAATGAATTTTGCAGTAAATAATCTACTTTAAAATCACTATAAAATGCGCCTACTTTGACCCCTCTACGACGCTCCGTTTAGAAGATATGAAGGATTTAAGAAAATCTTGAATCATAGGCCGATTTCTCTAAGACCTGTAAACTGAATTCAATGAATTTTGCAGTAAATAATATACTTTAAAATCACTATAAAATGCGCCTACTTTGACCCCTCTACGACGCTCCGTTTAGAAGATATGAACGATTTAAGAAATTTAATTCTCAAAAATCGATCTTAAAATTCTCAAAACTTGCGCAGACTTTGATGCCTCTACGACGCTCCGTTTAGAAGATATGAAGGATTTAAGAAAATCTTGAATCTTAAGCCTATTTCTCTAAGACCAGTAGACCGAATTTAATGAATTTTGCAGTAAAAAATCTACTTTAAAATCACTATAAAATGCGCCTACTTTGAACCCTCTACGACGCTCCGTTTAGAAGATATGAAGGATTTAAGAAATTTAATTTTCAAAAATCGATCTTAAAATTCTCAAAAATTGCGCAGACTTTGATGCCTCTACGACGTTCCGTTTAGAAGATATGAAGGATTTAAGAAAATCTTGAATTATAAGCCGATTTCTCTAAGACCTGTAAACCGAATTTTATAAATTTTGCAGTAAATAATCTACTTTAAAATCACTATAAAATGCGCCTACTTTGACCACTCTACGACGCTCCGTTTAGAAGATATGAAGGATTTAAGAAAATCTTGAATTATAAGCCGATTTCTCTAAGACCTGTAAACCGAATTCAATGAATTTTGCAGTAAATAATCTACTTTAAAATCACTATAAAATGCGCCTACTTTGACCCCTCTACGACGCTCCGTTTAGAAGATATGAAGGATTTAAGAAAATCTTGAATCATAGGCCGATTTCTCTAAGACCTGTAAACCGAATTCAATGAATTTTGCAGTAAATAATCTACTTTAAAATCTCTATAAAATGCGCCTACTTTGACCCCTCTACGACGCTCCGTTCATATCCGAAGATATGAACGATTTAAGAAATTTAATTTTCAAAAATCGATCTTAAAATTCTCAAAAATTGCGCAGACTTTGATGACTCTACGACGTTCCGTTTAGAAGATATGAAGGATTTAAGAAAATCTTGAATTATAAGCCGATTTCTCTAAGACCTGTAAACCGAATTTTATAAATTTTGCAGTAAATAATCCACTTTAAAATCACTATAAATCACTAACTTTGACCCCTCTACGACGCTCCGTTTAGAAGATATGAAGGATTTAAGAAAATCTTGAATCATAAGCCGATTTCTCTAAGACCTGTAAACCGAATTCAATGAATTTTGCAGTAAATAATCTACTTTAAAATCACTATAAAATGCGCCTACTTTGACCCCTCTACGACGCTCCGTTTAGAAGATATGAATGATTTAAGAAAATCTTGAATCATAGGCCGATTTCTCTAAGACCTGTAAACCGAATTCAATGAATTTTGCAGTAAATAATATACTTTAAAATCACTATAAAATGCGCCTACTTTGAAAAATCTAGAATCTAGAAAATCTTGAATCTTAAGCCTATTTCTCTAAGACCAGTAGACCGAATTTAATGAATTTTGCAGTAAAAAATCTACTTTAAAATCACTATAAAATGCGCCTACTTTGACCCCTCTACGACGCTCCGTTTAGAAGATATGAAGGATTTAAGAAATTTAATTTTCAAAAATCGATCTTAAAATTCTCAAAAATTGCGCAGACTTTGATGCCTCTACGACGTTCCGTTTAGAAGATATGAAGGATTTACGAAAATCTTGAATTATAAGCCGATTTCTCTAAGACCTGTAAACCGAATTTTATAAATTTTGCAGTAAATAATCTACTTTAAAATCACTATAAAATGCGCCTACTTTGACCCCTCTACGACGCTCCGTTTAGAAGATATGAAGGATTTAAGAAATTTAATTTTCAAAAATCGATCTTAAAATTCTCAAAAATTGCGCAGACTTTGATGCCTCTACGACGTTCCGTTTAGAAGATATGAAGGATTTACGAAAATCTTGAATTATAAGCCGATTTCTCTAAGACCTGTAAACCGAATTATATAAATTTTGCAGTAAATAATCTACTTTAAAATCACTATAAAATGCGCCTACTTTGACCCCTCTACGACGCTCCGTTTAGAAGATATGAAGGATTTAAGAAAATCTTGAATTATAAGCCGATTTCTCTAAGACCTGTAAACCGAATTATATAAATTTTGCAGTAAATAATCTACTTTAAAATCACTATAAAATGCGCCTACTTTGACCCCTCTACGACGCTCCGTTTAGAAGATATGAAGGATTTAAGAAAATCTTGAATTATAAGCCGATTTCCGTTCCGTTTAGAAGATATGAAGGATTTACGAAAATCTTGAATTATAAGCCGATTTCTCTAAGACCTGTAAACCGAATTCAATGAATTTTGCAGTAAATAATCTACTTTAAAATCACTATAAAATGCGCCTACTTTGACCCCTCTACGACGCTCCGTTTAGAAGATATGAAGGATTTAAGAAATTTAATTTTCAAAAATCGATCTTAAAATTCTCAAAAATTGCGCAGACTTTGATGCCTCTACGACGTTCCGTTTAGAAGATATGAAGGATTTAAGAAAATCTTGAATTATAAGCCGATTTCTCTAAGACCTGTAAACCGAATTTTATAAATTTTGCAGTAAATAATCTACTTTAAAATCACTATAAAATGCGCCTACTTTGACCCCTCTACGACGCTCCGTTTAGAAGATATGAAGGATTTAAGAAAATCTTGAATCATAGGCCGATTTCTCTAAGACCTGTAAACCGAATTCAATGAATTTTGCAGTAAATAATATACTTTAAAATCACTATAAAATGCGCCTACTTTGACCCCTCTACGACGCTCCGTTTAGAAGATATGAACGATTTAAGAAATTTAATTTTCAAAAATCGATCTTAAAATTCTCAAAAATTGCGCAGACTTTGATGCCTCTACGACGCTCCGTTTAGAAGATATGAAGGATTTAAGAAAATCTTGAATCTTAAGCCTATTTCTCTAAGACCAGTAGACCGAATTTAATGAATTTTGCAGTAAAAAATCTACTTTAAAATCACTATATAATGCGCCTACTTTGAACCCTCTACAACGCTCCGTTTAGAAGATATGAAGGATTTAAGAAATTTAATTTTCAAAAATCGATCTTAAAATTCTCAAAAATTGCGCAGACTTTGATGCCTCTACGACGTTCCGTTTAGAAGATATGAAGGATTTAAGAAAATCTTGAATTATAAGCCGATTTCTCTAAGACCTGTAAACCGAATTTTATAAATTTTGCAGTAAATAATCTACTTTAAAATCACTATAAAATGCGCCTAATTTGACCCCTCTACGACGCTCCGTTTAGAAGATATGAAGGATTTAAGAAAATCTTGAATTATAAGCCGATTTCTCTAAGACCTGTAAACCGAATTCAATGAATTTTGCAGTAAATAATCTACTTTAAAATCACTATAAAATGCGCCTACTTTGACCCCTCTACGACGCTCCGTTTAGAAGATATGAAGGATTTAAGAAAATCTTGAATCATAGGCCGATTTCTCTAAGACCTGTAAACCGAATTCAATGAATTTTGCAGTAAATAATCTACTTTAAAATCACTATAAAATGCGCCTACTTTGACCCCTCTACGACGCTCCGTTTAGAAGATATGAACGATTTAAGAAAATCTTGAATCATAAGCCGATTTCTCTAAGACCTGTAAACCGAATTCAATGAATTTTGCAGTAAATAATCTACTTTAAAATCTCTATAAAATGCGCCTACTTTGACCCCTCTACGACGCTCCGTTCATATCCGAAGATATGAACGATTTAAGAAATTTAATTTTCAAAAATCGATCTTAAAATTCTCAAAAATTGCGCAGACTTTGATGCCTCTACGACGCTCCGTTTAGAAGATATGAAGGATTTAAGAAAATCTTGAATCATAAGCCGATTTCATTAAGACCTGTAAACCGAATTTAATGAATTTTGCAGTAAATAATATACTTTAAAATCACTATAAAATGCGCCTACTTTGACCCCTCTACGACGCTCCGTTTAGAAGATATGAAGGATTTAAGAAAATCTTGAATCATAAGCCGATTTCTCTAAGACCTGTAAACCGAATTCAATGAATTTTGCAGTAAATAATCTACTTTAAAATCACTATAAAATGCGCCTACTTTGACCCCTCTACGACGCTCCGTTTAGAAAATATGAAGGATTTAAGAAAATCTTGAATTATAAGCCGATTTCTCTAAGACCTGTAAACCGAATTTTATAAATTTTGCAGTAAATAATCTACTTTAAAATCACTATAAAATGCGCCTACTTTGACCCCTCTACGACGCTCCGTTTAGAAGATATGAAGGATTTAAGAAATTTAATTTTCAAAAATCGATCTTAAAATTCTCAAAAATTGCGCAGACTTTGATGCCTCTACGACGCTCCGTTTAGAAGATATGAAGGATTTAAGAAAATCTTGAATCATAAGCCGATTTCTCTAAGACCTGTAAACCGAATTCAATGAATTTTGCAGTAAATAATCTACTTTAAAATCACTATAAAATGCGCCTACATTGACCCCTCTACGACGCTCCGTTTAGAAGATATGAAGGATTTAAGAAAATCTTGAATCATAAGCCGATTTCTCTAAGACCTGTAAACCGAATTCAATGAATTTTGCAGTAAATAATCTACTTTAAAATCACTATAAAATGCGCCTAATTTGACCCCTCTACGACGCTCCGTTTAGAAGATATGAAGGATTTAAGAAAATCTTGAATTATAAGCCGATTTCTCTAAGACCTGTAAACCGAATTTAATGAATTTTGCAGTAAATAATCTACTTTAAAATCACTATAAAATGCGCCTACTTTGACCCCTCTACGACGCTCCGTTTAGAAGATATGAAGGATTTAAGAAAATCTTGAATCATAGGCCGATTTCTCTAAGACCTGTAAACCGAATTCAATGAATTTTGCAGTAAATAATCTACTTTAAAATCACTATAAAATGCGCCTACTTTGACCCCTCTACGACGCTCCGTTTAGAAGATATGAACGATTTAAGAAAATCTTGAATCATAAGCCGATTTCTCTAAGACCTGTAAACCGAATTCAATGAATTTTGCAGTAAATAATCTACTTTAAAATCTCTATAAAATGCGCCTACTTTGACCCCTCTACGACGCTCCGTTCATATCCGAAGATATGAACGATTTAAGAAATTTAATTTTCAAAAATCGATCTTAAAATTCTCAAAAATTGCGCAGACTTTGATGCCTCTACGACGCTCCGTTTAGAAGATATGAAGGATTTAAGAAAATCTTGAATCATAAGCCGATTTCTCTAAGACCTGTAAACCGAATTCAATGAATTTTGCAGTAAATAATCTACTTTAAAATCACTATAAAATGCGCCTACTTTGACCCCTCTACGACGCTCCGTTTAGAAGATATGAAGGATTTAAGAAAATCTTGAATCAATGAATTTTGCAGTAAATAATCTCGCAGACTTTGATGCCTCTACGACGCTCCGTTTAGAAGATATGAACGATTTAAGAAATTTAATTTTCAAAAATCGGTCTTAAAATTCTCAAAAATTGCGCAGACTTTGATGCCTCTACGACGCTCCGTTTAGAAGATATGAAGGATTTAAGAAAATCTTGAATCATAAGCCGATTTCTCTAAGACCTGTAAACCGAATTTTATAAATTTTGCAGTAAATAATCTACTTTAAAATCACTATAAAATGCGCCTACTTTGACCCCTCTACGACGCTCCGTTTAGAAGATATGAAGGATTTAAGAAAATCTGGAATCATAAGCCGATTTCTCTAAGACCTGTAAACCGAATTCAATGAATTTTGCAGTAAATAATCTACTTTAAAATCACTATAAAATGCGCCTACTTTGACCCCTCTACGACGCTCCGTTTAGAAGATATGAAGGATTTAAGAAAATCTTGAATCAATGAATTTTGCAGTAAATAATCTCGCAGACTTTGATGCCTCTACGACGCTCCGTTTAGAAGATATGAACGATTTAAGAAATTTAATTTTCAAAAATCGGTCTTAAAATTCTCAAAAATTGCGCAGACTTTGATGCCTCTACGACGCTCCGTTTAGAAGATATGAAGGATTTAAGAAAATCTTGAATCATAAGCCGATTTCTCTAAGACCTGTAAACCGAATTCAATGAATTTTGCAGTAAATAATCTACTTTAAAATCACTATAAAATGCGCCTACTTTGACCCCTCTACGACGCTCCGTTTAGAAGATATGAAGGATTTAGGAAAATCTTGAATCATAAGCCGATTTCTCTAAATAATCTACTTTAAAATCACTATAAAATGCGCCTACTTTGACCCCTCTACGACGCTCCGTTTAGAAGATATGAAGGATTTAAGAAAATCTTGAATCAATGAATTTTGCAGTAAATAATCTCGCAGACTTTGATGCCTCTACGACGCTCCGTTTAGAAGATATGAACGATTTAAGAAATTTAATTTTCAAAAATCGGTCTTAAAATTCTCAAAAATTGCGCAGACTTTGATGCCTCTACGACGCTCCGTTTAGAAGATATGAAGGATTTAAGAAAATCTTGAATCATAAGCCGATTTCTCTAAGACCTGTAAACCGAATTCAATGAATTTTGCAGTAAATAATCTACTTTAAAATCACTATAAAATGCGCCTACTTTGACCCCTCTACGACGCTCCGTTTAGAAGATATGAAGGATTTAGGAAAATCTTGAATCATAAGCCGATTTCTCTAAATAATCTACTTTAAAATCACTATAAAATGCGCCTACTTTGACCCCTCTACGACGCTCCGTTTAGAAGATATGAAGGATTTAAGAAAATCTTGAATCAATGAATTTTGCAGTAAATAATCTCGCAGACTTTGATGCCTCTACGACGCTCCGTTTAGAAGATATGAACGATTTAAGAAATTTAATTTTCAAAAATCGGTCTTAAAATTCTCAAAAATTGCGCAGACTTTGATGCCTCTACGACGCTCCGTTTAGAAGATATGAAGGATTTAAGAAAATCTTGAATCATAAGCCGATTTCTCTAAGACCTGTAAACCGAATTCAATGAATTTTGCAGTAAATAATCTACTTTAAAATCACTATAAAATGCGCCTACTTTGACCCCTCTACGACGCTCCGTTTAGAAGATATGAAGGATTTAGGAAAATCTTGAATCATAAGCCGATTTCTCTAAATAATCTACTTTAAAATCACTATAAAATGCGCCTACTTTGACCCCTCTACGACGCTCCGTTTAGAAGATATGAAGGATTTAAGAAAATCTTGAATCAATGAATTTTGCAGTAAATAATCTCGCAGACTTTGATGCCTCTACGACGCTCCGTTTAGAAGATATGAACGATTTAAGAAATTTAATTTTCAAAAATCGGTCTTAAAATTCTCAAAAATTGCGCAGACTTTGATGCCTCTACGACGCTCCGTTTAGAAGATATGAATGATTTAAGAAAATCTTGAATCATAAGCCGATTTCTCTAAGACCTGTAAACCGAATTCAATGAATTTTGCAGTAAATAATCTACTTTAAAATCACTATAAAATGCGGAAAATCTTGAATCATAAGCCGATTTCTCTAAATAATCTACTTTAAAATCACTATAAAATGCGCCTACTTTGACCCCTCTACGACGCTCCGTTTAGAAGATATGAAGGATTTAAGAAAATCTTGAATCAATGAATTTTGCAGTAAATAATCTCGCAGACTTTGATGCCTCTACGACGCTCCGTTTAGAAGATATGAAGGATTTAAGAAATTTAATTTTCAAAAATCGATCTTAAAATTCTCAAAAATTGCGCAGACTTTGATGCCTCTACGACGCTCCGTTTAGAAGATATGAAGGATTTAAGAAAATCTTGAATCATAAGCCGATTTCTCTAAGACCTGTAAACCGAATTCAATGAATTTTGCAGTAAATAATCTACTTTAAAATCACTATAAAATGCGCCTACATTGACCCCTCTACGACGCTCCGTTTAGAAGATATGAAGGATTTAAGAAAATCTTGAATCATAAGCCGATTTCTCTAAGACCTGTAAACCGAATTCAATGAATTTTGCAGTAAATAATCTACTTTAAAATCACTATAAAATGCGCCTACTTTGACCCCTCTACGACGCTCCGTTTAGAAGATATGAAGGATTTAAGAAAATCTTGAATCATAGGCCGATTTCTCTAAGACCTGTAAACCGAATTCAATGAATTTTGCAGTAAATAATCTACTTTAAAATCACTATAAAATGCGCCTACTTTGACCCCTCTACGACGCTCCGTTTAGAAGATATGAACGATTTAAGAAAATCTTGAATCATAAGCCGATTTCTCTAAGACCTGTAAACCGAATTCAATGAATTTTGCAGTAAATAATCTACTTTAAAATCTCTATAAAATGCGCCTACTTTGACCCCTCTACGACGCTCCGTTCATATCCGAAGATATGAACGATTTAAGAAATTTAATTTTCAAAAATCGATCTTAAAATTCTCAAAAATTGCGCAGACTTTGATGCCTCTACGACGCTCCGTTTAGAAGATATGAAGGATTTAAGAAAATCTTGAATCATAAGCCGATTTCTCTAAGACCTGTAAACCGAATTCAATGAATTTTGCAGTAAATAATCTACTTTAAAATCACTATAAAATGCGCCTACTTTGACCCCTCTACGACGCTCCGTTTAGAAGATATGAAGGATTTAAGAAAATCTTGAATCAATGAATTTTGCAGTAAATAATCTCGCAGACTTTGATGCCTCTACGACGCTCCGTTTAGAAGATATGAACGATTTAAGAAATTTAATTTTCAAAAATCGGTCTTAAAATTCTCAAAAATTGCGCAGACTTTGATGCCTCTACGACGCTCCGTTTAGAAGATATGAAGGATTTAAGAAAATCTTGAATCATAAGCCGATTTCTCTAAGACCTGTAAACCGAATTTTATAAATTTTGCAGTAAATAATCTACTTTAAAATCACTATAAAATGCGCCTACTTTGACCCCTCTACGACGCTCCGTTTAGAAGATATGAAGGATTTAAGAAAATCTTGAATCATAAGCCGATTTCTCTAAGATCTGTAAACCGAATTCAATGAATTTTGCAGTAAATAATCTACTTTAAAATCAATATAAAATGCGCCTACTTTGACCCCTCTACGACGCTCCGTTTAGAAGATATGAAGGATTTAAGAAAATCTTGAATCATAAGCCGATTTCTCTAAGACCTGTAAACCGAATTCAATGAATTTTGCAGTAAATAATCTACTTTAAAATCACTATAAAATGCGCCTACTTTGACCCCTCTACGACGCTCCGTTTAGAAGATATGAAGGATTTAAGAAAATCTTGAATCAATGAATTTTGCAGTAAATAATCTCGCAGACTTTGATGCCTCTACGACGCTCCGTTTAGAAGATATGAACGATTTAAGAAATTTAATTTTCAAAAATCGGTCTTAAAATTCTCAAAAATTGCGCAGACTTTGATGCCTCTACGACGCTCCGTTTAGAAGATATGAAGGATTTAAGAAAATCTTGAATCATAAGCCGATTTCTCTAAGACCTGTAAACCGAATTCAATGAATTTTGCAGTAAATAATCTACTTTAAAATCACTATAAAATGCGCCTACTTTGACCCCTCTACGACGCTCCGTTTAGAAGATATGAAGGATTTAGGAAAATCTTGAATCATAAGCCGATTTCTCTAAGACCTGTAAACCGAATTCAATGAATTTTGCAGTAAATAATCTACTTTAAAATCACTATAAAATGCGCCTACTTTGACCCCTCTACGACGCTCCGTTTAGAAGATATGAAGGATTTAAGAAAATCTTGAATCATAAGCCGATTTCTCTAAGACCTGTAAACCGAATTCAATGAATTTTGCAGTAAATAATCTACTTTAAAATCACTATAAAATGCGCCTACTTTGACCCCTCTACGACGCTCCGTTTAGAAGATATGAAGGATTTAAGAAAATCTTGAATCAATGAATTTTGCAGTAAATAATCTCGCAGACTTTGATGCCTCTACGACGCTCCGTTTAGAAGATATGAACGATTTAAGAAATTTAATTTTCAAAAATCGGTCTTAAAATTCTCAAAAATTGCGCAGACTTTGATGCCTCTACGACGCTCCGTTTAGAAGATATGAAGGATTTAAGAAAATCTTGAATCATAAGCCGATTTCTCTAAGACCTGTAAACCGAATTTTATAAATTTTGCAGTAAATAATCTACTTTAAAATCACTATAAAATGCGCCTACTTTGACCCCTCTACGACGCTCCGTTTAGAAGATATGAAGGATTTAAGAAAATCTTGAATCATAAGCCGATTTCTCTAAGATCTGTAAACCGAATTCAATGAATTTTGCAGTAAATAATCTACTTTAAAATCAATATAAAATGCGCCTACTTTGACCCCTCTACGACGCTCCGTTTAGAAGATATGAAGGATTTAAGAAAATCTTGAATCATAAGCCGATTTCTCTAAGACCTGTAAACCGAATTCAATGAATTTTGCAGTAAATAATCTACTTTAAAATCACTATAAAATGCGCCTACTTTGACCCCTCTACGACGCTCCGTTTAGAAGATATGAAGGATTTAAGAAAATCTTGAATCAATGAATTTTGCAGTAAATAATCTCGCAGACTTTGATGCCTCTACGACGCTCCGTTTAGAAGATATGAAGGATTTAAGAAAATCTTGAATCATAAGCCGATTTCTCTAAGACCTGTAAACCGAATTCAATGAATTTTGCAGTAAATAATCTACTTTAAAATCACTATAAAATGCGCCTACTTTGACCCCTCTACGACGCTCCGTTTAGAAGATATGAAGGATTTAGGAAAATCTTGAATCATAAGCCGATTTCTCTAAGACCTGTAAACCGAATTCAATGATTTTTGCAGTAAATAATCTACTTTAAAATCACTATAAAATGCGCCTACTTTGACCCCTCTACGACGCTCCGTTTAGAAGATATGAAGGATTTGAGAAAATCTTGAATCATAAGCCGATTTCTCTAAGACCTGTAAACCGAATTCAATGAATTTTGCAGTAAATAATCTCGCAGACTTTGATGCCTCTACGACGCTCCGTTTAGAAGATATGAACGATTTAAGAAATTTAATTTTCAAAAATCGGTCTTAAAATTCTCAAAAATTGCGCAGACTTTGATGCCTCTACGACGCTCCGTTTAGAAGATATGAAGGATTTAAGAAAATCTTGAATCATAAGCCGATTTCTCTAAGACCTGTAAACCGAATTTTATAAATTTTGCAGTAAATAATCTACTTTAAAATCACTATAAAATGCGCCTACTTTGACCCCTCTACGACGCTCCGTTTAGAAGATATGAAGGATTTAAGAAAATCTTGAATCATAAGCCGATTTCTCTAAGATCTGTAAACCGAATTCAATGAATTTTGCAGTAAATAATCTACTTTAAAATCAATATAAAATGCGCCTACTTCGACCCCTTTACGACGCTCCGTTTAGAAGATATGAAGGATTTAAGAAAATCTTGAATCATAAGCCGATTTCTCTAAGACCTGTAAACCGAATTCAATGAATTTTGCAGTAAATAATCTACTTTAAAATCACTATAAAATGCGCCTACTTTGACCCCTCTACGACGCTCCGTTTAGAAGATATGAAGGATTTAAGAAAATCTTGAATCATAAGCCGATTTCTCTAAGACCTGTAAACCGAATTCAATGAATTTTGCAGTAAATAATCTACTTTAAAATCACTATAAAATGCGCCTACTTTGACCCCTCTACGACGCTCCGTTTAGAAGATATGAACGATTTAAGAAATTTAATTTTCAAAAATCGGTCTTAAAATTCTCAAAAATTGCGCAGACTTTGATGCCTCTACGACGCTCCGTTTAGAAGATATGAAGGATTTAAGAAAATCTTGAATCATAAGCCGATTTCATTAAGACCTGTAAACCGAATTTAATGAATTTTGCAGTAAATAATATACTTTAAAATCACTATAAAATGCGCCTACTTTGACCCCTCTACGACGCTCCGTTTAGAAGATATGAACGATTTAAGAAATTTAATTTTCAAAAATCGATCTTAAAATTCTCAAAAATTGCGCAGACTTTGATGCCTCTACGACGCTCCGTTTAGAAGATATGAAGGATTTAAGAAAATCTTGAATCTTAAGCCTATTTCTCTAAGACCAGTAGACCGAATTTAATGAATTTTGCAGTAAAAAATCTACTTTAAAATCACTATAAAATGCGCCTACTTTGACCCCTCTACGACGCTCCGTTTAGAAGATATGAAGGATTTAAGAAAATCTTGAATCATAAGCCGATTTCTCTAAGACCTGTAAACCGAATTTATTGGATTTTGCAGTAAATAATCTACTTTAAAATCACTATAAAATGCGCCTACTTTGACCCCTCTACGACGCTCCGTTTAGAAGATATGAACGATTTAAAAAAATTAATTTTCAAAAATCGATCTTAAAATTCTTAAAAATTGCGCAGATTTTGATGCCTCTACGACGCTCAGTTTAGGAGATATGAAGGAATTAAGAAAATCTTGAATCATAAGCCGATTTCTCTCAGACCTGTAAACCGAATTTTATAAATTTTGCAGTAAATAATCTACTTTAAAATCACTATAAAATGCGCCTACTTTGACCCCTCTACGACGCTCCGTTTAGAAGATATGAAGGATTTAAGAAAATCTTGAATCATAAGCCGATTTCTCAAAGACCTGTAAACCGAATTCAATGAATTTTGCAGTAAATAATCTACTTTAAAATCACTATAAAATGCGCCTACTTTTGCAGTAAATAATCTACTTTAAAATCACTATAAAATGCGCCTACTTTGACCACTCTACGACGCTCCATTTAGAAGATATGAAGGATTTAAGAAAATCTTGAATCATAAGCCGATTTCTCTAAGACCTGTAAACCGAATTCAATGAATTTTGCTGTAAATAATCTACTTTAAAATCAATATAAAATGCGCCTACTTTGACCCCTCTACGACGCTCCGTTTAGAAGATATGAAGGATTTAAGAAAATCTTGAATCATAAGCCGATTTCTCTAAGACCTGTAAACCGAATTCAATGAATTTTGCAGTAAATAATCTACTTTAAAATCACTATAAAATGCGCCTACTTTGACCCCTCTACGACGCTCCGTTTAGAAGATATGAAGGATTTAAGAAATTTAATTTTCAAAAATCGATCTTAAAATTCTCAAAAATTGCGCAGACTTTGATGCCTCTACGACGCTCCGTTTAGAAGATATGAAGGATTTAAGAAAATCTTGAATTATAAGCCGATTTCTCTAAGACCTGTAAACCGAATTTTATAAATTTTGCAGTAAATAATCTACTTTAAAATCACTATAAAATGCGCCTACTTTGACCCCTCTACGACGCTCCGTTTAGAAGATATAAAGGATTTAAGAAAATCTTGAATCATAAGCCGATTTCTCTAAGACCTGTAAACCGAATTCAACTTTAAAATCACTATAAAATGCGCCTACTTTGACCCCTCTACGACGCTCCGTTTAGAAGATATGAAGGATTTAAGAAAATCTTGAATCATAACCCGATTTCTCTAAGACCTGTAAACCGAATTTATTGGATTTTGCAGTAAATAATCTACTTTAAAATCACTATAAAATGCGCCTACTTTGACCCCTCTACGACGCTCCGTTTAGAAGATATGAACGATTTAAAAAAATTAATTTTCAAAAATCGATCTTAAAATTCTTAAAAATTGCGCAGATTTTGATGCCTCTACGACGCTCAGTTTAGGAGATATGAAGGATTTAAGAAAATCTTGAATCATAAGCCGATTTCTCTAAGACCTGTAAACCGAATTTAATGAATTTTGCAGTAAATAATCTACTTTAAAATCACTATAAAATGCGCCTACTTTGACCCCTCTACGACGCTCCGTTTAGAAGATATGAAGGATTTAAGAAATTTAATTTTCAAAAATCGATCTTAAAATTCTCAAAAATCGCTCCGTTTAGAAGATATGAAGGATTTAAGAAAATCTTGAATTATAAGCCGATTTCTCTAAGACCTGTAAACCGAATTTTATAAATTTTGCAGTAAATAATCTACTTTAAAATCACTATAAAATGCGCCAACTTTGACCCCTCTACGACGCTCCGTTTAGAAGATATGAAGGATTTAAGAAAATCTTGAATCATAAGCCGATTTCTCTAAGACCTGTAAACCGAATTTATTGGATTTTGCAGTAAATAATCTACTTTAAAATTACTATAAAATGCGCCTACTTTGACCCCTCTACGACGCTCCGTTTAGAAGATATGAACGATTTAAAAAAATTAATTTTCAAAAATCGATCTTAAAATTCTTAAAAATTGCGCAGATTTTGATGCCTCTACGACGCTCAGTTTAGGAGATATGAAGGATTTAAGAAAATCTTGAATCATAAGCCGATTTCTCTAAGACCGATTTCTCTAAGATATGAAGGATTTAAGAAATTTAATTTTCAAAAATCGATCTTAAAATTCTCAAAAATTGCGCAGACTTTGATGCCTCTACGACGCTCCTTGAATCATAAGCCGATTTCTCTAAGACCTGTAAACCGAATTTTATAAATTTTGCAGTAAATAATCTACTTTAAAATCACTATAAAATGCGCCAACTTTGACCCCTCTACGACGCTCCGTTTAGAAGATATGAAGGATTTAAGAAAATCTTGAATCATAAGCCGATTTCTCTAAGACCTGTAAACCGAATTTATTGGATTTTGCAGTAAATAATCTACTTTAAAATCACTATAAAATGCGCCTACTTTGACCCCTCTACGACGCTCCGTTTAGAAGATATGAACGATTTAAAAAAATTAATTTTCAAAAAGCGATCTTAAAATTCTTAAAAATTGCGCAGATTTTGATGCCTCTACGACGCTCAGTTTAGGAGATATGAAGGATTTAAGAAAATCTTGAATCATAAGCCGATTTCTCTAAGACCTGTAAACCGAATTTAATGAATTTTGCAGTAAATAATCTACTTTAAAATCACTATAAAATGCGCCTACTTTGACCCCTCTACGACGCTCCGTTTAGAAGATATGAAGGATTTAAGAAATTTAATTTTCAAAAATCGATCTTAAAATTCTCAAAAATTGCGCAGACTTTGATGCCTCTACGACGCTCCGTTTAGAAGATATGAAGGCTTTAAGAAAATCTTGAATTATAAGCCGATTTCTCTAAGACCTGTAAACCGAATTTTATAAATTTTGCAGTAAATAATCTACTTTAAAATCACTATAAAATGCGCCTACTTTGACCCCTCTACGACGCTCCGTTTAGAAGATATGAAGGATTTAAGAAAATCTTGAATCATAAGCCGATTTCTCTAAGACCTGTAAACCGAATTCAATGAATTTTGCAGTAAATAATCTACTTTAAAATCACTATAAAATGCGCCTACCTTGACCACTCTACGACGCTCCGTTTAGAAGATATGAAGGATTTAAGAAATTTAATTTTCAAAAATCGATCTTAAAATTCTCAAAAATTGCGCAGACTTTGATGCCTCTACGACGCTCCGTTTAGAAGATATGAAGGATTTAAGAAAATCTTGAATTATAAGACGATTTCTCTAAGACCTGTAAACCGAATTTTATAAATTTTGCAGTAAATAATCTACTTTAAAATCACTATAAAATGCGCCTACTTTGACCCCTCTACGACGCTCCGTTTAGAAGATATGAAGGATTTAAGAAATTTAATTTTCAAAAATCGATCTTAAAATTCTCAAAAATTGCGCAGACTTTGATGCCTCTACGACGCTCCGTTTAGAAGATATGAAGGATTTAAGAAAATCTTGAATTATAAGACGATTTCTCTAAGACCTGTAAACCGAATTTTATAAATTTTGCAGTAAATAATCTACTTTAAAATCACTATAAAATGCGCCTAATTTGACCCCTCTACGACGCTCCGTTTAGAAGATATGAAGGATTTAAGAAAATCTTGAATTATAAGCCGATTTCTCTAAGACCTGTAAACCGAATTTTATAAATTTTGCAGTAAATAATCTACTTTAAAATCACTATAAAATGCGCCTACTTTGACCCCTCTACGACGCTCCGTTTAGAAGATATGAAGGATTTAAGAAATTTAATTTTCAAAAATCGATCTTAAAATTCTCAAAAATTGCGCAGACTTTGATGCCTCTACGACGCTCCGTTTAGAAGATATGAAGGATTTAAGAAAATCTTGAATTATAAGCCGATTTCTCTAAGACCTGTAAACCGAATTTTATAAATTTTGCAGTAAATAATCTACTTTAAAATCACTATAAAATGCGCCTACTTTGACCCCTCTACGACGCTCCGTTTAGAAGATATGAACGATTTAAGAAATTTAATTTTCAAAAATCGATCTTAAAATTCTCAAAAATTGCGCAGACTTTGATGCCTCTACGACGCTCCGTTTAGAAAATATGAAGGATTTAAGAAAATCTTGAATTATAAGCCGATTTCTCTAAGACCTGTAAACCGAATTTTATAAATTTTGCAGTAAATAATCTACTTTAAAATCACTATAAAATGCGCCTACTTTGACCCCTCTACGACGCTCCGTTTAGAAGATATGAAGGATTTAAGAAAATCTTGAATCATAAGCCGATTTCTCTAAGACCTGTAAACCGAATTCAATGAATTTTGCTGTAAATAATCTACTTTAAAATCAATATAAAATGCGCCTACTTTGACCCCTCTACGACGCTCCGTTTAGAAGATATGAAGGATTTAAGAAAATCTTGAATCATAAGCCGATTTCTCTAAGACCTGTAAACCGAATTCAATGAATTTTGCAGTAAATAATCTACTTTAAAATCACTATAAAATGCGCCTACTTTGACCCCTCTACGACGCTCCGTTTAGAAGATATGAAGGATTTAAGAAAATCTTGAATCATAAGCCGATTTCTCTAAGACCTGTAAACCGAATTCAATGAATTTTGCAGTAAATAATCTACTTTAAAATCAATATAAAATGCGCCTACTTTGACCCCTCTACGACGCTCCGTTTAGAAGATATGAAGGATTTAAGAAAATCTTGAATCATAAGCCGATTTCTCTAAGACCTGTAAACCGAATTCAATGAATTTTGCAGTAAATAATCTACTTTAAAATCACTATAAAATGCGCCTACTTTGACCCCTCTACGACGCTCCGTTTAGAAGATATGAACGATTTAAGAAATTTAATTTTCAAAAATCGATCTTAAAATTCTCAAAAATTGCGCAGACTTTGATGCCTCTACGACGCTCCGTTTAGAAGATATGAAGGATTTAAGAAAATCTTGAATTATAAGCCGATTTCTCTAAGACCTGTAAACCGAATTTAATAAATTTTGCAGTAAATAATCTACTTTAAAATCACTATAAAATGCGCCTACTTTGACCCCTCTACGACGCTCCGTTTAGAAGATATGAACGATTTAAGAAATTTAATTTTCAAAAATCGATCTTAAAATTCTCAAAAATTGCGCAGACTTTGATGCCTCTACGACGCTCCGTTTAGAAGATATGAAGGATTTAAGAAAATCTTGAATTATAAGCCGATTTCTCTAAGACCTGTAAACCGAATTTAATAAATTTTGCAGTAAATAATCTACTTTAAAATCACTATAAAATGCGCCTACTTTGACCCCTCTACGACGCTCCGTTTAGAAGATATGAACGATTTAAGAAATTTAATTTTCAAAAATCGATCTTAAAATTCTCAAAAATTGCGCAGACTTTGATGCCTCTACGACGCTCCGTTTAGAAGATATGAAGGATTTAAGAAAATCTTGAATTATAAGACGATTTCTCTAAGACCTGTAAACCGAATTTTATAAATTTTGCAGTAAATAATCTACTTTAAAATCACTATAAAATGCGCCTACTTTGACCCCTCTACGACGCTCCGTTTAGAAGATATGAAGAAATTTAATTTTCAAAAATCGATCTTAAAATTCTCAAAAATTGCGCAGACTTTGATGCCTCTACGACGCTCCGTTTAGAAGATATGAAGGATTTAAGAAAATCTTGAATTATAAGCCGATTTCTCTAAGACCTGTAAACCGAATTTTATAAATTTTGCAGTAAATAATCTACTTTAAAATCACTATAAAATGCGCCTACTTTGACCCCTCTACGACGCTCCGTTTAGAAGATATGAAGGATTTAAGAAAATCTTGAATCATAAGGCGATTTCTCTAAGACCTGTAAACCGAATTCAATTTCTCTAAGACCTGTAAACCGAATTCAATAAATTTTGCAGTAAATAATCTACTTTAAAATCACTATAAAATGCGCCTACTTTGACCCCTCTACGACGCTCCGTTTAGAAGATATGAACGATTTAAGAAATTTAATTTTCAAAAATCGATCTTAAAATTCTCAAAAATTGCGCAGACTTTGATGCCTCTACGACGCTCCGTTTAGAAGATATGAAGGATTTAAGAAAATCTTGAATTATAAGACGATTTCTCTAAGACCTGTAAACCGAATTTTATAAATTTTGCAGTAAATAATCTACTTTAAAATCACTATAAAATGCGCCTACTTTGACCCCTCTACGACGCTCCGTTTAGAAGATATGAAGAAATTTAATTTTCAAAAATCGATCTTAAAATTCTCAAAAATTGCGCAGACTTTGATGCCTCTACGACGCTCCGTTTAGAAGATATGAAGGATTTAAGAAAATCTTGAATTATAAGCCGATTTCTCTAAGACCTGTAAACCGAATTTTATAAATTTTGCAGTAAATAATCTACTTTAAAATCACTATAAAATGCGCCTACTTTGACCCCTCTACGACGCTCCGTTTAGAAGATATGAAGGATTTAAGAAAATCTTGAATCATAAGCCGATTTCTCTAAGACCTGTAAACCGAATTCAATGAATTTTGCAGTAAATAATCTACTTTAAAATCACTATAAAATGCGCCTACTTTGACCCCTCTACGACGCTCCGTTTAGAAGATATGAAGGATTTAAGAAATTTAATTTTCAAAAATCGATCTTAAAATTCTCAAAAATTGCGCAGACTTTGATGCCTCTACGACGCTCCGTTTAGAAGATATGAAGGATTTAAGAAAATCTTAAATTATAAGCCGATTTCTCTAAGACCTGTAAACCGAATTTTATAAATTTTGCAGTAAATAATCTACTTTAAAATCACTATAAAATGCGCCTACTTTGACCCCTCTACGACGCTCCGTTTAGAAGATATGAAGGATTTAAGAAAATCTTGAATCATAAGCCGATTTCTCTAAGACCTGTAAACCGAATTCAATGAATTTTGCTGTAAATAATCTACTTTAAAATCAATATAAAATGCGCCTACTTTGACCCCTCTACGACGCTCCGTTTAGAAGATATGAAGGATTTAAGAAAATCTTGAATCATAAGCCGATTTCTCTAAGACCTGTAAACCGAATTCAATGAATTTTGCAGTAAATAATCTACTTTAAAATCACTATAAAATGCGCCTACTTTGACCCCTCTACGACGCTCCGTTTAGAAGATATGAACGATTTAAGAAAATCTTGAATCATAAGCCGATTTCTCTAAGACCTGTAAACCGAATTCAATGAATTTTGCTGTAAATAATCTACTTTAAAATCAATATAAAATGCGCCTACTTTGACCCCTCTACGACGCTCCGTTTAGAAGATATGAAGGATTTAAGAAAATCTTGAATCATAAGCCGATTTCTCTAAGACCTGTAAACCGAATTCAATGAATTTTGCAGTAAATAATCTACTTTAAAATCACTATAAAATGCGCCTACTTTGACCCCTCTACGACGCTCCGTTTAGAAGATATGAACGATTTAAGAAAATCTTGAATCATAAGCCGATTTCTCTAAGACCTGTAAACCGAATTCAATGAATTTTGCAGTAAATAATCTACTTTAAAATCAATATAAAATGCGCCTACTTTGACCCCTCTACGACGCTCCGTTTAGAAGATATGAAGGATTTAAAAAAATTAATTTTCAAAAATCGATCTTAAAATTCTTAAAAATTGCGCAGATTTTGATGCCTCTACGACGCTCAGTTTAGGAGATATGAAGGATTTAAGAAAATCTTGAATCATAAGCCGATTTCTCTAAGACCTGTAAACCGAATTTAATGAATTTTGCAGTAAATAATCTACTTTAAAATCACTATAAAATGCGCCTACTTTGACCCCTCTACGACGCTCCGTTTAGAAGATATGAAGGATTTAAGAAATTTAATTTTCAAAAATCGATCTTAAAATTCTCAAAAATTGCGCAGACTTTGATGCCTCTACGACGCTCCGTTTAGAAGATATGAAGGCTTTAAGAAAATCTTGAATTATAAGCCGATTTCTCTAAGACCTGTAAACCGAATTTTATAAATTTTGCAGTAAATAATCTACTTTAAAATCACTATAAAATGCGCCTACTTTGACCCCTCTACGACGCTCCGTTTAGAAGATATGAAGGATTTAAGAAAATCTTGAATCATAAGCCGATTTCTCTAAGACCTGTAAACCGAATTCAATGAATTTTGCAGTAAATAATCTACTTTAAAATCACTATAAAATGCGCCTACTTTGACCACTCTACGACGCTCCATTTAGAAGATATGAAGGATTTAAGAAAATCTTGAATCATAAGCCGATTTCTCTAAGACCTGTAAACCGAATTCAATGAATTTTGCAGTAAATAATCTACTTTAAAATCACTATAAAATGCGCCTACTTTGACCCCTCTACGACGCTCCGTTTAGAAGATATGAACGATTTAAGAAATTTAATTTTCAAAAATCGATCTTAAAATTCTCAAAAATTGTGCAGACTTTGATGCCTCTACGACGCTCCGTTTAGAAGATATGAAGGATTTAAGAAAATCTTGAATTATAAGCCGATTTCTCTAAGACCTGTAAACCGAATTTTATAAATTTTGCAGTAAATAATCTACTTTAAAATCACTATAAAATGCGCCTACTTTGACCCCTCTACGACGCTCCGTTTAGAAGATATGAAGGATTTAAGAAATTTAATTTTCAAAAATCGATCTTAAAATTCTCAAAAATTGCGCAGACTTTGATGCCTCTACGACGCTCCGTTTAGAAGATATGAAGGATTTAAGAAAATCTTGAATTATAAGACGATTTCTCTAAGACCTGTAAACCGAATTTTATAAATTTTGCAGTAAATAATCTACTTTAAAATCACTATAAAATGCGCCTAATTTGACCCCTCTACGACGCTCCGTTTAGAAGATATGAAGGATTTAAGAAAATCTTGAATTATAAGCCGATTTCTCTAAGACCTGTAAACCGAATTTTATAAATTTTGCAGTAAATAATCTACTTTAAAATCACTATAAAATGCGCCTACTTTGACCCCTCTACGACGCTCCGTTTAGAAGATATGAAGGATTTAAGAAATTTAATTTTCAAAAATCGATCTTAAAATTCTCAAAAATTGCGCAGACTTTGATGCCTCTACGACGCTCCGTTTAGAAGATATGAAGGATTTAAGAAAATCTTGAATTATAAGCCGATTTCTCTAAGACCTGTAAACCGAATTTTATAAATTTTGCAGTAAATAATCTACTTTAAAATCACTATAAAATGCGCCTACTTTGACCCCTCTACGACGCTCCGTTTAGAAGATATGAAGGATTTAAGAAAATCTTGAATCATAAGCCGATTTCTCTAAGACCTGTAAACCGAATTCAATGAATTTTGCAGTAAATAATCTACTTTAAAATCACTATAAAATGCGCCTACTTTGACCCCTCTACGACGCTCCGTTTAGAAGATATGAACGATTTAAGAAATTTAATTTTCAAAAATCGATCTTAAAATTCTCAAAAATTGCGCAGACTTTGATGCCTCTACGACGCTCCGTTTAGAAAATATGAAGGATTTAAGAAAATCTTGAATTATAAGCCGATTTCTCTAAGACCTGTAAACCGAATTTTATAAATTTTGCAGTAAATAATCTACTTTAAAATCACTATAAAATGCGCCTACTTTGACCCCTCTACGACGCTCCGTTTAGAAGATATGAAGGATTTAAGAAATTTAATTTTCAAAAATCGATCTTAAAATTCTCAAAAATTGCGCAGACTTTGATGCCTCTACGACGCTCCGTTTAGAAGATATGAAGGATTTAAGAAAATCTTGAATCATAAGCCGATTTCTCTAAGACCTGTAAACCGAATTCAATGAATTTTGCTGTAAATAATCTACTTTAAAATCAATATAAAATGCGCCTACTTTGACCCCTCTACGACGCTCCGTTTAGAAGATATGAAGGATTTAAGAAAATCTTGAATCATAAGCCGATTTCTCTAAGACCTGTAAACCGAATTCAATGAATTTTGCAGTAAATAATCTACTTTAAAATCACTATAAAATGCGCCTACTTTGACCCCTCTACGACGCTCCGTTTAGAAGATATGAAGGATTTAAGAAAATCTTGAATCATAAGCCGATTTCTCTAAGACCTGTAAACCGAATTCAATGAATTTTGCTGTAAATAATCTACTTTAAAATCAATATAAAATGCGCCTACTTTGACCCCTCTACGACGCTCCGTTTAGAAGATATGAAGGATTTAAGAAAATCTTGAATCATAAGCCGATTTCTCTAAGACCTGTAAACCGAATTCAATGAATTTTGCAGTAAATAATCTACTTTAAAATCACTATAAAATGCGCCTACTTTGACCCCTCTACGACGCTCCGTTTAGAAGATATGAACGATTTAAGAAATTTAATTTTCAAAAATCGATCTTAAAATTCTCAAAAATTGCGCAGACTTTGATGCCTCTACGACGCTCCGTTTAGAAGATATGAAGGATTTAAGAAAATCTTGAATTATAAGCCGATTTCTCTAAGACCTGTAAACCGAATTTAATAAATTTTGCAGTAAATAATCTACTTTAAAATCACTATAAAATGCGCCTACTTTGACCCCTCTACGACGCTCCTTTTAGAAGATATGAACGATTTAAGAAATTTAATTTTCAAAAATCGGTCTTCAAATTCTCAAAAATTGCGCAGACTTTGATGCCTCTACGACGCTCCGTTTAGAAGATATGAAGGATTTAAGAAAATCTTGAATTATAAGCCGATTTCTCTAAGACCTGTAAACCGAATTTAATAAATTTTGCAGTAAATAATCTACTTTAAAATCACTATAAAATGCGCCTACTTTGACCCCTCTACGACGCTCCGTTTAGAAGATATGAACGATTTAAGAAATTTAATTTTCAAAAATCGATCTTAAAATTCTCAAAAATTGCGCAGACTTTGATGCCTCTACGACGCTCCGTTTAGAAGATATGAAGGATTTAAGAAAATCTTGAATTATAAGCCGATTTCTCTAAGACCTGTAAACCGAATTTAATAAATTTTGCAGTAAATAATCTACTTTAAAATCACTATAAAATGCGCCTACTTTGACCCCTCTACGACGCTCCGTTTAGAAGATATGAACGATTTAAGAAATTTAATTTTCAAAAATCGATCTTAAAATTCTCAAAAATTGCGCAGACTTTGATGCCTCTACGACGCTCCGTTTAGAAGATATGAAGGATTTAAGAAAATCTTGAATTATAAGACGATTTCTCTAAGACCTGTAAACCGAATTTTATAAATTTTGCAGTAAATAATCTACTTTAAAATCACTATAAAATGCGCCTACTTTGACCCCTCTACGACGCTCCGTTTAGAAGATATGAAGAAATTTAATTTTCAAAAATCGATCTTAAAATTCTCAAAAATTGCGCAGACTTTGATGCCTCTACGACGCTCCGTTTAGAAGATATGAAGGATTTAAGAAAATCTTGAATTATAAGCCGATTTCTCTAAGACCTGTAAACCGAATTTTATAAATTTTGCAGTAAATAATCTACTTTAAAATCACTATAAAATGCGCCTACTTTGACCCCTCTACGACGCTCCGTTTAGAAGATATGAAGGATTTAAGAAAATCTTGAATCATAAGCCGATTTCTCTAAGACCTGTAAACCGAATTCAATAAATTTTGCAGTAAATAATCTACTTTAAAATCACTATAAAATGCGCCTACTTTGACCCCTCTACGACGCTCCGTTTAGAAGATATGAACGATTTAAGAAATTTAATTTTCAAAAATCGATCTTAAAATTCTCAAAAATTGCGCAGACATTGATGCCTCTACGACGCTCCGTTTAGAAGATATGAAGGATTTAAGAAAATCTTGAATTATAAGACGATTTCTCTAAGACCTGTAAACCGAATTTTATAAATTTTGCAGTAAATAATCTACTTTAAAATCACTATAAAATGCGCCTACTTTGACCCCTCTACGACGCTCCGTTTAGAAGATATGAAGAAATTTAATTTTCAAAAATCGATCTTAAAATTCTCAAAAATTGCGCAGACTTTGATGCCTCTACGACGCTCCGTTTAGAAGATATGAAGGATTTAAGAAAATCTTGAATTATAAGCCGATTTCTCTAAGACCTGTAAACCGAATTTTATAAATTTTGCAGTAAATAATCTACTTTAAAATCACTATAAAATGCGCCTACTTTGACCCCTCTACGACGCTCCGTTTAGAAGATATGAAGGATTTAAGAAAATCTTGAATCATAAGCCGATTTCTCTAAGACCTGTAAACCGAATTCAATGAATTTTGCAGTAAATAATCTACTTTAAAATCACTATAAAATGCGCCTACTTTGACCCCTCTACGACGCTCCGTTTAGAAGATATGAAGGATTTAAGAAATTTAATTTTCAAAAATCGATCTTAAAATTCTCAAAAATTGCGCAGACTTTGATGCCTCTACGACGCTCCGTTTAGAAGATATGAAGGATTTAAGAAAATCTTAAATTATAAGCCGATTTCTCTAAGACCTGTAAACCGAATTTTATAAATTTTGCAGTAAATAATCTACTTTAAAATCACTATAAAATGCGCCTACTTTGACCCCTCTACGACGCTCCGTTTAGAAGATATGAAGGATTTAAGAAAATCTTGAATCATAAGCCGATTTCTCTAAGACCTGTAAACCGAATTCAATGAATTTTGCTGTAAATAATCTACTTTAAAATCAATATAAAATGCGCCTACTTTGACCCCTCTACGACGCTCCGTTTAGAAGATATGAAGGATTTAAGAAAATCTTGAATCATAAGCCGATTTCTCTAAGACCTGTAAACCGAATTCAATGAATTTTGCAGTAAATAATCTACTTTAAAATCACTATAAAATGCGCCTACTTTGACCCCTCTACGACGCTCCGTTTAGAAGATATGAACGATTTAAGAAAATCTTGAATCATAAGCCGATTTCTCTAAGACCTGTAAACCGAATTCAATGAATTTTGCTGTAAATAATCTACTTTAAAATCAATATAAAATGCGCCTACTTTGACCCCTCTACGACGCTCCGTTTAGAAGATATGAAGGATTTAAGAAAATCTTGAATCATAAGCCGATTTCTCTAAGACCTGTAAACCGAATTCAATGAATTTTGCAGTAAATAATCTACTTTAAAATCACTATAAAATGTGCCTACTTTGACCCCTCTACGACGCTCCGTTTAGAAGATATGAACGATTTAAGAAATTTAATTTTCAAAAATCGATCTTAAAATTCTCAAAAATTGCGCAGACTTTGATGCCTCTACGACGCTCCGTTTAGAAGATATGAAGGATTTAAGAAAATCTTGAATTATAAGCCGATTTCTCTAAGACCTGTAAACCGAATTTAATAAATTTTGCAGTAAATAATCTACTTTAAAATCACTATAAAATGCGCCTACTTTGACCCCTCTACGACGCTCCGTTTAGAAGATATGAACGATTTAAGAAATTTAATTTTCAAAAATCGATCTTAAAATTCTCAAAAATTGCGCAGACTTTGATGCCTCTACGACGCTCCGTTTAGAAGATATGAAGGATTTAAGAAAATCTTGAATTATAAGCCGATTTCTCTAAGACCTGTAAACCGAATTCAATGAATTTTGCAGTAAATAATCTACTTTAAAATCACTATAAAATGCGCCTACTTTGACCCCTCTACGACGCTCCGTTTAGAAGATATGAACGATTTAAGAAATTTAATTTTCAAAAATCGATCTTAAAATTCTCAAAAATTGCGCAGACTTTGATGCCTCTACGACGCTCCGTTTAGAAGATATGAAGGATTTAAGAAAATCTTGAATTATAAGCCGATTTCTCTAAGACCTGTAAACCGAATTTAATAAATTTTGCAGTAAATAATCTACTTTAAAATCACTATAAAATGCGCCTACTTTGACCCCTCTACGACGCTCCGTTTAGAAGATATGAACGATTTAAGAAATTTAATTTTCAAAAATCGATCTTAAAATTCTCAAAAATTGCGCAGACTTTGATGCCTCTACGACGCTCCGTTTAGAAGATATGAAGGATTTAAGAAAATCTTGAATTATAAGCCGATTTCTCTAAGACCTGTAAACCGAATTTAATAAATTTTGCAGTAAATAATCTACTTTAAAATCACTATAAAATGCGCCTACTTTGACCCCTCTACGACGCTCCGTTTAGAAGATATGAACGATTTAAGAAATTTAATTTTCAAAAATCGGTCTTCAAATTCTCAAAAATTGCGCAGACTTTGATGCCTCTACGACGCTCCGTTTAGAAGATATGAAGGATTTAAGAAAATCTTGAATTATAAGCCGATTTCTCTAAGACCTGTAAACCGAATTTAATAAATTTTGCAGTAAATAATCTACTTTAAAATCACTATAAAATGCGCCTACTTTGACCCTTCTACGACGCTCCGTTTAGAAGATATGAACGATTTAAGAAATTTAATTTTCAAAAATCGATCTTAAAATTCTCAAAAATTGCGCAGACTTTGATGCCTCTACGACGCTCCGTTTAGAAGATATGAAGGATTTAAGAAAATCTTGAATTATAAGACGATTTCTCTAAGACCTGTAAACCGAATTTTATAAATTTTGCAGTAAATAATCTACTTTAAAATCACTATAAAATGCGCCTACTTTGACCCCTCTACGACGCTCCGTTTAGAAGATATGAAGGATTTAAGAAAATCTTGAATCATAAGCCGATTTCTCTAAGACCTGTAAACCGAATTCAATGAATTTTGCAGTAAATAATCTACTTTAAAATCACTATAAAATGCGCCTACTTTGACCCCTCTACGACGCTCCGTTTAGAAGATATGAACGATTTAAGAAATTTAATTTTCAAAAATCGATCTTAAAATTCTCAAAAATTGCGCAGACTTTGATGCCTCTACGACGCTCCGTTTAGAAGATATGAAGGATTTAAGAAAATCTTGAGTCATAAGCCGATTTCTCTAAGACCTGTAAACCGAATTTAATGAATTTTGCAGTAAATAATCTACTTTAAAATCACTATAAAATGCGCCTACTTTGACCCCTCTACGACGCTATGTTTAGAAGATATGAACGATTTAAGAAATTTAATTTTCAAAAATCGATCTTAAAATTCTCAAAAATTGCGCAGACTTTGATGCCTCTACGACGCTCCGTTTAGAAGATATGAAGGATTTAAGAAAATCTTGAGTCATAAGCCGATTTCTCTAAGACCTGTAAACTGAATTTAATGAATTGTGCAGTAAATAATCTACTTTAAAATCACTATAAAATGCGCCTACTTTGACCCCTCTACGACGCTTCGTTTAGAAGATATGAACGATTTAAGAAATTTAATTTTCAAAAATCGATCTTAAAATTCTCAAAAATTGCGCAGACTTTGATGCCTCTACGACGCTCCGTTTAGAAGATATGAAGGATTTAAGAAAATCTTGAGTCATAAGCCGATTTCTCTAAGACCTGTAAACTGAATTTAATGAATTGTGCAGTAAATAATCTACTTTAAAATCACTATAAAATGCGCCTACTTTGACCCCTCTACGACGCTTCGTTTAGAAGATATGAAGGATTAAAGAAAATTTTGAATCGTAAGCCGATTTCTCTAAGACCTGTAAACCGAATTTAATGAATTTTGCAGTAAAAAATCTACTTTAAAATCTCTGTAAAATGCGTCTACTTTGACCCCTCTACGACGCTAAGACCTGTAAACCGAATTTAGTGAATTTTGCAGTAAAACATCTACTTTAAAATCACTATAAAATGCGCCTACTTTGACCCCTCTACGACGCTACGTTTAGAAGATTTTAAGGATTTAAGAAAATCTTGAATCATAAGCCGATTTCTCTAAGACCTGTAAACCGAATTTAATGAATTTTGCAGTAAAAAATTTACTTTAAAATCACTATAAAATGCGCCTACTTTGACCCCTCTACGACGTTTAAAAGATATGAACGATTTAAGAAATTTTATTCTCAAAAATCGATTTTAAAATTCTCAAAAATTCGGCAGACTTTGATGCCTCTACGACGCACCGTTTAGAAGATATGAAGGATTTAAGAAAATCTTGAATTATAAGCAGATTTCTTAAGACCTGTACTTTAAAATGACTATAAAATGCGCCTGCTTTGACCCCTCTACGACGCTCCGTTTAGAAGATATGAAGGATTTAAGAAAATCTTGAATCATAAGCCGATTTCTCTAAGATCTGTAAATCGAATTTTGCAGTAAATAATCTACTTTAAAATTAAATTGACTACGACGATTAACTTTTTTCCACCAGCACCAAAAGGCATGGCCGGTTCTAAGAAAAACCATAAACATATAACATTTTCGAATAATTACATAGTGCGGCAAAATGACATCTTTTTTAATTGAACTCCGATTTTTTTTATATTGTGCTTCTATGTGGTTTACGGATAAAAAGTGTAGTATATACTTATACACCTACACGTCTGGGCTAGCCGCTATGGGGTCCTAAAGGGTTATACACAAGGATAATACACAAAAAAGCATTACCGTCGTTTTGCAATTTTTTAGATGAAGTAATAATATTTTTTTAAATATTTTTTTTTTTAAATTTTTTGTCAATTTTTAGTTTTCTTTTGCCTATATCTCGCAAACTATTTTTTTTCACGTGAAGTAAAATTTGTGTATTTATTGCAAGGTTCTCCGTGTCTAATGCAGAAAACATATTTTCATTATTATCATTGGTTGGAATATGAAAAATAATACAAAAGCAAAACTATGCGTAAATAAAAATGGGCTATATCTCAAAAACCAGAGTCAATATGAAAAAACTGAAATCATTTTTGGAATCAGCGTTACAATTTTAACTAAGAATTGCAGTACTAAAATTATTTCAACGACTTTATTCAAAATTGCACTTAGAACTAATATTCATTATAAGTAGGCTTCTATTTCAGATATAGTACGTGTTGGAGAATTTTATTTTGTTGTTTAGAGACCCTAGCTCAATTTTAAAGACGAATATTTTCCTCAAAGACATTATGATAGTTTTCTGACTTATTCTACTGGTTATGACTCTTAAACGGAATTGTTAATAGAAAATTATTAAAAATAGTGGTAAATCGTTAAGATACAAACATAGAGTGTTTGTGGAGTTCACATTTTAGTGCCGCACAGTGTTATCTATTTTGGTTAATTTCATTTTTTTTTTAATAAACCTACAACATTTTTGAAATTTGTCAGGGCTCGGTTCTAAGAATAACCTTAACCCGAATCGTCCTAGTGTGACCTTACAGTCACATTTGTGATGATGTTACAAAAGCACATGTAACGGAGAAAGCAAAGCACTAACAAACCCAAAAATTAAAATATTTTTTATTCGTAACTATAATAGTTATGTGTGTAAAAAAATCAAGTTAATTCTTTGTCTCATTTTTAAATGGTAGTGTCTCAAAGTGACACGTGAACTTGAAAAATAAGATGAAAACGTGAATAAGGTAAAAATGTATAAATTTAAGAAGTAGGCAAATTAGAATTAACGAAAAACAATAAATTGTAGTGCATATGATAGATTTAGACCTCTATTATTTTTAATTTAACTGGGTTTTTAAAAAACTGCGTGTTATATTTTTGTATGTGTTTTCTCGGTTTTGAACGTATTTGAACACATCGTTCTGGCATATTTTCACACCCAATAAAAAACGGACATTTTGCGGATACTTGCGGCCGTATTAGTTACTCAAAAAACCGTATCTCAAAATTCTAAAAAAATAAGTTGGAAGTATTTGGGGTCAAATACCAAAAATTAAAAAAACGAGTTGGGAAAGTTAGGTCACATGGGGCGGGTTTTTATAATCGGTCGGGCCCGATTATGGAATACCCTACACCTTTGGTGGGGATATCAATGTGGGATATTTAATTGCATACCTTAATTTTAAAGTTTTTAATTATGCTGAACCTCCCCACCCCCAGTATATTATTCATATATCAGAAATTTAGTCTTATATCCCCATAAATTAAAAAAATTATATAAAAGTATAAAAAACTTAAAAAAAAAATTGAAAAATATAATTGGGCGGACCACGCCCATATTTAAAATTTTGAAAGGCTAATATTTCATAGATTTGATTTAAATAATTTACGGATCAAATTTCCACTATGAAAACCCGGGAAATAATGAAAAAAAGTGGGCGGATCACGCCATTTTTGGACCACATATTTTAATGTGAATTCTGACAATACGTTTTAAACTTTATAAGAATACCTTGAATACTTTTCGAGTTATTAGTTCCGAAAGAGTTATATACAAGTGACTTGTATGGGAGGTGGGCGTGTCCGTTGACTGATTTGGCTCATTTTTAAACTCAGTTCCTACTTTTGGCTAAAATATATTGAGACGAAATTTCATCGCATTCTGATTAGTATTTCTCAAGTTATTCTGTATTCGGACAGCAAGACAGCAAGACGGACAGACAGACAGACAGACAGACGGACATGGCTAAACGGACTCGGGTAGTGATGCTGATCAAGAATATATATACTTTTCCATACCGGACACGCCTCCTAAGGGGCGTTACAATATATGCACAAACTTAATATACCCTGTACCTCATAGGTGTAGGGTATAAAAATAATATAGAATATGTATCAAAAAATATACAGCAATAAATAAATATAACGTGTGCGAAAAAAAAATCCCTCATGGATTGAAAAATCCCTCGCTGAATTTAAAAATATTGAGTGAAATCCCTAATTAAAAAATCCCTCAAAATGGATTTTTCTCACAAAGTTGACATCCATGATGCTAGGGTGATGTCACAAAAAAAGTTCCGGCCATGGCAACCAGCAGTGGCGTTGCTCTAACACAGTGCACTTGCAGCTGTTACTGTGCTACTCTCACACTCGATTAGTTCTGATTTTGATTTGGATTTTGATTTGGATTTGCTGCTTGAACTTCATATTGAGTGAGCTAAATTTGTGATATAAACTAATTTATTTCCTTTTCATTGCTGACGATATCATTTGAAGCATGACAAAATTTTATTTTTCTGGTTTTATTTTCGAGTATCTTTATTTTTTGTGGGTTTTCTACTTGAATCAGCTGCAGTAGCAGTAGCAGCTGTTGCCATTCATTCTGTTGAACGCAAAGCGATTATTGAAATTGAGCAGAAACACATCTGAGATTTAAGTTTTAATATAATTCCACATTTTGTTGCTGCGTTCATTTATTTCACATTTCTTATATTTTTGTTATATTTTTTTTTTCTTTTTTGCTGTGGATGTTGCCAGCTTATTGCCACAAGTGTTGTTCACTTTTATATAATTTTTGTGTCAGGACATGTTGCTGATTCGTTTGTTCGACTTTCTTGTTTGCGACGTGCTTTTGGTTGCCTTGGAATTTCTTTAACTTGTGAAAATTACGTTGGTAACTTTATGATAAATGAAGTTTCATTCCTGAGAAACACGCTGCGGCACGCAGGATATATATATTTGCAGTGTAGTTTTTAATATTGTTGCGTATTTCATGTGGCCCACATGGCAGATGCTTAATTGAATTTTCGTCATCGTCGTTGACCGTCAGCAATAGCAATAGCAACAGCAATAGCACGTGTTTTGTAGTTCTGGCAGTAGTATTGACAACAAATCGCACTTAATCAATGTCAGTATTAAGAAACCATTCTTCAAGTTATCTTTTTATACCCTACATCTCTGAGGGTCCTACAGGATATATTAAGTTTGTGCAGATATTAAAACGTCCCTTAGGAGGTGTGTCTAGTATGCAAAGTATGCATATATTTGATCAGTATCAGTTCCCGAGTCTATCCTTCGGTCTGTCTGTCTGCACGGTTACTTGAGAAATACTCGCGAGAATACGATTAAATTTTGTTTAATTATATATTAGCCAACAATTAGTTTTGAGTATGAAAATAAGCCAAATCGGTCCACAAACACGCCCACTTCCCATACATGTTACAAGCTGATATACAGGGTGTTTGGTTCATTGATGTCAATAATTCAGGGGGTCATTCTATGACTCAAAAAAATAAGAAAATGAAAAATAATAATATGTCTAATTTTGCACCCAGTTTAAGATACAGGGTGTTTAAGAAATTAATATTACTCATATAACCTAGTCAGGAAAATTGGTTATAAACTATTATTTATTGATAAATCGATATCAATTTATTACTCAATTTTTAGACAATTAAATTACCTTTCCAATGGTATATAACATCATTGAACTTAATGTTTTTTTTTCCTTTTTTTAAATGCACGCAAAGTTGAAAGTTTCAAAAATAAAAATACAAATGTTTACTTTGTCATTGATTTTTTCAAAATTTCATTACGGATCCCCCAATTTTTTATAATTTATAATAATAGGCCAGTTCATTGCCAATACTTTCTAACCAATTATGTGATTTTAAACTGGTAGTTCTGCTGCATAAATTAATAAACTGTGACGGGTTTTGAGATTTGGTGGTTGAAATAAACAAATAAAAAAAAACAGTCGAAATATTCGAGAAATAATTTTAAGCATTTAAAGTTAAAATTATATTCCTTATCATATTATTTCACAGAACATATTTTCTGATCATATTTCCAAACATCATAATTTTTTATTTTTTTTCAAACAGCAAATCACAAGGTCCGCCACTGCACAGTGTAGCCAAACGCTCTTAAATCGGGTGAAATTCAGTATTGTCGGAACCACTCAACCGATTTTAAAAATTTAAAAAGTATTGTACAGAGAGAACTTGAGAAAACGTAAGTTTTGAAATTGGAGTTTTTAACTTTAATAGTTATGGATATAAAAATCAGTAAAGTTGAAAATTTTTTCATAAAAAATCTTTCAAAAATTGTAAAAAATCCAAAAATTATCCGATTTTAAGAAATTCGTTTGTTTATGCAAAGCTTATATTGAGATCTAAAAAACATGTGATTACATGAGAAAATATCTTGTTTAGTTTTAAAGATATAAACTTGAACATGATTTTTTTTTTAATTTTTGAAGACCTTTCTTTACATATTTTTACATAGATTGTACATTTTATCATGAAATCCAAATATGTGTAAGGGACTTTTATAAACAACTAACACATAAATCATAAACTGATACCCGTTTTAAAATATCTCAAGTGATTTAGTAAATATATTTATGTGTGTTTATTTTTTTGTTTTTGTTTTATGTTTATATATGTTTAGTGCACTGTTTTATTATTTCTGCAGCATTTAGTAGTAAGTTAAAACTACTGTGATTGATAAAAAATACTGAGAATGAACTGGTCTATCAGTAAAAATTAAAAAATGGGATGCTCCGTACCGGAATTTTGAGAAAATCAATGACAAAGTAAAAATTTGTATTTTTATTTTTGTAAATTTCACCTATACGTACATTTTAAAATAGGAAGAAATCATGCGATTCAAAGATGTGATATACCATTGGACAGGTAATTTAATTATCTAAAACATGCTAAAATTCATTTATCAACAGATTATATTTTATAACAAATTTTCATGACTAGGTTATGTCAGTAATATGCATCTCAACACCTTGTATCTTAAACTGGGTACAAAATAAGACATATTTTTATTTAATATTTTCTTATTTTTTTGAGTCAAGGAATTAACTTTTGAACTTTTGAACATCGATGAACCAAACACTTTAGGAACCAATAACTCGTAAAGTATTCAAGTTATCATTATAAAATTTATTATATATTCTTAGTATTTATATTTTCCGAAATGGGGCCTCATCCGTTCTCATTTTGTGGACATAATAATCGTAAATTATTGTAACCATTTGTTTAATATTATCCACATTGGCTAGAAATTCATATTTATTTCATATAAAAATATTAAAACAAAACTTCTACTTCAATTAAAGAAAAACTTATTAAAATAAATGTCCATTAAATTACACTTATACACCCTATGATTCTGACAAAATTCTTTGAATGAAATTTAAATTTTAATGAAAGCATTCAGTTAGTTTCCCCCAATTTACGTGGTCGTTGTCAGAGCATTTTAATGAAATGGTCGCTGCAAATGAAATTAAATGAATTGAATCGATATCAAAATGAAGAAGTCTTAAACCCCACATTTATCGCACTACTAACATTGCTTTCCTCCTCCTCGTTCTCGATAACCACAGAACGACCATGGATCACTGTACCAAATGTTTAGTACAAATTTTATGAACCTTCAGTTCGTTGTCTTTGCTTTCATTATCGTTTATTCATACAGTTTTCTAATAAAAAATATTTTGACAGCGCTTCAGCTCTACAGTTGATTCTGAGGAGATTTTAAATTCAATTCAATCCAATCTCATCCAATGACACTTTGGTTAATTTGTTTTTTGTTATCGCTTTTGGCTTTTATTAAAAAATGAATGAAATCGAAAGACCATAAAGTAAATAATGCAAAAATAATCAGCATCAACTTAAAAGTTTTCAGACGTCCGCCGAGTCTTATATTGGGGGAGGCTGCTCCACAATTTTACTCATTATCACTGTGATGACTGTGAACCTTCACATAGCCATTCATTCATTCATTCATTCCTTCGTTCATTTTTTTTGTCATTCGTTTATTTGCATCCTCTTAATGTTGACATTCAACTACGTAATCATTTAAGATGTAGATTTTTCAGAGAGTTTTGTTGTTGCAAACCTGAAAATCAATTCTGGCTGTCCGCGGTTTACCGCCGTTCTCATCGTGATGCAGTGCCCAGTATATATAGCCGTTTGATCGTTTTATCAATGCTTAACATTTTGAGTAGAAAATCTTTTTCTAATTTCACTGAGTATTGCCAAGTAATTTGTAAAGTAGGACAAAAAAAAATGTAGCTGAAATTATCAAACGAAATAAAGTCATCTTTAAAAATTGTATCAGCTTTTTTGACAATTTTCTGTGACAAGATGTTATAACGTCGAATACTTCGAAGTTCGACAAATTGTCGAAAATCAGTACACGCTGCAAAAAAATGGCTCTCCCAAACATAATTTTGCAGATATTAACATGTATGTTTGGAATTTTATGTAAACATAATATATAATTGCCTGATAAATCATTTGTAAACAGGGTTGTATTGAGACTTGAACAGTGTTGTAATGAGCTCTGATTTACATTATGATATCACGGAAACATTTACTGTTGCCCCTTAAAATGGTATATGTTCTAATAGAACCATAATAATTTCTACATCCAAACAAAATAAATATTTGAACCGAAATATGTTTAAATTATAACATGATTTGGTACGACCTGAATATAAATATGTTTCCAGTGAAACATATCAGTTGTTTCAGTTCAAAAAGTAGTATGTTTGCATAAAAACATATCTAAATATTTTTGGAAAGGAATCCTGTAAATAAAATAAAAATAAAATATTGTTTTTTTTTTATACATTTTTATTAAAAATCATTAAATATGCACAGTGGGAATTAATAATATTTGAATTCATATACAAATTTTTAAGTGCATAAATAAATAATTGAATAAAACTGCAAGTACTTGCCTCAGTGTTGTACATAGCGTTGGCAAGGAATTCGCGGAGCCTGTTGTAAAAAACCATGCCGAATTCTGTTTGAAAATAGTAGCACTGATTTTTCAGTTGTGGTTTTTTTGATGAAATATCCGTGTCGGATTTTCACAATATTTTTAGAAAAACATTCAGGAACAACTAAATTATATACTGCAATATTAAATTATATTATTTGTTACTATTTGTACTTTTTGTACCACAATATGTATATTTTTAAAATTTACAAATGACATCGTATTACCGATACGAATACGTTTTCTCCACAAACATCAAAAGACACGTATGCAGAAAATGGCGGTCACCGAGTGTCAACTTCGTATACAAGAAGAATATTGCAAGAATACTTTTATTTACATCGAATTTCATTTTTTTTTTTGTTTCTTTTCAAACATCAGTATGACAAAAGACACTGAACGAGTGCCAACTTCGTATACAAGAAGAATGTTGGAAGAATACATTTATTTAAATCCAATTTCTTTTTTGTTTCTTTTTAAACATCAATATGTTCAAACGATGGCAAAAGATGGCGAAGGTAGAAAATGCTGCGCAACGTTGTCAATAACTGTCGATAACTAATCGAATGATGATGGGCGTTGCAAACATACTGTTACGAAAATTCAGTCTACGGAAAACTGTTCTACGAGTTCGTATCGCTGGATTGTGTACAAAATAAAAACGCACTTATATTTGGTTTTTACTAGTATTATTTCAACTAGTATTAATTAACTTTATTAATTTCAATAACAACTTAAAGAATAATCACTTATATCAACTTCTGAATTACTACAATTTATCTTTACAATGTTCACTCACGAGACGCACTAGTTCACTATTAAATCACAACTGAAGTACAGTGCCTCAGATGCGCGCCTTATATACTGCAGGCATCAGTTCGACACGTTTCGACAAGCTTCGACTTGTTTCGAGAACCTTCTACTCGTTTCGTGAATGACGCATGCTATTGGCATCTCATTCGCACTCAAGTGTTTTAATGTGCTGATCTTCCATCTCTTTCTCGCACATTGCATAGTGCGCTGAATGATCTTCCGTCTCTTTCTAACACATTGTTTAGTGCGTTGAATTGTCTTGCGTCTCATTTATTATTGTTGATTGCTTGCACAGTGGAGCAAATTTCCTCTTTTCGTAACAATACGTTATAATTAGATTTGAATACCATTTTCTGTTTGTTCTGAAACATAGTTATAACCAAGTAAATTGCCAAGAAATAGTATATTCAAATGCAATTTAAATTTTATGTTTGCATTGTAACATATTTATGATAAGTTTGACAGATTCTGCTGGGGAATATATAAAATGTTTTCACATGGTAATATGTTATTACCATCTGAACAATAATTTAATTACACTTCATTCGTAATACAAGTATGGTGATTTCGTATTACTATACCCTACACCTATGAGGTACAGGGTATATTAACTTTGTGCATATATTGTAACGCCCTTTAGGAGGCGTGTCCGGTATGGAAAAGTATATATATTCTTGATCAGCATCACTACCCGAGTCCGTTTAGCCATGTCCGTCTGTCTGTCTGTCCGTCTTACTGTCTTGCTGTCTTGCTGTCTTGCTGTCTTGCTGTTTGCTGTCTTGCTGTCCGAATACAGAATAACTTGAGAAATACTGATCAGAATGCGATGAAATTCCGTCTCAATTTTTTTTAACCAAAAGTAGGAACTGAGTTTGAAAATGAGCCAAATCGGTCAACGGACACGCCCACCTCCCATACAAGTCACTTTTATATAACTCTTTCGGAACTAATAACTCGAAAAGTATTCAAGGTATAGTTATAAAATTTAAAAGGTATTGTTAGAATTCACCTAAAAATATGTGGTCCAAAAATGGGCGTGATCCGCCTACTTTTTTTTTTCATTATTTCCCGGGTTTTAATAGTGGAAATTTGATCCGTAAATTATTAAAATCAAATCTATGAAATATTAGCCTTTCAAAATTTTAAATATAGGCGTGGTCCGCCCAATTATATTTTTCAATTTTTATACCCTACACCTATGAGGTACAGGGTATATTAACTTTGTGCATATATTGTAACGCCCCTTAGGAGGCGTGTCTGGTATGGAAAAGTATATATATTCTTGATCAGCATCACTACCCGAGTCCGTTTAGCCATGTCCGTCTGTCTGTCTGTCTGTCTGTCTGTCTGTCTGTCTGTCTGTCTGTCTGTCTGTCCGTCTTGCTGTCTTGCTGTCTTGCTGTCTTGCTGTCTTGCTGTCTTGCTGTCTTGCTGTCTTGCTGTCTTGCTGTCTTGCTGTCTTGCTGTCCGAATACAGAATAACTTGAGAAATACTGATCAGAATGCGATGAAATTTCGTCTCAATATATTTTATCCAAAAGTAGGAACTGAGTTTGAAAATGAGCCAAATCGGTCAACGGACACGCCCACCTCCCATACAAGTCACTTTTATATAACTCTTTCGGAACTAATAACTCGAAAAGTATTCAAGGTATAGTTATAAAATTTAAAACGTATTGTTAGAATTCACCTAAAAATATGTGGTCCAAAAAAGGGCGTGATCCGCCCACTTTTTTTTTTCATTATTTCCCGTGTTTTCATAGCGGAAATTTGATCCGTAAATTATTAAAATAAAATCTATGAAATATTAGCCTTTCAAAATTTTAAATATAGGCGTGGTCCGCCCAATTACATGTTTCAATTTTTTTTTTAGTTTTTTTATACTTTATATAATTTTTTTAATAAATGGGGATATAAGACGTAAATTTCTGATATATGAATAATATTCTGAGGGTTAATATCACTACCAAAGGTGTAGGGTATTCCATAGTCGGGCCCGATCGACTATAAAAATCCGCCCCATGTTTATAACCTTTACATGGTTGTTTACATGGTTGTTCGGTAAGTTAACTATTTACTTAGTTACAGTAAGTTAAGCTAGCGCAATTTTGAGCATTTTTTGTGAGTTTTTCATATTTCAAGATATCCCTGAAACCACTGCAGTTAGGAAACTGAAATTTTGCGTTTTTCTTAAGTTTAAGTCATAAAACCATCCTACAAAATTTCATTAATTTCTGAGATGGTGATGTCAAAATTTTAAAATGTCCACTTGATTTGACGTGGAATATACTATACATTTCACACAACCCTTTTTCAACAGTAACTTACTTCGGGATCCATTTCAGCACTAAAAACTGTCGAAAATCTGCCCCAAACGAAAGTTTATTATACCCTACACCTATGAGGTACAGGGTATATTAACTTTGTGCATATATTGTAACGCCCCTTAGGAGGCGTGTCCGGTATGGAAAAGTATATATATTCTTGATCAGCATCACTACCCGAGTCCGTTTAGCCATGTCCGTCTGTCTGTCTGTCCGTCTTGCTGTCTTGCTGACTTGCTGTCTTGCTGTCTTGCTGTCTTGCTGTCCGAATACAGAATAACTTGAGAAATACTGATCAGAATGCGATGAAATTTCGTCTCAATATATTTTAGCCAAAAGTAGGAACTGAGTTTGAAAATGAGCCAAATCGGTCAACGGACACGCCCACCTCCCATACAAGTCACTTTTATATAACTCTTTCGGAACTAATAACTCGAAAAGTATTAAAGGTATAGTTATAAAATTTAAAACGTATTGTTAGAATTCACCTAAAGATATGTAGTCCAAAAATGGGCGTGATCCGCCCACTTTTTTTTCATTATTTCCCGGGTTTTCATAGTGGAAATTTGATCCGTAAATTATTAAAATCAAATCTATGAAATATTAGCCTTTCAAAATTTTAAATATAGGCGTGGTCCGCCCAATTATATTTTAAAATTTTTTATACTTTATATAAATTTTTTAATTTATGGGGATATAAGACGTAAATTTCTAATATATGAATAATATTCTGAGGGTAAATATTCCCACCAAAGGTGTAGGGTATTCCATAGTCGGGCCCGACCGACTATAAAAATCCGCCCCATGTGACCGAACTTACCCATGTGACCTAACTTTCCCAACTCGTTTTTTTTTGTTTTTTATACTTTATATAAATTTTTTAAATTTTGGGGATATAAGACGTAAATTTCTAATATATAAATAATATTCTGAGGGTTAATATCCCCACCGAAGGTGTAGGGTATTCCATAGTCGGGCCCGACCGACTATAAAAATCCGCGCCATGTGACCGAACTTACCCATGTGATCTAACTTTCCCAACTCGTTTTTTAATTACATTCAACCATATTCAAAAAAATATTTTCTATCCGTGTAGTTATAGCTATTTCGACAGGCGATATTTTCGATAAAATATCACTTCAAATTTAGGTTTTGTTAGAGAAGTGAAAACAGCTAAAATGGAAAATTTAAAAAAATAACTATTTATATGAAATTTCATGCATATTTTGTAGACTGCAAGTGTTTCTATTAACAAATTTTACAATGTCAAATCTCAAATATTTTCCTAACCTCAACTTTAGGACTTATTGATTAAATTGTTAATAAAAACAAATGGAATTGACAGACTGAATTGTTGATCTTTTAAATAGAAAATTAATAAATTAAACAATTAATTTTTATTGGCATTCTCTATCGGATTTTAAGTCAGGCTTTTAATCCTGTGGCATTTCACAAATCAAATAATTCATTTTGAAACATTTCTTGTATTTGTAACTTGAAAAGAAACTTGAAAAGAAGATGCAGATTTTAATAAAAATGTGAAAATAATTGTTTGAACTAACTTCGAAACATGTTCGAAATAAATAAATCCCCTGTCGAACAAAAAAAAAAACATACTGCCAGTTCGATATTATCGCTTCGATAATCTTCCCACGGTTATATTTAAATGTCAAGAAACTCTAACTTGGTGTTTTCCTTTTTCGCAAAGTTAATGAATTCTTCCGATAAGTTTTAAAGTACCTAATATAATTTTGTTCAAAAAAGTGCCTTTTTTTGTTGATACCATCTGGTCGTTTTGGTGTGAAGGAATTTTTTTTTTTTAGACAAAAATGATTTGTTGTTGAGACAAATTTTCAAAATATTAATGATACGTATTATTAATTTTATGGTATAGTCGTATTACATTTTTCTAATAATTTATTAAAACAAACATGTATTTCAGTTAATTTATTGTATAATTATTTTTTTTATGTCGAAATTGATATTTACTTTTACAACACACACATAAAAAGACACTTCTTGCTGCAAAAGGTTATAACACATTTAATGTTTGCTTTGGTTTCCAATAATTGATTGTAGTACTTGATGCTGCAATTATTTTTGAGTCCGTTGCCATAATAGAAGTTCGATGTATTATTTATTTTCTGTAATAAATAAAAATATAAATATAAATAAATATATAAATATAATTTATTTACATTAAATACATTGAGTCCTTACCAATGTCGCGTTTAATAATGTGGAATATTACAAAATAATACATGCGACCTTTTTGAGTAAACACGCAGAATGATGTACAAAACGAACATGTTTGTATTCGTTTTTGTGTTTTTTTACACCACGTTTATTATTATAGGAGGAAACCATTAAAACAACAGTATTTATTCTATTTAAAATAATAATATTAAAATATTTAAATTAATGGTACTGAATTTTTCAAATACTATTGAATTAATTAGAAAACTTTTGATTTAAAAAGAAAAAACTATTAATACATGAACCATAAGATCAATGGTCGTACCATAAAGTACTTAATGGTACATTTTCTTCTGAGTGCCATAGTGTATACAAGAACGGGTCATGTGACGTGAAGATTACAATGTTTAATATGATCCTTTGTTTTGATTTTTATAACTCTGCTCTTATAAGGTAAATAGTTAAATCAATTTTAAAGATTTGGTTATATCGAATCCAGTCCACATTCGAATCGCCACTACGTGACGATTGTTTGTTTCGATTCCTATTACTCTACTTTTAGTAGGTCATGAGTTATAGCATTTTTAAAGTTTTAGACATATGGGCTATGCACCGTCTCTTTTGCCAATCCCGCCCACATTTGGTAACGACCACAAAATACATCACTGGGCCAAATTACATGACTTAAGTACACAGATATTTGAATTAAAAGTTCAGTTTTGCCACGCCCATTTTTGTACCGTATGGTTCAATTTTCAAAAAATCTCATCTTAGTGCGCGCCTACATCGGAAGACGAACACACTGTCCAAATTTTATGTTCCTCAGGTCTAAGGGTTATTAGGCATCAATAAAAATTATTACCTAAATTTTAAATTATTTTTTTTAGTTTCGAAATTAACCTCTGAATATCAAGAATAATTGCTGTTGTTTATTTTTTGGACAAATGAGTGGATCTGTTTTTTATTTATAAATCCAGAATGGTTCCGTATACTTCTTGATTCCTTATGGATTTTAGAAATTATTGGACATATTAATGTCCTAATTTGGCAAAGAACTAAATACAATGATCTACAAATTTCATAACTATGGCTTTGTCATATGTTGAACTTTGAGAACCTCAAACAAAAAATATAAATGCACATCGCTTGATTGATTTTTTATTTCTTCGCAACCTCAAAAAACTCTGAATGAAACGTATATAAAATATGTCAAAACTTGAGCTGCCAAATTATAGAAATTAAACAGACACCCAACCTTAGTACAACCAACACCTATTAAATACCCTCATATTTAGCACCATTTTCACTCTATAGACTGTGGCAAAAAAGCAAATAATCCCAACGATATCGAAGTAGAATAAAAAAGAAAACCACACAACAAAGCAAAACGCCAAGTACCGTTTTAACTCTATAATTCAGGGATCAACATTTATACCTCAATAAGCTGATGATTAATAGCTTTTCAACATGTAGTCGCCGCCGCCGCGTCGTCAGTTAAATCGCTGCTGAAAAGCACTAAAGACTGGAGCAATGATGAAAATAAGTCAAAAAAATAAAAAATTAAAAAAAAAAAACGAATTATAATAATGAATGAAGTCGTTTATAGCGAGTGCAACCGCCTTCCAAAAAAAAATGTGTTTGTCGGTTAAGTCGCAAAATCAAGTCTTAAATAAAGAATAAACACCCAATTCTTGTTGCCACCCATCAACCACTTCATTGTGCCGCAAAGCATAGGAAAAGCAATTATTTTAAGCAATATACCCAGTAGAAAATAAACACACGAATAATCTGAAATTTATGGTTTTCATTTCAACTGGGTGATTTTAATAGGATGCTGTCAATATCGACATACGTTCAGCATGTATTGCTGTACGTGTAGAATTTGGTATTGCGAGCATAAGAAGAAATAGAAAAAATAGCGTGAGATAAAAATAATTCTCATGCCAAAAGGAAAGCCGCGAAATGTCGTGTTGAGCAGGAACATAGCATATGTTGAAGTTGTTTCAATATTTACACTTGATGGGTGGATGCATCGTATGTGGAAATTGTACAGAGAGATTTTAAAGGAATAGTACGAATGTAGTATGAAAAGTTAACGCTTTCCTCTTTCCTCAAATAATTGAAATTGAATGTTCCAAAGCTTATGTTATGCGCATCATAAAATATGGTTGTCACAACCAAATGTCATACCAATATTCAATATTTAATAATCTCCAAATATATATATAACTAGCTGGACCCGTGCACGACTCGTGCCAAGATTTTGTGAATTCATAGATATAAAGCGATTTTAATAATATAAAAAAAACATTATTATTATTATTTTTTATCAGGGGCCCGTGCTTCGCTGTGGAAGTTTTTATTGGTTTTATAAATGTAGTAACCCAATAATAATTCTCCGCCAAAACAACTTTTCTCAAAGACAATTCAGACAGTAGAATATTTCGCCGTAGAATTCTTCCCAGTAGAAATCTTCGCCGTAAAATTCTTCCCCATAGAACGCTTTACCGTAGAATTCTTCCCGGTAGAACTCTTCCCGGTAGAATTCTTCCCCGTAGAGTTTTTCCCAGTAGAAGTTTTAGTGTAGTTAGTTTTAATGTGGTGAGTTTTAGTGTGTTGAATTTTTAGTGTGGTGAGTTTTGGTGTCGTGAGTTTTAGCGTGGTGAGTTTTATTGTGGTGAGTTTTAGTGTGGTGAGTTTTAGTGTGGTGAGTTTTAGTGTGGTGAGTTTTATTGTGCTGAGTTTTAGTGTGGTGAATTTTAGTTTTTCGTTTCATCTTTTTAGATTGTCTATGACACCCTCCGATTGTCATAGATTGTCTATGACACCCTCCGGACTCCATAGTATCCTGGTGCAAAATGTCAGTTAAATCGGTTGAGCGGTTTAGACGTGATGCTGGAACAAACAGACAGACAGACAGACAGACAGACAGACAGACAGACAGACAGACAGACCGACAGACTGACAGACGGACCAAGAGTTTTATATATATAGATAAAATAACTTATTGTATACGAGCACAGATTTTCACGTACCAAGATTTTGTAAATGTTAAACTATGGCATTTTATATTTAGAATTTTTATAAGTCTTTCTCTAAAGTTAGAATCGCACAATTAAATAAGCTTCCAACCGTTGACAATCATTCGAGTGATTTTTCAATTTCTGTACTCATCATTTAAAAAATTGGACAACCACGTTATTAATATCAAAATTGTTTGATAGTTGGGCGTTTTGTCAATCGTGTTATTTTAGTTTTAGACTGAAGTATACCTAACTCCTATAAGAGTTATAGTTTAAAAATGCTGAGTTTATTTAGAATAGTCAAATTGATCTTATTCATCGATTTTTACTTTTAGGAGTTTAGAGTTCATAGAATTTTAAAATATCAGTCTTTCTATTATTCCAAATTTGAATCAAACAGGCTTCATTGCATAACATTAGTACAATATTATTCAAACCATTAATAAAATAGTTTATTTGTACCATTCATTTTATAGTGTGCCCTGCTATATATAATAATAATAATAGTTTGGCGCTACAGTCCTGTATAGAACTTCGGCCGAGCTCTCTCTCCATTTTGAGCTGTGCGTGTTATATTTGTTCACAAAGTGGTGGGACCTACAGTTTATTGCCGAATCCGAACGGTGGATGAGAGATTTTCATAGGCAATGTTTTACTCTCGTAGGTTTGCCATTTACTGCCGAGAGGTAGCGCGGTATAGAAAAATGTTTCTATGAAAAGATGTTGTTATCTCCAGTCCAGGCTTGAACCGGGGATCTTTCGGCTCGCAGTCCAACGCACTAACCACTGAGCTACCGCGGCTACAATGCATAATATATATATTTTATTAAATTAACATATAGCATATTTTGCACATCTCTTCATAAAATATACTACATTTCATGTTCGCATCAGTTTCCCATAATTTAGCAGGTCTGTATTTATATTTGAGTCCGGTACCATAATAGAGATTTTATGTATAATGAATATCCTTTAAGAAATAAGAAAGTTTAAATATAATAATTCTTACTTTATATAACGACGCGTTTTATGTGTTTAAACAAGAAAATGTGTGTATTCGTGTTTATGTTTTTATATCCCACATAGTGAGATGTTTATTATTATATGAACGAACACATTAAAACAATAGTTTTTATACTATGAGAACAATATTATTTAAACTATTTAAACAATAGTAATTTAGACTATTAAAACAAAAGTATTTATACTATTATAAATAATAAAATTGAAAT